>JAPDNY010000006.1:25385120-25985120 GCA_029375565.1 Gekko gecko | reverse complement strand
TTCTATGGAGACCATGCAGGAGATAATTCCCGGCATCCCGTCTGCAACGTTTATTTTAACCTGCTCTAAGCATGACGATAAGAGAAATACAATTTGAACAGGAACAAAAAGAAAGCACCCGTAACCACTTACTTCACCCCCATAGGAGACAAGAGGAGAAATCTCGCATTGAATCGGCAAGTCGTTGGCATCCTTCAGACTAAAGAAGGGGGGAAGGGAGGAGAAAGACAAAGACAACTGGTTAAGGCAAGGGACATATTTCTGATGGACTGAAATGTCACCCCTTTGGCCCTTGGAAAGGGCTCTTGCAGCTTTGCAGATTTAGCACTCATGCCAAGGAAACAGCCCAGTGCTGGAAAAAAGCATAGAAGGAGTCCACATAAAAGTGCCCAGCATCTGGATTCACAGGGTTTAATTAAGCGCAGGCCACAATTTCTTCCGCTTGTTAAAAAAAGAGAAAGACGCCAGCAGTGATGGATAAAAAGAAGCAGGAGTTTGAAGCACAGCACCCTTTCCACGTACACATCTCTCTCTCTGTCTCTCTCTCACACACACACACACACACACACTCTCTCTCACACACACAAGCAGCACAAGTTGTTAATCAGAGCCACTCAGATGCCACTTCCAAGTCTTCAGCTCACCCCATCTGGGCCACTTCAAAACATTTATGAATTTCCAGGATTGCTAAACTTGGGGTGGGGGAATCAGCAGATCAGCCAAAAGTTAAAGCAAGGCTGAGAATTAAGAACATATTTCAATATTTGCTGAGGCTGTTCTGATTCAGGGGTGGTGACTGTAACAGGGATTGGATTGGACAAGAAAATATCAAGGCCACCCTTTACACGCTCATCAGGACTGACTGGCCTTGCTCATTCAATTATGGTATTTATTGTTGTTCTTCCAAAAAAAAAAAAAAAGTGATTATGCTTAATTTATGTCAATATCATCAAACAAACTGGTTCACCTGCTAAAAGGCAGATGGACCAATAGATAGCCCAATGGATTGTTTTTCATGGAAAGCATTTTGGTGCAGATAAATCTTAGGCAACCAGTCTTGCTGAGCACATTCACAAACATGGCCTTTTCCCTACAGTGAAGGGCTTTCCCAGTGTGAAGTTTCACAAGAGACTCACGGCCCCTTTGTTCAAGTCAAGAAGTAACTCCTTGGACTTCTTAGTCCAGCCAGCTCCTGCTATCCCAGCTGTAAAATGGGTATGAGACTGTCTGGCTTGGTAGAAGCCAAACAGTTTACCAAGCCCATACTGGCAGTTCTTCGGATTAAAGTTGGGTGTAGTGGTTCAGTGCACGGACTCTAATCTGGGAGAACTGGGTTTGATTCCCCACTCCTCCATTTGCACCTGCTGATGTGACCTTGGGTCAGTCACAAGCTCTGACACGGCTATTCTTGAGAAAGAGCAGTTTCAGTCAGAGCTCTCCCAGCCCCGCCTACCTCACAGGGTGTCTGTTGCGGGGAGGGGAAGGGAAAGGAGTTTGTAAGCCGCTCTGAGACTCCGAGTGAAGGGCGGGGTATAAATCCAATCTCCTCTTCTTCTTCTAAAGCAAAGAGGTCTTCAAAAAACAACAATCAATCAACTTGAGATTCTCAGGAATGAATCTGGGCCTTATCCATGAGGTCTTCCCATTACAAGGATGCGTCCCTTGGACAAAGAGCCTTGAGTGTGCTTGAATGTCCCCTATCTAAGTATTCCTCAACAAGACAGATGCCTTGACTAGCAGAACAAGCCAAGAGCACCACCACTCTGAGATGCACTCCTCTGGCTTGCATCTTACAGGATTTCTGGAAAGGCTGCCAAGGCATTTGGCCAACATTATAGAGGATCAATACAGGAGGCCACATTAAGTGGTAACTTATGATGTGCACATAACCACTTGCTGAGCCCTCTATGCAGCCCTGCCAAGGGGCAGAGTCCCTACCCACACAATCTGCAGTTGATTAGAGATATGAAGAAGCAGAAGGGTGATGGCAGAACTCACATCGCTGCTTCACAGGATTGCTACGGTTGCTTTGCCAAGGGCTGCTTGTGCAACACCATGGTAAGTTATCAGTGGGTAAACGGATGGCCTCATGAACCCCGATGCTCTTTCCAAATGGGCTCAGAGCTCAGACACCATTCAATGTTGCTTGAAACCAAAATGTAGCGGAAGCTCTGCACGCTGCTCAGAAACTGAGACACATGGTCACTACAGCCGGGCCAGAATTCCCAGCTTAAATAAAGGAAACAATCCACTTTGCTTCTTGAGACTAGATGTTAAATTTATCAGATTCATCTCATCAATCACATGCCAGTGCACGTGTGCGCATATGTGTGTGTATCTTGTAAAAAAGTATTGTGCATGTTAGGCTTCCCGAGAGGTTACCTGACAGACCCAATGAAATGTCAAGCTTTCTTCCAGAATGGTAGATTTACAGAGCTAGCAGAAAACCTTGACCATATTACTTATTCTAGTAAGATACATCTGGTAATAGCTAAAAGGGGGAAAAAGCATTGCACAAGACAGAAGCCCTGTGACCCACTGTGGCTAGAACTGTGTAAGTCAGGCGTCAGCTGGCAAGCCAGCAGTATTAGTCACAAAGGCTTTTGCGACACTAATACTACATTGGTCTATATCAAGTAACCCCAGGGACCTCTCTTAGATGAAAGAATATGCTAGAGAAGTCTGCATAGAAGTCCCAGTTCCTCTGGCTGTGTCTAGACTGCAGAATTACTTAATTACAACTTGAAAATGTTGGGCTTCCCGTGTTTCGTACACTCTCCAGTGCTTCCCGTATCTATCAATTGCCCTCTTTCTCTTAGCCTGCTTGCCTTTATCCATGCCAGGTGATTGTGGGTCTCCCCTCTGGAAGGTCTTCTGCTTGTTTTGAACTTTCATGTGTCACCTGCCTTTCTTTTGAACAAGTGTAAATCCTCCTCTAGTGTACAACTGACACAATAACAGCGTGCAAAAGAATACATCTCAAGTGCAAATTTGCACGTACAAAGAGGACAAAAACCCAGCACTGTCACTGGGTATTCATACCAGTCTTTCAGCTGAGGCAGATGGAAGATACAGGAAGAAAGTTCCACTTCCCAAGGACTTCCAAAATTTTCTAAGTTCTTAGAGGCAAAGATCAACAACAGGAGGGTTCCTGGCTCAAACTAGCCCCTGGAGAACTAAAAGCCTGGCCCTTCCTGGTTGCACAAGGCAATAATAATATTAATACAGCAGGAGTAGCACCTCCGTCAACGGGACTCACAGGCAGGCCAAGGACAAAAGTCACATGGGAATGGGGGCAGTAGTAAAATGGGGAATTAGGCAGGATGGAGTGGATCCAACCCAGCGTATGCTTGTTTCTTCAAAAGTGAGGACAGCATACATGTTAAGACATTCACCTAAGAAACAAAAGTAAATCCCTATGTTGCAGATCTAGGGTTGGATCGAGTGGGAAATTCTGCTGTCAGAAGGGATTCCCATCAACAAGATACGTCTTAAGAATGCGCTGAAACAGCACCTGTCATGTTGATTTCGACTGCCATTGAAATATACTCGTCTTCGCTGCATTTCACATGCCCATTGACCTCCCCTTCCTGCCCAGTGTAGCTGTGCTTCTGTGATAGATCCCTCACTTACAGGGAATCAGAGCTTTTTATACATACATCTAATTTATTTAAATAATGTCAGGATCCACTGGAGGCGGGTTGTTGCTCTTGGTTGGGCAAGTGCCTCAGGATATAGCCTCAGAATAGACCAAGAAGAGGGACCTTCCTTTCACCCAACTGCCTCTTCCCACCTGCGAGGGAATGAGCCTGGCTCTTCCCCCCTGGCTGCTGCTGGGCACACCTTTTAAATGCTTCCCCAAGGGAGGGCCAACCCTGGGCTCAGCCAGTCCTCTCTCTCCAAGCCAGTCCCGGGGCTTGACAGGCACCTGGGCCAATGGATACTTGCTTTGGATTAGTGAACTCACTGGCCCCTCCCCCTGAACTTCCTTAAGGAGCTGGCTGTCCCACCTGACCTCCTCTAAGAAGGTCTGTGCTGCCTGCTGTCCCTGCCCCCCTGGCAGTGCTCCTCTGGGTCTCAGTGCCACGGTCCCCTCTAGTAGAAACTCAGCTGGGTTGGTTTTTGCTGCTGAGCATCCTGTTGGGAGCTGGCTGGGCTTCTTCACAACAGCTTATTCCAAAGTAGACTCAGTCAAGGCCACGACCTGCTGCAACCCAGCAGACAACTTCCCCAGCTTTGAGGCTTGCTGGCGCAGCACGCTGCCTTTGGTGGGGCTTGCAGTCCCCTGGAGTTAAGTGCAGAGGCAGGGGCAGTAGCACTGGCCCCAAACAATATACATATACACGCACGTGCACACACACACACACACACAAGCTTTCTGGCCAAGTAAAGAACAAAATCCAAAAGAATTCCGATCTAATAACATGCTTTTCTATCTTCCTGTGAAGCAAAAGCTGCTGCAAGGAACAAGAAGCCAACTCCTGGAAGTTCTGAGTCAAGCCCTGCAGAGAGTCAGATTTCCCCAAAGGAATGTGGTCAAGCTGCAAACCCATCTCAAAATGCAACCAGCAGTAGCTACAGGATCCTTCAGTCAGACACCCACCCGGCTTGCAGTTCCAGGGACAGCTACTGAGAAACAAATCTATCACAGTGACAAAACAACCCTCCTCTGTGAAACCAAGCTCAGAGTGAAGATCCTGCATGCTGCAGAAAGATGTTAGTCTGACCACAAGCAGAGCCCCATTACCATGCATCCCCCAACAGTCCAGGAGGGTATATTTACTTGTGATTGACATCATCTTGGATTGCATCTGACCTTCCGTTTGTGCAGCTGTCCCGTGGGAAGAAAAAGGATGAATAGAGTTAAGAGGATATGTCAATTTAAACAGCACCCCCCCCCGCACACACACACACTCAATATGGGGTTTGGGAACAAAGTCAATCCAATACATCCGGAGAGGAGCTGGAAAGCACTGTTGGCTGAATAAGCTGTGTTTCACCCCCAGAGTTTACTTGTACAATAGAGAACCCTCCTCCCACCGCACACAGAGGAAGTTTGCCTGAACTTTGCACTCAGTTCCACTGCCAGACATCTTGTCCACCTTTCTGAAAAGCCATTTGATTCCCAATTAAGATAACCTGTCTCAGACTGTTCCTTGTGGATGCAGTTTTAAGTACCAAGATTCCCCCTGCCCCCAAAACAATCAAGGCTAATCCCCCACTCGATAATTCAAGTCCCATGATCAAGAATTTTGGATCACTCCAGGGAAGTACAGACAGATGAAGATGACTGACAGGTTATCTTTCCCAGCCTCTGCTACCTGGAGCTACTTACATTCAGATACCATGACTAGCTGCGACTGAACTGAAGTTGCGCACGAACACAGCTTGTTGCTGTGCTCATCCATGCCCCTCACTCCTCCCTCCACACTCAGAGCTCGTTACCATCGTCTTTGGTTTGGTCACTATCTAATTCACCATGACAACTGAACGCAGGCGTTCTGATGAAACAGAGTTTTTGAGCCATACAACGCCAAGATTCAAAACCTCGGTTTGATCACCATTTCGAAGTCCGGTTCTGCCTGGAGTAAACACAAACTCCAGTTCACCACCATTTGCACTTCATGGTGAACTGGACCTTGTTCGCCTTGGGAAGCTTTGCATCAAACTATATGCATTCAATGAGAAGGGTGCATGCTGCTACACCACCAAGCTGCGTTCATGCCCGGAGTCTAAGTACAGTTTGTTGCAGCACCTGAGTGTAGCCTGGAATTCTTTCCACCGGAGACTGAACTTGAGGCCTTCTGCAAGCAAAGCCCTTTAACTCAGTAGCAGAGCTGACAGCATCTGACCTTGGAGAATATCTCTTGGGTACAGCAAGGAGGAGGTTCAAGAAAAACAGGTTGCTTACCTGTAACTGATGATCTTCGAGTGGTCATCTGTGCAGTACCACACATGGGTTGGGCGCCTGCGCACGACCTCGATCGGAGAAACTTCTAGAGCTTTACCTCAGAAGAGCTTTTGGCGGGCTCTCCCCCGCTCTGGGGGAGGAGACATGCACTGCGCATGCCCAGAGCGGGAGAGAGAGCCGCCTCCCACTCAGTTCCTTCGACCGCCACTGTCAAGGCCAAAGAATCCAAAACAGGACATCTGGAGATGCCAGCAGCGGGGAAGGCTGGGTGGGATTGTGGTACTGCACAGATGACCACTCGAAGATCATCAGTTACAGGTAAGCAACCTGTTTATCTTCGTCGTGGTCTCTGTGCAGTCCCACACATGGGTGATTACAAGAGCTGAACCAGTTGGAGGAGGGAGCTGGCAGCTGCAAAGGACACAAAAATACTGGTTAAGACACAGCATCACCATCAAAACAAATCACCCACGGGTCCTACCTGAGGGTGTACCAGGATCAAGCGAAGAGAGATCGCAGCACCGTCTGACCAAAGGCAGCATCCCGCCGAGCTCGGACGTCGAGTGCGTAGTGGGTCACGAAGGTCGATGCCGAGGACCACGTAGCAGCCGCACAGACGTCTTCCAACGGGACACCGGCCAGGAAAGCGGTGGACGTCGACACCGCCCGCGTGGAATGGGCAGTGAGACAGGTAGGAACGGGTTGACGCGCCAGCTCATAGCAAAGGGCTATGGTGGAAGTCACCCACTTAGAGAGACGTTGAGAAGAAATGGGTTCCCCCGCGTGAGGGGGGCCATAAGCCAGGAACAGCCGAGGAGATTTACGTATGGGCTGCGTCCTGTGTAGATAGAAAGAGAGCGCTCTGCGCACATCTAGACAGTGCAGGGCTCTCTGAGAGGCATCAGTCGGGTTCGGGAAGAATGTAGGCAGAACAGACGACTGAGAGAGGTGAAAGGCAGAGATGACTTTAGGGAGGAAGGAAGGGTCTGTTCTAAGGACCACCTTCTCCCTATGAAAAACGGTGTAGGGGGGATCGGCCCTGAAGGCAGCTAGCTCCCCTACTCTGCGTGCAGTGGTAATGGCTACGAGAAAGGCCGTCTTCCAGGACACTAACCTGAGGTCGGCGGTAGCCATCGGCTCGAACGGTTTAGCCATGAGCTGAGAAAGGACTAGAGACAAGCTCCAGGAAGGCACCAACGGTTTCCTAGGCGGGCACATGCGAAGAAGACCCTTGAGGAACGTCTTGGTGAGACGGTGGGAGAACACGGATGAGCCTTGGATGAGGGGGTGGTAGGCGGAGATCGCCGCCAAATGAACCCTCAAGGACGAGTATGCCAGGCCCGCATCCTTCAAATGCACAATGTAGGCGAAGATCTCACGGAGAGATGATCGAATCGGATCGAAGGAGTGATCAGTAGCATAGGATTGGAATCTGTTCCACTTGAACCGATAGGAACGTTGAGTAGAAGGCTTCCTAGCATTCAGGAGGATTTTAGAGACCTGAGGCGGGAAGTCTAGGGCTGGATCTTCCAGACCGTTAATTTGAAAAATCCCGGATTGGGATGGATGATTCTCCCTCGGGCCCGAGAAAGGAGATCTGGGACGACAGGGAGGGGGCGGAAGGATCGACAGGAGAGTTGAAGCAGGTGCGGGAACCAGACCTGGCGTGGCCACCACGGAGTGATCAGAATGCAGGAGGTGCGGTCTGCACGAATCTTCTGCACGACCCGAGAGATGAGAGGGAACGGAGGAAACAGATAAAACAGGGTTCCGTTCCATTTGTGGAGAAAGGCATCCCCGAGCGACTGAGCAGACGGGGGACCCCTGCTGAAAAACAGGCGACATCGAGCATTGTCGACGGACGCGAAGCCGTCGACAGATGGGTGACCGAACTCCCGAAACAGAGGCCGAAGATACCGGAGGGGAATGGACCATTCGTTGTCCGATGAGGCAGAACGACTCAACCGGTCCGCATCGACATTCTGATCCCTGGGAATATGGATCGCCGAGAGCGTGATGGAGTGGCGGAGGCACCAGGACCAGAGGTCTATCGCCAAGGTGCAGAGACGAACAGAGGCAGTGCCGCCCTGTTTGTTGACATAATAAACAGCCGTGGTGCTGTCGGAAGCCACTTGGACGACACGGCCTCGGAGGGTCGGAAGAAGAGACCGGAGGGCCAGGTAAATTGCTTGCAGCTCCAGGTAATTTATGTGGCGAGTTGCATCTCGAGCAGACCAAGCCCCTTGTACAGTAAGCGCTCCACACTGGGCTCCCCAACCCCAGAGGGAAGCGTCTGTGGTCAACAACAAGTCGGGAGGAGGAGGACGAAATGGCATCCCGGACAGGAGGTGGACAGGTTGAGCCCACCACTCGAGGGAGGCGAGGACGGTTTGTGGGATCGACAGAATCGTGTGCCAAGGCCTCCGGAGGGGATCGAAGGGTCGTAGGAGCCAGAGCTGAAGCGGCCGCATCTTCAACCGGGCGTTGCGGACAACGAACACCGTAGAGGCAAAGTGACCCAGAAGCCTCATGACCGAACGGGCGGATTGTTGGGGACACGTCTGAAAGGCGGACACCATCGCCCGAATGTCGGAAGCCCTGGACTCCGGAAGGAAAGCCGCTACGAGGTTGGTGTCGAGTCGAGCCCCGAGGAATCGAAGGATTTGGAGGGGCTGAAGGGAGGACTTGGTGTGGTTGACGCAAAGGCCAAGAGCACGGAGGAGGGAGAGAGTCTCCCGAGTGTCGTGGAGCAATTGAGTTGGCGTTGGAGCTATGAGAAGCCAGTCGTTGATGTAAGGATAAAGAGTGACTCCCCGTCGGTGGAGTTCGGCTACCACCACAGCCATCAGCTTGGTGAACACCCGTGGAGCTGTAGAAAGGCCGAAGGGAAGCACCCTGTACTGGTAGTGGGCATCTCCAACGGCGAAGCGGAGAAACCGCCGATGTTGGGGACGGATCGTGACATGGAAGTATGCGTCTTGAAGATCGACTGACGCGAGCCACGCTGCCCGTGGAATGAGAGGGAGGATCGACTGCAGAGTGACCATTCTGAATTTCTGATACCGAATGTAACGGTTGAGATCCCGAAGGTCCATAATTGGTCTGAAGCCGCCGTCCCTCTTGGGGACCAGGAAATACTTCGAGTAGAAGCCGAGAGTTCGTTGCGCCTCCGGGACGACCTCGATGGCCCCCTTGGCAAGGAGAGCAGAAACCTCGAGATCAAGGAGGGGGTCTGGAGGCGTGACGACAAAGTGTGGGAGGATCGGAGGCGAAACGAACTCTATGGCGTACCCGACCCGCAGGATGGTGAGGACCCAAGAGTCGGTTGAAATTTCTTCCCAGGCTGGTAGAAAGGGGAAGAGGCGGGTACGGACGGAAGGAGTGAACGACATTGGAGAGAGACGGTGGGGACAGTCAAACAGACTGCTTAGGCTGCGGCGGCTTTTTGGTGGGTTGGGAACGGTGTTTGGAAGGAGGACGGGAGTCGTACGGTTTCCTCCTCCATTGGGAGTGAGGTGCCGGAGATAGGTATCGCCTGGAGGCGGAAGGTTTCCAGGAACGGTTTCTGGGACGGTAAGGTGCAGCCGAGACTCCAAGGTTTCGGGCCTGCTTACGACTCTCATCAACAGCCTTCAACACTTCGTCGGTGGTGGAGTGGAAGAGGCCGTTTCCGTCAAAGGGGAGGTCTTCTACACGGAACTTGACGTCCGGTTGTAGGGAGGTGCCCCGCAGCCAGGCATGACGCCGTAGAGCGACAGAAGACACCAGGAGTTTAGAGGAGCAGCTGACTGCATGACGAACGGAATTGATTTGTTGCTTTGATATGGCACAAACCTCAGACAAGGCAGCCGAGAGAGTGGGACGGTGCTCTTCCGGAACAAACTCCAGGACAGGGCGAATTGCATTGGCAACGTTGAATGCGTAAGCAGATAAATACGACAGATAAGTATCGACCCGGAGATTCATGGAGGCCAGAGAGTACATCTTCTTGGCCAGAAGATCCAGTTTACGACCCTCACGGTCAGGGGCGTGGACTGGCGAGCAGGCTGCCTCGATTTTGAAGAAGAGTGAACCACCATGGAGTTCGGTGGTGGCTGAGAAAGGAGGAATTTGCCAGGAGCATCCTGGATCCTATACAACCCATCATAGCGCCTCGAAACCGGAGGGATCGAAGCCGGGTGTTCCCATGACTCTTTCAACATAGAAAGGTGGACAGCCAGCAAAGGCAAGACGGGAGACGGAGGAAGATCAGCCTGGACCAACCGGTGAACGACGTCAGTCACTGCTGGGGACTCCGTAAAGCCCTGAACTTGGAGGGCAGTCGCCATCCTGGTAACGAGCTCCAAAAATGCCTTAGGGCCTTCCGTAGGGGAAATCGACCCCGAGCGTCGGTGCTCGTCCTCGATTCGAGAGACCTCGGGATCGAACTCCGCCGAATCCGACCCGTCCGAGATCGACATAGGAGAGGAGGATCGGGGTTGGACAAGGTCGACGACCGGATGGTCGACGGCAGGACGGTGTCGAGGTTCCATTGGGGAACTCCTTGGAGCGTCCCGAATGCCGGATTCGGTCATAGCGGTGTCTCTCCGGTGTCGGAGACCTCGAATAATAGTAGGCCGCATCCGGACGCTCCCGACGGTCTTCGCAGGACCAGCATTGGTGGTCAGAGGCGGAATCAGACGACGATGGGGATTGCCTACGGATCAGGCATCGACGACCAAGTCGAGATCGGGACCGAGCATGGCGGTGCACAACCAGACCCTCGTCCAAAGTGTGGATCGGGGTAGTGGAGCGCCTCCGTGGAGACCGGGAGCCTGTTCGCGGAGACAGGTGCGGAGGTGATCTGGTCAACTGGCCCAACGGTATCGTCCCTGTAGGTGACGAGTGGGGGTGCTGCGGAGTCTGTTGACGAGCCGCAGACTGATGAGATGTAGAGGCAAGGGCCGGCATCGACGTCGACAACCCAGTCACGATGATGGGGTCCACTTTCGAAACCGAAGCAGAGGGCGTGGCCTTCGACCTCGAAGGGGTCTTATCTTCAGCCCGCTTAAGTTTCTGTTTCGGTGCCTTCGAGGAGGTGTCCGATTTCTTGGCTACCGAGACCTGGGAAGCTCCCGAAGACATTGTGGGACGCAGAGCCGATTCCAGAAGAAGAGCTTTGAGCCTAGCCTCTCGATTACGGCGAGCCTGACGAGTGAAACTCGCGTAATGAGGGCAAGAATCTACTCTATGGGCCTCTCCCAAACAAACTAAGCAAAGGTCGTGCCCGTCGTTGGATGGAATTTTAGCAGGGCAATGACGACAGACCTTAAAGAATTGAGTCTTTCCCATACAAAAATCCCCACCCACCCTCCAAAGAAAGGAGAGGGGGGGGGAAGAGAGATAGACAAAGATTTTTTTTTTTAAATGTTTTTTAGAAGAGAAGAAGCAGATGGAAAAAGAAAGCGAAAGCGAAGAAAGATATACTCAGCTGAGGTAAATGGAGGAACGACAGGAACGAGGTGTGAACACGAAGGCGGTCGAAGAAGAACTGAGTGGGAGGCGGCTCTCTCTCCCGCTCTGGGCATGCGCAGTGCATGTCTCCTCCCCCAGAGCGGGGGGAGAGCCCGCCAAAAGCTCTTCTGAGGTAAAGCTCTAGAAGTTTCTCCGATCGAGGTCGTGCGCAGGCGCCCAACCCATGTGTGGGACTGCACAGAGACCACGACGAAGATCTGCAGCTTCTTCCAGTACTGCCTCACTATAACTGAAGCAGCTAGTTAGGATAAACTCCTCCTGCTACGCTGCTGTTCAGGGATGAGAAGTATCCTCCAGTGCAGGAGTGCCAGCTGGTTGGCAGAGCATGCTGACACTTGCGGGGGCGGGGGCGCAGTGCAGTAGAGCACTTTGCCAGGAAAGAGCCCCTAGCCTGCTTTCTCTGCAGGGTGCCTTTAACATTTTCAAGCGCTCAGAATATTGTAAACAGGGACGTTATCTCGAGCCTGGTTAACCCAATATACGTCATGGAAACCAGAAAGTACAAGCATCAGAGGGAGCTGAAGATGACAGACACCCCCTCCACCTGCAGCTTGCCTAATTGGCCGTCACAGTTTCCAAGGGCAAAAGAGCCCCTTCTGGACTCACTCACATCAGCCCTTTGGAGGCTCACAGATTGGCTTTGCTTGCAGTTATGGAGCCTAATATGGCACCAAGGTGGCTTACTAGCTTTTTCAACCCAGAAGAGAACCTGCTTGCTGCTGGTATCAACCTCAGCTAGGAGAGGCTGGCACGTGCAGGGAAGATGAGGTCTATGGGGTAGATTCTCCAGCGGTTTTGATAATGTGGGACCCAGGTCTGAAGCAGGGAGCACTGAGACACAATTGGGTTCTCCATTTCCCCACCACCCTTAAATCCAGGGACCTTCAAGATGTTCACCACAGCTGCACCTGAAATTCTGAATCCCACACACAGTACAATGGCCTTAGACATGCAAATGAAGTCAGGTGGGGCAGGGATTATGCACCAGAGACATCTGCAGCATGGTATGTTTGGGAACTCTATCAAGTGAAACACAAAGAGTGATTGCACCCCACCTCACTGGTCTATCAAAATTCATACTGTCTTCTCTCCAAAGGGTCTCAGGTAGAGGGCTTTCAGACTCACCGGTTACCTGCATCATTGAAGTGGAAATGTTGGGAACTTCACCTAGGGTGTTCTGCATGCGAAGGAGGTGCTCTATGACTGAGCCACAGCCCCTCCCCACGCCCCGATTAAAAAGAACTAGAGGCAAAAGGAGGAGGAAGCCCAAGAACATCTTACCAGGGAATGGCAGGGAGGTGGGTCCCATTTTCATCCACAAAGTGGCCACCAGAGTTGAGGACCCAGCGGTGGTGCAGCGACATTAGGGCGTGACGCGCGGTGGTGGGGTTGTCCTTGCCGTTCTGGCTATCTGCATTCTTCAATGGGGAGAACTCGTCTTCTCGCAGCACCTCGTATACCACAAACTTTCTGGATAGGGCAGAAAGCAGAAGTAGGTCTGGCATGTGCCAACTTACAGCTGGGCATCAGTAATAAGCTCAGATGCCATGTGGAGTGACAAGGACTCAGACAAGGAAAGGCCAGGAAAGGCCTGCAACAGAAACCCCACCTAGAGCCGCCTTGGTGTTCAAAGCCTTCAGACAAAGAACACTATAGATGGGGCAATGGAATGAGGCCAGAAACACCACAGTCCCTTGAGCAGATTTCTAAGGGATCGTAACCAGTGTTCCCTCTAAGCAGAGTTAGTGTGAGCTACCTCACAAGTTTTAGCCTCCAGCTCACATATTTTTGTCTTAGCCCAGGAAGGAGGGCCCCAGAGCAAACTAATTTATGCAGTAGCCAAATTGCTCACTCACAGCTTTAACGCCAGTAGCTCACAGAGTAGAACTTTTGCTCACAAGACTCCGCAGCTTGGAGGGAGCATTGACCGTAACTTGCTCTAAGACTCCGCAGCTTGGAGGGAGCATTGACCGTAACTTGCCCTAAGCCCATGGGTCGCTGCCTATGGCCTTCAACGAGCTGGGCCGGCAGATCCAGGACTAGCCTGGGATGTCATGCATTCCACTGTTTGTTTCTTTTTTCTCTTTATTTAAATTGTGTTTTGTAAGCCGCTTTAGGTCCCCCGCTGGAGAGAAGAGTGGAGTAAAAAAGTGAATATATACCTCGATTGTCAGAGGCTTGTGCAAAATGCTTCTTTCTGGTCTCTGCATAATGAGACCTTCCTGCCCCTCTCCCTGCTGTCTGAGCCTGAAGTTTCCAGGCAGCTCAGTTTCCCAGCCACCCCAAAAAGCTATGAGCATCCCTTTCACAATCTGAAGCCATGAGGGTTAATATATAGTTTTAAGGAAAGTCAAAAGTCATGCAACAAAGTTTATTTGTTTATACTGATGTATTTCTTCATTCCCGGTCTTCTTTCCCAGGGGGAACCCAAAGCAGTTTACAACCCTTGAACTCCCCAATGCCATTTTATCCTTACAACAGCAGGTTAGGCTGCGAGCTAGGTTAGGCTGAGAGAGCACATCTGGCTCAAGGTTACCCAGCCAGCTTCCATGGCAGAGCAGGAATTCAAATCTGGGTCGGCCAGATCGTAGTCCAACACGCTGACCACTAGAGCACACTGGTGGAATGGTACAGAACACAAATGGCAATGCAGCAGACACGATATTCTTGACTACAGACAGACAAGCCAGCTGGAAGGGCCGAATGAACCTACTCGGCAAACTGGAAGATGTCAAATACAAACTTCTCCATCTTAATCCCATTTGGTTTGTCTGGATTCAAAGGCTTCCCGGTGGCCACGTCCATGTATGAGATCTTCTTCTGGGCTACATGGTGTTGCAACTGTGGTTCATAAATACTGGAACAAGAAGTTAAGGGGAAAACATCAGACTTAAATATGCTTAAAGTGAGCAGATCAGTGGTTTAGGAACGCAACACAGATGTATGAACCAACAGCCAGTCACAAGCAACCTGAAAGCAACTTGGGTAATTTACACAACCTCGCAGGCTCCATTCAAAGCATGTGTGGTGTGATCAGCAGTTGGAGAGCCAGGCCTATCCAGGGTCAAATGCAATTTCCATGTACCAGATACTGGGGGTGAGTAACAATGGAAGGAAACCCCCTTCATGCCATGCTTGCAAGCCATCTGGCTATCTGCTGCTGCAAGCTGAATATTGGACTAGGCAGTTCTTTGACAGTGAAAGCCTTACACTGCAACAAGGAAGAGAGAGGGAAGGTGTAAAACCAGGATGGGAGAAGCTGAACCTAGTGGAATTTTGAAAAGTTCTGTATTTACAGACACCTGAATTAATATGGAGACCTTGGGCCATAAGCAGGCAGAATTCAGAGATCTTAACATCCCTCACTTGGCCCTCCATGTTTACTATATATGGCAATTATTTGCAGAAGCTCTTAGCAAATCATGTGAAGGCAGAAGCCCCTGGGAAGAGTGTTTGTTTGTTGATTTACTGTTCTGGTTGCCGCTAAATCACCCCAGACCTGGGATTTAAAAGACTGGTGGTGGGACCAGCATCCAAACGCAAACTTTAAAAAGTTACACAATGTCTTAAAAATATAAAAGACCTATTGCAGCATAAGTTTTAGGACAGATTACATGATTGGAATCTTTCAAGAGATATTTACTACATAACTTTGGAGACGATGTCCAAAAGGCATATCGGAAAGTAATTACACAGTGCCCTTTCTGAACACTGGGACAATGTTTTGTTTCCAACTGTGGGACTAATCTGAGTGTACAGCTTGGTAAATAGTGAGGCCTGTCAGAAAATTGTTTAAATAACTCTGGGGGATCATATCTTCCCCAGATGCCTTGCCTGATAAAACAGAGAAGTCAAGACCCTTCTTTGTATGCCCTGGCTGGGGGATTAATGGGGGTAAATTTGTATTCTACTGTTTCTCTTCTTCCATTTGGTAACAGTTGGCCAAAAGTAATAACGACTTCCTGAAACATAACCCTTTATAAACTAGAGCCTAGGTAGTCATGTGCATAAAGTGGAATCCACAATCACCAGACGCACATCAACTGAGGACAGTGCTTTCCACACCCAACAAAATTAACTACAACCTAGAAAGTTTGAGAATAAGAGAATACGCTTCTGGTGCAATTGATTAACATGGTGACCTTCTGGCATATAATAAACCTGATTGACAGCAAAGGCTACTGAGCTTCAGAATTCCCTTGATAGGGCTAACTGGTGCCCCAGTCCTCATTTGTTTAATCTTTTAGTCTTCAAATGAAGGCAGGGGACCATATTAGACACGCAGCACAATCAAGAGATAACACTTTCCTGGAGTGTACCAACTCCAGTTGCAAGGGAGAATACTGCATATTTCAAAATTCCCTAAATCTGTGCAGGGGGAAGAGGAGAAAGATACAAAAGACTCCCTGGTATTGGGGGGGTGGAATACAGCATGCTCGGGGGAGGGGGGAGCTAAACTGCACCAAACCATAGTAGGCTAATTCAAACATGCAATTCCTGTTTCCCACCTCCACTTAGAAGTGGTACAGTCCAGGAAAAAAACCAATCCCAAATTGATTCTGCTGCACATACCAATTGGCTCTATGTCCTTGGCAATGAACAGGGAAACAGCACAAGACCCAGGACGGGGATGGGGCGGGGGGGGCAGAGGTATAAATCAGGAAAAGATGCAACACCCCAAGAATGTTTGAAAGGAAAAAGTGTTGACTAAATACAGATTTTGACCTGTAACAGAAGGGTGGAAAATATTTAGCATTAAGTTACGTAAACGACCATTGGATACCCGTACTTGACAACGTCTTTCAGGAACTTGATCGTGAAATAGTGGTTGGCGATGTTTCCAGCATTAAATAGAAGCCGGCCATCGTGACTCCTCTTTTGCGCCGTGGCCAAAGAGATCTCGCTGTACTCCACCACCTGGTAGACGCCACCCACTCGGCACACCACGCCAACTGGCTCGGTGGGATTGGTCTTCTCCACGACCTAAAGAGAGGACAGGTGCAGCATGCAGTTGAAAGGGCTGCTAGAAACGGTAAGGTATGCATGTAGCCGGAACAGAAGGGCAGATGTACTTGCAAAGCCAAAGCTGGGCTGACTTGTATTGGCCCTTTTCAGGCCACTAGCACTTTGCAACAAGGCTTCCATTGGGCCTTTATTTGTTTTTTAACTCTCTTTCTAATAAATACATGCATTTTTGTATATTCTACATTTACACTAGGTTTTTAATATTGGCCCTTTATCAGACTTCTTTCTTAGGCTTGGATAAGTTTCAAAGGCATTTTATGGGGTCCTCCCCAGGAGGTATCACCCCAAAACAAAGAATGGGTTATTCTGCGTTTGGGTGAAGCGAATGATTTCATAACACTGAGGAGGGGCTGTGGCTCAGTGGAAGAGCCTCTGCTTCGCATGCAGAAGGTCTCAGGTTCAATCCCCGGCATCTCCTGTTAAAAGGATCAGGCAGTAAGTGATGTGAAAGGCCTCTGTCTGAGACCTAGGAGAGCCATTGCCAATCTGAATATACAATACTGATTTTGATGGACCAAGGGTCTGATTCAGTATAAGGCAGCTTCATGTGTTCATTGTACTGCAAAAAACATACACAAATTCAACAAAAGGGGGGGGGGGGCTGAGTCCTTGAGGGAATTGTAAGAATGGGGAAGTGATTGAACCCCACACCTGAGATCTGCACTTCCATGCCTATCTGTTCATTTATTTGTGATGGCTGGCAGCCAACTACATAGCCAACTCTGTCATCCGTCTCCTTCAGCAAAAGGCATAAAAAGTTGGTGTTAAGAGCGGTCAACTTCTTCCATCAGCTGGAAAAGACAGTCGCCCTGCTAAGTACTTGATTAGAAATACAGAACTGGGAAAGTGAGCTACTAGGAGAAAGATTCCTGGGGTCCTTCAATGGGCCACTTATTCTGGAACACACTTACTCTACAGTGGAGGAAATTAAATAAAACTGTGTTACAATCCTTCAAATGGAAAACAATTGGTTCGGTTCCATCACGTGAGGCAAACCTTTAAGACCAGGGGATGACAGAAGAATTACAAAGAACTCCCTCTGCAATGGATTTTTCCCTGCAGAAAAGCTCTATGATTTCATCTGCAATTTTATTCTGTTCTACAGAGCTACATTCAACACAAAAGCCTGCATACTCCCAAATTAACAGCGAAGCTAGCACACCAACTACTTCAGTAGCCATGTGACAATGCTCACCATTTTACACAGTGTACATGAAGTACTTTAGATCAATATCAAATGTACTTTTCTCAGCAATCCTGATGGCAGCATCATCCTGGGGGAGAGTCTGAAGCCAAAAGAACACTGGTTTGCCTGGGGGCCACCTTGTGAGGTTATTTTTGAAACTAGAGCAACTCTTACCACCTATTTTTTAATCTGTTATTTGTCTAGACCCAACAGTATATCCTGTGGTTACAATAGCACTACAACAATGGAATAAGCAATCACAAAAAATACTTCTGATAGATAATATAATCAAAATATAACAGTAGAATTTGAACAAAAGTTCTCTCACGTATGTTCTCAAAAACAAGAAAGTATGGTTCTTCCTTCTAATACTCTTTATGTGTATATTCTTATTGTGTTTTGGAATTATGGAATCTGTTTAGAAGAAGGTTTTGCCTCAAAACATAGAATTATCTAGAAAACATGTCAGCATTAAAAAGAAAGATTCCCATTTATTATTTATGGACTCTAATACGCAATAAGAATATACACGTAAAGAGTATTAGAAGGAAGAACCATACTTTTTTGCTTTTGAGAACACTATGTGAGAGAACTTTTGTTCAAATTCTACTGTTATATTTTGATTATATAATCTATCAGAAGTATTTGTTGTGATTGTTTATTCTATTGTTGTTGTGCTGCTATTGTAACCATAGGATATACTGTTACTTTGTTGTTATTGTGGTTGGTCGAGTTGATATATTAATTTTTCTAGAACCAACAGCACAGCAGCTGTCTGTACCTGATCCCCAAGACTGCACAGAACCACTGTACATTACGGATTGAAAAGGAATCCATTCCATGCAGCCTCCTTGCAATACCATGTACCTTTGCTCCGCAATCAGCTCCCTTCTGTACACAGAACCCAATGAACCGGGGGTCAGCCACTTTCACCAAAATGTTGTCGACACAGTAGACGTGGATGCAGCCAATGCCCCGCCGTTCCATGTCCTCCACGATCCGCTGGGAGCCTAGAGCTCGGTACAGGCCGCCGTTGCCGTCTTTAAGAAGGGTGTTGGGAGAAAGCATACTTCAGTGTGCCAGGCAGTCGCCAACTGAAATCAGTTCCTATCCCACCTTTCTCAGGCTTTGCCGGATCCAAAAAGGCAGGTTGTGAGCAGCAGTTCATAAATTCATCACATTCTCAATTAAAAAAATAATAAGACGCATCAGCAGCACCACTACAGACATTGCTTTGGATTGTCACAAAATGGTTTCTAAATTGATTGTCACAAAATGGTTTCTAAATAGAAACAAAGTTCTCCTTTCCGCAGGAGGAAGCCTGCCGTGGCTATCTAGAAGCTCTTTCACGGGGGCACTATAGCTAAGGGGGCACTTCACCTGTCTCCTCCAAAGGTCTAATGGACCAGGGAGGTTCACATAGAAGGACAAATTACACTTGGTATGCAGGGCCGAGGCAGCTTTGTTCTTGAAAGGCAAGAACCCGGTGTTTAACTGGGAGCCATTTTTTTTAAAAGGCATTTTAGCTGCAAGTGATGAACTGACCAAAGCAGCTGCGACAGCTACTGAAGAAAGCATACACACATGTTGGCTGGCAACCTACAGCTCCTCTATGTTCTATTTGTATTTTGTATTCTCCCCCACACACACACTACAAAGGGAGTGACAGGAGCCTGACAATTGGGGCCATAATGCAGTGACCAAAGCAACAGGCCCACATAGACTGCCCTGGGACTCCAATGACAGCAGGAGCAGGAAAGGCTACTGGCCAGCACAGGTTCACTGCCCCCCTTTTCCTCAGTTACAAAGCCCCCTATTTCACTTTGTTATTTGAGAGAACTTTGCTTCTCCAGAAAAAGGGAGAGAGCCACACACCTCCTCCCAACCCTGAAGCCCCTGAAAGCTTACACCTCCATGCCCCTCCAAGAGATACTGCAGGCAAAGACAAAGACACCAAAAGCTGGCCTTTCCCTGGCCTCTCCCCCTTCCCAAGTCACAGAAGTATTCCCAGCAAGGAACCAGGGGTCACAAAAAGGCTACATTCCAAAGGCTCCGTTTCATAGCTTCTGGCTAGATAAACTCTCTTACAATGCCTCTCCTGATTAAAGCTGAGATTTACTGGAAAGATCTGGGAAGACCTGTACTCAAAATAAACTGTTCTTGGTAAAGTTCCCTTCAGGGGACCATGAAATACTAACTGGTATTCTTAAGTTATGGGATATGTGGCCACAATAAGATAATGTGCACTTCACTATACTGTAATGTGTTTCAACAATATATAGGTAGGAGCATTCAAAGCCTCCATAGGCATCAGAAGTGGTACAGCCTAGACACAGGTATAGCAAGGACATTTTTAGCCTTTCTCTGATTAAGGACCCCAGGTGGGTGTACATGCTTGGTGAGGTCAGAGACCACTGAAGAAACAGCTAAGAAAAAAGAGAGATCCGAACAGGATGATTAACCTACTACGTCATTCTTCCCTCCTACAAAATCTCCGGTGCCTACTCTCCCCCAAGATGCCTTCTTGTTCAAGATCAATCATCTAAACTAAAGTTGCTTTTCATAAAATGCTGGATTAATGCATTTCTCTAAGGCTGTACAACCAATTTTATTTTCTAATTGTTACGCAGTTAGTTACGCAGATTGTTATGCAGTTATTTTCTGTTTAGCAGTTTGCAGGCTTAACCACGCTTTTAACTGGCACGGCAAACTGAGAACACATCTATTTATATTTAGAAGAGCTTTCAAGATGGTATTTTGACTCCAAGGTACTACTGTAATAAAACAATTTAAAGAGAGCCAGTAAAAACCACTAAGTATTCGCAATTCAATCCCTCAAAGATACAAAGGGAGAGTTAAAAAGGAGGCATTAAATACATTTGACCTTATGGTCAATTTTGATGCATTTTGACACTATCACATTGAATAAAAGAAGAAGAGAAGAGAAAAGAGAAGAGATTGGATTTATACCCCGCCCTTCACTACCCAAAGGACTCTCAAAGCGGCTTACAAACTCCTTTCCCTTCCCTTCCCCTCCCCACAACAGACACCCTGTGAGGTAGGTGGGGCTGAGAGAACTGCTCTTTCAGGAACAGCTGTGCCAGAGCTTGTGACTCACCCAAGGTCACATCAGCAGGTGCAAGTGGAGGAGTGGGGAATCAAACCCGGTTCTCCCAGATTAGAGTCCGCACACTTAACCACACAGTTAAAACACAGTTATTACTACCATACAATATTAGCCAGGCTAGCCCAGTCTCATCAGATCTCGGAAGCTAAGCAGGGTCAGCCCTGGTTAGTACATGCAGGGAAAACCACCAAGGAAGTCCAGGGTTGCTACACTGCGTCAGGCAATGGCAAACTATCTCTGAACACCTCTTGCCTTGAAAATCCTATGTCATCAATGGGACAACAAAAAATTACTATCTATAATTGTTGCTCAACTTGTATGACAGATTTATTGGCAGATTACAAATTGTAAAAATATGTCGTCAAAGAGCATGAAATGTCCAGTAAGCAATGCAGTTAAGACAAGGATGCTAAAATTTAGTTGTATGAAGTAATTTTGCTTAAATGATTTTTAAAAGTAAAACAAGTTACATATAGAGGGTTGATAAAATATAGTTGCCTAGGTTAGAGTACCTAAAATCCGTTCCAACTGTTGCCAGCTGCAGTTATATGAAACTTTCTGTCCCTGAAATGTTTCAGTCTAGTGAGGATGCTTTCTGTCAAGTCTACTCCCAATAAGATAAATTTGTATCCTTATTTTCTATGAAAGTACTTCAAAAATCACATACCTGGTGCCATAGAAACTTTGCCCTTCTCTTCCAGGAGAATTTTCCCATCAAAGTCCAGAGCAGGCAGCATACCCTGCTGGAAGAATACCACATTTTCCTTCTTCAAGCCAAAGTATTTGTGCTTTAAAAAGAATTCTGTGGTCACCTCCATGGTCCTGCCGCTTGTCATGATGTACCTGTCTCAGCACAAGAAGAGAATCCTAGCTCACTAAGACAGCGATCTTAGGCAGGTCTATTACAAAGTAAGCCCTATTTTATTCAATGGTACTTACTCCCAGGAAAGCGTCCCTAGCATTGCAACCTGGAACACCCACACACACACTATCCCCCCACCTTTGTTCGGTAGGTTTTGAAAGAGATTGTACCCAAGGGCTTCCAACGGATCACAAGTCCAGTTCAGACTGGATCATGGGTAATCAAGTCTTATCTCCCAATAGCAGCGAGAAGGGGAAATTCCCTCCAGGAAATTGCTAACAGCTGCAATAGAACTGGCAATGCGTGCAAGCTCCCTGAAACAGATTTGTTCTGGATTAACAGCGCAGGGGACCATGAAATTACTCTGCCTTTCACTTCCAAGTCACACCAAAAGCAGACATTTCCTGACTCCAAGACTTCATTCCAGGTGATGCCAGGGTATTAACTATCAAACTGTATGTCATTTTGAAAAAGACAAAAAGACTCCTGTGAGCCTAAAGACAGCAGGCATCCCGCTATCTGTACCTATATGATTTGGAGCGGTGGAACTGCCTCCTTCTCATCCACTTATGTTGAAGGCAGGAAGCTTTGTGCCATCTCTGTATCAGCTGTGATAGAATACTCTGCCACCAACTGCTGCAGGAGAATTACCACCACCACCCGGAAAGATGCAGTGTCTCTATCAGAGTCAGGAGAAATGAAGGGGGAGGGCTCCTCTGAAAGCTTACAAATATTACCTCTTACATATTCAGAAAAAGGCAACCTAGAAGTCGAGGAAAAAAACAGAATAAAACCAACACCACAGATTGAGGCTGACGTGCCCCCTATGGCCTTTAGGTGTCTGAAAGGTTAAAGAGCTGAATACCTCCAGCTCCTGCTTGTCTTCACCTACACTAGCCACTGGGACAAGCTGAAGTGTTTACAACAGAATTGTGTGCGCTCCATGCTAGAAATAGTGGCATACCAAATTAAGTTACAAAATAAAGCTGGAAATCTGTAATGTCCATAAAACATGGAAGCTGAGTATGAGTTCTGTGGATTTATTCTTTAGCTTTTACTCTCTGCCCAACTGATTCTGGTTTCTGTGAGAAATGGGAGGGGCAGTAAGTTAAACAGAGCAGAAGGAAATCTGACTTAGCCACCACTCCGGCTACTAAGATCCCAGGAAATGCTGCCTATATGTTCTCAGGCATATCTTTACAGCAAACACAGTAAAGTGGTTACAGTGCCTGACCAGGATGTGGGAGACCGAGGTTCAGATCTCCCCTCTGCCATGAAAGCTGATCGAGTGAGACAAATCTACCTCGCAGGGTAATCGTGAGAGTGAAGAGGAGGAGAGAATACTGTACAATGCTTTGAGTGCCTTGAGGGAAGGGTGGGATAAAGATGGATGAAGTATTTTTACAACTTTCAGAGTAACAAACTTGCTCTAAAAAGCAACAGCAAAATGCAAGACAAAGGTATTTACTGTGTGCTTTTCTGGGGATTCCTGCAGAAGCCTGACATACCTACCCCCCATTAAGCAAAACTTATCTTTGAAACAACAACCAAGCCAGAAGTATTGCCAAGTATTTCAGATCACTACCTGCAATCCTCTCCCAAATAACTCTAACAGAATGACAGAAGTATCCAAGAGACATTCTTTACCAGGGAATAACACATTTCAGGCCGTGTCGTTCTTCAGCCAGCTGCTGTAGTTTCAAAATGCGTTCTGCTTGGATCTGGAACAGGGTTTTGCGGGACGGCAAACCGACATTATACATTCCCTTGGGGTAGGAGACACCCAGCCTCGTCCCCTGCCCACCAGCTAGGAGGAGAACAGCGACTTTGCTCTGAGAAATCTGGTGGAGACCTAAAACGAGGGAAGGAGAGAAAAAAGGGAAAAGAAAGTGAATAATTGGCCCCCAGAAGCCAAAACAGTTCTGAAGATCTCTGTTACTGGACCTGTCATGGAAGTAGGACAACAAGTTCATGCTGCTGCACGACTCAGTCCCACAGAGAAGGACTTACTCCCAATTACATGGACACAGGGGTGCAGTCTTTGTACCTTGCAAACCAGGAATAGCATGGAGAAGGGGTCTCCATGCCAACATTCATTCCTACAGTGCCGCAAACATAAGTTATGCCACCAGACCCTGCTTGTATTCTGTGGCCAGATGATGAAGCAGAAGTGTGCGTGTGCACATTACCTCCAAAAAGAAGACAGGCCCACACAGCAAGAAAAAAAAAATCAACGTCTGCAGATGCACACCTGGGGTTATTTGCATGCAGCAAGAGCAATGTGGCATTCAATACCCTAAGAATCTGTATCTGTTTCTCCTCCTCATGGCCGTGACAAACAGCTTAGGAGCACTGTGGGAAGGGCCTGACAAAATTCAGATGTAAGACGCCTCCACAGGATTTCTAGTGTGCAAGAGATGGGGCTTTTAAAGTCACAGATGCAAATCTCTTTTCCACTTCGACCATTGTAAGTTCCCAGCTCTATTCTTTTCTCTTCCTCAGTTCCCTTCCCAGTTTTTGACAATCCCAAACCCAACTAAGACTTTTGATAAACTGAACTTTGGACTCAACAAGTCAGTATGGATTTTGCATAGTTCATGTTGCGCAAAATGTGGGTATGTCAGCTAAGAATTCCAGGTGGGTAGCCTTGCTAAACTGCAAAAGCAAAATAAAAAAGGAGTCTAATGGCACTTCAGAGACTAACAAACTATTCCAGCATACACTGAGTGAACTGATTACTCAAACTAGCCTCTCTTCATAATGCCACACCCCACAATCCTTCTGTTAACAAATGTATCAGCTTAATGGATGAAGCAAGCTTTGACTCACAAAAGCTTATGCTGGAACAGACTGTTAGTTCCTAAAGCACCACCCGGATCCTGTTTTATTTAGCTCAGTGTGTCTGTATACACTTATGCACATCTGCTTGGCACCACCTGACTGGTTTCCAGAAGACATTTTGTTGGGTTTTGCAAGTGTCATCCCTTCAGTCATGAAAGGGTTAAACTGATGTTTCTGTAAGCTCATGATACCTAGTTAGCAAAGAGCCAATTAGGTGTTGAGTAGAATCTTAAAGGTGAGTTTAAAATTGACTATTGGCTAATCAATACATTGGAGATAGTACATGCTGTTCTGCACATACGCAACTGGTGGGACCTTGGGGGTGGGGGGACTTCCACTTCTTTGTTCTCAGGGTCAGAACGTGACACATAAAAGACGAGACAACAAGATGGAGTTGGAACTAGAAAGATTAGTTAGTGAGGATGTTGTTTTCCTTCCATGTAACCCTTCCCTATGTTTTCTAGTAAATATTTTTCTTAGAAGCTAAACACACACGTGTCTTGGGATGCATTATTCTGCTGCGTCTCACACACTCTGCTAAATTTCCAACACATTTTTATTTCAAAAACCTAAATTCATTTAAAAAGCAAAACATCTGTCCTTTCATTATTCTCATCATTTCACATATGGCATTTTATTGATGATATTTTTCATTTCTCTTTATTTTTTACTTTTACTGTAAGCCATTCAAGCCTTGTTGTACAATGGTAAGAAAAAGAGAGTTTACTTGATCTTGTCTTCCAAAGCTCCATACACATTCTGATCATACACAGCACAATTACCTTTTCAGCTTTAGACCAGGCAATGAACCTGCCATGTTCTAAACTACTCCAAGTAGTTTTCAGAGGTTGCATTTATTTTATTTTGAGGACTGCAAAGGGATTTTTAGGCAGCCTACATGGATCTCAGATAGCCTGGCCTAAGGAAAGGCACTCATAATGATTCCTCCAAACTGGTCCCTTCACATGCCTCAGGGTTCAGAACTGCAAAAGGATTCCAGCACAAAATGTGACAGAACAGCCATGTCCCAAATGCAACAAAAGCCTACAACTTTCTTACAGGAGCTCCAACAATGGGCATTTATCCACATAACATTTATATAGCACATAGTTAAAGCTCTGGCCTCTCCAAGGCCAAATGTTTCCTGGATGACTTCCTGCTTGGAAACAAGCCTACATTTATTTAAGCGTTAGGTAAATCGACCTTTAAATGGAGGAAGACAGAAGTAAACTCATCCAACAGGGTGACAAAATTAACCCCTGGGAGTTATTTTTCAGCAGCACCTTACAAAATACTGAATTTTCTCAGCCTGAAGAATGCCATACAACTCAAAACCTTTTGGCTTCTTACCTAGTCTATTCTTTCACTGCAACCAGCATAGCTATTAGACGCTTTAAGGTTTTTGTTCATCTAGATAAAATTGGTAGCATCCAGAGCAACACGTCCACAGATGCAAGGACTTCTGTCTGAAGAGCCCAACTTTCTCCGCTCCCCAACAGCCCCAAATGCTCCCAGAAATCCTATTCCTAGGACAGAGGGAATCCCCAGGAACAAGACTTGGGGGGGGGGGGGGCATTTTAGGCTGCTACGGAAGAGGGAGCCATGAAAATTTTGGTCTGTAGGCAGAAGTCCTCACACCCCTGAAAACACTGTACTGGAACCAACTCCAATATCGTCTCTACTTTGTCCTCAAACATGTAGGTTTCATGTTTACTGCAACCTCACTTTCTCTGAGCACACTAAGCATGTGATAAGTTAGCACCTTTACATATGGTATTGCTGGATTCAACCTTCAGCCTCCTTGGCAACAAAACTGGAATACAAGGTGCTAACTGAAAAGGAAGAAGAGTTGGTTTTCTCTACCCTAAGGAGTCTCAAAGTGGCTTACAACCTCCTTCCCTTCCTCTCCCCATAATAGTCCCCTTGTGAGGTAGGTGGGGCTGAGAGAGTTCTGAGAGAACTGTGACTGGCCCAAGGTCAGCCATCAGGCTTTCATGTGGAAGAGTGGGGAAATCAAACTTGGTTCTCCAGATTAGAGTCTGCCACTCTTAACCAAGACATCATGTTGGCTCTCCCAAGAGGTGAAAGAGGAACCAAAAAGACTGTGTGGAAGAAAGCTACTCTGTTCGAGATTTTATACAAGGGATGGGCTGTGACATATATGTACGTACAAGGACCTTTCCCATTAACTGTAGCAAGGAACAAGGACATGTATAGTACGTACAAGGGCCTTTCCCATTAACTGTAGCAAGGAACTGCAGAGAGCAGAATTAGAAAAGATCTTTGCTTATGACCCCAGATGGCCAAGTTCTGCTGAGCCTCACAAGACTAGAAGGGCTGCTGGAATGGCTTCCACAGCTATAGGTAGTTCTAAAGGCCCTGTTCAGCCTGTATTTATACTGAAAGAGCTGCCACACTATGAATCAGCACAGCCAATTTCATACTTTCTTTTGTGTACTCAATGGGTAGGGCAGACTAACATGTAGGGCACCGCGCTTCTTCTACTTAGCAAGCTCCTCTAAAAATCAAGACCAGAAGCACAGGAATCTCTTCCACCCATGAAGACAGTTTCAGAGGGTAGCCGTGTTGGTCTCCAGCAGAACAGCTAGATTCGAGTCCAGTGGCACTTTAAAGACCAATAACATTTTGGGAGTATAAGCTTTTGAGAGTCCAAGCTCCCTCCATGAGATCAGATGAGAGGATCTTTGACTCCTAAAAGCTCATAGCCTGAAAACCTTCTTGGTTTCTAAGTTGCTACTGAACTTGAATCAAGCTATCCCCCACCCCCCACTCCAGCCAAGAAAGGGCAATTGGCTCGTGATTCAGTTTTCTCTGTAACACCTTGAAGGACATCTGAGAAATCAGTTATCTAAACAGAAACACACATGTGGAAGGAATCCACGCTGCTTACATCCAGATCTGAATATGACAACGTGCTGTATGTGGAGCTGCTTTTTGAAAATGTCTGGACATTTCACTTGGTCCAAAATACCACTGCCTATTTCTTAATAGGTTTGGAGAGGCAGGAAGGAGCACATTTTAAGAACATAAAAGAAGCCAATGCTGGATCAGGCCAATGGCTGATCTAGTCCAACACTCTGTCACACAGTGGTCAAAAATACCAGGTGCCATCAGGAGGTCCAGCAGTGGGGCTAATATTTTAAGAACTAATATTTTAAGAACTGTGCCTCAAGTATTACTTCAACAGCAGAAAGGCAGGTATGATTTTTTTAAAAAAATAACTTCATTAATCTGTTTCCAGCCCAAATCAAGGTATTGGGTTTTAACCTTAAAAGCACCAAGAGTCAGCCTAGTGTAATAGTTCAGTGTTCAGGATCTAAGAGACCCAGGCTCAGAACCCCACTTTCCCATGAAAGCTTTGCTGTGTGACTTTAGACCAGTCAGACACTCACACCCTGGAAGAGAGAAGAACGACATAAGCCATTTTAGGTCCCTACTGGGGAAAAAGGTGGGGTATAACAAAGTAAATAAACATCATGGGGGGCCAGAGCACCCAAGGGAGCATTGCTTCTATTCACACTTTCTCATTTCTTGACAGTAAAGTTCAGCTCTGGATTCCAGCAAATGTTTTGCAAGGCTTTCTTAGAAATTGCCCCAACACTGTGGAATTCCCTCTTTTTGGAGGGCTAGATAATTTTGTCTATCTTATTGGAGACAGGTAAAGATGTTGCCCTGCCACTGGGCTTCTAATGACCTTTTTTCCTCTGAAGGTTTTTACATAACTGGATGAATTTATATCATTGCTGTGATTGGTTTATGTGGACCTTGAACTCATGAAGCAGTCTTGTACTAAGTCAGACCTGGTGTCTGTCAAGGTCAGCCTTGTCAACTCTGCCTGGCAGTGGCTCTCTCCAGAGTTTCAGCAGGAGATCTTTCACATCACCTCCTACCCTACCCTTTTAACTGGAAATACGGAGGACTGCACCTGAGACCTTCTACGTACAAAGCTTATGCTTTTCCTCTGTGCCACAGCCCCTTAGTTTTCTTTGAGCATTTTTAATGTAGAAAGTGGTCAAGAAACCCAGTTTTATAAGATGTGTAGCATCCAACAAGCTAGTTTTCTAAGTAACTGAAGGCATGCTCATTCCAAGAATTGTTAGACACTGATTTCAAGAACATACCTTTGCCTACCGCTCAAGACCACACATTTCCAGACTGAAAAGTCAGAAAACCTAGCATTCACCCATGCCCATACTAACCTTGTTGATTTTTGAAATCTCTATGCATGCCAGCAAAGTCATGAGATTCACTTTCAAGCAGCTAATGCTATGCCAGGCTGACTGTAGTAGTTGGTAAACAAGACCAAACATTAGGTGGGAAATCAGTATGCTTACTGCAAAACAATTACTCGACCTAGCACATAGCTATTAGATGGCTACAATGAGCTGCTGGTTATAAGGGTATCAAGATATCCTTAAGTTGCTCAAGATGAGAACGTCAGGCCAACCTATCAACTACTCTCTCCTTCAAGAAGGGATCTAGGAACAGCACCAATCCAGACCTCCCGAAGGAGGCTACTGCACATGTTAAAGCCTACTGATCTAATATAATACAAAGAAATCAGTGGGGGGCAAAGCCCCCTAGAGCTAATTTGCACATCAAGCAGGGTCCTTCTTGGTACCTTCTGCCTCCCACAGTGGCAGCTGTTCTCGGTCTCGGGTTGTACTCCCCAACACATCCCATGGCACTGGCTCCATCCTGGCATCCACATTCTCCTTTTCTGCCAGGTGGTCACTGTTTCTCATGGCCTGCTGGAAGGCCTGGCTCAGTTCCTCCAAGTTCATATTCTGCAACTCTGTGCATAACTCTTGCTGTTGTTCCACAGTCAGTTCCTCCCAGAAGTGAAGCAGGTGGCTCTGTCCAGCCTCCTCTAAACGGCGTCGGAGCACACAGAGATCGTTGTCCCCATCCATGACCTGCAGAAGGAAAGAGAATTAAGATTTCTGAGATTCACTGGAGACAAGAGTCCACAAACAACTGTTTTTTCTAGCACTGACCTAGAAGCGAACCATTACAAATCCCACATAGTACTTTTGCAAAGGATCAGAAGTATGCTGGATGCTGAACAACAGCCACTTCCATCAGAAGTTCTCCACCTGTTCTAAGCAGACCACCCTTCTCAGGCACCAAAACCCTGTTCACATGTTACACGCACATCCTGCATGCATTCAGGTACACTGGTTCTTAAGATCCAGCACACACTTACTTTACAAAAGTGAACCGGATAAATGTGGGGTTAAAAAACGCACACTGAATGGAACACAAGAATTACTCAGTGATCATATAAAGAAAAATCAAGTGCACACTGCATATGGATTGCACGTGCATTCCCTATAACTAATAAACAGTGGATGGCTATCCAGTGAGGGACAGATACGAGCTTTTTTGGAGGGGGAAGCACATGGGAAGAGCTTTTTTGAGTTCTGCATCCCTCTTTATCACAATTGCTATAAGCTGCCCCTAGGTTAAGTAGCTTCAGCCCTCTCCCAACAGATCATTACATATATATTGACAATACTTAAAATACAGTACCATCTCAGAAGCACAAAGGAGTAAATATAACAGTCCTGATGCTGAGATGTTGAAAACAGACTACAGGCTACGTGCCCGCAGAGCTGACTTCCACCTTACTCAACTCATTGACATTCTGACAGTGCGAATTCACCTGCTAAGGAACAGAAGGGTTCCCTTTTTCCTTTACACAGTGCACCTAAACTGATTACACTAACATTGTGGGGGGCTAGACAAGATTCTACTCTTCCACTCAGAACAGCTTTTTGGGTTTAGACTCCCATGCTGAACCGGATTTCCATTGTATAAACAAAACTTGTGCAAGAGTTTCCCCCCCCCAAGGACTGCCAACTCAAAGCATGAACATAGCCAGTCTACTCTTGCAACATCTCACCAGGATGAGTGAGGATACATTCGACCCTAAGCAAAGGCGGTTTAACTCAAAGGCATCCTCATGGCCAGCTTCCTTGGCTGTTTGTGAGTCACTCCTCCCCACCCTTTGATTAATTTCCCCCTTCAAATTCCAGTAATAGACAGCACTCAACCCACAGATGTTGTGAACTTCCATAACAAATGCATCGTTTTAACACACATTTTGATCTCTGAAAAGAGACAGTTCACTCAGCTTTAAGAGGTCTGATTTCACATCAAGTGTAAAAAGGAAAGCTAGAGAAAGTTCAGTTCTGGTGCTTCGCAACACACTCCAGCCAGATTCCTGTCAGTCTTCCGGCATGTTTACATGGGGCATTGAGATACTATGTTGATAAATACAGAACAAGGAAGATTACAATTATTCCTGATTACTCCAGAGATTAGTATATAGCAATGAGAATGTGATCTTTGTAAGTGCCCCAGAAACCACTCCAGAGAGATTCCAACAGACCAGCTCATAAAACTTTAACATGTACACCCACAGTAATGTGCCGGGACAACCGCAGAGCCCACCCTGAGCACAATATATCCTGAAGCACACACCGAACTGTAGCCTTTTACTACAATCCTACGCATGCCTACTCAAGAAGTAAAGCAAGTGAATCTAGAACTGCAGCGGTAATCGCCTAGCCATAGTCAATGACCATAGGAACCCCCTCTTAACCTGGGCATACCACACACAACAAATAATAAGAGGACACATTTTTATAAGCACAAGAATGCAGGGAATTCACATTACAAACACCTTTTGTTTCTCCTGTTCCCTCAAGTGCACGAATAACGCTACATAAATACCAACCGTACTGCCAGTTTGGGATAACCAAACTTTACTGAATTTCACATACTAACCTACAAGCTAAAACTTTTTGGGAGGCCTAGGTATTGCTATAACAAACATATACGTGCTTTGGGTTTCCTCCTCGCAAACCTGACAGCCTTGTGTTAAAACAGCCAATTACAACCTAAATTTGCTCATTTTCTTCCCCTTCCCTCATAATAAAGAAGAAATTCCCTCTGGTGCACTCCGGCTGGCCAGAAGGAAGAGGCAAAGTCCCACTCACCGCTCCCTCCCGCGGGGTCCACAACAGACGACGTTTCTCTCTCCCCCTGCAAAGCCACCCTCGCTTTTCTACTTCTTTTCACACCAAGCCCCTCAGCAAGATCCGCCTCCCTTAGCTCATGAAGACCAATAGCAGCACAGTAGGCGGGGCCCACAGGCCCCGGGAGGTTTTCCTCCCTGATGGAAGATGAGAGCGGGCGCTGGAGGGCGGTGTAAATCGCGGCCAAGCCGCGCAACGCTATTGGCTCAATGCCAGGAGGAGGAGGCGGGACTGAGGAGAAAGATCGCCGCCTGTGCGAAGAAAGGCGCGTGGCAAAGGGGAGGAGCAGGGCAAGGAACCGGAAGCGACGCGTGTAGGTCGTAACGTGGCGGGTGCAGCCGCTGCCGTTGTTGTGGCAACGGCGCTTGCGTCATTGCTTGGCTGGTCTGTCTTACCCGTTTGTAGCATAAACGTTTTATTAGAGCCCGCAGAAATGTGGTACAGTCGCGAACGACTGGCAGGTGCGGAATGAGAGGAAAAGGCCTGGTGTCCAGAAGCGGCAGGAGAAGGTGGCAGAATTCAGAAGTGGTGGATTAGCCATAGCGCTGCAGTGGGAGGGAGCCAGGGGTCACCGTCTTAACATTCACCCTCTAAACACTTGCTGCAGAAAAAGAAGTAAAGTATTGCAAGGGAAGCCTAACTCTAAGAAGCCACGCCCGGTTTCCACTTATAGAGGAAAATGCAGAACAAAAATCGAGTTCAGTAGTGGCACTGGCACCTTTATGACCCACAAAGTTTTATTCAGGGTATGAGCTTTCGTGTGCACGCACACTTCCACACGTACAATGAAATGGAAATTACCAGTCCTTACATATAAGGCAGAGGTTGAACAGCAAATTAATATACAACATAATGAAGATGTTTTAACAGATGCAAATAGGAATAACAAGAAGAAGAAGAGATTGGATTTATACCCCACCCTTCACTACCCAAAGGTGTCTCAGAGCAGTTTACAAACTCCTTTCCCTTCCCCTCCCCACAACAGGCACCCTGTGAGGTAGGTGGGGCTGAGAGAGCTCTTGACAGAAACGGCTCTTTTTCAAGAACAGCTCTTATCAGAATTATGGTTTGCCCAAGGTCATCCAACCAGGTGCAAGTGGAGGAATGGGGAATCAAACCCGGTTCTCCCAGATTAGAGTCCATGCATTTAACCACTACACCAAACTGGGTAAATTTATATGGTCACCATTGTTTGGATTTAATTCTGGGGGGGAAACAGTGAAATGTCAAAATGTCAAAATAGGAGATAGATGTGTATTCTATTGTATTCTTCTTAATTGTGGAATGTATTCTCCTTAATTATAATTAATGTATATATAATTAATAAATCTTCCTGTAATTAATAAATCTTCTTGTTACACTATAGCTGTCTCCCAAGCATTAAGGTAACTAATCGCATCTTTTTCTTTGAGGGGGTGATTTGTAGTGCAGTGTTATGTCTCCTCTGTTACCAGTCCAGAGAAATGCATTCCAATATACCATTCTAATATTCATTGCATTACATCACCATTCTAATGTACTATTCCAAATAAGAAATACATTAAAATAAAGAGCATGCAGTTGCTCCTCTGCAGCACAAAGTCCATTCTATCACCACAACACACTGCTTCCTCTCTGCCATCTGACCCAGTTGCCTGTATAAGCCAGCTTTTTTAGGCCAAGCACTACCTTTAGAGACAACAGAAGCCAAACTGGGCAATTGTTACTCAGAGGCCAGAGTAACTCCTCCATCAGAATAGACAAAAGCCCAATTAGTAGTTGGAGAAATATAGTCTTCCTCTGCTTCTAGGATCCCTTGTTGTCATCCTAAATTCAGTGCTTTCCAAAGCAGATAAAAAGGCAACTGTTGTTGCCCTGTTAGAAAAAAAACAAGCAAGCAGTACACTTGCTGCAAGGGCCTTCCCCCTTCTCTAATCACCCCCCCCCCCAGGTATTATGTGTTTATATTGCTTTTGGATTTCCCCCAACCCCTCGTGAGCCTCCCTGGCTACCTGAAAGAGTGCTTGTGGAGATTGTGCTGGCAATTCTATTTCAGTTCAATTTCCCTTAGGCATCTTCACTGAAGTGGCAGACGTGGACCTGGCACCTACTACATCAGATACAGGGGTGGGTGGGTCAAATGCTAGAATGCACCTTCATACAAAAAATATCCCCAGGCGAAACAACACTAACCTAAAACCCCTTTCTCCCCACCGTGTTAATAGCCTACGTGCAGGGATTCTGTTAGCTGTTTTTTAAATTTAACTCCTCTATAGCCCACCTTTCTCCCCAATGGGGACCCAAAGTGGCGTACATCATTCTCTTTTCCTCCATTTTATCCTCACAATAACCCTGTTAAGTAGGTTAGGCTGAGAGTGTGACTGGCTGAAGATCACCCTGTGAGCTTCCATGGCACAAGTAGAGATTCAAACCTGGGTCTCCCAGTCCCAGCTACTAATCCAGCACTCTTAACCACTGCACCACACTGGAGAGAGCGCATGCAATCTCCCAACATTTCACAGTCTGATGTAGCTGAGAGACCTGAATGAGAATAGACTGCAGTTGCCACTGAAAGATGAAGATATGTTATCGGAGCACAGAAGCAGGACAGATTGTAGCCCTAGGCTAGACAGATGTTGAATTTTGCGCCTTGAAATGATGGCACGGATTACACAGAGCAAGAATTGAAGCTTTCTTCCCATTTAAGTAGCTCTTCCTCCAACAGAACAGCCACTTAAGATGAAGGCTCCTGAGCCGAGATCCGCAACAATACCATTAACCACTGAGGTCGACGAGAGAAAATAAAACCAGCACAGTGAAGAGAGGCCGTTAAATTTTTTTAAAACCAACACTGAAAAGCAGGACAGCCCTAAAAAAATGTATTGTGGCAAAGCCTGCTTCACTGCAGTTGAGGCAAGTGACAGGCTTGACCTCATCTGGTACTCTCCTCCCCCCCCCCCGTTTTTCTGCCCCCATGAGACAGTGATGCAATCTCAAGTTTTTTAGCACCATCTGGAAATATGTATTATTTTACCTTTCTGAACTGTTTTTATTAATTTATGAATGTGTTTTATTGTTGTTCACTGCTCTGTGCCTTGTGTATACAGGGGAGGGCGGTCTAAAAATGTATAAATAAAGTAATACAATGCTGCAATAGATTAAACACAGCTACTACACCTCTTGAAAATTAACATTAAAAAACATTTAGCTGTGTTAGATCTGCAGCAAACACAACCAAACAGGATGAAATCCACAAAGCAAGAAACAGGAACTATGTTAAGTGAATCAGGAGCCAGTTGGTATGGCTGATGGGATCAGGTCTCTCACCTTTTTTGCCCCATACTTTCGCACCACACAAGATAAAAGACTCAGCCAAAGGGGACCAACAAGATGTAGAAAAACAGGAAGCTTTAAAAAAGCAAATTTAACAGGAGGCTTGCAGATGCCACAAGACTAACAGTGTGGCAAAAGCTTTCATGGACCACTTCAGACACCTTGCCACTTGCAGGTTCCAGTGCAAAATTCCACTATAAAACCTACTGAAGTCATTAAGGTTTCACAGGGTCCATCCTTCCATCCATCAACACTACCCAACCCCCACAAGTGATAAATATGGTTGCACCTCTTGAAGAAAGCAAACTGGGAGGAAACTTGCCATTTTCAGTAGCATGAAACAGACCTCACAGAGATGTGAAGCAGAAAACAACTAAGACAAACAACAGTCCTAAAATTAGCACTTTGTAAAATACGGAAAGCCCCCCAAATAAAGCATAAAACCTTATTCATACCAAATTTGAGCAGCAGGGACTTAAAGATCCCCACTGAAGTGATTTCTTGTGGGGAAAAAGTGGCTCATTTGCCAGACAGCTGGTGGAAGAGTCTCCTCTGGGAAATCCTGGCCACAGGGCTTCATATGCAATTTGACGGCCAAAATTCCTTGCGGCACAACTTGTCTAGGTGATCTGTGAAATGCCATGTATGTTTCTGGAACTGTATTAGAGATGAGGCAGGTTCTGATTTCAGAAAGGGGTGTTTGTGTGTGGAAACATGAAGTGCTTACAGCGTTTAAACTGTTTGATTCTATGTCAATACACAGGTTATCATGGGGCTTTATCCAATTAGTGATTAGCATGTCAGTTGCAACAGTCTGTTTTCTCTTCCCACTCCCCATCCTGACCTGGATGGCCCAGGTTAGCCCTGCTCTCATCAGATCTGGCTAGTTCTTGGACAGGAGATCAGCTACACAGGGGCAATGGCAAACCACCTCTGTCTTACTTTGAAAACTCTTATGGAGTCACTGAGAGTTGGCTGTGACCTGAGGGCACTTTCCTCCACCACCACTCCCAAAAGTAGAAGAGATTGGATTTATACCTCGCCCTTCACTACCCAAGGGAGTCTCAGAGCCGCTTACAAACTCTTTCCCTTCCCCTCCCCACAACAGACACCCTGTGAGGTAGGTCCACATCCCTCCTAGACATTCTACTTCCTGTTACTCTTCTGCCTTTGAAAGGAGTACAGTGGCATTTGGGGGTCTCTGAACAATGGATCAGCACACAAACGTGGTAGATTGCACTTGTCTGTTTTTGCACAATTGAAGAGGGAGGGGCAAAATCCAGCTCTCCCTTTCTCTGCATAGCATCATTTTGTATAGGTTCAATCTTACATTTGCTACATGTTTATTCACTTCGTTTACATTCCACCTTTCTCCCTAATGGTGTCTCAAAGCTGCTTACATTGTTCTTCTCTCCATTTTATTCTCGCAACACAACAACCCTGCAAGACAGGTTAGACTGAGAGCATGTGACTGATCAAAGGTCACCCAGAAAGCTTCCACGGCAGACGGGATTCAAACTCAGATCCTAGTCTGCCACTCTGTCCACTACATCATACTGATCATTTGCTTACTATAACAGAGATTTTACAAAGCAACTGCTCTAATAGTTGGGGAACTGTGGCAGAATTATTAGTGAGCCTGAGGCATTTCTGTATAACAGCCTGGATTAGCTGAGGCCTCTCTGGTTCCTGTCCCATAAGGCTTTGCAGACTTATCAATTGTCATCTCTCAAGCCTCTCTCTAGCCTGACAATGCACTCTGCTCTAAAAAGAATAGTTTACATTTCTCTAGGTCTATCATTTCACCCTCATACAGTGTCAAAGACTCCTAAGTGAGGTTTGTAGTTTCTGACCTACAACATACTTGCTGAAGCAGGTGTCTGTGCTTCCAGTAAGGTCATAATAAAGTTTAAACATTTAGTTAATTTGCTGAAGGCTCCAAGATCTTTGATATATTTGTGACTCTTTGACACATAAAATCATTGACTGTCTGGGGTAAGTAGGGTATGAGTTCAGGGTAAATTTGTTCTCTTTGATATTCTGCTAAAAGTGTGTTAAACCTTACATCATCCATGTGGACTGAACCTATGGGTACTGAAGGTATAAATTGCTAGACTTCTTTGCTCTGGGCTGGTCATCAATCAGCTCTCTGTGAGCTCTTGTTGACTACATCAGGGCGCTCTGAATTTCATACTAGTGCACTATGTTTGTGTTGAAGTATTCTGTGCTGAATATGTAAGTGCTAAAGTGCTTTCTGTCCTTAAGAAGCTTATATTGTAATAAACTGATTTTAAGAACTACAGTCTCTATTGATTCAGTCCCTTTCCAGTCTCCACCCAACTAAGGAGGAATGGGAGGGTCCCAGGGAAATAGTCCTGAGGTCCCAGAATCCCACAACAGGAACCAATATAAGGAGCTAAATCAACATATTAAAAAAAACAACTGTGAGCCTCCTTGCACAGCCAGGAGATCCAAAGATTGTCTGGCAGCTTTAAGTTCTAGCTCTTTTAGCATCATGCACAACCAGATGGCAAGCTAGACTTATTTTGGGGGCTGAGAGAGCTCTGAAAGAGCTGTGACTGACCCAAAGTCACCCAGCTACCTTCATGTGGAAGAGTGCAGAATCGAACTGGTTCTCCAGATTAGAGTCCATCGCTCTTAACCACTATACCATGCCAGTTCTCTGTGTCTTGTCAAAAAGAATCTGCAGCACAAACATGTGGTCAGTTTTTCAATTTTAAGGAAGAAAAAAAAATCTGGCTGTCATGAACTCAACTGGAAATTGTCAGTGAGTTTGTTGTGGATACCAGACAGTAATCTGTGTTGGCTTCATACCACACCTACTTGTTTGCTCTCTCCACTTGGAAGAGGAATGGATTGCGCCACCAATTCTGGAATGTTTTCAGGAGGAAAAGGATTTGGTTAAACACATGAGATTTCCGACAAGTTTTTGAACCACAGACCTCATCCCCAGAACCGGGAAGAGAAGACAGAATGATCCCTAGCACCTTTGGCAGGCAGGCTGGAACCCCAGAACCACTCTAACTCGGGCCATTCAGTTCAATGAAAATCTTCACATGGCCACAAGACTCCAGATGTCCAAGCCCCAGCCATGCAACCCTGCTCTGTACCACTTATCCAATTTCCTACTTCTGAGCTACTTCTGCTGAGCCTTTTCTACCTTTGGGCCTCCAAGACCACTAATAATTGATTTTAAAATACATGATAAAATCCAGAACACCATAAAAGCAATATATAGTTCAAACAGCAGCATGAGCAATAAAATGCACGGACCACCAAAAGCCCCTAAGAAGAAGTGCATTTAAGTAGTGCCAAAATTACAACAGAGTTAATGTCACACAAATGTCTGTGGAGAGGGCATCCCATAAACAAGCTACCATCCTAACTTCCGGATTCAAAGTAGGACCCCCAAAGCTGGTTTTAAATAAACTGGTGGGTTCATATTGGAGAAAGTCTTCTAAGTACCCAGGTGTTCAGCAGTTTAAAACAGAACTCTGAATTGCACCCAGAAATAGATCGGATGTCAGTGAAGGACTTAACACCAGCATAATACACTCAAATCAACAGGTCCTGAAATGTCCAAAACAGTGTTCAAAGGCAGCCCTTGGTACACTGCCTTATGGTCCTCTAATCTTGGTAATACCAGAGTGTGGGTAACTGTTGCCAGGTTCCTTGCCCAGGAGAGGCAGCAGTTAATAGAAGTGCTCTAGTCATTTTCTGTAAATACACCTTTTCTCCATTTCTCCCCACCATCATCACTTGGACAGCAATTCTGTTACTTGACACCTACTATACACATACCCTGATCCTAAACTGTAGGCTCACGTCTCACAACCCAATCCACAAGCACCTATTTGTTTTTTCTTCATTCTTTTGGCATAGCTCTCTACAATAACTAGAATGTGTCTTTACTGTTCTACGTACCACAGTAGCCACCAACCTTGAATTTAAAGTCCAGAACTGGGAAGAAATTGTAATTTTCGCCACTTGATCTTTTTAGGTTGCTGTATTAGTATTATTTATGTTTCTATTTTATGGTTTTAATGTTTTTATTATGTTGTACAGCACCCGGAGCCCTGCAATAGCGGGGATTGGGCGATTCATAAGTTTGATAAAATAATATTTCTTCCACGCTAACCGTTTAGTCCAGAATCAACACCATTCATTCACTCAGTTTTAACAGAGGGCCCGGATGGCATCATTGGAACCCCCTTATATTCCAGTGTTTCCCCTGATGCCCTTGAGTTTGATGTAGTGGTTAGGAACGCGGACCGGGTTTGGAAGAACTGGGTTTAATTCCTCACTCCTCCACATGCAGCTGCTGGAGTGACCTTGGGTCAGTCATAAGTTCTTTCACAGCTGTTACGAGCAGTTCTCAGGAGAGCTCTCTCAGCCCCATCTACCTCACAGGCTGTCTGTCGTGGGGAGGGGAAGGGAAAGGAGATTGTAAACCACTCTGAGACTCCTTTGGGTAGTGAAAGACAGGGTATAAATCCAATCTCTTCTTCTCTCTTCTTCCTTTTTTAAAGAAAATTTGTGGTAATTTTATTGACATTAGATTCAGTTGCAGCTGCAGGGTATGCCATGTAGACACCCAAAGCACAACTAAAGTTTCTCAGAGTAACTGTCCCTTTACCTTTTCCTCCTTTCCTCCAGCTAATTCCCATTCTTTGTGCATTCATGAGTAATTTGTTAATTTTTAGTTCTGCTTGGGGGATAGGGAAGAGAATAAGTACTAGTTTGCAATTCCTTGTTAAAAAAACAACTTTAAAAATAGCTTTACAGTGCCATTACAAAATTAATTATAAAAATCAGCAACTGATCTGACTGAGAAGTGAAAAACATTTCACATGCCTATAATTCAACCAATGGCTTAAGGAAGGCCATGGCCACAGAAAATCATCTGGTTGTAAATCATAGGAAAATTGCAGGGCAAAGCCAGACCCTTGTTGAATGGAACTTACTTTGAGTAATCTTCTAGTACACCTTGCTCACAGAGGCCGACACTGCTGGTTTTACAGGAGGTGAGTACTGGTGTAACAAGTAAGTACCACGTGGAGCCCCAGTGGCCATTCTACTTGTGGCTGATTGCAGAGACGCAGCACTGGAACAGCACAAAAGTGTCCCAAACAAGGAAGTCTCCCACAATGTCAGGTAGCAGAACCTGAAGGCAGAAAGTCCCTTAACTTCAGACCCCTGAAAATAACAGCACACCATTTTTTTCTAGGAGTCCTCAGGGGAAGCAAGCTGGCCACTGCCCCACATTCAAGAAGTTTGTCCTCCAAAGATTTCAGAATGAGCCCGTAGTACCAGGCTCAGCAAGGTGGGCTGAGCAGACACCTGGCTTCTCTCAAGGACAAGGAAACAAGCAGGGTTTTTTTCCTCACGCCACAAAGCCGCATGTTTCCCAGACTGTAGGATATGCTTTAATGGCTATCACACCTCTTCCTTACAGTTGCTTAAAGACTGGACAGGTTTTTCCAATTCATTCACCCTAGCGCCTTAGCAAAAAAGCGGCCCACAACCTCAGGTATCAACAGACGTCAGGTAGCAGTTGTTTAAAAGCAAAATACAGCCATATATGTTTCCAACGTAACTCAGGACCAGGCAATGGGAGCTGAGTGGGTTAACCATTGCATCCCCAACAGGATTTTGCAAATGGAAACCTCCCCACCCCCAGCTGTTATTGGCCTTTTCAAAGAAAAAAGGATAACCATCTTTCCTCTATCCTAAAAAGGGCTATAACAGCAGAGGGAAATTTTCCACTTGTGAAGCTATGCAGGGGCAAAGGGGTTAACCTTCCTCCCCCCATGGCTCTAATTGGTTTTACGATACTGGGAAGATCCAGACACAGACCCTCCCAGCCATCTTATCTGTGTTGACCCACAATGACAACCAAAAGACATTACAAATTAACTCATTTCATTGCAGGTAGCACGGGAAGCCCACAGCCATTGCTGTTCATGCCTTGCACCCATCACAAGAGATGGTACCTGCTATGTTAACTAAGACAGCATTCAGATTACTGGGTGCATGCATCACTCAAGTAAAGGCAGCTTCATGAAGTAGCCTGTTTGCATGCTTTCCAACTGAAAATCTATGCTGGTTCTCTCAGAGAGAGGCCCCTGAGTTCAGCGGGACTTAATCCCAAATGTATATTTCATGTCTGTGTGTCCCTCCCTCTCCGGTGCAGTATTTCAGGTGACATTTTGGAATGTAGTGGGAAGAGGGAGGCGAGAAAGCCACACGCCATGGGTGGAAACCCTTCTGTCCATAGAAGCACTCTGGAACTTCCAAGCCCTACTCTGGCCTCAGTAGCTGAACATCTGCAACACTTGGCAGTGTGAGGTCAAGAAAGTGTGGGGCAACACACAGGGGGGCACAATATGCCTGAAAGAAACGGAGTAGCAAGGACCCATGTAGGAAACTGATGCTCCGACCCCTGAGCGAGGCAATATTTTATTATAAGAGCTGGGATGTTTCCAGTCACCACCCGTGAAGACAGTGTTTCCTCTTAATATAAAAGCTGAAGTTCTCGGCAATGCAGAGTTCTGCATCCACTACCAGATTGTCCAGACCCAACCTGAACGCCTAGACCTGTCTCCAAGACAACACTTAAAAAAAATAACAGACACCATGCCACATCACACAGTTTATGAGTAAGACACAGCAAGAACTCTGCTTCACCCAAGAGTGACCTCAAAGCAGTGAGCTCACAGTACTGGGTGAAGCAATACCACACCCAGTCTCGGGGAGGGGAGTTGGGGGGGGAGAGGACACCAGACAGTTTGTCAGCAATTGGATAGGAAAGACGCTGACACTTTTCTTCCCCCATTACAAAATCATTCCTGTTGCATTCAGCAGCTTTGCCTATATACCTGCTCCTATACCTACTGTTCCACAGTAAGCAGTTACACCCTTCTCAGTCTAGTGAAGTCAATGGGCTTAGAAGGGTGTAACAGTGTTTAGCATCACACTGATAATGTTCCAAGAGGAAAATTAAAACCAGAGTGACATACAAATTGCCTGTTCTGAAGGCTGATGCCAACACTAGCTCTAATTCTGATTTGAGAAATCATAAGTCAATTAACTCTCTGAAAGTTAGTTCCTTAGCAGACGGACTGCATAGATTTTCACGTGGGAAGAATCGATTCTTTCAAAGACAGTGAAGCCTTGCTCTTCAGTGGAGAATGTACCACTTTATCAGCCACTGTTTCAGAAGGTGGGCACTCTATATTAGAGCAGGGGGAAAACCTCTTCCAAGAAAGTACCTGCTTGTGATTTTCACAAGTACTTTGCTATTTAAAAACCCTAATTAATAAAGGGCTTTTGTTCCTACTGTTAAAGCTGTAACAAGGATCCTGGTAGCACAGTTAAGAAGATGATCTTTGGCTAAAAGAGTTCCTCTGTCAGACACAGACCTCTGGGCTGACTCCATATACAGCAGCAGTATAAGGGATGTTCACCCCACCAATTATTAAGACAGCAAAGTACTAAAAAAAGGCCTCGATTAAACCTTACTGGACTGTCTTCTGCTTTTTCTTATGAATGGACAGAGTAGACAACTGCCACAAACTAAGGCACTGAACTTTTGTGCTATTTTTTTTTTTTGCACCCTTTCAGGGCTCCCTTTTCCCTCCTTCCTGCATGTTTTTATGAGTCAGGCTTAGGGGTAGGCATTACGCAAGAATGTAATGGGGCGGGAGACCTACTAACGGCCCAAGGCAAACTTGCGTCTGGACTGGGATGACTCAGAGGAAGGCGGAATGAGAAAGCACAGCCATCTGGAGTTCTCTCTGCCTTCTGAAGGACCGTGGACAGCAGCCCAAGAGAACTTGGGGGGGGGGGGCAGACAAACTCAGAGTTTGTGGTGCAGGGAAAGAAGCTACAGCTTAAAGAAAAATTCAAGCCTCCACACCACAACCCCTTATACACCCTTGGGAAAAAATGGAGTTTTTGGATCCTGGTACTTGCCAGCACTTGCCCTACCCCACCAGTTATACAAAAAGGTACCATGATCCTCCTTTGTACATTCAAAAGTCTATTAAACTTTAGTGGAAGTGACCAGTTCACACTGCATCAGCCCACCACATAACGGACAGAAGAAAGTTCATGTCATATGTGAGGATGGTTTCCCCCGCAGCTGGTCCTGCCCGTCTCAGTTCCCCAACAAAAGAGTCCACAGAGGCCTGCCAGGCATCCCTTGTGATTTCCAGGCGAGTGCACTGCAAGAAGCCACTCCTGAGAAGCACTTCCCTGTCTCTTGGAGCGGCAACCTCCTTTTCAGTGTTAAAGCTTTCCTATGCCACTGCGAAGGAAGGGCTTCCCTATCCCGCTCACAGCACTGCGCAAGAACAGTGAGAGTGCAACCGATCATCATGCCGCTGTGGACTGCTGCTTCTCTCCGCATGCCAGGTGCCATGCGGGACAGGAGGCCTTTCCTTCCCTCACACCAGCTGCACCGCCTCCAGCATGTCTGCCAGGATGTAAGTGCTGTCCCATGTATGGCCGGGTTGCTGCAGGGCTTTCTCCAGGACCTGGGCCGATGCCCGGAGCTCTGCAGGAGGTAGTTTGCGTCTGGACTGCTGCTGGCAGAGGAGGATCTCATTCACTTCCCCCTCGATCCGCCGGGCATAGAGCAAAGGGAACACCTCTTTAAGGGCAGCCAAAACACTGTCTCTGAGCTTGGCATCTCGGCACACCAAGTTGAGAATGAAAACACCTACAGGGAGTAAAAACAGGAACCCTTATTTAATTGGCAGTCAAGTCCACCCAGAAATCACTTCACCTGATCACTTCCAAGAGCTCCCTCCAGTCTCAAAAATCTGTCACAGGGCTGCCTTTGCCTCGGTAAGCTTAGCTCTGCAGCCACGAGGGGCTAGCAAACCAGCTGCCTTTGGAGGAGCCATTGCTTACATGCTCTCACATATCAGCAGTCTTGCAGACCAGACTAAGAGTGAGTCCTCAGAAGAGAAATCCCTACTACGGCCAGTGCAGAGTTGCAGAGGGCCAGTGGACCCTTCTCACCTTCCGGTTTCAGCAGGGCCCTCACTTTTTGCAGAAAAGGCTTCTCCACAAAGGCCGGGGGCGGGCAGCTCATTCCCACGGTGGTGTCCTTGCTGTCTACGTCGAACATGATGGCATCGTAAGAGGAGGGCGCTGGGGAAGGAGGGGGAGAGAAAACACAGCAGCACGTTCCTAAGGGACTGATTACAGAAACAGGGTTTGGCAGTACACATGGGAGGGTAGACAAGACAGTGACTCACAACAGGACAGTTTGGTTTCCCTTGGGGGCTTTCCCAACAGAGGTCAAACAACATGGCCACCTATTTTATTTCTCCTGTACTGAAAAGGGCACAGTTGGCTATTTGAAAAGACACACCATCCACCCAAGAGGGAAGAATCAGTCATCTCCCGTTCTGTTATAATGCATTGTTTTGCTGATCAGGGTTAGCCCTAGACACCGGGGTAGCCTCAAGAGCAACTCGGGTTACCTAAAGCGGGGAATCTGGCTTCTCCCCTCTCCACTTCCATCTGCTGCTGGACAGAGCTAGAGTTGGAGGCCAACAAGAAACACATCTTTAAAGACGCTCAGCCACTCTTATTCCCTCTTTGTTAGGGGTGTTATCAGGAAAGGGTCACAAATGACTCTGGGGGTATATCCAGACTTTGGGGACCGGGGCTTCCACACTTGCCCTTTTCTGCTGCAGACCACTGAGCCCCTTCCAAGTTTTGTTCCTGGGGGTCAGCGGGCCCTCAGGAACAAAGTGGGAGGGCCCCTGCAGCAGGAGGAAGGAATCAGCTGTAGCATCAGCCCCCTTTTCTGAGGTCTTGAATGCTGTTCTTCTCTGGAATGGTGTGGCTGGATACATGCTTGTGTGTGGCAGTTACACCCTTAGTAGCAAGAGCAGCGATGCAGAAGAAGAAGAAGAAGAAGAAGAGGAGGAGAAGGGAAGAGATTGGATTTATACCCCACCCTTCACTCGGAATCTCAGAGCAGCTTACAAGCCCCTTCCCCTCCCCACAACAGACACCCTGTGAGGTAGGTGGGGCTGAGAGAGGACTACTCTTGAGAGAACAGCTCTGAGAGAACTGTGACTGACCCAAGATCACCCAGCTGGCTGCATGTGGAGCAGTGGGGAATCTAACCCAGATCTCCAGATTAGAGTCTGCTGCTCTTAACCACTACACCAAACTGTACAGGGAAAGGTTCGAGCAAGGCAGCTCACGAACAACATTTGTGTGTGTGAGAATGCCATGGCCCAGCCCACCTTTAACTCTACCCTGCAACATGGGCATCACTTAATTTTTCTTAACCCTCCAATAAGTTGCACAGAAGAGGTAATGTTGAGAAATGCAGCTTGTGGAGCAAACTGTGACTGCGGAAATCCCCCTCTCCTAAACACCTGCTAATTACAGGAGGCACAGCTTCCCTTGTTGCTGGTCATCGGACGTTTCCCCTTTAAAACAAACCCTTGAAGAAAAATGAATTTCCAGCAACAACCCTTCTGCCTCCCAAGCCGCTTGCTTGTCCTGATCCATGTTAATGGATCATATTGAAATATGCAGCAGCTGCAGCCCAACAGCTGACTCCAAGCCTACTGAGGATTCCTCACCCAGGACAAACGCACTGTTTTTCAAATGGGTGTGCCAGACCTCCTTCTGCGGTGGTGGAAAGTGCCTTCGAGTTGCAGCCAACCTAAGGTGACCCCTTATGGTTTTCAAGCCAAAAGACATTCAGAGGCGGTTTGCCATCGCCTGCTTCCGTGTCGTGACCCTGGGCTTCCCTGGTGGTCCTCCCATCCTAATACTAGCCGGGGCCAACCCTGCTTAGCTTCTGAGATCGGATGAGACCGGGCTAGCTGGAGCTATCCAGGGCAGGGCAGCCTTTCTCTAAGTAGTTGTAATTATTAGTGTACAGCAATGCTAAATGATGCTGGGGTAGGGCAAGGGGCCGCCCTACCAAACAGAACACGGTCATGGCACTTAGTTGTAGCAAAATCTAAGGGCATTTTGCTTTCGTTACCAGGCAAGGGGTTCTATATTTCCATGTTACGGCTTGAAGGAAACAACGGCGCTAAGGCACCCTCTAGTGGCAGGCAACGGTCATGTCAGATTTCTTTCTTTTTGTCGCCAAGTCACGGCTGATTTATGGTGACCTCATCGGCTTTTCAAAGCAAGAGAGGTTCAGAGGTTGCCTGCCTCTACATAACAACCCCGGACTTCCTTGGTGGTCTCCCATCCAAGTACTAACCAGGGCAGACACTGCTTAGCTTCTGAGGTCTGATCAGCCTGGGCTATCCAAGTCAGGGCCAGGTTTCTTACAAAGAAGCTTTTCCTTGCAATTGTCCCATCACACCAAACTCCAACCAACACAACTCACAGTGGTATATGGGGCAATGTAAAGGATGCCTAACCCTCTTTTCACTCCCATAAAAACTGCAGGGTTCCACAAGAGAAGCTGGAAACGCTTAACCCCTGGGTAGAAAGAACCAACAGAGGATAGTGATTTTCACAATTCCTCGAAGAAGCCTTTGCAACAGACAAGGGCACAAAAAAACCCACACCTCCCTCAGCCTGGCTGCAACCAGGAGGGCCCATGGAGAAGTAGTCACCTTCGGCTGCTAGGCTGGAGACGTAGACTAAGCCATCCGCGATGTACACCTTCAGCCTGTCTCCCACCGCGAAGCCAAACCAGCGCGTGGCCACTTCCAAAATGGCTGGGTCAATCTCCACCACCTCAACGGTGCTCTGCAAGAAGTAGTCGTGGATGAAGAGGGGCAGGCTGCCGCCGCCCAGGCCAATCACCAGCACCCGGATCGGGACCTCTGCAATCAGCACACAGAGCAGTCAGGGAATCCGCAGGCACACAGTTAGTGGAATACAACCGCCCAAGGGAAGGGGTTGTACCAGAATGTTTCTGGGTCACTCTCCCTGGTGCCAACAAAACCTCAGCATACAGGCACCCTCTTGGGCATCTGGTGGCTCTATGCTGTAAGTGCCCACTCCGTCGCAACTGCATTTTATTTTGTAGACTGCTCCGAGCAAGTAACTGGGAGACACGGCACAGAAATTCTCTAAATGAATACATCTCCGTGCCGTGGAAGGCGCAAGTTTCTCCCAACCACATCACCTCCCACTGACCCGTTAATTTACTTAACTTACAGTCTTGCCTTTTTTGCTGAGACTCAAGGAAGAGGGACAAAATTAGAAATCAACATTTGCCAGTAAGTGAAGCCACCTCTGAAGTATCTGCTATGGTCTTTGCACAGAAAACTCAGCGCACTTACCACTGCCCTCTTCTGGGCCATTTGGTCCCAACCCCTTACAAGTCCCTGGCCATGCACTGAGGCCAACTTGGGATAGCCCTCCAACCTAACAAAATGCATCTCTGGCCAATGAAACTGCGGACCACAATCTGATGGTTTTCAATGGTGCCATAAGATTGTTTTAGCATGCAAATGAACCTTGAGGATGGAAAAGAAACTGGCAGAATTACTAGCGATTTGCACAACACCTCACTAGATAGCAGTGTCACGACCATCACAGCTTCTTTGAACAAGCCCTAGGTTCGAATTTGGAACAAGGCTGAGCAAACAAAGCCTTAATCATGCGCCAGGGTGAAACACAGCTTACCTGGGAGACGTTCGGGATTCTTCAACAAGCACAGGCCCGCAACCATGGCTCTGTGATGAGCGCAACACAGGTAGCTCTTGTCAATGGACAGGCTGGTGGACACTTCAGCGGGCTTCACGGGATCACTGGAAGCTGCTTTCTTCTTCTTTTTGGACTTCTTGTTTCCTGACCCATGCAAGGTTTAAAAAAATTGAGAGGGAAAAGAAGAGATTACTAAGGTAGAGGAGGTGGGGCAGAAGTGCACCTGGGGAAGTAACTTGGGGCACGAGGCACCTGCTTCCAACGGCCAGTTTGCATTGCTCCCCCCCGTCTCCAACTGGGGTCAGGCTTAGCATCAAGGAAGCATCAAAGCCCTGCTGCCATCCCCAAAAGAGCCACATTCAACCACCCTGTGTGCCACCTTCAAAACTGAGCAAGTTATTTCTGCGTACTGTACCAATAAACACAAGTCAGCCTAAGAGCCCTGACTGGGTCTAAGTTAAAGGGCTCTGTTAGAGCTGAGCAAATCAGACTGCAAAAGCAGGCAGCTGGCTCTCAGGAAAGTCAATCCTGCAATCTGTCTCCTATTTTGACAGCCAGAACTGTGCCTGTTCTGGACCACCAGTCCAGAAGTGCCATTTTTTTCTCTTGTTCCCAGTGTACCTGGCACTTCTACGAAGGAAAGGGTTGCTTAGCTCCAAGGGATCTGATGACCAAGACTAGGAGCATGGAACCTTGTGGTACAATAGAAATAGTAGGAATCCGGGAGCATTCTGTGCAGAGGAGCAGGAGCAAGAGTTATTTTGTTTGTATATTCTGATTCCACCCTTCCTAATAGGAGCTCAGGCTGCTGTACATCATTTTATCCTAACAATAACCCTGTGAAGTAGGTTAGGCTCAGAATGTGTGACGGGCCCAAAATCACCCTTCCATGGCACACTGGGGATTTGAACCAGACTCCTCAGATCTTAGTCCAACATGGCAACCGCTACACTCAGACCTCCTCTGATGCGTCATGTTTTTGCACTAAAACAACTCCCAACAGTGGGAGGGCTTCTAGTGTCCTGGCCCCACTGCTGGACCTCCTGCTGGCACTTGGTATTTTGGCCACTGTGTGACACAGAGTGTTGATGGGCCATTGGCCTGATCCAACATTGGCTTCTCTTATGTTCTCTTAGTTATCTCCAAAGCCATGAGGACTGGATACTATTTCTGCTACAATTAAAGTCAAGATTTCTGGATTCTGTTAAGGCCACCTGACTCTGGGGTTTTGCCATAACTTCAAGCAATACTGGCATCTGTGCTCAGCCACTCCATGTCATTCAGCCCTGCCCACAGATCCTCATACTATAGAACAGGAATGTGCACTGGCTTTGGGAAGGGGGGGACTCTTTCACTGATTGTCCAATTGCAAGCCCCACATATTTCACCTTTGCAAGGTGCTCCGGATGAAAGTCGGGCTTCTGACTGCACCACATTCCTGTTGCTGAGGAAGATAAGATGGCGGAAGTAGCGGGCATCATCTCCCTTCACATCCTCGATGATATACTCTCCGCTGAGGGAGTTCGTATCATGATGCTGAATAGTACGGATCCCAATGTCTCCACCCACTGACAGAAATGGAACCTGGGAGAGGAGAACGGAACAGGAAATTGCTACAGACCACTTTATTTAGAAAATAACTGTGCCGCCAGTGTTCCCTCTAAGCTGAGTAAGTGTGAGCTAGCTCACAGTTTTTTAGCCTTCGGCTCACACATTTTTCTCTCAGCTCAGGAAGGGTGGCTCCAGAGCAAACTAATTTACACAGCAGCCAAATCACTCACTCACAACTTTAATGCCAGTAGCTCACAAAGTAGAATTTTTGCTCACAGGACTCCAGAACTTAGGCCGCCTCGCCAGAGAACTGCTTGAGAGGGCGACTACGCTAAACCAATAAAACATTAAACTAGGGCATACAAAATGACCTGAGCAGCCTAAAATGATATTCAAAAAACAGTTTCCAGGCCAGAAACAGACTATAAGACAGCTGAAAACAATGGAACTCTCAGTTAAGACTAAGGAGATACATTATGCCCTAACACCTGAAGGAAGCTAAGGTAGGCCTTCCAAAGTTACAATGCCACCACTGGAAAAGTCTAGCAAAATGCACTAAAACAGCAAGGTTAAGCGCAGGGACATATGAAGCTCTATTCCTGTCACAGACCCCCAAGTGTATTGGGTGTGTTCCAAATCTGTTCTCCAGGGTCTCAAGAATTTCGAACACCCACTACCTGGGATCCTTGGAATGGGAACTAAACCTGGTACCTTACGTGTGCAAAAACCACTCACTGAGCAATAAGGCCATCCTACAAACAAAGGGCAATACAAATTTTAATCCACCTTATCTTGCGAAAGCACACGTACTGCTTCCTTCTCAAGCAAGCACCAGTCACAGAGTGAAAACTCTCATTCCTTTCGGGAAAAGCCTGACAGGTTAGCTGCGGCTCCAGACCAAGGGCAGGGTGGGGTGGGGTGGGGTGAGTAATACAAAAGCAATGCCAGCTTCCAAATCCAGGAAGTGGGGGGGGGGGAGAGTCTGAAGTTTTCTGCTATTTTTCACGTGGCTCATTATCTTATGCCAGAAACAACATGGCCACTGAAAGACAGCAAATCTGCCTGTGACTCCAAGAAACCTGAGACAGTCGGCAGGTCCTGAGCAGCATGTAAAGCAGGGGTAAAGGTAAAGGTTCCCTTGCTCGAAAGCCAGTCGAATCCGACTCTAGGGTTGCGGTGCTCATCTCCGTTTCAAAGCCGAAGAGCCAGCGCTGTCCGAAGACGTTTCCGTGGTCATGTGGCCGGCATGACTAAACACCAAGGTGCACGGAACGCTGTTACCTTCCCACCGAAGTGGTCCCTATTTATCTACTTGCAATCTCTTGCTTTCGAACTGCTAGGTTGGCAGGGGTATCAAACTCATTTGTTATGAGGGCCAGATCTGACATAAATGAGACCTTGTGGGGCCGGGCCACGTGTGCCATAAAATGGAATGCCAGGCGGCGGAGATACAAACTTTATAAAGGACACAAAGGGTTTTTTTTAACTTAAAATAAAAACATGCTTAAAACATTAGCACTCTTGCAATATTTTGTTTATTTAACAGTGCCTGATAACTGACACCTCTTGCTCTGAATCATTGCATCAAAATGTCTGTGCTGTTGCAGTCTTGAGTATGCTGTGCAGGTGTGTATCTGTAAGCTGCAAACCTATGATGACGTGGCAGCAGCAGAACTGGAAGAGGCATCAGAAGACAGCCAGTTCCACTGCGGGCCTGATAGAAGCCCCCTGGGGGCCTGATCCAGCCCCCGAGCTGCATGTTTGACACCCCAGATGTAAAGGTTTAGGCTTGAAGCAGCAGAGTACAAAAGCACCTTCCCCCCGCAAGGCAGAGAGCACTGATTCTGCTTACATTTTCTATACAGCTTTTCCAACAGCGGTTCACAAAGTGGTTTACCTTCTGCTGGGCCGGGAGACCGGGCGGGGCCAGCTCCATTACTTTTTCCGACAGCTCCGCCTGGATGTCTTCCATGCTGTCGTAGTGCTGATCCCAGTGCAAGGCCACAGTGACCAGGCGTCGGAATCCCGCACTGGCGGCCAACTGCTTTCGTCCTTCCTCAGTCCCAAAGAGCCACTCAGTTTCTCTGCCCTGTGGAACTGGGGAGAGACAGGACAGCAAATAAGGACGTCAGAAGAGCCCCGCTGGATCAGACCAATAGTCCATCTACTCCCACATCCTGTCTCACACACTGGCCAATCAGTTCCTCTGGATGGCCAGCAGCAGGGCATAGAGGCCCAGGCCTTCCCCTGAGGTTGCCTCTGGCTCTGGGATTCAGGTGGTTTAGTGCCTCTGAATGTGGAGGCTCCCCTCAGCCACCACGGCTACTAGCCATTGATAACTAGGCCTCCACGACTCTATCTAATTCCCCTTTTAAAGCTGTCTATCCTGTGGCCGTCACTTCATCCTCTAGCAGTGCATTCCACAGTTTAGTCACTCTCTATGTAAGCAGAATTTCCTTTTTGTCAGTCCTGAATCTATGACCCATCAGTTTCATTGAATGCTCTCAACTTCTAGTATTTTGGGTGAGGGAGAAAAATCTCTTTGTCAGCTCTCTCCGCCCCGTGCATAATTTTAGAAACCCCTATCATGTCCCCCCTTAGTTGTCTCTTTCCTAAACTGAAAAGTCCCAGACTCTTCAGCCCTTCCTCTTAGGGAAGGTGCTCCAACCTGCTAATCATCCTGGCTGCCTGCCTCTGTACTTTTTCCAGCTCTGCGATGTCCTTTTGGAGATACGGTGACCACAACTGTACTCAGTATTCCAAACGAGGCCCCACCATAGATCTATACAGGGGCATTACAATATCACGGGTGCTGCAGGAACCCTCGCCCCCGTGTCTCAGCAAGGCAGCCATCTCAATCAATCACCCTTCACCAGCTTTGAAGAAACAAGCCACTGACTGTCACTTCTTAGCTACAGATCTCAGTCAGAACAGCTCGTCTTGATTCATTTGTAACAGCAAATCACAATAACAGCAAATCACACAACTCCTCTCAGTTCAGCAATTCCAAGAACAGGAAACAGGTAAAAGAAGAAGAGATTGGATTTATGTCCTGCCCTTCACTTGAAAATCTCAGAGCGGCTTACAAACTCTTTTCCTTCCCTTCCCACAACAGACGCCCTGTGAGGTAGGTGGGGCTGAGAGAGCTCTGAGAGAACTGCTCTTTCGAGGACAGTTCTGACAGAACTATGGCTTGCCCAAGGTCATCTAGCAGCTGCTAGTGGAGGAGTGGGGAATCAAACCCAGTTCTCCCAGATTAGAGTCCACGCACTTAACCACTACACCAAACTGGCTGGAAGGAAAGTCACAGCTCAAAGTTTTCATTCAGGGAGGTACTGTGGCTCAGTGACAGAGCATCCGCTCTGCATTCAGAAAGAGCCAGGATCAATTCCCAGCACCTCCAATTTAAAAGTATAATTTCTTTATTATTATTCTTGGTATTTTGTTTGTGTATGTGTGTATGTGACTTCTGGTGGCCCCTAGTGGGGCTTGGATATTTCAGAAAAGTGGCTTGCTCTTGTCTGGCCTCCCAGCCCTGGTATTCTCTGGAGGTCTCCCATCCAAGTACTTGACAGGGTCGGTCCTGTTTAGCTTCTGAGATCTGACAAGATAGGGCTTGCCTGGGCTATCCAGGTCAGGGCAGTTTCTTTATTATTCACTTTAATTATAATCCTGCCTTTTCTCCCCGAGGGGGCCCCATGACTTACACCATTCTCTTCTCCTGTGTTTTATCATCGCAACAGCCCTGCAAGGTAGTTTAGGCTGAGAGGGTATGACTGGCCCAAAGTCACCAGAATGGGGATTGAAACCTGGGTCTCCCAAAGCTTATTACCAAACTAGAACCATTGATGGCAACCAGCTCTCACAGTCAGACCCTGGAGAGTCAGCATAGACAACTAGAAACTTGGTAAACTATGAGTTTGACTCTGTATAAGGCAGCTTTATGAGCATCCATTCATTCGTTGTCAAAACCCTCCTTTCTTTTCAACATGTTAAAAGGAACTACTCCAGGTTGGCTGCTCTCTACTAGAAGAAAGAAGTCATAGTCTGGGAAGAAATAAGCAACTTGCAAGCCAGTACTTGCAAACTTTTCAGCACCCTTAAGGAAAAGGAATAGTTTGAAGATACACCCCCCACCCATCACCTCCTGTCATTTGCTATCGCTGCCTTACATGGCACTCTATTTCAATGTACTCAACACCGCAGTGGACTTGGAAAAGGCAGAAATCCCCCAGGCTGGGAAATGACTGACTGAACTCCCCAGCCCAGACTGCCAAGCAAGCAGCCAACATGAAGGAAATAAACTCACTGATGAAGATGGCGAAGCGATTGTCCCGTGACACTTTCACAGATGGGCAGTGCACCACATGCAAGGTGTAGCGGGCTCGGCCACCGTCCTTGCTGCAGAGATCCAGGGAGATGTCCCCCATGCCAGGATTCTTATTGAGCTGGCTGCGTAGGAGGGTGTACTGCTGCCTTTCTTTAACCGCCTCAATCAGATGCTCTAAAGATGAAAAACGGACGGGCTTGTCGTGTTTCTCTACACACAGTTCCAGAATTCGAGAAGTTGAGCTGGGCACTGGCTTCATCTTCGTCATGACATAGACAAACACCGGCAGGGCAAACTTGCTCTCAGAAGAGGTAGCTTCCTTCCCAGAGGCTTGGTGTATTCGAACCATCCAGCCTTCCTTGGAGAAATATTCCATGGCCGCCTTCAAGACATGCGCTTGGGCTAAGGAGACACACAGGTAACGCCCTCCAAACTGGAGGACGCGGCCAATTTCAGCAAACATTCTCTCTGCCCTGGCCAAAGTGGCCTCTTCTCCATCAGTCAGGAGGGCATCAAGAGTGCCTTTGTCTAGGACCACCTGGAAACACCCGTCAGGGAAATCCATCTGCAGCACATCCATGACCAGGTAGCTCATCTTGGGTCGCAGGTGAGCACTGCGTTCCCCCATCTGCTTGATGACCATTTCGCTAATGTCCACGTTGACGATACTTTGGTACCCATCATCGTAGAGCTGCTCACTCATTTCTGAGTTGCCGCACCCGATAACAAGGATCTAGTGGGAGGAAAAGTAAGAATAGTGTATCACGTTCCCCATAAGTGAACCAGAAGATGCTGTTTTAACATGAACAACGCGGGAACAGTTTTCCCTGGTCAAAGAGAGACTGGAGCATGAAAAAGCATGCCAAAAAAACTTACACTGCTGTGTTAAAACAGGTCTTGCTGTGAAGCAGATTTCAAAGAGTTTGCACAAAGAGCTTTCACACAAAGTCCGTTGACACGAACAGGAGCTCTGCAAGCACACAATGGTTTACTTCAAAGGATCTGTGAAGAAAGATGCTACAGAGATGTGTTCTCTATGCTAACTGATGACTGTATATTTGGAGGAGGTGGTTTTGGATTTCCCACCTAGGAGATTCAGATGTCAGCCCTTCACCTGGTCATGGGGGACAATCAGGCTACCAAATGCAGGGGGCAGAAAGGAGACTTTTATCTCCTGTATTTTTTACACACACACACAATCTGCCAAGGAGTTTAGGAGAACCTATGATTCTCTTCTTACACTATGAACTTTGTGGTCTGTTGAAATTGCTGAAATCAGGTTCCACTTACACAGCTGGCAAACTGAAGAAGTCAAAGGAAATGCATCTTCCAAGTATCTAGAATGGGCATCTTTGCAAAGGCTGTTTGGGAAATGTTAGCTAGCTCACCCATAAAGAATACCTGGATCAAAGAAAGATGCAGTCTGGTGCAATTGAGTTTACCGGACCTATTAGGGTGCACAGTTTCTATGGACGTGCATAAATGTATTCCCTGGGAGTCCAGGTATAAGGCTCATATTTTGTGATAGGAAGTCTGTTGACTTTTCATAAATGACAATTTATTTCCCTACTGCATACAACATTTGTTTTCTAAACCATTTTGTAAATTGTATACACTGGGGTTTATGCAATATTTGTTGGAACAGTTACAATATACTTCATACAATTTTATCGAATTTACTGTAGTTGCATTGTGTTTCCAGGACACAGTGAAAAGCACGAGCATTTCCTGTTCCTCGGTTACTCCAACTCTTCCTACGGCCCCTATTTGAATTCTCCACTCCGGCCTCCTCGTCGCCGATCAAGTCTCACCGAGTCCCGCGGGCGCAGGTACCGCTGCAAGGGCTCGCGAAGCTCCTCCCATTCGCCGTACCACTCGAAGGCGCGCTCGCCTCGCTCGCGGAAGAAACGCTCCCAGTAGCCGGCCGAACCGAAGTCCTGCGCGCGTCTCGGCAGCAAGCGCAGCCCCTCCATGGCGATTGCCCCCAGGACCAGAAGCGTGGCTTCCGCCAGAGAGAAATATGCCGGAACTACTATCTCCGTCTCCACCTTCCCCACCACACTATTCGCCGCTCGCCTGCTATCCTCGAAGGTCATTGGCCAATTTTTACCTCCCGCCTTCAAGGCGTCACGCCCAATGGAATCGAGTCCGCTTCTGAATAGCGGCCTCGGAAGCCAGTCGTAGCAAAATACTAAACAAACTGTGTGCTGTCATTGACCAGCAAAGGTCGGGGGAAGAGAAGCCGCTTTTTTGTGATTGGCCGAGTATGCACACTTGCGCAGAACGGCGAGAGGGAGAATGTCGGCTGCCGGGAGAAGCGTGGTGTTCGTCACCGGCAATGCGAAGAAACTGGAGGAGGTGGGGAAAGAGTGGGTACCCTCTCTGAAATTTAAGAGGTGGAATTCAGACCCAGGCAATGTTCCCTCTAAACTGAGTTAGTGTGAGCTAACTCACAGTGTTTTAGCCTCTAGCTCACAGATTTTTTGTCTTAGCTCAGAAAGGACAGCTCCAGAGCAAACTAATGTATACACTAGCCAAATTGCTCGCTCACAACTTTAATGCCAGTAGCTCACAAAGTGGAATTCTTGCTCACAAGACTCCACAGCTTAGAGGGAGCATTGGACCCAGGTGTTCTCACCCAGGATCACAGGCTTTTTACCTCTTTACCTTTTGGTATGCAATAATATGTTGACTAAGGCTCTTTCCTGTACTGGCTCATATTTGAGATTGTGGAGCCACCTCGTTTCCAGTGGATGGGAGTCCTGGATAAAAATACATGTTGCTGCCTTGTCTAGGTTGGTACGGTGACTCACAAGTTCAAATTTATTTGGCATCGTGACCAGTGTTCCCCCTAAGGTGAGTTAGTGTGAGCTAGCTCAGTTTTTTAACCCCGGCTCACACATTTTTGTCTTGGCTCAGGAAGGATGGCTCCAGAGTAAACTAATTTATGCAGTAGCCAAATTGCTCGCTCACAACATTAATGCCAGTAGCTCACAATGTAGAATTTTTGCTCACAAGACTCCACAGCTTAGAGGGCGCATTGATGGTGACCCATCTAGGGCTAGTCCAAGGTTTTTTGGCACCCTGGCAAGCTACGACCTTTGGCACCTATCTAGTTTCAGCATTCAATTTTCTGCAGTGGCTAATCAGATGTTTTTGAGAAACCAACAAATATCACACAGAGAACATTCTGATATACATATGAAATTGCATATGGAGGTCACATTCCAGCCTCTGACCACTCTGTCCTTCTCTATTACTCCCTCTAAACACCCTCCCCCCGATACTGAGAAACTCACAGTGCAATCCTAAAGAGAGTTACCCCAGTCTAAGACCACTGAAATTAATGGGCTTAGATTGGAGTAACTCTTCTTAGGACTGCAGTGTCAGCCTAGTAACCATCAGGAAATGTTTTACTTTATCAACCTGTATATGCAACAGTATATTTAAGATACTGTTTACAGGGTCAGTTCTAAGTTTCCAAAATACAAAAGAAAACAGTTTCAGAGGCTTCGCAATCCACTTGGGAGTCTTCATCCACCGGTTGGGAAACACTGGTGTTCAGACTGGCCGGCCCAACTACTGGGGATGGGAGCTACTGTTTGTGGCAGGGAAGATCCATCCAGGTGAGACTTCTCCACTTCATTGCGGACTCCTTACCAGTCCTACAGCCTGGCAACCTCTCTCTCCTCTTTTGCAGGTGATTCAGATCCTAGGGGACTCCTTTCCATACAGACTGGTTGCAAAGAAAATAGATTGTGAGTGCCTGCCTTTATAGTCTGTAAGTAGCTGGCCGTTGCAGCTCTGTATTGACGTCAGCCGTCTTTGCTTTCTGCAGTGCCTGAGTACCAAGGGGAGCCTGATGATATTTCTGTCCAGAAGTGCCAAGAAGCAGCAAAGCAGGTGCCTTTTTCTGACTGTGTCTTTCATGCCCTACTAGTAGGGTTGCCAGCCTCCAGCTGGTGGTTGGAGATATCCCGGGGTTAACAACTGATCTCCTGGCGACAGAGATCAGTTCACCTGGAGAAAATGGCTGCTTTGGGTGGTGGTGGTGGGGGGTCTATGGCATTATACCCCATTGAAGTCCCTCCACTCCCCGGGCTGCATGCCCCCCCCAGTGTCCAGGTATTTCTCAACATGGAGCTGGCATTGTTAGAGAGCCCAAGGAATCCTGTAATCTAATCTAGGAGCTCTTCATCTCAGTTTGCTTGTGATACCTTCTTTTCTGTGTTCTGTTTCACAGGTCCAAGGACCAGTTATAGTCGAAGACACCTGTTTGTGTTTCAATGCCCTTGGAGGGCTCCCAGGGCCATATATGTAAGTAGGTATTGAGTCACTTGCCAAGAGCATAGTTGACATCTTCAATAAAATAAATAAAATGCATTTAATTGGGCTGTTTGAATTCTGCCCGTGCAGTCTGCCCAATCTTTGCTGTTCTGTCCCTTCAAGCAGCACTTGGAGCAGGGAGTAGGAGAGAGGGGAAGAAAGGAAAATGGATTTGCTGCTGGTAGCAGTCATTCTAAAAGCTAAATGGAAGAGTATAGTATTGGAAAATATTGAGCAGTATCGTACCACCTTGTGCACAGAAAGTGGAGTTTTACTGCATCCCTCAGAGCCATGGGACCCCTGCAGAGGAACAGGTATGTGGGTTGGGGGGTGCTGCAGTTTTGTTAAGGAAAAGGGTGGGTTTCATCTCCTCATCCCTCCTCAAAAAATATCATTTGCCTTGGAAGCACAGAGGCTTTTTCACAGTATCCCCAATTCTCCACATTTCCCGGTTAAGGGTAAAATGACGTTCAAACAAATTTCAAAGATGCTCTGACTCCAACAAGAGGAAGAAATTTTACTTACAAAAATAGAAGCACATCTTACATGACATATTCATGTAGGTACATTTAACTTACTGTGAACAGATTAACTTCAAAAAGGTTAACTTGCTACAGCTTGAAGCCCAGGTAAGAGAGAGAAGAAGAGAGGTCCTATATAAGATGATGACAAGCAAGGTTCCCTCCCAGATCCTCTTGCATGCAGAGTTACAATATCCAACAGACTGAGGGTGCTACAGTTTTGCTAAGAAAAGGGTTTCTTTTCCCATCTCATCCCTCCTCACTCCATCCTGCCAACCCACACAGTTGTTTCTCTTCATGGGCCCGGTGACCCCAGGAATGCTCTTTCTTGGAGTCAGAAGGGGCTGCAGCAATACAGAGGAATGCAGGAAAATTTCTGTGCACAGACGGTCTAGGCTGAAGTGTCTGTCCCCTAGTCTGCATCACTGATAGCTCTTACTTTAAAAAAAAATTAAAGTACTTCATCATTGGATGATAATGCTAATTTGCATTTCAGTGGTTGACCTGCCTCTAGGTTGTGTAACTCCAGACTGCAGAGTTGGGGCTGACATTTGAACACTACCTGGTGTAGTGGAAGGGCTGTGCTCAGATTTAGTTTTGGGTTCGTGTTTTAACTTTTGGGGAGAAAGCAGAGAAAGAATTCCAAGGCAACGTAGTCCCCATTAGGCACACCTCCATCTTGACTTCTTGGATTTCCTGGATGTCTTGCAAAGCAGAGAGCAGCTAAGGCAAAAATTCAAGTATTCCATCGATACTGGTGGCATTAGAGAAGAATTTGCAAAATTCACCAAGTTGGGAGACAGTTTAAATCCAGCTTTGTTTTGCTGCCTGAAGACTGTGGGTCTGAGCACCTGGAAACCCAGTAGCCCATCTGACTTCGTTTTTACTCCCAACATCATGGGGGGGGAGGCAGAACTGATGAGAGTAGGGGGTGGACAATGCCTCTAACCTCTTTGGCTGTGTTGACAATCCGGTGGGCTTCTTGGTATTGCTGTGGCACAGCTGACAAGAATGGTCTGTTGGACCTGCCCCTCTGAAATGAACAAGAGAAAGGAGAGCCCAAGCATGATTTCCCAGGAGTCCTTCCTGGCAGGTGGACAGAAATTGCTTAGGCTTCCTTGCTATTGGAATGATATTGGATGGAATGAAGAAAATGATCTGTGTCCTTTCATTTCAGCAAATGGTTTCTGGAGAAGCTGAAACCAGAAGGTAATTCAGCCTGTGGGTGTACAGACTGCTTTGCTGCTGCAATAAGGACACTCTCGTGGATTGTTTGGTTGTTTTGGAAGTGTCTCATCGTGCGCTGCTCTGCTCAGACTTCCTGCTGGAAAGCCAGCTCTGTATCCACAGAAGTTCTAGTTGGGCCACCAGTCCCATCACCTTCCTGCTCTTCATTTCCTCCCTATTTTTAATTCTAAGATGTCGTGTTTTTCTTTTTCAATACACCAGTGGTTCCCTGCATGGTACCATGGGTTCCATGATGCTAGCTGATGGGTTTCTTGACCTCATATGCCTCTTTCCCAAAGCAAATAGCTATTCCTAGCTTTCCTCCCTCTAGCTGCAGCAGGAGGTGTTTCAGAAGAGTCCAGGATGCATGCTCTTTGTGTCTGTGTTAGGGGAAAAATTATTTTCTGGATTTCTGGGCTGGATGTAGACCGGCAAGGGACTGGCCCTGTAGGCAAGAGACACAGAAAAAAGCATATGCTAAAGTTTACTTTATTGGCTCTTCAGCTAGGCAACATGGAGAGGAATAAAACCTGCTTAGAGCAGATGACAGTATAGTGTACACCTTTATCAGAGATCTCTGGGCTGCCAGACAGAAAGGCAGCCCCTTCCCCCTAATTTTACCATTAGTTATACCTTTTCGTTATTATGCATTGCTATACATGTTACAATAAACAGACCCTTTCCCCTAAAAGCATCACAAACTATTATTGACTTTGGGTTATCAGGGCAGGTCAAGCGGCCCTAGATAGTACCAAAGACGTGCCTAACCTTAATCTATGGAAGATTAGACTTAGAGATGGTATCACCAAGAATAAAAACAATCTACAAGGCAGGGTCAGCCTTGGCTAATATTTGGAAAGGTATTGACCTCCAGGGAATACCAGGGTTGTTGTGACACAGAGACAGGCGATGGCCAACCACCTCTGAAATGTCTCTTGCCTTAAAAAAAAACAAGTCTAGCTCACCACCTAGTGGTGCGTAACACTAAAAGAGCTAGAACATCTGGCTGCCAGACAAGATCTCCTGGCTATGCTACACACAATGCCATATGATAATTATTAATCAATTGATTATTATTCCTGAACAAATCTTCTGATACCCCTCTTCTTGTGGCTTAGGTCTGTACAAACTGCTGGCAGGATTTGAAGATAAGACTGCTTATGCCCTCTGCACATTTGCCTTCAGCACTGGGAATCCAGGGGACCCAGTGAAGTTATTCAAAGGTCAGACTCATGTGAGTACCAGATGCCTGTCCCCTCTACCACCACCCAGTGGTTTTGGTGCATCTGAGTGAGAGAAGAATGGGACAGGGCAGGTCTGCCTGCTGGGCAAAGTAGCCTTTCTCTCCAGACACTTGCCCTGGAGAAGACACAGGATTGGAAGTTGCTGGACAGCCACATTCATAATGCTTAGCATTTTTATTGCTGTTTAGTCAAGCAGTTTTAATAATCCCTTCAAAGCCCTGTAAAGGAGGCCAGAATTATTATTGCCCTTTTGCAGATGGGGAGATCAAGGTTTAATAGATCACCTGATGAATTTGTGGCAAAGGTGAGATGTCACTCAAGGACTTCCTAGTTCCCAGTTCAGTCTCTCAGCTACCATCCTGGACTTTGATCTTTAGCTTAGCTGCTGGACTACTGCAGACCCTAACAAGGGACTGCACTCTTAGATGCAAGGAAGGCGCCTCTTCCAGGATAGGAGAGCGGAGTTTAATGTAGCTGCTCAACAACTGCAGCCACGCTTGTCTTCCCCTGGGGGTGGAGAAAGAAGCTGAATGCTTTGGGGTTGTGGTAGCTCCAGAAAAAGAAAGGACAGAGTGGGAGGGAAGAGAAGGCAGGGAATGGGGGAGACCCAATTAAAACCTTCCCAAGGGCGTCTTGTGCACTCAGACATGCAGATGCAGCAGACCAAGAAGATACAGTTAAGGCTGCATTTGCGGATACTTCCCAGAAGCAATGGTTTCAGTAACCTCTGGCATAATTTAGCCTGGTCCATTTGCATTGCTCCTGATGGGGTAGGCAGTGCCCCAGGCCTTGCTGTAGCATGTTGCTTGGTCTCTCCCTTGCTGTTTAAGAAACGTACTGTCCCTCTGGATGACGTAGGTTAATCTGGAGGAGGCCAATGAAAGACAGTGTCTTGGATCCAAAGCTAGACTTCAGAACTTTGTTCTCTATTACACCCAGTAGCTGGGCTGAAGCAGCCAGCCTATTACAGTTTAGCACTCTGAATTTGTGGCTGAGACACCAGACGAGAAACCAGAAGAAATCAATGCACAGGGGAAGGACCCCCCCCCCCCTGTTTTTCTTGCCATTTTTCTGTTTTTCTTTTCAAGATTGTTTTCCCCTAGGGGATGAAGAGAAACAGAGCAGGAAGAATTGATTTGAAGAGGAGATCAATGAATGGAGAAATGGGAGGGGGCAGTATTGCTTGCTTCCTTGTGAATTTGCCTGCTATCCACACCTGCTTTCTCAGAGGGTTTCTGAGGACTGGTGGAGGTTTCAGAATTGTCAACAATCACAGGCTAGCATACATCACTTTGTGAAGTGATGGCTGTAAAGCATAACCTGGCTCTCAAGATCTTTCCCTTTATGCATCCACTTACAGGGATGTATAGTTGACCCACGGGGACCCAGAGACTTCGGATGGGATCCATGCTTCCAGCCAGAGGGATACGACCAGACGTAAGTGGTTTGCTTGTTTGTTTTGCAGCTTTAAACCATCACAGTTGCTTACAAGGGATAACCTGGGCCAGCAGATAAGGCACTGTGCAAACATTACAAACAAAGATATATAAAGATGTCTATCCAAATAAAATTTGTTATCATTCACAGCAATACTCAATAACACAACTGTAAGCATACATCTTACCAAAGATTCAAAGCATTAACAGTCCAAGGTATTACTCACCTCGTTCAATCAAATACTGTAAAATAAGGAACCAAATCGTAATAAAATTTGACGAGGTTACATATGTAGTATTATCCATAAGATTTTCTGTAACTTTAGACATTATGTACACATTCCAAAGTTTTGTATGCCAGTTTTGTCTTGTTGGGCTATGAGATTTTTCCAAAGAAGTGCAATAGCATTTTTAGCTGCTGCTGCTAAGAGAACAGCCACTCTTCTAGATTCCAGCTTCACTCTAGGGTGTTCCTTTCTCTGGCCCTTCACAGGTATGCCGAGTTGCCCAAGTCTGTGAAGAACTCCATCTCTCATCGTTACAAAGCCCTGAACGAACTGTCTACCTACTTTATTCAGCAGCACAAAGAGGCCACGGGTGGTCCCAGTTAGCCTGCTGGGAGAGGGGGTCTGAGGGTTTTGCACAGAACGTTACACGTGAGATATGTGATTTGTGTTTGACTGTCTATACATCCATGTCTAATAAAGCTACTTCCTTTAAAGATGGCACATGTCTCGCTTTGCTGTTGCTGAAAAGGGACTTGCAAAAATGGCATACCAAAAGTGAAAAATGGAGGCTTACACTAGGGGGCGCCACTGGAACTGAAGATGCTGTGGAACAGTGTTTCCCAACCTGTGGGTCACAAACCCTCTGAGAGTAGATCATGGGCCAGCCCTCCATAATGGCTGCCCATGGCTTTTCCATTGTTCTCTGTGGTATTTTGGAAACCAAGATTTGACCCTGGAAACAATATATTCCATGTCACACAGCTGGTATTTTTTCTTCACTGCATATACATGTTGATCAAATAAAACATGCCCTGATGGTTACTAGAGTGAGTTTCTTATGGGGGGGTTAGACGGAGTAATGGAGGAGGGTGGTCAGAGGCTGGAATGTAACATTCATCTGCAAAGGCTGTGTATGTCGGAATGCCTCTTGCTTGGGACTCATAGCAGAGGCAGCTGGGTCCTCTGTGAAATTTGTTGGTTTCACAAAAACATCTGGTTAGCCATGGTAGAAAATGGCATGCTGAACTAGATGGGTGCCAAGGTCATAACTTGGCTAGGGTGCCAAAAAATCTTGGGCCAGCCCTGGGTGGGTCACCATACCAAATAAATTTTTACTTGTGGGTCCCTGTACCAAAAAGGTTGGGAACCGCTGTGCTAGAATACAGAAACCAATGATAGACTAGTGTCCTGGGTGTTCACAAACTAGGATAATAAACAATAATATGGTGTGCAACTTATTGGGATGCCCACTGAAAGGCTGCAGGTAAAAACACCTTTGAAAGTAGTTCCACCTTATGAAAAAACAGGATTCAGAAAAAAATAGCCCTGGTTGTATTGCTCAGTGAATTGCAGGCAGTCTGAATGGCTTCCTTACTGTGCACACATGCACACACACCCCAGTAGCACTTTGAATACTGGATAACTGGCTTCCTAGCCCTCAAGCTGTAATTTAAATTGTTGAGGGGGAAATGCAGCCCACTTCCTGGTCCAAACTCCTTTGCCGCCAGGAATGTTGTATGGACTATATATCTGCAGTTGCTAGACACATATGACTGATTGCACCTGTCCTCAAAACACTTGGCCTCTACGCCCTTTCAAGACTTAAAAGTGCTGCCTACCTAAATACACAATTCAGGCAGCAGGACATTTGTAACAAACTAAACTCTTTATCGTGTAGGTGTGGAGTGTAAATATAAACTGGTCTTGGCTTTTGAAAGACCCTAGGAAGTGTAATTTGTTCAGCTGAGGTATGCAGCCTTCTGAGAATCCTACAAAACACATGTGGCCATGGCTATTAAATTGGTTTAACGCCAGTTTGCAGTACAGGTGTGCCTGCAGTTTTCTGAAAATGAGGAAAAGGATACAGCCAGGCAGGGACCTCTTTCTGTGCTCCTCTGCCTTTCAACAAGATTTGTGCAAAAGTTCCAGTAGATTGTGCTCCCAAGCTCTTTCCAAACAAGCTGCCTTGGTTTAGATAAGCCTTGCGCCTGGAAGCAGAGTTTCTCTCTCTTTCCTGGTACCTGTTTTTAAACTAAGGTTAAGTTTGCAATTGGATTCAGCCCTTAAACCCTAGCGTGCTGGACCAAACTCCACTTAAAAGCTGTCCCACTCTGATTTTTTAAAAACTGAAAACACTGGGACCACATACAAGCACCAACAATTGTTATTTTGCTGCTGTGAGTTAGAACTGTGTGCCCCGTCCCCCCAACACATAGCAATGACTTTATAACTTGATACGCCTTCTAGATGATCTTTTTTGGCTATGTTTCACATTGTGCATTAAGAATGATGAAAAGATGAGAAACAGATTGTTAAAATAAATAGGAGTACGGTGTCAAGAAATCTGGCCAGACTGCTGCAAAGACCAATTGTCAACTCTTAACTTATGTAATGTATCTTTTTTTTCCACTTGCAAGCACAAATATCTGCTACTTGAAATAGGTTAAGCGCCCAGAGACCCTGAGCATTTATTTTTAAACAGCAAGTTTCTAGCTGTTTATTCAGAGATTATTCTCTGAAACAATCTGTTGAAGGTTTAGAAGACCTTTCCAGTGTTAGGGGTGCTCTTTTGGAACACGTACAAAAATAGCCTTTGCCATACTTTATGCTGAACGTATGAAGCTACCTTATCATGTGGAGCACTGCTCCCTTAGCCAAGGTTTGTCTGCTGCACAGCTAGAATAATGATAAAGGTTTTCCTAATCAGAGTTTATGCACTAAACATTATGAGTGGGCAAATAGTCAGTTGTATGTTGTTTCAATCCCTTTCAAAGCCCCATATTTCTTCCATGGCTGCTCTTTAATTAGAATATCTACATATACTAAACTTTATTAAAAGATGCCTGAAAGAGCTCACAAAAACAGTTATTAAAATGTATACCAGAAAAGAGAAAAGCCAATGTACTGTATAAAACGAATTCGGGCAGTGGCATATAAGAAGAACAGGGAATCAGTCATCTAAAACCAAAGGATTAAAATGATAACTAAGAAAATGATAAGATAAAATGATAATTAAGAAAAGAAGGAAGAGGAAGAGGTAAGGAGGTGGGGAGTGAGTGAGAAGGATAAGGTGTATCTATCCTCTTCGGATAGTTAAGCTTCTTATTGTAACTGTTTTAATCACTCTAATACTCGAGATTACTGTTCCGAATTTTATCACTTTGCCCCATTACCTTTACTGTGTTACAAACTGCTATACTCGTATTGTTTCTCTTTGTAGACATGTGGGCTGATTTGTACTGTTACTCTTTCTTTTTAAAGTTATTCTTATGCCAATAAAGGTTAATGGAAATTGGAATTGTATTAAAATCTAAACACTAAAACCAGGAGCAGTAAAAGATTACATTAGTGACCAGGATGAAGCACATATATATAAAATCAACAAAATGTCTGGGATAATAAAATTGACATACTTTCCCAAAGGGAACAGTGGGAGACACGCTTGCCCATAGGGGAAAATGGTGGGCATGCTACCCTTAGGTTAAAATGAAGGATACACTTTCCCATAGATTAAAATGGGGAACATGCTTGCCCATAGGTTAAAATGTATGACATGCTTGCCCATGGGGGACAATGGTGGGCATGGTTGCCCATATGTTAAAATGGAGGACATTCTTGCCCATAGGGAACAATGGGGGACATACTTTCTAATAGGGGACAACGGTGAGGATGCTTGCCAATAGGTTAAAATGGAGGACAGGCTTGCCCATAGGGAAAAATGGTACACATGCTTACTCACAGGAAACAATGGTGCACATGCTTACCCACAGGTAAAAGTGGAGGACATGCTTGCCTGTAGGGAACACTAGAACCATCTTTAGAACAAATGATCTTGATTTAACGATCTAAAAGTGTTCACTTTAAAGAATTGCTTATCACTAGCTCCTGATCGGGCATTGAAATCCTCAGCCAATAATATGGGGGCCATAGGATAATTGTTCTTCACATACTCCATATGTTCCTCCATATGAACCATGTTTCATCCAAATCACCGGAAGTTAAACTGGGAAGAAAATAAGCATTAATGACCACCATATTAAAGGGAAAAGCTTCCAAAAATAGAGCCATAGCATTAATTCCCATGGGTTCCATCTGAGTTTTTTTTAAGTCTGGGGATTTACGTCCGAGAGCTACAAAGAGGCTCTGCCTCTGGGCTTTGGTACCACTTTTTCAGTTGAACTCTTTCAGTATCAGCATTAATGGTGTTACTGACTGCTGAGTGAATTCTAAATATACAGCTGGCTGTTGAATTTTCCACACATCTGCCTGCTTTGGAATCTTCATCAATTCTTTTGTCACTGTGTGAGCATAAGTATTTTATTCTCGGGAATAGCCATTGAGCAGGCTTGCCAGCCTCCAGGTGGGACTTGGAGTCCTCCCCCAGAATTATCTCCAGACTACAGAGATCAGTTTCCTTGGAGGAAATGGCAACACTGGAGTATGTCTTTTTTGGCATCACATCCCCACTGAGTTCCCTTCCCAATCTTCTATCCTTCCTGTGTGCTGCTGCCAAACCTACAGGAATTTCCCAAGCCAGAGTTGGCAGCAACCATAGGAAGGGTTAAGTAGTAAGTCATTAGCTCTGTAGGAACGGAAACACCTAAAAGACTCAGGAACATCTAAATGCAGCTAAAGATTTGACTGATTAATTAAAAACAATCAGGAATTCAGCTTCCCTCCTGGCATGCGCTGCGCCCCCCCTCCAACAGAAATAACCTCGAGCAGCAGGAGCCTATTAAAACCCATTAGGGGACAGTCCTGGAGCAGATATGTTATTGTTCTTTGGTAGGATTTGGGGCCATTTGCTGCTTAATGTTGCAGACAGCAAAGAGGTTTAACTGATAGGAAGCCGTTACCTTCTTGTGTTCAACCCAACTGGGCTATCATGTACAAAGAAACCACTAACTGATCATCACTTTTATGGATGCTCATGTACTGCGCAGCTTCCTCCCTTGTATTACATAACATAAGAGGAGCCCTGCTGGATCAGACCGGTGGTCCATCTAGTCCACAGCACACAGTGGCCCACCCAGCTACCCACCCAGAGGCCAAGGTCTTCTCCTGATGTTGCCTCCTAGAAATGATATTGAGAGGTTTACTGCCTCTGGATGTGGAGGTTCCCTTTTGTCATCATGACTTGTAGCCACCAATATGCCTCTTCCACATGAATCTATCTTATCCCCTTTTAAAGCCATCTGTGCTCCTGGCCATCACTGTATTCACTGGCAGTGAATTCCACAATTTAATTACACCTTGAATACAGAATTCTATCGTGAATCTATTGCCCAACAACTTTATTAGGTGTCTCCGACATCTTGTATTATGAAGAAACAACAAGTCTTCCATAGCCACTTTCTCCACCTCATACATAATTTCATAAACCTGTATCATGTCCCCCTTAGTTGTTTTTTTGAAACTGAAAAATCTCAAACTCTTTAGCCTTTTCTCATAAGAAAGGCGCTCCCTTAATCATCTTCCTTAATCGTCATCAACCCCTTAATAATCTTCCTTGATCTCTTCTGTGTTTTTCCCAGCTCCGCAATATCCTTTTGAGATACGGCAGCCTCAACTACATACTATATTCACTTGGGATTTTCACAAGTAAGAGCAAACTGATTTCTGAAAGAGGACCAGAATTCATGAGAAAACAAACACTTCTGCACAAAACCTCCCAGTGGAAAATCTGCGATGCAGATTATCATCATTTCAAATATAGCAGCACAGAAACAAGAGGGAGAAAAGATCAGCTGCAGACAAGGATTTAGCAAGATCCAGCTATAGCCCCATGCTCTTGCCAATCTGACTCGCTTCTGGAAGAAGAGGAATTATTGAATGCACAGCTGGAAGTCGCATCCGAAACAGAGTTAAACCCTCCTAAACCCATCAGTTTCAAGAGTGTAACTTTGCTTACAATGACACTGCTACTATTTTATCGCAGTGCTTAAATAATTTGCTAGCCACTTTGAGGAGGTCGTTGACTATGAAAAGCAGGATATAGATTATCTGAGATAAATAAATAAGAGAGGTCCCTACCCTGAGGAGAATCCTAACAGCTTCTTGTAGTCAGTGAAATTGGAATGTTATTACTCAAATCAATAGAGTTAACAGTGAGGTACATCAAAACACAATCTGATGCCATTTGTGCATTTGTTTGGAGAAATACAAAGGCTCTGTTGCAGTTTGCTGGGTAAAGGAATGGAGATTATTCTGCTATAAATAGATATACAGAGAATAAATGGATCAGATACTCTCAACCTTCAGATCTTAATGCATTTTCCAGCTCAAAATGTAAATCCCCTGAGTTCCAGCTGAGTTACAAACAGGTTATTTAATACTCCATAAAAAGTCTTTAAGGCCATGTATGACTGCAGGTTGACCAAAAGAACCATCCCATCTTCAACAGGTTTACTTCAATTTCTATTCAAGTTGATGCAACGGGGCTTACTTCCAGCAAAGAACTTGCAGTGCAGTTCTCTTGGACATCGGCACTTGTAAAGAGTAGCTATAAATATCTGGGGAGCCTATTAGAAATGGTGTGCAATTTTCTAGTTTTGTGCACACTGAATTGTGGTCTTGCTGACCTTATAAGCAGGAAGCTATAATCTTTGTCATACATTAAAATATGATAACTTGGCCATGAGAAATGTATTATTATTGTAAAAGAATTATTACTAATAGGACAAAAAGGTTATATTAATAGAAACAAAATTAGGGAAGCTAAAATTCTGCTCAGAAACCAATAAAACCACATCTGGAATACTATGTCCAGCTTGGGGTTTCATATATAACCTCAAATAGAAATTATCTCAAAGGCTCAGGATGTGGGGAACTGTATTTCTAATAATATATAAAACACAAAAACAAACACGCCTTTTTTGCCAAATTACATCAGACCACATACCAGAAAAAGTAATAACGAAGTAACTTTAATCCAGTTACTGCAACATCACTAACTTTTACAAAACACTGGCTGGCAAGCAAGAGGAATGATAACTAAATGCCTGGGAAAGTACCAGATAAAGCTAAGTAAAGACTTGTTCAAAAGTAAACTCAACTCTAACTATATGGAAAATGCATATTTAATTCTTTAAAACAATATAGACCATGGAAGGCATGAGAACCAGGACTTCTGGGGTCAAGAAAGCAAACACTTCTGGAGTCAAGAAAGCAAATATTTTCTCAAATGCAGAAAGCACACATCGATTATTGTTATTGTCTTTACTGTTTTTGTAACCAGAGTCATAAACAGCAAATCCTCATCCCACAATAAACCTCATTCCACAGGAAAACATGGAAGAATTTAAAGGTTGCTACTGCAAAAGTTGTCATGTGCTTTGACAACAGCTGCTAGAAATTTTGCCACATGCAGGGTAATTTGTTTGTCTTCATCTCTGAATAACCAGAATGATATTGCTTCTAGAGAGAGGAAGTCCTGACTAAATAAAGGGGAGATACACATCAATTGTGAAGCTTTCAACTGAGTATAATAGGAAGACCAACACCTACCTGGATCCCAGGTATAGTTGCCAGCTCTGGGTTGGAAAATATCTGGAGATTCTGTGGGTGGAGCCTTGGGACAATGGGGTTAGGCAAGGGGAGAGACCTCAGAAGGGTACAATGCCATACTGTCCCCCTTCCAACACAGCCATTTTCTCCATGGGAACTGATCTCTGTCATATGAGATCCATTGTAAGAGCAGATCTCCAGGAGCCACCTGGAGACTGGCAATCCTAGCAGACCTGGATTTGAAGATGCAGAGTTGCAGCCTAGAACTCCAGAGAGGAGACCAAAATCTCAGGACAAAGGGGCAAAATGGAAAGACTGGGCTACTTTCCTGTTGGTTTGAGGAAGGCCTTTGCCAAGGACTTCCTCCATGCCAGGCACAGACAAGCCCATTTTTATCTACTATCATTCCACTTTGTCACCTTAGGTTCCCCTTCCCACTCCAGCTCCCAGGCCCTGCCCTTTCCTCTGCCAGGCACCTCTCCTTAGTTTCCAAATTATCCTCTGCATCGGAAGGCCCAGGGCTTACTGCTTACAGACTAGGGTCAGTTACACGTTTTGCAGGCCCAGAAAACTGTTGTGTCCTGGGATCAGAAGGCAGAGCTAGGCGAAATACAGCCAAGCTTCGCTCTCTGAGAACAATAGGGACTAGGTTCCTGAGCTCGCCAGTAGTGAACCAATGGCAGCATTGGCGGGCGATTCAAACCCGCCAATAGGAATATAGGGCCGTCCCCCCTAACTGTATATAGTTGGCCTCCGGCCGTTACTGTGTGTTCTTGTCTTATGTGAAGTACGAATAAACGCGTCTTCTCTTATGTCGTCGTCCGAGTCATGAGGCCCGAAACCCAGTACTTTACAGTGGCGACGAAGGTGGGATTTCAACGCCTTCCATGACTCCATGAGCGACGTAAAGGACACCGCCGAGCATCGCATTGCTGACCCCGAGAGCAGCACCGCACCGCTCGCCGAGCATCGCATCGCTGACCCCGAGAGCAGCACCGCACCGCTCGCCCCGGCGCTCGCCTTACCAGACAGAACCATGGCCGCTTCTCATGTAACACTGGAGCACTTCGATCAGTCGCAGCCAGAAACCTGGGACGCATGGGTCGACCAGCTCATCAGCTATTTGGAGCTCAACGAAATCCGCCACCCCGACCAGAAACAAGCGATCCTGCTGAACGCCTGCGGCACCCAAACCGTCCGCCTCGCCAAGAGCCTCTTGGTGCCACGCACGGCCTTGGAGAGCTCGTTTGGGGAGATCCTGGATGTCCTCAACGCTTACTTCAGCCCCCGGCCGACCTTCCTGGCCAAGAGGATGGATTTCCAGAGGCGAGTCCAGGCCCAAGGGGAATCCATTGCCACCTTCCTGGCCGCGCTAAGGGCGCTCGCGGTGGACTGCGGATTCCCGAAGGTGGAGGACAACCTGTTGACGCAGTTCGTGTGGGGCCTGGCGGACTCCAAGCTGCGGCGCAAGTTGGTTGGGCACCGGAAGCTCTCCTTGGACGAGGCCCTAGACGCCGCAACAGCCCACGAGGCCGCGGAAGGGGAACGCCCGGCCGCGGCCGCCCATGTGGTCGGAAGGAGTCCAAGCCCCGGGAATGTGGACACGGAAGAGGTCTTCGCCCTCAGACCTCAACAACGCCGGCCGGCGCCGTTCCAGCAGGCCAACAGAGAGCCAGCCAAGCCTTCTGGCAACCGGGTCGTCTGTGCCAGCTGCGGGGAAGGCCACGCAAGGAAATCCTGCAAGTTCCGGGATGCTGTCTGTCACGGGTGCAGAAAGCAGGGACACCTCGCACGGGTCTGCCGATCCAAGGGCCCCCGGAATTCGAGATCGTCGGCCCCACCGCATCGCGCATCGTCCACCGCCTACGAGACGACGGAAGAGGTCGCCGAGTTGAACCACCTCACCGACCAACCGCTGCAGGTACTTCGCCTCCCCAACCCCAACCTCTCCTCCACCCCGAAGATCCAAGTAACCGTGCGGATCGAGGGGTCCCCTTGCTGCATGGAGGTGGACTCGGGATCGGCGGCGTCCATCATTTCCATGGACACTTTAAAAAGACTTTGCCCGTCAGGGGGACCCCCTCTACGTCCATCGCCACTAAGCTTGGTGGACTTTCAAAAGAACCCCGTCCCCATCCGGGGAGTCGGCACTTTCCGAGTGCAATACCGAGACTTTGAGGGGAACTTGGACTTGGTGGTGGTGGAGGGAAATCTCGTGAGTCTCCTGGGGCGGGCATGGTTTGAGGCCCTAGGCATCACAATTGGGGGAGTGAATAAGTGCGGGATGCGCGACTGGGGGGCGGTGTGCAAGGAATTTCCCGAAGTCTTTGACGGGAAACTGGGGTGTTATAAAGGGCCCCCGGTGTCGCTCCACTTAGACCCCACAGTGACGCCCATCCGACGGCGCTTCCGCACCGTGCCCCTGGCCCTCCGCCCTAAAATAGAGGCCGAACTGGACCGGCTAGTGGCCCAGGGAGTCCTAGAGTCTGTCCCGAACGCTTGATGGGAGACCCCGATTGTGACACCCGTTAAGCCAAACGGGGAAATCCGCATCTGCGCGGATTATAAGTGCACCACTAACCAGGCACTTCAGGCGCACGCATACCCCGTACCCGTGGTCAGCCACGTCTTAGCAACACTGGCGGGGGCGCGCATATTTGGAAAGCTGGATCTCGCGCAGGCGTACCAGCAACTCCCGGTGGATGCAGCCACGGCCGAGGCGCAAACCATTGTAACCCACCGGGGCGCCTTCAGGGTGAAGCGGCTGCAGTTCGGGGTCAGTGTGGCCCCAGGGATCTTCCAAAATCTCATGGACGACTTGTTAAAAGGGATCCCTGGAGTGACGCCGTTCTTCGACGACGTCCTCATCGCCGCGACCACCCCGGAAAGCTTCGCCGCCCGCCTCCGAACTGTACTGGGACGCTTCCAAGCCGCGGGGCTGAAAGTGAAGCGGGAAAAGTGCCTCCTCGGGGTGCCGGAGGTGGAGTTCTTGGGGTACCGGGTAGATGCAACAGGCCTGCATCCGGCGAGGGACAAGGTGAAGGCCATCGTGGAGGCCCCCGCCCCGAAGTCCAAGGCGGAGCTCCAGGCGTTCTTAGGCCTCCTGAACTTTTACCACGCCTTTCTCCCCCACAAAGCCGCCGTGGCCGAACCCCTGCACAGGCTGCTGGATAAGGCGACACCTTGGGCATGGGGAGCGAGGGAGGCGGCGGCGTTTCGGGGGTTAAAGTACTCTTGATTTCTAACGCGGTGCTCGCCCACTTTGATGAAAAGCTCCCGGTAATCCTTGCGTGCGACGCATCACCGTATGGGGTCGGGGCAGTCTTGGCACACAAGCTACCGGATGGAAGGGAAGTCCCGGTGGCTTATTACTCCCGCACGCTGTCCTCCGCGGAGCGGAACTATGCACAAATCGACCGGGAGGGCTTGGCACTGGTGGCGGGGGTTAAAAAGTTTCACAACTTTGTGTACGGGCGGCCCTTCACGCTCGTAACCGATCATAAGCCGCTCCTGGGTCTGTTCGCGGCGGACAAACAAACGCCGCAGGTATTGTCGCCCCGGGTGTTGCGCTGGTCCTTGTTTTTAGCGGGCTACCAGTACCAGTTGGAGCATCGGCCGGGCAAGGCGCTGGGTCATGCCGACGCCTTGAGCCGCCTGCCGCTGCCGCATACAGGGGAAGATCCGGCCCCGGCTCCCGCAGTCTTGCTAATGGAGGAGCTGCCAACCCCCCCCCTTCAGGCAGCTGACGTGGCCGCCCGCACGTCCCGAGATCCCATTCTCTCCCGGGTCCTAAACTGGGTGGTGAGGGGATGGCCAGCGGAACAGACAGGGCCAGAGTTCACGGCATACAAAGCCAGGCGGGAAGAGCTATCCGCCTTAAAAGGGTGCTTGTTATGGGGGGACAGGGTGGTCATCCCGGGGCCCATGAGACAAGGGGTTCTAGAAACGCTACATGAGGCCCACCCCGGCATTGTAAGGATGAAAGCTCTGGCACGGAGCTACGTGTGGTGGCCCGGGATGGACGCCGAAATTGAAACCTGGGTCCGAGGGTGCACACGGTGTCAGGAAGTCCGCCCCAATCCCCCGAGAGTGCCAACCCAAAGCTGGGAGTCTACCCACAAGCCGTGGTCACGCCTACACATAGACTTTGCGGGGCCGTTTCAGGGGCTCCAGTTCATGGTAACGGTAGACTCCTACTCGAAATGGGTGGAAATAAGCCCAGTGTCTACCACCTCTGCCAAAGCGGCAATACGGGCCCTGCGGAAAATATTCGCGACGCACGGGTTACCCGACACAATCGTGTCGGACAACGGGGCAGCGTTCACATCTGCTGAGTTTCAAGCGTTCCTCGAAAGGAACCTCATCAGGCACATACGATCAGCGCCCTTCCACCCGGCAACCAATGGACAGGCGGAGAGGACGGTACGCACTGCCAAAGAGGCCCTGAGCCGCATAACGGAGGGGGACTGGGAGTTTTGGCTGGCCCGCTTCCTTCTCACATACCGCACCACCCCAAACCCCATTTCCGGGCATTGCCCCGCAGAACTATTAATGGGCCGCCGCCCTACCACCTTATTAGACAGACTCCACCCGGACCGAGCCCCAGAGAGAAAGCTGGTCGAGAACAGGGAGGCGCCCCGAAGCTTCCTACCGGGAGACCCCGTCTACTTCCGGAACTATGGGGCGGGGCCGCAGTGGGTGGCCGGGCGCATCCTAAAACCCACCGGGCCAGTGTCATACGAAGTCCTAACAGATGGGGACCGGGTCCTCCGTAAACACGTCGACCAGCTCCGGAGGCGGCAAGACCCCGACACAGAGATCCAGTTACCGGGAAATGCCGCCGCCGCCCCATCATCCGATCGACCGCAAGCACCGACAGCGGAGCCAGCGCCAGAAAGTCCACGGAATCCGGAGGGGGCCCCGGTGACAGCAGAACCGCCGCCGCCACTGCCGCTGCCGTTACAGCCGCCACCGTCACCGCCTCGGCTACTACCAGAGGTCCAAGCTCCTTGTGCTGGCGGACCACCCGATAGGGGCCCCGCCAGCCCGGTACCGGCCCACCGACGTTCGCTAAGAGAACGGAGGGCACCAACATACTTAAAAGACTACGTCACCTGATAGGAGACGAACTATGGGGGGAGGGTGTTGTGTCCTGGGATCAGAAGGCAGAGCTAGGCGAAATACAGCCAAGCTTCGCTCTCTGAGAACAATAGGGACTAGGTTCCTGAGCTCGCCAGTAGTGAACCAATGGCAGCATTGGCGGGCGATTCAAACCCGCCAATAGGAATATAGGGCCGTCCCCCCTAACTGTATATAGTTGGCCTCCGGCCGTTACTGTGTGTTCTTGTCTTATGTGAAGTACGAATAAACGCGTCTTCTCTTATGTCGTCGTCCGAGTCATGAGGCCCGAAACCCAGTACTTTACAAAAACAAATGCCAGCTTTTGAGTTGTGCAAACATTCTCTGTTAGAATTTCCAAGTAGCAAAAATATAAAAAAGCAAAAAAGCTATATTAGGACGAACCAAAATAGCACAATTTGAAGTTACACTTGCACAAAAACCATGTACTATCTTTAAGATCAACCAAAATAACACAATATCCTGAAGCTGCAGTTGGTTTCGGAATGCTGTCGCCAGAATGGGTCGATGGACCACATCACTCCAGTCTTTTTCCATCTACACTGGCTTCCAGTTTGCCTGTGGGCTCAATTCAAAGAGCTTTAAAGCCCTGTATGGCCTGGTACTGACATATCTTAAGGACTGCCTTCTCCCATATGAACCTACGTGCTCACTACGGTCATCTTTGGAGACCCTGCTTTGGTAGCCCCTGCCATCTGAGGTTAGATGGGTGGCAACCCAAGAAAGGACTTTCTAGGCCATGGTACTAAAACTTTGGAACTCCCTCCCCAGAAAGATTCATCTGTCTCCCTCTATCAGTGTCTTTCACCAATGGGTGAAGACTAACGTTTCAGTAGGCATACCTCCAATAATGGTTATTGGTTGTCCTCCCTGGATCTACTATTAGAACATAAGAGAAGCCAATGTTGAATCAGGCCAGTGGCCCATCTAGTCCAACACTCTGTCACACAGTGGCCAAAAATACCAGGTGCCACCAGGAGGTCCAGCAGTGGGGCCAGGACACTAGAAGCCCTCCCACTGCTGCCCCCCCCAGCAACAAACTATTGTTTGTTTAGGTGTTTTGATAGAATTATTTTATAATTTTAAATGCTCAAATGTTTTAATGTGTGCCACCTTCAGGACCCTGATCAGGTGGAAAGACAGCATAAATGTTTTAAATAATTTTAAAAAAAAAATTAAAGAAATGTGCATGCTTTTGAGTCCTCCAGATCTCTTCATCAAGCTCTTTTTGTAAGGGAGGAGAGAGGAGGAAAGAAACTCAAGTTTTCATCTAGAGGTCTTTTTGTCTGCTTGTACTGGAAAGTCCTGCAGCCTCAGGAGGGACAGGGCAAAGTTGATCTCAGGAGTCTCAGTCCTTGCAAAAACTGTTTTGAGGTCAGCAGAGCCTTTAAGAGCAGCAAAGTTGTCTTCAAGATATAAGCTTTCCTATGCAAGCACACTTCCTCAGATACAGCAAAACAGAATTTCCTCAACCATTACATATAGAAAGAGAGAAAGGGTTAGTTGCCATTACATATAGAAAGGGGGGGGGTTAGTTGCCAGGAAGGGCCAGAGACTGAAACAAAATTGGAAATTACCAATCCATACATACAGATAGAGGGTGAGCAGTAAACAATCTCCAGTTTTGACATATTTATTTCTTTCACTGTTTTTGCCCCGGAATTGAACCCAAACAAATGGTTACCATATAAATGGAGCTTATTATTATTCTTGAATCTGTTAAACAGCTTTATTACGCTGTATGATAATTGACTGCTCACCTTGTATCTATATGTATGGACTGGTAATTTCCAGTTTTGTTTTTGCCTCTGTCTTGACTCTAATTGGCCCTTTCTGGCAACTAACCCCCCCCCTTTCTATATGTAATGATTGAGGAAATTCTGTTTCGCTGTATCTGAAGAAGTGTGCTTGCACAGGAAAGCTTATACCCTGAAGACAACCACTGGACTCAGACTTTGTTCTGCTACTTCAGACCAACTCGGCTCCCCCACCTGAATCTCTCTTGTGCGAACTGGAAATCTTGCACATTTCTTTCGCATCCCTTTGGGCGGTGATCCTACCGAACTCCGGTGTGCGTCGCCGGCTGAACTCAGCCCCACCCCCTTTCCCTGCCAGTCCTCAATCCATCCCCCACCCGCCGCTATGCCAACGACCGGGGGGGGGGGCGTGGATGGTGACGGAAACCGGAAGGGCCCAATAAGAAGTCTTCCGCGGCGCCGCTTGCTGCTGTCATCGATAAGCTGGGTGCTCGGCTTCCCTCCCTTGTGAGGATCGCCGAGTGATCGATGGAGCTGCAGCTGACGACGACGGCGATTCATCCTCGGGGCTCACCGGCCATTTCCGTGCCGGGTCTGAACGGGAGTTAGGTGAGGACGGCTTTCCCGGGGAAAGGAAACAAAGAGGGAGAGGCGGAGACATCTCGCGAAGAAAGAGACGCTAGAATAGGAAGGGGTGGTGGTGGTATGGAAGGGAGATGGAGTAATGGGAAGGGTAGGAAGGAGGGGGATGTACTGTGGGGGGTGGAAGGCTGGGAAGGAGGGGTCTTTCGGGGATGGGGAGATGATTGGGGAAAGGAAGAGCTGCCGGAGGTTCCGGTGGAAGCCCGTGGCCAGGGGGTGCTGAGGTAACACTGAAGGGTCCCTGGATAGGAAGGGGGGTTAGGGTGGGAAACGCTGAGGGTTAGGATTGTGAGGAATGGGGGGTGTCTCTTGGGCCCAGTCCTGCCCCATTATGCGAGACCGGCAAGGGGAGGAGGTCTGAGGTCGCCTACAAAAGCTCGGTGGACCTTTCTTTAAACAACCCCTCGATCCTGATGGAAGCAAGGGGGTCTTTTAAGAGGCACTTAGGAGTCCGGTGTGAGAAGGCGGCTTTGAAATGCCTGGGAAACTGAGGGACGGGAGAAGGGGTTGCTGAAAGGAGGGAGTGAGAGGGAAGGGAAGTAGGGGATGGGATGGGGGGCGGCGGCTATGGAGAGCAAGAGTTTAGTGAAAGGAAATGTATTCTAGCTGTTTTGAAGAGGAATTGGGGTTTGGGCTGTGGGGAAGGGGCAGGATAAAGGTTTGTGGAAGGGAAGTTGTGGGATAAGGAGGAAAGATTCATGTGTCTGAAGTTGGTTTCCAGTTAGTTGCATTTTCAGAAAGATTCTAAGTTTTGAAGGTCCACGGATACTGAAGTTAGGGTTTGTTGGTAGTCCTAGGAATTGTATGTGGTCCTTGGTCTGGGGCTTGTGATCTTGGTAAGACAGATGTGTCTAAGATTTGAGATGTGATGGTGCCTTCGCTGTCTTTGGGAGAATGCTAGGGTAGTTCCAAAGAAATCTGAAGTGCCTACTGAACCAGTAAGATTGCATTTCATCTATTGGGAATGGAAGCGAGAGGATGATGGGAGGCTGAGTATAGAGCTACAAACTGAATTTGACCCCAGGTCACTGTGCCAAGCCATTACATGTCAACAGGCTTTAACAAAAAAAAAAAATATGTAGTTCAACAGAAGATACCACCTGTGAACTATAAATCTTTCTGAAATTATTTTCAGAAAAGTTGAGGTCTCAGAAATGGCATTAATGAAATCCAGTGCAGTTCCTACACAGAATTAGTGTTGTACTGAAACAGTTCTTGATTTTTCTCCCTGCTATTCTTTTGGACATGAGTGTCAGTGTACTGTAGTGGTTAGACTGTTGTACTAAGACTTGGGAGACCCAGGTTTAAATCCATGCTGCCATGAAAGTGTTTACTGGGTGATCTTGGGACAGTCACTGTCTCTCTCAGCCTAACCTAACTCACAGGGTTGTTGTGAAGATAAAAATGGAGGAGGGGAGAATGAAGTTATAGGACATTTTGGGTCTCTATTGCTGTTCCTGAACTTGTAGGGGAGGAGAAATTATTTAACACCCCCCAGGTGATATGATACTTTCCGATAACAAAGACGAATTTTTAAAACGTTATTTTGGCTTTTTAAAGCTTTATCTGCCTACACGGAGGGCTTTTGAAGAGCTGGGGAGTGTTTTTTTAAATCCATACTAATACTTTGGCTAGGAGACAGGATATGTTTTAAAAGTGCAATCAAAATGTTATTTTGAGTGTCATTATTGACACAGAACTAAAAATAGTGTACTATAAGGAGGGATATGCCACTGTTTAAAAATGATGAGAGTGCCTCTTGTATTTATATTTGCTATATGCCAACCGGACCAAGGCATCAGTACTGGCATGCAACCAGTTTTGGAGTGTTAAGTCTTTACACTGTGTCTGAAAGCCACCTAAGTGGTATGTGCATGTGCTTAAGCAGGGTCTCTCCCCCTTTTCTCCTCCTAGGTATAGACTTCTCTCTCCCTCTTCTCATTGGGAAAGCAAAACCAACACCTGTGTGAAAATATGCCTCCAAAATTCAAGCGCCACCTCAATGATGATGATGTTACTGGATCAGTGAAAAGCGAGAGGGTGAGTGTCTGAAACTTTCTTTGCCTGGTTTAAGTGTGCTGGCTTCTCCAGCCAGAGGACCTTTAGTTGGTCTTGGAGGATGTGTTTTGTCTTATTTTATTTATTTAAAACAGTTTTATGCTGCCTTTCCACCAAGTCATGGTCCACAAGATTTGGAAGCAAATAGTAAATCACCATGTTGATATGTATTATATATGAATAAAGAGATGTATTATTAATAATTTATGTTTCAAAGTCTTATGTTACCGACAACATTGGTAACTGTTGTAATAACAAACAATACTGTCAGTTGAAACTGCTTCACAATCTTGCACAAAGTTGATACAGATAATATATAGTCATTCAAAATCTATAAAGTTCATCATTAAAAAAAATTATATAGTCCACCTTAAAGATCCAGACCACCTTAAAGGATCTACTAAGATTTCAATACACAACTTGAGAGAAGAGCTAGGACTTCAATACACAACTTGAAAGAAGAGAATGTCTATTTAAATCCAGTCCTTTGGTGTTCAGTAGGAATTAACCTTCAATTAGAACTGTAGTGGCTTTAGCAACTCTGAATAAGTCAGTTCAGCTACAAGCTTCTAGATATGTGCCTGTTTCACCGCTGAGATTTGTACAAGCCAGTGTTGTACCAATGTATGGACTATTCTCATATCTCTTATCTCTGGAACTCAATATCTTACTAGAGAATTGCCACTCAAGAACTTTAACCACAATGATGTGTGAAGGCTGTGCCTCTATTTGAACTAGTGAGTGGTGATTCTCTGGTGAGATATTAACTTGAGTTCCAGAACTAAGAACTATTGTTGTTGTTACAACTATTGTTTGTTATTTCAGTATGTGGGAAGGAATGCCACAGAACTATCAAGACTTTATTTCCCAGCCTTGACCTTACCCCTACCCTGTCCTGGCCAGAGAAACCAGCACATTAGTTGTATAACATGCTCTCATCCCTAGGAAAGAGCACTGAAAGAGGGAAGGAGGGGGTGGTATCATTTATTCCGAGGTTCTTCTGGCCCAGGCAAGTGGCTGAGTGCACTGCTGCTCTTGGAGTTTGTCTAGAAATCATTACTGAGCCATTCCTGTGCCTTAGATTTGAAATCACCCAGAGGCTTGTGTGCATATGTTTAACCAACAAACCAGGTATAATTTGTGGAAATTTCCTCACCAATACATTCTATCTAACTATATTGAGGGGGCTGTTAGCATTGCATGGCCTGGATTATTCAAGTAAAAAGTTCTTTCCATGCATAATTTAATAATGAGAGATAACAGAGAGATAATTCTTTCAGTACTGATTAGAAAACACACATAAAGTTGCTATCTGACTGAGTGAGTCTATTGGTCCTTCAAGATCAGTATTGTCTCTGATAGCAGCTCTCCAGGGTGTCATGTAAGTCTTTCTGCTACTCGCTTGTTGGTCTTTTTAACTGGAAATTTTGAGGATTGGACCTGGGACCTTCTGCATGCCAAGCAAATGCTGTGCCACTGAGCCACAACCGCAAGCTGCAGGGAGTCTAAAAGTTAATGCCAATTGTAGATTTTAAGCTGGATCTTGCACACAGAGGATCATAGAGTAGGGTTTTACATCTCACCTAAATTCCATTTAAGAAATAGCCTTAATTGTGGCTATACTAGTAAGGACTAGGGTGGGGAAACAGATCTTGTCCTATTCATTTTCATTAGAAACCTTTGATAAATGCCACTTTAGTTTTATAGATGAGGAATTGAGAGGAGTCGTGCCCCAGGAAGTGAGTTTGTGACTAATTATTATTTATTATTTTATTGATTTTTATCCCGCCCATCCAGCCTAGGCTGGCTCAGGGTGGCTTACAACAGAATAAAAGTTCTCATAATACATAAAACACTATTCATTTCATTAAATACCGTTTCTAATAAATAGACTAAGGTGTAATTTAGTTATAAGTCTGTGAAGTCCAGCACTCTTTCTATGGGACATTGCTGTTCCAAACCAGAAAAAGCTAAACAGGTTAAACCGAATATGTGCTATGTTACCCTGTGTTGGTATTAGATTGAGACCCATACAACATGAGAACTTGGAACTTCTCTCAGCTCTGCAGAAAACAAAAAGAAAGTAATTAATTAAATTGGAATTGAAGAAAATTTAAAGAGGTAGTATCCCTGAGAAACTTCAGTAGCAGTCTTGTTCGCCGTACTGGACAACTTGGTAGTGCACTTGCATTTTATGTTTTTTAATAAATTCATTAATTGTGTCTGAAAAAAGATGGCGGAAACACTGGAATGCAAGTGGTTACCAGCACCCTAATCTGGATCCTGCATTAAGGGTGATTGAACAAGTAACAGCAATTCCTGACTAAATGATTAGTGTTGAAGAAACTATAAAAAACATGAAGAAGTAGATTACAAGGTATTGAAACCAGCCCTTGAATGTGTCTGTATACTTCCTCATTCGCCCTGCCTTTGAGTCATGTTCATATTCAGGACAAACTCGGGTTCCAAAATTATGCTCCCCCCCCACCCCCATTTTGATACTGCAGTTCTAAGGTGATAATTTTCTGAGCGCGAGGAGGATCATCTCCAAGAAAACAGTGCTTCTAAACTTTTCTTTGACCTTACCTCCAGCGCAGTCCTTATATTTCTTTACGGGGAAGGAGAAGTGATGCTGAGCACTCTCTCTCCCGGTTCATGTAGCGTAGGTGTGGGGGGGGGCGTCGTCTTTTTCATGGAGCCTGTTAGCTTTCTTTATCGTATAATGTGAGCCCAGTGACTGTCCCACCTGGCCAAACATTTTCGTTCTCTTGGCTTGGGGTGTATTTATGCAAGCAACGATGACAGGGGAATGCTGTCATGAAAGTGGCATTGATTTGTTGTTTGAGATATACGAACCTTTTGTATTTGCAGAGGAATCTCTTGGAGGAAGATTCAGATGAAGAAGAGGACTTTTTCTTGTAAGTACCCGCAATACTAGAGCAAGAACTAATTCATTCAGTAGGATGGATCACTACAGGGTGATCCTCCAGTCCCTGGTGCCAAGTCTTCTGTGGTTCCTTAATTGACCTTGCTCACTTAATGTAAACAGCATCAGGGACTGGTCTCCAAAATTCAGTGGAATTTGTGCATAATCTACTGTCAGCAGCAGGGAATATGAACTTTTCAATGCAAATTTGAGGAATCCGAGGCAGCAGAAAGATGGGATAAATGCTGTTCTCACTAGCCCACTTTGTGCTGTTCTTATCTTGTACAGAATTTTCAGAGTTCAGTTATCTGTCTCTAAATTAGCCATACAGTTTGCCACTCAAATAGACAAGAACTGCTCCTAAGTTGAATCTAATGACTTGTCCTATATCCAGTGCCAGTTTGGTGTAGTGGTTAAGAATGATGGGCTCTAATCTGGAGAAACAGGTTTTATTCCCCACTCCTCCACATGCTGCCAGCTGGGTGACCTTCAGTCAGTCACAATTCTCTCAGAGCTGTTCTCTTGAGAGCAGTTCCCTTAGAGCTCTCTCAGCCCCACCTACCTCACAGGTTGTTTGTTGTGGGGAGAGGAAGGGAAGGAGATTGTAAGCCATTCTGAGACTCCAAGTGAAGGGTGGGGTATAAATCCAATCTCTTCTTCTTCTCTTCTGGGAGAACCAAGTTTGATTCCCCTCTCTTCCATATGCAGCTGCTGGCTTGACTTTGGGTCAGTCACAAGTTCTTTCAGAGCTGTTCCCTCAGGAGCAGTTCTCGAAAGAGCCCTCTCAGCCCCACCAACCTCACAAGGTGTCTGTTGTGGGGAGGGGAGGGAAAAGGAGATTGTAAGCCGCTCTTAGACTCCTTCAGGTAGTGAAGGGTGGGGTATAAATCCAATCTCTTATTCTTCGCAGGAGAGGTCCATCCGGTCCAAGGTTTGGACCCAAGAATGACAAGATCAGGCAGTAAGTATCTTGTGGCATTTTGAACTGGATCCTTTGTCCTATTTCCAGTTTGTATAAAACCACACCAGACTTCCAGTTAAGGTTTTCACAGCATTGGTATGCAGTCTAATGCAGTTTCCAAGACTTGAGAGAGCTGATCGTGAGCTTCAACAAAGTGAGCACTGTACCATAGAAGGGCCCAGTAAATGTTCTTAATGGTTTGGATTCTGTGATCTGTCATTTGCCGATGTCTCTGGCTGTACCCACCCCCCATCAGCCTTTGCCAATATCAGGAGAAACTATTCCTCTTGTGTGATGGAAAAAAATAACAGAAAGTAATTTCCTCCCTTCCCAACTGCAGCCTCCTGACCTACGTGACTTATTACTCTACATGGGTCCTGTGACTTTGGGAGTAAACTTTACAGAGGTCAGGAAAAGACCAGTGGGGAGAGGTGGAAAGTCCTTGTGTGGGCCTCGCAGGGGCCTTGTGCTGTATCCATGACAGTATTCAAAAAGCTGTTGCTATTGGGTGCCAGATGCCCCTTTCACCCATCTGACAAGGGATTCATGGAACCCTTTTGAATAGCTGTAATAGGTTCAAAGCAGCTGACAAACTGGAAGCAATTAAAATGTCGCTAGAGATTACCAGCTGTGCCAAAACAATAGGGAAGAAGTCAAAACAACTCTAGGAATAATTGCTGCTAATAGGTTTTAAGGTCTAGTGCTTGATGAAATCCTGAGCAACAAGTTCCTTCAATGAAGAGGGAAAGATGCCTCCTCCCCACTCCCACAGACCAATTCTGTTCAGTTTGGTTGCTTAAAACCAATGGCAATTTGAGGTCTCTCTTGCATGGTACAGGGCTATAGGTTGTGAAGAAACAGATCGCCCTTCTCGGGTGGTGCTTCTTGTTTGTGCAGCCTTTTTGACTAGAACTTTGGAGGTGGCTTCTTGTGGCCAGTGCTTTCGTGGGCTGGAAAAAGTGTGTCCTGTGATCCTATTAGAATCAGGGAAGCTGATGTACTTCTGAACAGTCCGTTTCGTAGTAATCCCTGTCAATGGCCATAATCCTCACCCACGTCCCATGTGTACTTTTTCTTTCCTCTCTGTCTCGACATCTCTTACCGAAATAAGCCATGTGGTCGTCCTGACATTTGTGACTCTTGTTGTGGAACTTGAAGCGTCAGTGTCTTGAAACTACTAGGTTGGATCCTGACACAATGCCTGTTAATGGAAAACACGACCCTGCCCTCCCCTCTCCTGCATCTCTTTGTGGAACAGGGACCCTCAGGAATACCATGAGGGGCAAAGTGGAGGTCTGCAGTTTCCATTCATGGAAACAGCGGGTGGGTGTGATATGGCAGTGAAGAGGATCAGACTAAGATCTGGGAAGACTCAGGTTCAAATCTCCACTCTGCCATGAAAGCTCACTGGGTGACTTTGGGCCAGTCGTGTACTTTCAGCATAACCTACCTCACAGGGTCATTGTGAGGATAAAATGGAGGAGAGGAGGAGGGTCTAAGTTGCTCTGGGTCCCTCTTGTGAAGAATGGCAGGGTATAAGTGACATAAACAAATTATCGTCAGGGCCCAGCCCAGCTCTTTGTTGTTTGTACACTATTATGCATGGAGAATTAGGTCAAGCCATGCCTCTACTACATTTCAGTCTTTGTGGAGTCTCCCCCCCCTTCAAAAGCAAGAAGAATTGAATAGGTGGGGGGTATTCTTCCTGCAGAGGAAATGGGCAAGTAGTTGGTCAGCTCTTCCCCCACCCCATTCTTGCACAGGACAAGTGAGACATTCAGTCTGCAAAGAAGGCACTTGAGTAGGAAGAGAACTGGAATGCAGTTCAGTCTGGGAGATGCTGCATTCAGTTTCCTCTCAGTGGCCAACTAAAATCTCAAGGCGAAGTCTTGATTGTGGTCTGTTGAGTGCTTGATTGTGCAAAATGCACAAATGCTTCTCTCACCTTTTGCTGAAGGTTAGCTTCAACTATTTTGTGTGAGTTCTGTCTCCCCCCCCAGCTAAGAACTAATGTTAAGGCCACAAGCTGGAGTTAGGGTCTGTATTCCTTGTTGCTAGTAATTTTGACTGCCCTTCTCAGTAGGAGCTAACAACACTTGTCCAGGCCTGCTAAAGACAGTACTGTGATGACAATGGCTCCACAAACTTTAGAGGGGATTTGTTCCCCAATAATGGTGCAGTTGGAGCACTGGGACGATGCAATATCCCCCCCCCCACACACACCCACACTGAAGGATTGGTTTGGGGAATCCAACACCACAAATAACAGCGGCACATTTTCTTTACCAACTGTCCTTAAAAAGAGCTCAGCATTACTAGTGGCTGTTAGTAGTGCCTCCTACTGCTTTTTTTTTTGGTAGCGAAAAAGGAAATGACTTGCTTTCTAGTTTGGCACCCTCTAGAACTGATTAGTAGAGATCAGCTGTCAGTAGGGGAAAGGAGTGTTTTTCTTCCTTGCATGTATGGTTGGATGAAAGATGAGAAGCGAGTGAGAAAGACGCTACCAATAAAGCACTACCTGAAAACTGGATGCAAGCTCTCAATCGGTGCTACATCAGAATATTTGGGATTGTTGAAGTCATGGATGGAGCTTCCTTCCACCTTTTGCTTTTGGTATGCCTTGAAGGGCAAACTCTTGTAATTGTCTGCCATGTCAGGGCAGTGGATTGAGTCTTCTTAAGGCTCTATCAGCTCTGGCCGTGGAAGGCTGTAGGGGTGATGTGTTAGGTGTCTGGTAGCTCTGTGATCCATGCATGACATTCTCTTTTCTCTGACACAGTCAGTTGAACAACATGGTATGCACCAGTGTGGGCATGTGTATCTTTTCTTGCTAATCTTGTGCTTGAAAGCCAATGGGATACAAAGAGTGTGGTTGCTCATGCTGCTCAAGATGGAGAAGCTTTCAGTGTAAGTGCCTTACTGGGTCAGATTCCGTTTCCAACAGCAGCCAAACAGATGCCTGTGGAAGCTGGCTATGGTGGAGCTCCATTGACATTTCGGTGTGTATAATGCCTCTGCTACTACTGTTGATATAGGCCATCCTGTGTGAGTTTCTGTCTGCTCCTGTCTCAGTTCTTCTAAGTAATGGTCTTTAGCCTTTCTCATAGTGGGTTTAATTATGTGTTTGTGGGGTGTAACTTATTTCTGTTGCCGTACAGCATAACCTTGTTGAGCGTCTACATAGCTGCATATTTTTCACATGGGTTTTGAGAGGAGATGTGGTAGCTTGTTAGTAGCTGGGCATCTTTGCCTTTCCCCATGTGAAATAGGTGTCTTGGTTGTAACTTTTGTTTACAACAGATGTCAGGGAAGAAGCCTTGTACATGGTGCCTGTAATATAGAGAGATGTCCTTCCCTCTCCTTTCTTTCTGCTTTGTGCCGGGATCAAAGGATCCCTGGTGGTCAGCTAGGTGAGGGTACAGTCTCTAGAGTGCCGTTTCCAAAGGCTGCATTGGGACAGATTGTGGAGGGAGACCAAAGCAAAAGTGGGCTTATGAAGAATTAGGCACTTGGCCCCGGCATCCTTTGGCTGTAGCAAAGAGGGTGCCGTTTGCATAGGTGGCCTGCTTAGTCACCTTTTTAATTTGACAGTGCAGTGCTCAGCCTGGCAGGAAGATATTGACCTGGTTGTGTTTCATCCAAACAAAGGGCAACGCCCAAGGGAAGGCATCTGATTAAGTGCCACTGACTCTGTTGCCAGTGTTTTCTTGTCCTCCCTGGTCAAAACAAGTAAAGAGGCGAGGATCTCAAAGGGGGAGAGCAGAGAGTGCAGGTGAAAGTTTCTCAGCTGGGCTCTTATTGTTTTCACTTGCATTCCTGCCTGAAATTAATTTGGAAATCTGGCAGCAGAGAGAGCCAGAGGCAAAGCAGTGCAATGGCCTTTTGCTGACTCCCAGTAAGCACCACTTTTTTTTTTTGGAAAACAAAATTTTAATGTGCATGTTTTTAACGACAAAGTGTGTGTTCTCGGGCTGAAGCAAACAGTAGTGACACAAGCAGTGATACTGTGCGTAAACAGAGTGGTGGGGAAAACTTGGCCTGTCGAGTCATTTGTCATATATCGGGGGGTGGGGAGAGGACTTGCTTGTATGTTTGTCATTGTGGTTGCACCTTAATATTTTTTTAGGTATTTGCACAGGCATTAATGGCTCCATGTAGAGCGATTCCTACCCCCAGGCTTGTAACTATGTTCTGAGCTATTACTTCAGCTGTCAAAGACACGTTTATTTCAGCTGAGGGACAAAAAAAATCAGTACGGTGCTAATCACAGGCAAATGCGCCAGTGCTGGCTGCCTTTGCATTCATTTTCATGCTCTAGAGGAGCGAGTATTTATGTTCTTCCTGCATGATGTCTCTACTGGCTTATATAAGAGGGTTCGGATGCAGCCAAAAATACATTTTTGCAATCCATTTTAATGGGAGTGAGTGAGTACTGGATGGACCCTGCCTTGTCAGCTTTTCTGCATATAAAGCTCCTGGAAGGCTACCGGGAGTGTGGGGGTGGATGTGCTTTCAGGGCCAAGGCTTTCCTTTCTGATTTACTTATCCCTCCTCCCCACTCCCTTCTTTGAACTGAATTGTCCTCCGTAGGGAGAGAGAACATTCCAAGAGGAACAGTAACAGGAAGAAGACACCCTAAATACCAGAAGAGCTTTCCTGTCATTTGGGAACCGGGAGTTAATTTCAGTCCTAATTGTGTGGCTAATGGGTATGGTCTGTTGCCACATTAGTCTTTGTTAGACTCCTGCCCTTTGCTAAACCCTCTTAACACTTATTTGACTCTTGCTTTAAATATTGTAACTGGGATGCCTTTTAAAATGGGAGGGAGTTAATTAATTCAACCCTTCAAACTATTAGAATAATGAATATTGAGTGGGGTTTTTAGAGAGCATAAAGTATCTGTGTGAGTTTGGAATAAGTTGCCACCTCTCTTGTTTGCGCTCAGTCCCACCAAAAGTGGTGGAGTAAACTTGTGGAGGCCTTATTAGGCATGTTATTTCAAGCTTAATTCTTACTGAGGGGGGGAAATCTGTGTCTCCACTGTACCAATTCTGCAAAAATGTACCCTGCACATTAACTTCCACCATTATGGAGATGGCTAAATCTATAGTCTGCTGCTGAAATACAGGTTTACCACCATTGCAGGAACTAGGCCATCATTTATTAGAAAACGTCTAGCAATAGCAGTCTTTAGCATTTATATGTGTTAGAGACTTCAGAGCATTTAATGTGCAGTACATCTCAGCAATCTCACACAACATCTGTGTAAGGTAGGTCATGATTATTATGTCTCCCCATTGTAAATTGTGGGCAGGGGGCAGTTTTATTTAAGGCTGCCAGTGATATTTATTGGCTGAGGTGTGAGGAGAATTGGGGTCCAGCTGACCTACAGCCCCTCACTCTTAGGCAACATGCTGTGCTGGATAATGTTGTTTATTAAAAGGTTAATCCTGGCTCATTCTGCAACATGCCCAACACGCACAATCACCTGTCAGGCATCCAACTGAAATGGGATTTTTGAAGGTATGCCGAGGCGCTTTACGCTAATTTGAAAAATTTGCGTCCCATGCTCCTTAGCAAAATTCCTGAGGAAACTCAAATCAAGGTGCGTAAGAGCAGCAATAATATCAGTATTTGGGAACTAGCAGCATTTTAGCATCATGAAAATGCCGGGTGGGGAAGCTCCCCAGTCCAGCCAAAAGCAAGAGGGAACAAAACGGTTTTGCCCGCTGTCTAATGTTCAAGCGAGCTTGGCCATAGATGAATAAGTGTAGGGACAGTGTTTTGTAACTGAGGCACTGCTGCACTGCCCTGGGAATGTTGGGGTTTGCCCTTTAATAAGGTATGTTTTTTAACTGTCCCCATTGTGGTAAAAAAAAACAAACACAACAACAACCTGGAAATGAAAGCATCTTTTATAAATGGTCAGAAGCTAGGAGAGGGACTTGCCAGTGCATCCAAATGGAGCCTGAAGCTAAAGAAATACCATGGAAGAAAAGTAAAATCTGCATTCTTTCTGATCATTGTGTCCTTATGGCCCGGTACGCTACGGTTACTGTCGTTTCACTCCCAAAGTCACTTAGGAACTCTATATTCAAGCACCACCCCCACTCTGTGGGGAACCAGATCTTCACTATCCCCATGAATATGGACAGGAATTAAAGAAGTCACAAGTAATATTGCCAAAGTAAAAGTGGCCAGCATACTTAAACTTGGAGTTTTTTTTGTGTTGCAACTTAAAACCAGAGGAATATTATTCCCGTGTCTGCAAATGTGCCAAGGGAATGATTCCTCCGTGGAGGCTGATGTGTGCCGAGAGATTCCAGAAGTAGGTCTCTGAGTCGTATGCATTATTGGCACACAATGTTTTGGGTGAGGGAGTCGGCTTACTATGACAGTGGTCTTCAGCCTTTCAGGACCCACTGGTTATGAGATTCACCAAGCCCATCTGGAAGTCATAGGACATCAGAGCCACATAACAGAAAGAGAGTGTGCTAAAATTACGACTTCACTGGCTTCAAGGCCAGGACCATGGTAACCAGACCAAGGAACAGAAAACATAAACTGGGCACCAGCAGGTGTACCATAGTAAAGAACGAGCCAAGGACTGGAGCCATGCTTTCTATCACTGAGGAATGCTTTCCATCACTGAGTGACCTCACCTCACTGTTCTGCTGCTTCTCTCAGCATGCATCCAAAGAGGAGGAGGAGGCATGGCACCCTTGCTCTCTACATTTGTGCATTAGAAACAAGGCCTTCCAATAGACAGCAAAAATCTGGGGTTTAAAGGGTTTGGAGTCCAGGAGATGGGGCTCTGTGATCTCAGTTGAAGGTCTTGGACTTTGGGTTGAATACCATTGCACTGAAGAACTTCTGTGTCCCACCCTGCTCCTGAAATGCTCTGAACTGGTACTAATCACTTCTAATGCTTGCTACCACGGATACATAATTTATAATGTTTTTTGTTTCATCCAGTGTCCAGAACCAAGTTGATGAAGTCATTGATGTCATGCAAGAAAACATTACCAAGGTGATAGAAAGGGGAGAGCGGCTGGATGACTTGCAGGATAAGTCAGGTAGGGATGCTTAGTGTCCCCGGATTGGCTGTCTTGGGCTCCACCTGTATTCCAGTCTTGGGATAGGATTCTGTGGAGTCAGACAGGAATGCTTAGCATTCCTGAACTGGCACTCTTGGGCTCCTTCTCCCTTCTAGTCTTGGGACAGGATTCTGAGGAGCATGGCATGACTTTGATTGTGCAACGTATCCTTACCAAAAGCATTTCAAAGGCTTTGATCCTATATATGTATTGCACATAATAAGAACATAGATCAGTTTTATGTGGTCCATTTGACTGTATTTCGAGCATTGTTTATTTGTTTGGTTGCCTTTTAGGGTACATACACAAACCCTGGTGGTACCTTGTTATTTACAGTAATGCGGTCGTACATGTTTTAGGCCATGTAGCTGTTTGCTGACAGGTAACAGATCAGATGCATTTAGACCTGAGGTACCACTACCAGAGGTTGAAATACATGTAAGAGTGCTTCCTCAAGGGGGCTCCTACCACTCTTTCTTGAGACAAACTGCCTCCTATTTCTCTTCAGATTGTGTTCTAGTAGCATAAGACCCAAGCTGCCTATGTTGCAGGAGGTTGGCAGTGATTTGTCACACAGTGCCTCATCAGATTTTAGAGTTTTGTTGAACAGAGGAAGATGTAGGGGAAAGAAAGTGGCATGAAGAACAGAGTTTCAAAATGATAGCGACTAAATTCTGCTCATCTCAAACATGGGCACTCAATGAAATTGCTGAGCAGTCGGGTTAGAACAGATACAAGGAAGTACTTCTTCATGCAAAGAGTGATTAACACATGGAATTCACTGCCACAGGAGGTGGCGGCGGCTACAAGCATGAATGGCTTCAAGAGGGAATTAGATAAACATATGGAACAGAGGCCCATCGGTGGCTATTAGCCACAAGGTATAGATAGGAACTCTGGAGCAAGTGATGCTCTGTATTCTTGGTGTTTGGTGGTGGTGGGGAACAGTGGGAGGGCTTCTAGTGTCCTGGCCCCACTGATGGACCTCCTGATGGCACCTGGTATTTTTGGCCACTGTGTGACAGAGTGTTGGACTGGATGGGCCATTGGCCTGACCCAACATTGGCTTCTCTTATGTTCTTATGTCCCTCCACCAGTGTATTCCAGTGCCAAGGTTATGCTGGTATAGTGCTGCTCCAGAAGCTTTAATTGCTCCAGGACACTCTTGAGATGGCATCTGTTAATCATTTATGTAACCACAGGATCTGGCTGTGTGCCTCCTTAGGGAAATAGATCATCTGCAATTTGCAATTTGTATGATAGGCTTTTGCTTTTAAAAAAGTCAGAACAGAGCTGCAGAAAGCTTCTGATTTGTAAAATATTAACTCTATCTCTCTCTGATTTGTGATTTCTCTAATGTAGAGAGCTTATCAGACAACGCGACAGCTTTTAGCAACCGATCTAAACAGCTCCGAAGACAAATGTGGTGGCGCGGCTGCAAGGTGAGGTGTGGAGAAGGGAATCCCTTTTGTGTCACTAAAGGCAACGCTACTGTGGGTGAACTTGGAGCATAATAATGTTCATTCAGGAATTACACTGCTGTGGCCCTCAGCATGCACTGAAATTAAGAAGGGTTGAATTTTTCCCCAGGAGACCAGGTTCTGCTCTTTTTCATGCAGTTGAATCCAAGCAGGCCCTTTTACTTGCTCATTCGCTCACTGTCTTAAAGCCAAGCTCCATCGTCCTCATAGCTGGTATATGTTTGGAGCATCGTAGTTGGTGGAGGATTAGAATTCATCCTACTGTACTGCACACCTGTGTACTTTTTATTTTGCAACTTCACATCATTGTGTTGTTTAGAGTTATTTGGCTGGTTCTGTGAACATTTACCATTATAATTGTGAAGCAAGGTGCTAGATTCCATTGCTCCAAGTGTAGCTGTATATCTCTGTGTGGAATTGGGAAGCAGTAATCTGGCTGACTGGTCTCGCAGAGTGATTAAGGACCAAAACTAGATGATACTTGTGATACAAGTCAGGTTTGTGACCAGATCTGACTTGCAGACACAAGGGCCATTGGGAAATTATCATTCCCAAATGGGCCAGGGCCTGATTTGCAGGGGAGAGGATTAAGGCTTCCCTCCTGTGCCATTTTCCCAAGCAGAAATGAGGGGGGGGTTGTTTGTTTCACTGTGGGGCTCTACATGCCACAGTGAGTACACGTACAGCCCCATGGCCTTTTCCACTCTGGTAAACAGCACAGGTGGGAAGGCTTGAAGTGCTTCTTTTGCCATATTCATGTGGTGAGTTGGGCCCTGGCATGCTTGGGAACATCAGTTTGCTGATATCATGTGTCTGTGAATCAATTGTGTTGCACATATTGTCTAGTTTGGCCCAAAGAGAATGATCAAGGAGGCTGTTGGGTCATATCTCATTCTGCAGTAATGGGGGAAATAATATTGGCCTTCCTTACAGAGCTGTTCTGAGGGTTCTCAATGAATACTGAGAGCATTGTGCTATTATTCCCTTGTTCTTCTTTCTGCAGATGAAGGCCATTGTGGCTCTGGTTGCTGTTGCAGTTCTCCTAGTGATTATTGGTGAGTGAGTCATAACAGAGTGTGTGATGCGCTCTCTGCAGCTGGATAGCTTCTTTGAAGAGACCAGATCTCAAATAGCCTCAGCCTGCTCAAGTGGACATCCTTGATTTTGCTCCCTTGAAGAAAACCTGTATAGTCCTTCCATTCTTCTACTTTGACACAATTGATTACCGTACCACTGGGCAGTTGGAAGTCCACAGAGTTGAAAGGGACCTCAGAGGCAATCTAGACCAACTGCCTTGCAGCTCCATGCAAGAGCAGGCATTTTACCGAGAGATCTCCCACTGATACCATACTTAGCTTCAGTGAAGTTCCTGCAGCACATGCCTTCCGCCATCTTTTGTCGACTTACTAGTTTAGGGTTTGCCAAAAGATCGCCTTTAGCCAGTGGTATCCCTGTAGTCTTAGAGGATTGTGGGTTTGAACTGAGTCCATTTAAGATCAACAGACTCAAGGATATAGTACTTCTAAGGCTCACCTTGATTTTCTTGGGTCATCTCCTTGTGACCAGGAAAATTATTATACAAATTATACAAAACTGGTCAGATAATGCAGTTCTTACATTACGGTCCTATGAGGCCCACTGAGTTCTGTGTGATGTACTTCCTCAATAGTGGATGTCAGCCCTAGTTTGCATAATTTATTTAGGTTGCATAATTTATTGGGTGTGTTAATATGCAGAGAAGGCACAAGCCTAGAAATAGATTTCAGCTGTGTCTGAGACCCTTCATTTGAGGTGTTTCTTACTCAGTGTCAAATTCCACTCTATTTAGCGCTCATATATATATTTATATATTATATGTGGCAGATGGAAACAGATGGCTAAATGAGGGACAAGGTGGATGTGTGCAAGAAAGGAGTATCAGTGAATACTGTAAGGGAGGGAGTGGATATCCCCACAGAACCTAAGTGTTCATGGACTTAGTCTGTGATCTGTTCTCTTGGTTCTCCATTTATGAATGCACATTTATTTTGGGGGATCATAACCAGGTCTGTCTACTGCACCAGGATGGAATGAGCCCACAGCTCAGATGTAACTGATGTATATTCTGTCAAATGCAGTAAATAGACTGAGTAGCTATTCACAGGCGGCTGCGGTGGCTCAAGTGGTTAAGACGCTGAACTGCAGACCAGAAGGCCAGTAGTTCAGCAGTTCGAGACCCGAGTGCTGCATGATGGAGTGAGCTCCCGTCTCTGGCCCCAGCTCCTGCCAACCTAGCAGTTTGAAAGCAAGAAATTGCAAGTAGATAGATAGGTACCACTTTGGTGGGAAGGTAACAGCGTTCTGTGCACCTTGGCTTCTAGGCATGCCAGCCACATGACCACGGAAATGTCTTTGGACAGTGCTGGCTCCTCGGCTTGGAAATGGAGATGAGCATCACATCTCTAGAGTCAGATTCGACTGGCTTTCGAGCAAGGGAAACCTTTACTAGCTATTCAGAAGCTCTCTGGACAGGGTTGCATCTGTAGTCTGGCTTTCAGATAGATGGTCTTGGAGAGACTGGCCAGGGGGGAGAGGTCGGAGAGAGTGTCAGTCTTGTGAGAAAATCTCCCCCTTGTTAGCATCCATTGGGGAGAGGGCCAATCAGGTTCATTGACTTCACTGTACTTCAAAGAGTGTAACTCTGTAGAGTTGCACTGTTATTGTTTGGCCCAGTTGAAGAAGCATTTGAGAGCAGGAGTCATTGGACATGGAGCAGGGGTCACTGGAGGTGTACAGTGGGAGGTATTTGTGAATTTCCTGCATTGTGCAGGGCGTAGATGACCCTGGAGGACCCTTCCAACTCTTGTGATTCCATGATAGGATGTTCAGGCATCCTCAGAAGGTCTAGAGCAGCTATCACGTATGATGTTCTACTGCTTCACCATGGGGCACAAACAGTATGCTTAAGAATGTGCTCTGGGTCTACCTTGGGGAGAGTGCTTCACTGATAGAGAAGAACAGTCTTAAAAACAGAGGGAGAAATTGGTTGGTTGGCAGCTCATGCGTGTTCCTCTGTCTTGTGCAGTTCCCATCATCCTCAAGTACAACACTTGACTTGCTAACAAGAGTTGGCTGTGGACATGGCTTTGGGATGACAGCGAAGCAAGTGGCTGCGTGCTTTCAGTGGAACGCAACATGTACATAGCTTTGAAATGTTTCTTTCCTCGGAGGCAAGTGACCCATTCTGATGAGGGCGTTCAGAGGACCTGACCAAGTCATCCTCCTTTTCCAGCCAAAAGTTAATGTGTCAACTTCGAATATAAAACCTCACCATCCGTCTGTTGAAGGAAGCCCCATTTGGAACCAGAAACTTGCCCATTTATTTCTCTCTCTCTTTTTTTTTACATTGTATATATTGCTACCTGCTAATGATGTTATTTATAATTTAAAACGATTTCCTACCACTGCTGGCAGAGGTCAGTGGTGGAAGAGTAGGGGGTGGGATGAAGAACATAATGTCAATATCACTGTTTTAAGAAAACCCTAACTGTTCGGTTGAATGACTGCAAGGATGTCAACATTTCCCTCACATTTATGTTTTAAAACCAACTTGGTTTTGCAAGCAGATTTTCTGTACTTGTTATAAGGGATCCAGAAGCTCCATGTTCTCAGTATTATTGCTTATGAATGTGACCTAAAAAGCATTCCAGTAAAAACCTATTTTTGACTGTAAGTGTATTACTCCTGATCCATGATTGGAACAGCTCTCTTTTGAACGAAGACAATCCAAGATATGTCAGCTGTGAGCATATGAAGCCCAAGCTTTTGGCCCGTACAGCTGAAACCAGAACAGCATTAGGGTTTCCTGTTGCCCAATCATAAAGAGGCATAACAGTCAAAAACATGTGCAAAGGCTGCGCATGTTTATACTGGACATGTCAGGTGTGGAGCATGCGAGCCTCCCTTTATTAAAAACAACAGGGCAGTCTGCTAGCTTGATGGTCTTTATCCTTTCCAGATTCAGAAGCTGCCTCCCCACCTTTTAATTCCAAGTGGCAGAGGGACTCACTAAGCTGCAACCATCTGGCAGAAAAATCACATATCAGTCTTGTGACAGGAAGAGGAGGAGCCAGAGTTCCTGAACATACCCGTGTTAAAAGGGAATCCTCTCCACTGCTGAATGGTTCTACCTGACTGTCCTGTCCCTCCTCCTTAGTACACACACTTGCAAATGAAACCAGAGTATGTTGCACCCTTGCTCTCTGACCTTGCACACTAGTAGCAGGTGTTTTTAAAACGCCATACAACAGAGGGTCCTGATCTCTGGCTGAAGAGCACTGTACTAGCTGCACTGTCACTAGTCTAACTGCCTGTTCAGAATATAGGGAGTGCTGCTACTTCTCAGGTGCAAAACCTACACCTGGCCTAAGCTCCCAGGTTAGTGTTTCCTGGACTTGGGTCTGCATGCAGCTACTGATCTCCCATCTGTTTGGGGACAGGCTTAGGGATCAATTACAGGAGTCTTCTGAAGCCTGTCATAAATAGTGTGAGTATGTGTGTTTCCTTTTGTGTTAGCCATGAGCCATCCATACTAAAAAAAGTGGCTAAATAAAAGCAGATCACAAACCACCATTGCATCACAGAAGCATTGTCTGCTGGTGTTCATTTTTAAAAGTAATATGCTAATATATATGTCCATATACTGAATCCCTTTTCTGACAGTGGAGGGATTTATGCTTGTCAAGGACAACTTTCTCACTGCTCCTGTCCTGCAGCATCCTGAAATGTGCCCCTCCCTCCCCAAGCAAGTCCTGATCCCGGGTGTGGTGGAAATTGGGAGACATTTCAGGCTGCTGTGAGAAGGGGAAGGCAAGAAAGCGGCATTCCATGTGCACAAATTCCTCTGCTCATGGAAAACCTTCCAGGGGGGAGCTAAGCCAAAAATTAAACTGAAGCATCAGGAATATTTAGACCCCGCTATCTTTTTACCCTAGTTAGCAAAAGCACTACTGAGGATCTTATCAGTGGTCTTCATACTTTGGTGGGCTTTTCTGGACAGAAGCGTTTTTACAGCAGTGCAGCAACACTGAAAAATACCTGGACATTGCTTGGTTTGTACAAAACAGGGCAGAGTTAGGAACCTGAAGAATTCTGCATAACTCCAAAAGTTGCACCTGCCTACACCCGCAATTGCTATTTATTTTGCAGAACCAAGATGGTACCAGCTAGCACTACTGAACTGTGTTGGAACTTGGAGGTAGCAGAAGCAAGATAATACCGGGATAATACTTACCAAGGCTATGTGATAAGAACTGTTGGCTTGCTAATATTTGGAGTAATACTGCATTCTGTATATTTTCCTTGTTCTTCATGACCTCGGACTATAAGAGCTACATACTTGTTTTCACTGTGAGGCTGAACTACTTAGAAGATCAACTTGGCTCCCCCCCACCCCTGTGCATTTAACCTCTCATTTCAAACAGCTCCAGTATATCCCCCCTTAACATTAAACCACTGCCCTGCCTCTTCTTCCAGTCTGCCATTCAGTCTCTCCTTCCTTTCTCCTCAAACAAGTTTGTTCTCCAAATTTTTCCTTTCCTTTTCAAACACATTCCACTCTCCAGAAATGGCTCTCATCAGAATTCCTAGAAAACCTTTCCCGGTCAGCTCAGACTTCCTCATGCTCACCCCACTTTCCTGTTTTCTGCTTTGGATGCCATCAGCTGTCCAGTCTGTCTTGATTTGTCTCCACGCTGCTCTCAGATTGTAACTCTCCTCTTGTTTCTCTGACTCCTTTGGGGCTTTCTTGGTCGGTCTCGCTCCTTGTGGCCCTTGATCCCAAAGATTCTCCTTCAGCCTCTGTATGATCTCTCTCTCATCTTGGCCCTTGCTACTTATTGCGACCCTTCTGCTGATAAGAGTGGCATCTTCCCAGTTTCATTCACCTTGATCTGTTGTGGGAATCTCAGAAGCAAAGACAGATGATCAGCAGTCATCCATGTTAGCCGGTGGCTAAATGGTGCTACTTCAGATTGGGGCCGGAGGGGTGTGTGAGAATATTGAAGCTGCTGTGGGACTTGTTCTTAACCACTAGGCTCTCTGTTCTGTGTGCCCTTCTGAATGAATGGAGGGGGGCTTTATACTGAGCTAAATTGGCTAGTTTGGTGTCCCCTGTGCATTTGTTTCCCTTTTAAAGCCATCTGAGTCTTTCGACATAATGGCATCTTTTAGTGAATTCCATATCTTGTGTTTTGTCTGTCCTGAATCTACTGTTTTGATATCTTGTCCTTTTCTGCATCGTTTTCAGCGCTCTGTGTCTGTTGCCTCATCTCCCCTTACCTCCCAGCTTCCCTCCAGAACTTGGTGTACAAGGAACAGATTGATTCTGGTTTTCTTGCCTCCCCTGCAGTAAATTGACCCAGTAGCTGTTCTCCCTCTGTAAAAGCCACTGCTCTCAAGCCAGTTGTAGTTACTTGGTGACAAGCGGCCTTGATGCCGGAAGGTACTCCAGCCCGTTCAACAGGTCTCAGGATGAGCTCTGCAATGCGATGGAGGTGCACAGCATCTCAGGGTAGTACAGAAGCTGATGTCTCTGAATGAAAGTCTGTGCACTGTATGGTGCATTCGTGTTGATGTGCAAGCATTTATGTACGTGTGTGCTATGGGCCAGGTTGCTCACATTCTCCTTCGACATTGTATTCTGCAGCATGATGCTTCTAATAACTCACAAGTCTCACATCAACATTTTTACAAAGTAAAACCCAAACAGGGACCAGAATTGTGGCAGGGATTTAGTAAGGATGGTGACTACAAAAGAGGAACCGCGCCAGTAAATGGAAAAGAAAAGCATGACATCTGGGTCAACGCTGCATTACCCATCTTAATTCTGTTTTCTCGGAACAAAATCTTGTTTTCAATGGTATTTACTTGCAAGTAACTTTTTCAAAGGATTATAATCTAGGCACTTCAGGACCCCTTTCTGCTTTTTAAAAAATAAAATGAATTCTGAAGGAGAGCAAGTGCTAATAATTTCCTTAAGGGCCTCTTAAGGATTCTTGAAACAGGAAGCAATAAATGTGAATGGAATGTTCTGGGGGGGTTAGTGATAGATAATCCGTAGGAAACAAACAATGGCTGATACAACAGAAGAGGGCCTATTTCTCTGAGCAAATATGAGCCAGAAGTTATGAAAAGTTATACAAGTTGGGCACTGGTTCAAACATCTGCCTATGTAAGTTTTCATCGTTGAAAACTGTTCATGTTTGAAATCTCTTCTGTAATCACATAATCCCAGAGGATGAGGGGGGTTTATCCGCATATTTCGCAGGGCCATAAATTTGAAGAGAGGTCCTTTCTTTTGAATAGCATTTAGAGCAGCATTCTTCAATTTCTCCCAGGTGACAGCTGCAAGCATGTGGTAGGAAGCCACATGACATTTATTTATTTATTAAATTAGACTTTTAGGCCACCCTCCCCTAAAAGATAGGGCTCAGGGTGGCATACAACAGTGGTAAAATTACAGATTCCACAGAGGTTTCAAAATTAAATACATAAAATACAATTTACAGCAGCCTAAGCCAATCGAAGGAGGAGGAGGAGGAGATTGGATTACACCCCGCCCTTTACTCTGAGTCTCAGAGTGGCTTACAATCTCCTTCCCTTCCTCTCCCCACAACAGACACCCTCTGAAGTAGGTGGGGCTGAGAGAGCTCTGAGACAACTGCTCTTGAGAGAACAGCTCTGAAAAAACTTGTGACTGATCCAAGGTCACCCAGCAGCTGCATATGGAGGAGTGGGGAATCAAACCCAGTTCTCCAGATTAGAGTCCAGTGCTCTTTAATTAGGTAGGGGCCAGGGAAGAAAAAGCCCCAGCCCTAGTTGAGGACAGCCAGATGTCTCCTGGGCCGGGGACCAACAGGAAGTTCTTATCTCCTGAGCATAAAGCTCTTCTGGGACATGTGGTGAGAATAAGAGGAGCCAAAGTTTCTGGACCTGCCTATGCTAAGAAGGAATCCCTTCCTCTGCTGAGTGACCGTGCCTTGGTATCCTGCTCCTCCTCTCAGCACGTAGAGCCAGTGTGGTCAGACTAGTATCTGGGAAGCCCGGGTTCAAATCCCTGCTCTGCCACAGGTGGGTGACCTTAGGTCAGTCACATAACCTCAGCCTAAACTACCTCACAAGGTTCTTGCGAAGATAAAGTGCAAGAGAGGAGAATGTCATGAGCCTCTTTTGAGTCCCCATTGGGGAGAAAGGTGGGGTACAAATGAAATGAAATTAAAAAAAATTTATGCAGGCAGAGGCTGGAGACATGACACCTTTGCCCTCTGCGTATGCACAAAGGGCCTTCCAAAAAGCAACAAAAATATTTCCTTAATTCGCTTGTACCTACCCTGCCTTTTTCCTCAAGGGGACCCAAAGCTTTTTACATCCTTCCCCTCTCTTCCATTTTATCCTCACAACAACCCTGTGAGGTAGTTTAGGCTGAGATAGTGTGACAGTCCCAAGGCCACCCAGTGGGCTTCCCTGGCACGAGTGGGGCTTTGAACCTGGGTCTCCCACAGACTAGTCTGACAGTGTTAACCACTGCACCACACTGCAACCCAGCAGATGAGCCCTTTGAGGGTCCTGACCCCTGGGTTCAAGGCCACTGATCTGGGGGAACCTTTGGCACTATCTCAAGGTTCTTCTGTTTGTAATCGGGGGTAGCTTTTGCTCTGACCTGGATGGTCCAGGCTAGCCTGATCTCATAGACCTTGGAAGCTAAGCAGGGTCAGTCCTGGTTAGTACTTGGATGGAAGGTGATCAAAGAAGTCCAGGGTCGGTCCGCAGAAGTGAACAATGGCAAACCCCCTCTGCTCCATTCATCTCTTGCCTTGAAAACCCTACCTGCAACTTGGCAGCACTTTCCACTCTGCTAGTCTTACCCTCTGGATGTAAAGCTTGATTGATCGTGATGCTGGCCGAGGCAAAGAAAACCAGCCAGAGTATTTGTCCTTGAATGGGGTCTTATTTAAACTGGACTGCCCCCCTGTGTAGCAAGCTGCCAACCCTGGGACTGACAACATTCCATAAACATGAATTTTACACCTCTGAGCCCTTCCCCCATGGCCTTGCCCCTCCCTTCCTTTTGGTAGGTGAGGTCTGGCAAGTTATACCCTTGAGTCGAGAACTGATACGGATGCAGCTGAAATAGCTTATCTTCTTTTTGGGGGAGGTGGGAGACAAGAGAAAGGTATGCAAATGGAGAGCGATTGTTTCATATGCTGAGTCTTGTTTATGAAAAGTGAGATGCTCACCGATTACCAGGAAAAAAAATGAATAGCAAAAAAAGCCTGGTATCAGTTCAAAGGCTGGTAGGCACACAAGAATGCTTGCAGCAAGCCGTGGGTGGGTGCGGACGTGAACACCCACAGCTCCATTGTTCCTGGCAACCAGATCCTGGAAAGGGCTCCACTTGTAACGTTTGGGGGGGGGGCTTGGTGGTCTGTCAATAAATTAATGATGAGTCCTTGGCTTTCCTGTGGATAGTTCTCTGAAAACTTCTGCTTGAAGTGTTATGCACGTCTACTACATATGGAGAGGATTATCTAGACCAGTGTTTTTCAACCACTGTGCCGTGGCACACTAGTGTGCCGTGAGATATTGTCTGGTGTGCCGTGGGAAAAATTCCAATTTCATCTGTAACATATGAACAATTATAAAATAAAGTATTATTATTTCATAATAAAGTAATTATAAAATAATTTCTTTGTGTTTATTTGATTCCTATTCAATAGAATTACTTTATATATAGTCAATATAGGCACAGAGTTAAATTTTTTTAACATTTTCTAATGGTGGTGTGCCTCGTGATTTTTTTCATGAAAAAAGTGTGCCTTTGCACAAAAAGGTTGAAAAACACTGATCTAGACAGTTATGGGTTTGTTATGTGTTCGGTTAGGGAGCCACCAGAAGTACCTCGGGTTATAATAACGTATAGGGGAGGGCAATACCTGATCATCCTTGGTTAGAGGGACAAGCTAACCCTCCCTCTGCTCTTCAGCTTTGGGATGGGTATGATTGTCAGGGAAATCCCCAGCGGTCAGAAACACTTCAGAGAGAGACTTTAATTAAATATTTATTCCCCACCGTTCTTCCCAATGGGGGCCCTAGAGCAGCTTACCATGCTGTTCTTCCTTTCTTCATTTCATCCTCACAACAGCCACCCAATGAGGTACGTTTTCCGAGAGACAGAGAGAGAGAGAGAGAGTGCAAGAGCGAGAGCGCGTAGCTGAGCTTCCATGGCAGAGCAGGGATTCAAATCTGGGTCTCCCAGCCAGATCTAACTATGACACCATACTGAACTTATATTGTATATCCCAGAACAGCTCCTGTTCACTGGAGGAAGCCATTCAGAGGGGATGGACCCAGGCATGTGAACCCCGGGCTGCTACAGAGTCCATATTACGGCCCAATGTTTATGTCAGTTGCGTGGCATGCATGCATGACTGGGTCCCTGGTAATCCCAGAAACTACATTAGCAATATTCTCCGGCCCACTTTTCCCTCGCTTACAGTGACATAATACTACTTAACATTTGATTAACACTTTCTACTATTCAAAATGCATATTATTATAATTATCGTATGGCATTTTGTGTAGTATAGCCAGGAGATACTAAGATTGTCTGGCAGCCGGGAGTTCTAGCTCTTTTAGTGTTATGCACCACTAGGTGGCGAGCTAGACTTATTTTTAAGGCAAGAGACGTTTCAGAGGTGGTTTGCCATTGCCTACCTCAGTGTCATAACTCTGGTATTCCTTGGAGGTCACCCTTCCAAATAGTAGCCAAGGCCGACCCTGCTAATGAGTATGCATAAAATGCATAATAACACAAGAAGAGCCTTGCTGGGTCTGACTAACAGTTCATCCAGTCCTGCATCATGTTTTCTACAGTGGCGACCTAGATGCCCCCACAAAACAAAGCACAGAGTTTCTAAAAGCTTCCCCCGGTGCTGCTGTGGAGTAACTGGCACTCAAGGTGAACTTACACTGACATTTCATTTAGCCAGCATCGCTAACAGCCGCCAATGGGCTTATCCCCCAGGAATATGTCTATTCCCCTTTTTAAAACAATCTGAACTAGTGGTCATGATTACATCCTGTAGCAGTGAGTTTCACAAGTTAACTCTATGTTGTGTAGGCTACACATAACTTAATTTGTTGCAGCCCTTACCTCAACACTATAAGGTAGGTCGATAGTAGTACATTGGATACTATCAAGTCTTGCACAGACAAAATGAGGAGGAAGGGCCCCTTTTGACTACAGAAAAGGCTCTTCTGGGGATTATAGGACCTGAGTGTAGAAAAGCCATGCAGGACAGGGTCTGTAATGATTATGGGAATTAGGTGAGACCAAACAGAAGATCTAGTAGGTTCCAACACATATTCATTTAGATATGTATACCCCACTTTTCTCTGTAACCAGGACCCAAAGTAGCTTAACAGCATCATTCTTCCGTCCTCCATGTTTATCCTCAAAACCACCATGTGAGTTGGGTTAGGCTCACAGACTGGCTCAAGGTCACCCAGCCAGCTTCCATGGCAGAGTGGGGATTTGAACCTGGGTCTCCCAGATCTTAGTCTGACACTCTAACCACTACACCACACCGAGTAGCATATTAATAGACAGTGGCTTCCCTGAGTCTACCTAGAGATGCGTGGTTGAAAAAATTGTCCCGTTTGAACTGAACTAGAGCAAGTCCCAAAATCACAGTAGGCTAGTTGGCCATTGTCAGCAACTGAGCTGGAGTTTTATGCTAACGACCAATTCATCTGCTTTTTTTTAGTTAACTGCATTGCATTCTGTGCACTTGAATGGCTAGAACAGGGGTAGCCAAACTTGCTTAACCTAAGAGCCACATAGAATAAACGTCAGATGTTTGAGAGCTGCAAGACATGAATAAATATTACACACCAGCTATTGTAGATTTTCCGGGCTGTATGGCCGTGGTCTTGGCATTGTAGGACCTGACGTTTCGCCAGTAGCTGTGACTGGCATCCTCAGAGATATAACACAGAAAGATGGAGTACTCTCTGTGTCAAGGCGCGACACAGAGTACTCCATCTTTCAGTGTTATACCTCTGAGGATGCCAGTCACAGCTACTGGCGAAATGTCAGGTCCTACAAGGCCAAGACCATGGCCACACAACCCGGAAAATCTACAGCAGCTAATGAACTCCAGCCATGAAAGCCTTCGACAAAATATCACACATGTTTTTATTGAAAAATATGCAAATTTGCTTTTTATTAACATTAAATGAGACTGCCAAAAATAAAAACAAAAGGGGTAAAAACAGATATTGGTATTTATTTGTCCAATGATATTTATTTGTTTGCTAATGATATTTCTTTGTCTAAGAGAGAGAGAAAGAGAGAGGTGGGAAGAGAGAGAAAAACAAAGAAAGCAGATAGATGGGGGAAGGAAGAAAGAGAAAAAGGTGGAAAGAAAGCAAATGGATGGGGGAGGGAGCAAGGAAGGGGGGAGAGAGAGATAAACAAAGAAAGCAGATGGAGAGGGAGCAGGAGGAAGGGAGAGAGAGAGAAAAAGAAACAAAGAAAGCAGATGGAGAGGGAGTGGGAGGAAGGGAGAGAGAGAGAAAAAGAAACAAAGAAAGCAGATGGAGAGCCTCCTGGAAGCCACACAATATGTGTGAAAGAGCCGCATGTGGCTCCCAAGCCACAGTTTGGCCACCCTGGGGCTAGAATATTGCCACGGCTATATAATATTTCTCAGTATAGGTGAGATTATCAATGTAATCCTATGCAGAGTCACTCCAGTATAAAGCCACTGAAATCTTCTATTTAGAAATGGACAATGACACCTTTGCATCTATTTCTTGACTCAATCGCCTTTAGACTACAGGACAGTTCATATTCCATTTATTAGATTAGTTTTGACATTATAGATTAATTGGCTTTGAGATAACATTTGCACTGATTTTTTTGGTACAGATCATGCGAGATCCCTGCTGTTGCTATTCTGAAGTAAAGTCCTGACATCTTAATAAAATATATTTTGCAATATCTTCTGCGGTTATACGTTCACAATGCAGAATTGCAAATGGACCAGCACAATTCTCCCCCTACCCTCAAATGTACAGTGCAGTTCTAAAGGCAGAACTGCTTTCTTCTATGCCCATTGACTTCAGTGGCATGTTTGGGATTGCACTAAACAATCTAGTGTGCACACAAACCATCAAGCTGGCCGTTCCACAGACAACACGACTTAGTAAACCTGTCTCTATGTGTTTTCTATGTGTTTAGGTGGTGAAGATTTCAAGAGGGGAAATGGGTACTGTTATCCATCTTTCCAAACAAAACATGATCCCTTTTTAAAAAAACTCAGGAAGATTCCTGCTATGCTGTGCTGCTGTTGCTGGCACAGCGTCCCTCTCCTGCGCCTCCCTCAACTCCCAGCTATATAAAAACAAGGTCTCTGGGAGCTGGGTTTCACAGAGAGCTGTGGGGAATGCTGCTCACTCACTGCGCTTCCAGGGACAGCCTCTGCTTTTCAGGGAAAGCCTGTGCAGGCTTTTAAAAGGTCGCCCTGAAGCCATGGAGGTGCTGCTGACTTGCCTGCTCTCAGTCTGGGCAGTGCGGGGAGCACTAGGGAGCACTGTCCATCTCCACAGGACGAATGACCAGGATGGCAGGTGCATCTATTCCTTCACAGTCCCTAGTGCAAATGAAGCCAGCTGTCCTAGCCCAGATGAAACCGTGACAGCTCTCCAGGCTCTCCAGCGGGAGAGCAATGTCCAGCGAGTGGAACTGGAGTCTGCTAGAGCAAGGCTTGGCCTTCTAGAGAACCTGGTGGACCAGCTGCACGGAAGCCAGGTGGTGAGGGGTTCCTCTCTTTCCGTGATGGGACTGCTCCGAAGAGAGGTGGACAGCCTGAAGAGGGAACAAGCCCAGAGGGACTCCCAGGTCAACAAGCTGGAGGCCACCATCAGCGACCTCCTCCAAGACAAATCTGGTTTGGAAGAGGCTAAGAGGCAGCTGGAGGAAGAGAAGAACGAGCTGGCGAGGAGGCTAGAGAGCAGCATCCAGGAGGCAGCTCAGCTAAGAGCAAGCCAATGTCCTCAGACCAGAGAGGTACCCAGCGGGGATTCCCTGCAAGGTTCTCGAGAAGGTAGGCTGTGTGTCCAGTGTCACCTAAGCTAGACTACAGCAAGGGGTTCTGCCTTCTGTTTGAAAGCAAGAAAGGCTGTAGGGTTGAGACCAGTCAATGCCTTCTGCAACTTCATAATAGAACCAAAAGGCTAAGATTAGGTAAACAAAAAGCAATGTTCTAAAAAGTTTTCTTTTAAGATAGATGATCGATAGATAGATGATAGATAATGATGATGATGATGAGATTGATGATGATGATGATGAAATAGATAGACAGACAGACAGACAGATCAGACAGACGGATGGACAATCTTCCTTAAATAGAGGCACTATCTCAAAAAGTTGGAAAAGATTAAAAAGCAACAGCAACCACACTTCTTCCAAGGTGTTTCAGTCCCCTGATCATTTATTCATTCTGCAATTTTTCCCCTAGCCCCGGAACAGGTTTTTTGAGATGAGACAGCCCAAACTGTGTAGCCTAAACAAGTCCCCCTCTCTAGTTTCTGTAACAGCATCATGAATTGTTGGTTGTATTTTCAATTCCTGTCTTAATCGTACTTACACTTCTGTGGTGCTTAACCTTCTGGGCTGGTCCTGGATTCAATCGATTGTCACGGTGGGCAGATGGCAATACCAGCTGCAGGAAAATGGGGAGGTTAGAGAAAACTCTTCTCTGCTGTCCCAGGCACCAATCCTTTTTTCTCCCCTCCTCTCCCTTTTTGCCATGAATCCATTCAGCCTGCCAGAAACTATAAACATCACTGAAGATGCCCCTCATGAATGGTGCTGAGGCAGCCCAGTGGAAGAGCAAACACAGCCTGCGGTCTCTGCTCACAATTCTAAACAGTACCTCCCACGGTGCTCCCCCCCCATGAAGCAACATCCCCCACCCCGCTTTCAGAATGCACACAGTTGCCTTTTGGAAGGAATGTGAAGGGGGCAAGAAGTTTCACAGAGGGGTCTTCCAAGCTTTGCTTCACACAGACCCAGAGGCTCCAAGAAGGCCTTTTTAAAGCCATAATTTCCTCACCCCATCACCAGAAAGCAGAAATAGGGGATGATGGCATACCGGCGCTGGGATCTCATGTCCACCCGGGGAATATTTTTGGAATGGGATGCCTGAGCAGCGGAACGAGAGCATCACCACTTTAGGACACACCAGTGTCAAAGCTGGAAAATATAACCATCGCACTTCCGATCATCCCTTCCCGTCAACACAAGAGTTTTGAGGACAAATTGCTTCTGTGTCCTGATGAATTGTCAGGTGGGATCGTATTTTAAGTTTAAGAAAATGAGGTGGTTGCCTAGAAGAAGAAAAACCTGGCTTGACCGAGTTTTTTTGGCTTTGGGGCCAGAGGCCAGGAAACAATGGGCTTATTTTCCTTCTTGGCACTTTCTTGTTTCTTTGTTGGAGCCAAATGCAACACTTTATGTTCAGATCCCCAGATGTGCATTAAAAACAGCTGGGTATCAGTATGGATCAGGGCTGCAGCAGCACTGGGAAAGAGGAGTTAGCCTATTCTGGGCTTCTTTAAGCTGGGGAGGGGAGCGAAGACAGGTATTTGTATTGTGGGGATGATAATACTTGCCTATTTTGCAGGACTGCTTTAAGGATTACTGAGATAATATATGCAAAGTGCTTGGGACACTCTTAATAATTTCCACGATTGTTATTTCTCCCCATCTTGGATACCATATTGATGTGTTTATTTCTCTTTTCCTCCCCCCACTACAGTGTCTAAGTGGGATATGGAGAATTTGGACTACCAGGAGATGAAATCAGAACTAACAGAGGTTCCTGCATCTCACCTTTTCCCAGAAAACCCTTCACCCAGCGTTCCTGGTACAGAAGCTGCAGATACAGGTAGAAAACTCATGTCACTTCCTGTGGATTTCTCTTCTGGCTGTGTTTCACCCCCAGTGTCAGACAAACCCTTCCTTCTACCCAACCCCAACACGTTTCCACACTTGAAAAGGCACAGCTGGGGGGGTGGGGGTGGCAAAAGAACTGGTCCTGCCATGCTGTGGGCTCTCACGGCATTTTTAAATTGTCTGTGTTAGACTTTTAAAAACCTGCAATGGTCTCTGGTCAGACCCATGGATGCTGTCACATCTAGCTGTGCCTTCATGAGTTTTTTCCTCAGTGTTAACCCTGCTATCTAAATGTTATCTGGATTCCCCTCCCTCCCTGGCTTCCTCCCCATTTTAATTCACGCTTCTTTAAATATCCCAGGAGCCAAGAAAGAAGGGACTGTTCTGTTGTCTTTACCAGCCAGCCCTTTCACAAGAGCCAAATGATCCTGAAAAATTTCCCACCAACACCCCAGTTGCTAAGCAGGGGGTAAAGCACTAAGAATGAAATTCCAGCCTCTCATCTCCAAGGGTGGACTGGCCCTTTAGTTTACTGGGAAGGTTACCGGGAAGCTGCTGGTGGTTGCCAGGTCCCTCCCGGCCACCAGCAGGGGTGGGGCGGGGACCGTAGGGTTGCTAGCTCCAGGTTGGGAAATTCCTGGAGATTTGTGGATGAAGTCTGGGGAGAACAGGGACCCCAGTGGGGTACAAGGCCATACGGTCCACCCTCCAAAGCATCCATTTTCTCCAGGGAAACTGATCTCTGCAGTCTGGAGATGAGCTGTAATTCCAGGGGATCCCTAGGTCAACTGGGCCATGGCCTCTGTGGTGCTGCTGACTTGCTGTCATCTCTTTACTTATTTTAATTTACAACATTTATTAGCTGCCTCTCTATCTTGCTGACCCCAGAGCGGCTTATAATATAAATAAAGTGATACTAAAAACACATAAAGCACCATTTAAATGTTCCAAGAAGTGCTGCCAAGAATCAAAAACTAAAGTAGTCCAAGTGGTCCTAAATAAAACTGTCTTCAGCTGCCCCCTGAAGATCAAAAGTGAGGGGGCCATCAGGGGTGCAGCTCCCTGGGGAGGTTGTCCCCTAATCCTTGTTGCCGTGGTTCGGGTCGGAGCACTGCTGCTGGCACTGCACAGGGGGCACTTGGCTCCCCTGTCCCCAGGGCTGTTTTAACATCCCAGTCCCCCTCTTTGTAGTTCTGGCCAATTCCCAGAAACTCAGGCCTCATCTAGACACTGCCTTGGAATAGGGTTTTGCCAGCTTCGGGTTTCGAAATACCTGGAGATTTGGAGGTGGGGTGGAGCCTGCAGAGGGTGGGGTTTGGGGAAGGGACTTCAGTGCCCTAGAGTCCACTTTCCAAAGTGGCCATTTTCTCCAGATGAACTGTTGCCTGGAGATCAGTTGTAAACCCAGGAGATCTCCAGACACCACCTGAGGGATGGCAACCCTACCTTGGAATGAGGCGGCAGAATGCAGAGATAGTAGAATGGACTGGACTACTCCAGACTCCAGGGGAGGCATCATGTATTTTTCACAGTCCCTGAACATAAATGGAAAACGAGCACAACATGTGAAGAGCCTGGGCTGGAAACCAGGGATGCCAGTCATGGGTTGGGGAATTCCTGGAGATTTGTGGGTGGAGCCTGGGGAGGGGAAGGCTTGGGGAAGGAAGAGACCTCAGCAGGGTGTAATTCCCTATCCCCCCTCCCCCAAGCATCCCTTTTCTCCATGGGAACTGATCTCTGTAGTCTGAAGATCAATTGTAACTCCAGATCTTCAAGCCCCATTTAGAGTCTGACAACCCTAGACCTGTTCCCCCTGCTGTGCCAGCTTTGAATTTGCAGGTAGTTTTTATCTGGGGGAGTTTTTAAAATGTGGCTTTGGCCCCCTCGAGTCTGAAGTGGTCCAGCGCATTGTACGCTGTCATTCTGTTGCACGAGTAGACCAGACCTAACACCTGACAACAAAAGTCATGACCTCCTTTGCAAGGTGAACTGGATACAGCCAGGATCGAATCTTTCTACCTCTTTTGATCAGGTAAATGGCCAATCTCATCACCAGATGAATACAACAACCACAAAAATGAACACCGATCCAAATCTGGAGTGCAACAATTATCTTTTGGAGCACTGCACAGGGACACATTTCAGCTCTTAAATGAAATGGATCACTAATCGCAAGGACGACTGCTGTTGTTATTGTTGCAGAAATTGTATTTAAAGTAAAGCAAGCAACACACCCTGCTTCACTGCAGATCAGATGGCAGAAGGTGGCAGCAGCAGGCAGACGGCATGAAAGTGGCAGAGTGGGAATCTGAACCTGGACCTCCCAGATTCTAGTCCAATATTCTCACCTCTACACCACACTATTTAAACGGGGACAGTCTAACAACCAGTTTAGCGTACTGGCTAAGAGTGGCAGACTCTAGACTGGAGAACAAGGTTTGTTTCCCCACTTCTCCACATGCTGCCAGCCGGGTGACCTTGGGTCAGTCACAGCTCTCTCAGAGTTGTGCTCTCAAGAGCAGTTCTCTTAAGAGCACTTCTCTCAAGAGCAGTTCTCTCAGAGGTCTCTCAGCCCTGCCTACCTCACAGGGTGTCTGTTGTAGGGAGGGGAAGGGAAAGGAGATTGTAAGCTGCTCTGAGACTCCGAGTGAAGTGCAGGGTATAAATCCAACTCTTCTTCTTCAGGAAGTATTCTACTGCGGGTCAGGCAACTGTGACTGGCTTTCTCCCTCATGACTTGTGTGTGAGACTTCTTTACGCAAAGCAATGTCAGACTAGGTAGACCTCTGGTGGGTAGACCGAGCTGAAGAGTTCTTATGTTTTTAAGTACTTTTTAAATGACGGTTTTGAGATGGAATCTTTGGCCTTCATTGTAAAATAAACACAATATAGAGCCATATAAACCAGCAGTTCTGACTCTGCTTGCTCCAAAATGCGTCTTCAGCTCTCCATAAAGATTGGGAAGAAGTTCCTCCATCAGTTCCAGTAATGCAAAGCAGCACCCTCATTTTCATGGCAACAAATAACAACAGTGTTCTAATTTATCGTCATCAGGTGTTAGTCAGACAGGCTGCGATAACTCCCGATAGTCTGCACTTTCAAAGGAAAAAAAACCCATCATGCATCCTGTCCAAGATATTTCATAATTAAATTGGTACTTGACAGACCATGAGACTGTTATATATTTCCTGATTCCTTCTCTTCTTACAAACAAATCCTGGCTGTTCTCTTCTCTCCCCCCAACATCCCCTTTGTTTCTTCTTTCCTCTTTCATTCCTGCACAGCAGTAACTTTGTAATGAGCCTGATATACCACTAAACAGACTGTATCAAATGCCAGCATTTTACATGTGTTTCAGCTTTGGAATTCCACAGAGAAATTCAAGGTAGGCGTAACTAGAAAATCTGACTGAAATTATTAACATTCCTCATCAAAAAGAGAGTTATATCAGTGTATTTGATAGAAATAACTTACATTTAAGAATAAGACTATATATATATTTCAACCCAATAAATTACAAAATTCATATACCAAATGTAAGATAACAAATCTAAATATACAAAAATAGCACATAAGTGCCAAATAGGATAACAAGATTTCCATCTCTCCCAAGGCCATCACAACTTGTTCCTTGTGGGAAGGGAAATAACTCAGACAAGTCAGTTTATTAACATTGATTTAGTCCAATGTGATAACCACCGTGTCGAGACACAAAGCTTAAAAAGGGAAATAAGAGCCTGATTCTGTATTCTAAATTTTCCTGGCCACTTTTTCTAAAAGGTACAAATTGCAATTTTTTTTATACCAATGGCCTATATGTAGTGGTACAGAACTCTTCCATTTGGGGGCAATTACCAGTCTTTATGAATCACTTAACCTATTATTATTTTTTTTACCAAAATTGAAATCTGGCAAAAGGTGTCGGATTAGACCCGGGACAACCCAGATTCAAATTCCTTCTCAGTCATGAAATTAATTAGCTGACCTTGGGCCAAACAGTCTCTCTCAACCTAGCCTATATAGGGGAGGAGCCATGGCTCAGTGGTAGAGGATTTCTTTGGTATGCAGAAGGTCCCAGGTTCAATCCCCAGCACCTCCAGTTAAAGGATCAGTTAGCAGACAATGTGAAGGACTTCCGTCTAAGACCCTGGAGAGCTGCTGCCAGTCTGAGCAGACAATACTGACTTCGATGAACCAAGGGTCTCACTCAGTATAAGGCAGACTCATGCTTTCATGTGTACTTCACGGGGCTGCTATGATCACAGAGAGGAGAACTATGGACAACTGCTCTGCGCTCCTCGGAGGAAAATATTGGATAGAAATGTAATAGGTGTGTCCATACAGAACTACTCCACAAAGTCTCACACACCCCAGAAATCAGAGTCAATTTCTTCCTTTTTGCCAGTTAGGGTTGCCTTGCCAGGTCCTACCGGGCTGTCGGCAGGGGGCTCCAGGGTCTGCCTCAGGATCATCTGGTGCGCACACAAAGCTCATGTGCCATGATGGCATCACATGGAAGTGACATCACCACATCACAGACATTGGGGGGGGGGCAATCTAGTTTTTGGGCAGAACTCTATGGTTCAAGCCCATTTTTACCAAAGAGTTTTGTCCAACGTTGGCAATGTGATGATGTCACTTCCGGGGGACGTCATTATGTTATGTTTAGGGGCATCTGTGGGCAGGGTTTTCCCTCACTGGCCAGCTGGCTGGTGGCTGAAGGGGGCTCATAAAAACAGGAGAACCTCTGCCTGGACTGGGGGCCTGGCAACTGTATCACTAGTGCATATCTCACAGCTCTGTGGTAAGGCGGGCCAACAGCTGAGTGACTGAGCACATGGCCTGTATCGGAAGCTTTCAAGTTCAGCCCCCAGTGTCAGAGGCTTTGGAAGAACACTGCCAGATACAGCAGATGGATGAGCTCTGGTTAGACTCAATAGAAAGTAATTTCAGATACCCATACATGTGCTCTGTTGATTTAATTTCTGGTAAAAAGAAATGACTCCATCATGTTAAAGGCAGTCCCTTCCTTTGTCTTCCAGTTTGGAGGCAGAACCTAAGCTTAGCAAAAGGGCTTCAGCCTTGGCCTGAACAGTTTACACAGGGTGGTTTGAGGAATAGCTAGCTACCTCTTACAACTGGAGAGAGTAACTGGCTTGTTTATTCCCTGAAATAGGATGTGGAATGCTGGTGTGGGTTGGTGAACCTGTGACCTTCCGCAAAGCAGAGACAATTGCTGGTAAGTATGGCGTGTGGATGAAGGATCCGGAACCAGTGACTCCCTACACCCATGAGACAACTTGGAGAGTTGACACCGTTGGCACAGATGTCCGCCAAGTCTTTGAGTATGAGAATACAGACCAGTTTCTAAAGGGCTATCCTTCGAAAGTTCACGTGTTGCCTCGGTCCATGGAAAGCACTGGAGCTGTCGTTTATCAGGGCTTCCTGTATTTTCAGCGCCGCAAGTCCAGAATACTGACTAAGTACAACCTGAAGACAGAAGTCGTTGAGGTCCAAAAGGAGCTGCCCAATGCTGGCTACCATGGACAATTCCCCTACTCATGGGGTGGATACACAGATATCGACCTAGCCGTTGATGAGTTAGGGCTGTGGGTGATTTACAGCACTGCAGAGGCCAGGGGAGCTATTGTGCTTTCCAAACTGGAACCAGAGACCCTCAAGATTGAACAGACCTGGGAGACCAACATACGCAAGCAGTCAGTAGCCAACGCCTTCATGGTTTGCGGCTCCCTGTACACCATCAGCAGCTACTCGTCGCCTGAGGCCAGTGTGAATTTTGTTTACCACACCAGCACAGGGACCAGTTCACCCCTGAACATCCGCTTTGAGAACCACTACAGATACAGCAGCATGGTAGACTACAACCCAGCAGAGAGAAAACTCTTAGCTTGGGACAACTTCCACATGGTTGCCTATGATGTCAAACTCTCGAAGATGTGAAGGTCTCAGAGAGGCTGGAGGTATGGGAGGATAGGATATTACCCACCTCCCTTTCACTGATGAACATGTGGCGCAAAGCATCAGGAAGTTGTTTTATGCAAGTCCTGTTGAAATGAACAGGACTTGTGCCAGAGCAGTGTGGTAACACTAGGGTAGGGGTAAGGGACCTTCCATAAGTCAGCTTTGTCCAAAGCTCTCACTCCATGGCTTTTATGATTGGCACCTAATGGCATCTGCCACAACATGGTTGGGGTTGTGTTTGCACATCAGTGACTTTGCTAGCCAAGCATTTTAGGGCTGAAGCACAGAGCAGTTCATCTACTCACTTGACAGAGCTTTCATCCTCTCCTCTATGATCTTCTGCTGGGCTCAGAGTTTAAACCCTTTGTTACCAGGATTCCATGCAGGAATGGTCCATTGGTGACAAGGTTGGCCATATTAAATAGGAAGGCAAGAGCAATGTTCCAGATAACGTTTGCCTGTCTGCATTTTAATTATATGAAAGCAAACAGCACCCGACCATCTCTGTTGCATTCACTTAAAAATGTTGCATTGAGTATAGATTAAATGCACAAGAATCATCCTCACAGAGCCAAAATCCATGCTACAAATGACAGCCATGAACAAAATAGCTTGATGGGTCCTCCTGCATCACAAAGTGCCTTGGCGAAGGGCCAATTTGTTGTGGGAGGTGGGTTGGTGGGAATGCGGGTGTTGGCTGCTTTCCCCTTTCCAGGGTCTGGGCCTATGTCTGCAAGGTAAACAAGAGACCTGAACACTTGTGTCAGTAAGTGCAGGTGGAAGGAGGTTATAGAGGTAGAGGGAAGTTACAGCAGCGGAAGTGTTAAGCATTCCCTTCTCAGCATTAAAATTATGCAGAAGGGAAAGGAGGCAATTGGGGGGGGGCAATTGCACCTTTGTTACAGGCAATTGCAATGTCCTTTCTAATCTGCCCCACCAATTTCAGGTCCATACTTAACGCACAAATAGCTTCCGCTCTCCAAACCCCGCCCTCCTCAGGATCCACCCCCAAAATCTCCAGGAATTTTCCAGCCCTACCAAGAACAGCACCCGTCCCCCCCAAACCCCCAGCCAATCTGCAGGAAAGACTGTGGAAGACTTTTGCAAGGACGTCGATGAAATTACCAACTCTGAGCCTTTCCTTTGAATTGTGTTGTCAGAGTCTGAGTTTTCATACATATTTTTCCTGCCTTTATTTCCCAACTTTTTTGTTAAATAAACGCTGCTTGTACTTTCAGTTTTATCTGTGAACATTTACTAGAGCCCTGGATGGGGTGGGGCTTAAAACTAATTTTTTTTTAGTCTCTTGGTAAAATCCCCTAGGGTGACCATTTACAGGTGGTTTAAAAAAGAGGGCGAAAGCCCTCAGAAAAGGAGAAAATTGACATATGCTAATCTACATTCAGATCTGCACCTTTACACATAATATTAACTAGAAAATTCAACTCACCATAATGCCAGCCCTGTCTGGGGCAGGCAGCACAGCTAGGTTCCCAGCATTTCTCTCGGTTCCTGTCACTTCTTCAGAAAGAAAGAAAAAAGGACACCTCAGCCTGTTTTCCTGGATAGCAGGAGAACCTGAACATTTCAGAGGTCAGGCCTCTAAAAAAGAGGACATCTAGCCATCCCCGAAACCCCCTGATTAAGAGGTGCCAACCTCCAGGTGGCACCTGGAGATCACCTATCGTTGCAATTGACCTCCAGATGACCAAGATCAGTCTCCTGAAGGAAACGGCTGCTTTGGGGTCCGGACTCTGTGCCAGGATACCCTGCTGAGGTCCCTCCACTCCCCTCCCCTCCCCAAACCCTGCCTCCCCCAGGCTCCACCCCAAATTCTCCCAACCCAGAGCTAGCAACCCTATCCCGGTGAAGAGAAGTAAAAGCCAGGGGTCTGCTGTTTTCTCCCCTTCAGCCCCACTCAGCCGTTCACTAACCCAGGTCCCATAACTGCTTCCCTCAACAGGAGGGGAGGGGGCTGGTGGGCAAGGTCAGATTCATTCACACACTAAGGAAACTGCAGTTCAGGGTTTTGGATTATGAGGGCTCTCTAAATTAAAAATACTGAAAGCCACTGAATTACAATTTTGGGTAATATCATTCTGGGCCTCTCCAACTTCACATAGTTTAGGGTCTCATCATGTTTCAGTACAGCCCTGTCATGAGGAGCCATGATGGTGTCCCTGCGTCTGCATACTGAGTCAAAAGAAGGAGTCACAGCAGTCCCTGGGGCATGATGTTTTCCATTCAACAATGACAGCAAAGACAAACCCATGGACGGGAGAGGAAGAGATTTCTGCTAAGAAAAAGAGGTGGAGATTCCTTGCCTGCCACTACCCCCCAGGGGCGCTTCCTGATGGTCACCTCTCTTGTAGAAACAGAGCTCCATAGAGCATTTCAGGCCTCCGTGGGATGGAACAGGCAAGAAATCCCTGTTACTCTGACAGAATTCCCCTCAGTCACTGAGAATTGCCCCTTGAGGTTTCTCCCGCCCAGGGGGGCCCCGCGAGCCTCAAAGCCGCTGGGAGATCAGGCGGCCCAGAAGATCAGGCGGGCCAGAACCTCTTAAAGGGAACCTTTAGCTTTCTCCTGCCCAAGAGGGGTCCCAGCGCGCTTACTCTCCAGCGGCTTTGCAGTAGGCCCCTAGCTAACAACTTTTTTCTCAGGGGGCCCAACACCAATGTTCCCTCTAAGCTGTGGAGTTCTGTGAGCAAAACTTCTTCTTTGTGAGCTACTGCCATTAAAGTTGTGAGAGAGCAATTTGGCTGCGGCATAAATTAGTTTGCTCTGGAGGCGCTGCAGCACCTGACCGGAGCAGGAGGAGGGCGGGAGCGGGGATGCGCGGTAAGGAAGGCCTCCAAGGGAAGTCAGGCCTCTCACCTCCCTCTCTCAGTGTGGGATGAAGAGGAGCTGTGCCCGGACGAGGTGCCGGCAGTCCCAAGGCGCGACACCCACCCCCTGTCTCCCAGCGGCCAGAAAGCAGGCGACCACCCTCTGCCCCGTCAGCCGCGAGAGGTCGTTCTGGCTCCGCAGTCCTCAGAAGTCCCGCGGGAAGAGTGCTGGCCCTGGGCGTTCGGACGTCAGCCGCGAGAGGTCGTTCTGGCTCCGCAGTCCTCAGAAGTCCCGCGGGAAGAGTGCTGGCCCTGGGCGTCGCGGGCGCCCGGCGCGGGGGGGTGGGGCGAGAAAGGTTTCCCGGCTCCTCTGAGCTCCGGGATGGCGGCCCTGGACTCCTTGCAGGAAAGTAAACCTCTCGCGGCTGACGGCGACGCCGTTCGGACGTCAGCCGCGAGAGGTCGTTCTGGCTCCGCAGTCCTCAGAAGTCCCGCGGGAAGAGTGCTGGCCCTGGGCGTCGCGGGCGCCCGGCGCGGGGGTGGGTGGGGCGAGAAAGGTTTCCCGGCTCCTCTGAGCTCCGGGATGGCGGCCCTGGACTCCTTGCAGGAAAGTAAACCTCTCGCGGCTGACGGCGACGCCGTTCGGACGTCAGCCGCGAGAGGTCGTTCTGGCTCCGCAGTCCTCAGAAGTCCCGCGGGAAGAGTGCTGGCCCTGGGCGTCGCGGGCGCCCGGCGCGGGGGTGGGTGGGGCGAGAAAGGTTTCCCGGCTCCTCTGAGCTCCGGGATGGCGGCCCTGGACTCCTTGCAGGAAAGTAAACCTCTCGCGGCTGACGGCGACGCCGTTCGGATGTCAGCCGCGAGAGGTCGTTCTGGCTCCGCAGTCCTCAGAAGTCCCGCGGGAAGAGTGCTGGCCCTGGGCGTCGCGGGCGCCCGGCGCGGGGGGTGGGGCGAGAAAGGTTTCCCGGCTCCTCTGAGCTCCGGGATGGCGGCCCTGGACTCCTTGCAGGAAAGTAAACCCCTCGCGGCTGACGTCCGAACGGCGTTGCCCTGGACTTCTTGCAGGAAAGCTGCCTTTCCCTGCTGACCAGATAATTCTCCACCCCCTCGAACTTCGGTCTTTGTGACGTTGCGGAGTTTTGTGACCCCGTTGAGCGCTGCGCCCTCCCTCGCCCGGTTTCCTCCTCCTCTCCCTCACTCCGCTTGCCTCCCTCCCTCCCTCCCTCCCTCTGCTCCTCCTCCTCGCTCTTCTGGCCTCGGTCCCGGCGTCGGAAGGGGGCAACCTGAGCTGGGCTGGGCCTGGTTGCGGGTGCGCGCCGGGGGTCTCCGGGAGAGGTCTGGGGTCCGAAAGTGCCGAGCTACGCTGCGCCCTGGAATTGTCCAGCTTCGCCGAGCCGTCTCCTGCAGGGTCGCCGGCCGGGCTGCCTGTCCCTCCTGCGTCCAGTCGCTGCGTGTCCGAGGCGGGGGCTGCGGCGAGGCGGGGCAGAGGGTGGTCGCCTGCTTTCTGGCCGCTGGGAGACAGGGGGTGGGTGTCGCGCCTTGGGACTGCCGGCACCTCGTCCGGGCACAGCTCCTCTTCATCCCACACTGAGAGAGGGAGGTGAGAGGCCTGACTTCCCTTGGAGGCCTTCCTTACCGGGCATCCCCGCTCCCGCCCTCCTCCTGCTCCGGTCAGGTGCTGCAGCGCCTCCAGAGCAAACTAATTTATGCCGCAGCCAAATTGCTCTCTCACAACTTTAATGGCAGTAGCTCACAAAGAAGAAGTTTTGCTCACAAAACTCCACAGCTTAGAGGGAACATTGGTGGTGGGCCCCCTGAGAAAAAAGTTGTTAGCTAGGGGCCTGACAGGCACTCTGCCCGCTCTGTCGGTCTGAAGGGATTAATTAGCCTGGCAACCCCTAGGCGAAAACTGTGGGGGTCTTGGGACCCAAGTGTGACATCATGAAAGACCGAGCCAATAATCATGAAGCACTGGTGACAAAATCCTACCTATTGGCCCCAGATGGGTACCTGCAGGCTTCTGCTGTGCAGCATCTCTGTTGAAGTTAATGGAATTGAACAACAAGACTACAGGGATGTGACAAGAAAGGAGATCTAGGGGCCATCCAGTTGTCTTCACCAGACTCAACAGATTCTCCAGAACCTTCTGGACCTTGTGGAACAAGAACTTCCATTGAGGCCTTCGAAGCAGCAGCCTGGAATGGCAAGAAGCCATCAGTCGAGCATTTTGCCTGCGGCACATATTGACCCCACAGTGAGTTACTCCCTAATCAGCTTGTTCTTGGTGTTCTTTTGTCTCTGGGAAGTTTAAAATGAAACTGTGAATTTTTAGAAGATATATATATATATATATGTGTGTGTGCACGCACACACACTGTATGAAACAGACAGCTGGACAAACCCAAGTTCCTCAGCACGGGTCTACATGCCAAGAAGTATTTCTGCACCAGCAGAAGTTTGCCGCATTCACATGTAACATTTTTAAATGCATGTGTGAAGCCATCTTGAAAGTGGTCCCAAGGAGCTTCCCTGTTCTCTGGATAGGATTGTCTCACTCCACTGACGGTAGGATTCTGTAAAAATTGTTACATAGTTCTATTTTAATCCTCCAACCCATTGAGAGCTGTGCCCTGTCTTTGACATACCACTGACAACTCTCACATCAGCCACATGGAACTGTTGGGGCCTTGACCAGAAGGTGACATTCTGATGTCTACCTTGAGCAAAGATGCAGAGGGCAAAAATCACAGGGTACATTTCATCCCATTCCCACCTACCCCCGGGAAACTACTCAGCAATTAAGAGGTTAAACCACTGCAGTTTGATTTGCTCCAAGATGGTCCAAAGTTCTATTTATAATACACCCTTAACATCCAAAGCAGTGACCTGGATAGCCCAGGCTAACCCGATTTTGTCAGATCTTGGAAGCTAAGCATGGTCACCTCTGGCTACTATTTTGGATGGGAGACCTCCAAGGAATTCTACGGTCGTGACATGGATGCAGGCAATGGCGAAGCACCTCTGAACGTCTCTTGCCTTGAAAACCCTATGGAGTCGCCATAAGCCAGCTGTGACGTTGACAGCACTTTCCACCACCATGAACACCCACAAAGCTTTACAATGTAAAAACAAGACCAATCTCTGTTTGGAAACACTGGCACTTAAAAATTCAGCTGAAGGGAGGGGAACTATTATTTGACTTGAATCCTAACGTTCCCTTAAGATTCTTCAGTGGAGTACATTTCTCCAACAGTGGGTACTTTCTGTGAATGAATGAGAGCTCCACAACTGCGCAGCAACTCAGAGTAGGACCAATCACATCCGGAACCGGGGGTACGTACAGAAAATAACTTGATGGATTGATGAGAGCCAGCCCGGTGTCTTAGGCAACAGAACTTTGGATTTAGGCTGATGAAACATGGTTGGAATGTCAGGTCAGCTTGGACAGTTGTCAGCTGGTACTGAATGTGTAAAATGGGAGTAATAATTACAGAGTTGTTAAAAAGGGAAGGTGTGCTAATTACTGGAGGACACTTTGCACACACAATACATATAGTTTACTGACAAAATGTAAGGAAAGGTGAGGAAACCTTTAACAGATGCATTATGGCATAAGCTTTTGTGGATGAGATCCCATTTTATATTATCAATAATAACAACAACAGCTTTTATACTGCCCTCCCAGTGGAGTGGGCTCAGAGTCGTGTACAACATTTCCATCAAAACATAGAACACTCCATTAGTCTACATATACAGATAAAAACCAAAAACCTTAAAACAATGATTAATATATACAAAGTATGAGAACCTATATGGCATTACAGTATAAATTTAACCCCCAGTAGCGTGGGTTAAGAGAGAGTGGGAAATGACTGACTGGTCAAACCGTTGCTGTCCTCAACCATAGGATACATAGTACATGGTTTCATGGCCTGTTGACTCCATGGATGTTTTTCCTTTCTTTGTTCTCATGTATAGGAATATATGCTCACACTGGCCACATTTCGGTGCATCCAAAGGAATAAGCTCCAGTTTTTTAAAAGTCTCATAATAAAACCGAATATATTAATTGTTATTATTCCCCCCCGCCTTAAGAGACAAACGTGGCTTCCTCTCCAAGACAAAAAATAGCTTGCATGATTTTATTATGCCAAAATTGATCAAATCATGCCATTGGCAAAACCTAACTAACTTTTCTGCTTGGGCATAACAGGTAGTGTGAACTCCTTCCAATGGAATGACACCAGATTTCCCCCTCACTGGTCAGGCATCGATGGAGTGTGACGTGCCCCCCGAAAGTACTGCGGAATGGAAGTTAGATGCTTGTGCGCACCTCCTCGAAGACCTTTTGCAAACACCTCTTCTGCTTTCCACAGTGGTGTCAACGACTTACCCTCTCCCGAACCTTCTCTTCTTTGCCAGTCCTGCAGATGCTCGTGTCATGCGGTGGGATGTCATCGAGGACCACCGAGTCATCATAATTGGAACTGCATACGGCCTGTTTCAGAGTACCGGGCCTGTCCTACCACCAATCAGAGCCCATGCTCCATTCACCGCTGCCCTCCATCTTGTGCCCCTCAAAGCCATCATGCTATCTACTTTGACAGACGTGCCCATGGTCACCCATGGCGGTCCACAGTTCAGGTGGATCGGAGTGGCATGCCCCCAGTCGCAACCAGTTGGGCTGTCTTCTCCAGGGACCCTATGCAAGAAGTAGCTGATCAGACTGAACACCAGCCTACGCTAGGAAACTGCACTGTTTACTCCCTAGGTGCAAGAGGCCTGGATTCCGCAAGCCAACAGGGATACTGCACCCCTTGTTGGCCGATGCACTATGCCGTGTACTCCTCGCCAGTTTCCGTGAGCCATTCGCCAAAGGAAGGTGGCTATAGATTCTCAAATAATGTCCCCCCAGTTCTTCTTGCTGTGCATTCTAAGGAAAAAGACTGCCCATCGTATGTGGAAGAGCTAGCCCAAATTGACCGGAGCCCCACACCTTCTGTCCCAGCCAGCTGTTGGGCCTTTTCGGGAGATTAGATTTTGTGTTCTGAGAAGAGGAATGGGTTCACAAACAGATTATCGTTTTGTTATGTCAGATCTCGTTTGGTTCCATCTTTTCATCCTGCCTTCCTGTCTCATGTGACCTTGGAGGAGTTCTAAGTCACACTCCTTTGGGCAGGCTGCTTTGTATGCCCCAGCAGCAGCCCTGCGGAAACATTCCTGTACTGGTGGTGGGTGGAGAATTTCTGCAACAGAACCATATCACTTCTCGCAATAAAGGTGAGGAGCTGGCAAAACTATGCTCTAGTAGTGTTCCTTGAACCTAGCTAGTACCCCTAGTAAAGGTAAAAGTTCCCTTGCTCGAAAGCCAATCGAATCCGACTCTAGGGTTGCGGTACTCATCTCTGTTTCTAAGCCAAAGAGCCAGCGCTGTCCGAAGATATTTCTGTGGTCATGTGGCTGGCATGACTAAACGCCAAGGCTCACAGAACGCTGTTACCTTCCCACCGAAGTGGTACCTATTTATCTACTTGCAATTTCTTGCTTTCAAACTGCTAGGTTGGCAGGAGCTGGAACCAGAGTTGGGAGCTCACTCCGTCATGCGGCACTCGGGTCTCAAACTGCTGAACTACCAACCCTCCAGGCTGCAGTTCAGCATCTTAACCACTTGAGCCACCACAGCTCAGCTAGTACCCTACTGTATCCCAAAATAAAAGAGAAGGAGATTAGATTTATACCCCACCCTTCGCTACCTGAAGGAGTCTCAGAGCGGCTTACAATCTCTTTTCCCTTCCCCTCCCCACAACAGACCCCCTGTGAAGTAGGTGGGGCTGAGAGAGCTCTTTTGAGGACTGCTCATGAGAGAACAGCTCTGAAAGAACTTGTAACTGACCCAAGGTCACACAAGCAGCTGCCTGTGGAGGAGTTGGGAATCAAACCCAGTTCTCCCAGATTAGAGTTCATGCTCCTAACCACTACACCAAATGGGCTCAAATCACATAATACCTTTTAAGACCAATCAAAATGAACAAAACACAGGGTGAAAACATTCAGAATTCTTCACCAGGCCAGAAGTCTTAACAGGGGAGGGGGAATCTTCCCAGCCCATGATCTTAAAAGCCTTCTTTTGTCACGTATAATGCTTTGCTGGGCTCAAGCACTGTTAAGTATTCCACCCCACAAAACTAATCTCCACTGTCAATGTGAGAACTAGGTTTGGCCTATCAAGGGACCTGTGTGTACCATTTGCCACCAGAAAGACATTGGATAAACTATTTGTTTTCAGGGGTGGGTGGGTCCCATTTTTTCCCAGTGTCTTATTCCCAGCATGGCATGAGTGCCGCCTGAGAGCAGCAGCCACACCCTGTGCCCACTGGAGTCAGTACAGCATCCTGCACAGGAGACCCAGAAAAAGACACATCAAGCTCATAGGCTGAGGGATTTCTCTCTCTCCACCCTCTTTTGTTGCTTTTTTAACATCCAGCCTAGCGAAGAGTTATTGCACACTGATATTTTGGTTGGTCTTCATAAAAGGTATTACATGGCTTTTGTTTCTGAATTTTACTGCCAGTTTACCTCAGTTGTATCCTGAGTAACTGTAGATGAATCCAGGTGGGTTATTTTTAAGGATATGCTAACAGTAGCTTTTTTACTGTATTGAACACCGTTTTTGGCAGACTACCATGTCAAAGGGTTGCAAATTTCCCCTTTTGGCAGGGGAAAGTGCTCATGTTGTGAGGGTGATTCAGCTCCAGGTGTCACCAAACACCAGTGAGTTTCTCGATCTATTTAAAATGAAAGCCAATTTGGTGTAGTGGTTAAGAGCGCAGAATCTAATCTGGGAGAACCAGGTTTGATTCCCCACTCCTCCACCTGCAGCTCCCGGTGTGACCTGGGGGCCGGTCATAAGTTCGTTCAGAGCTGTTCTCTCAAGGGCAGTTCTTGGGAGAGCTCTCTCAGCCCCACCTACCTCACATGGTGTCTGTTCTGGGGAGGGGAAGGGAAAAGAGATTGGAAGCTGCTCTGAGACTCCTTCAGGTAGCGACGGGTGGAGTATAGATCCAAGCTCCTCCTCCTCTTCCTCCCCACCCTGATTTTTGACACTGATGGGGTGAATGACCAACTCTGAGGGGAAATGTTGGAATATATCCTCTTTGATGGCTTTCAGCACCACAAACAAGGATGCCCTCCTGGACCTCATGACAGGCCGGGAAACTGGTGGCACTCCATCCTGCCCTGACTGGTAGATTACAGACTTTGGAGGCCATTGCTCTACCCCATTGCAACTGACACTCTCAGGCTGTTATTACCCTCCGTGCTGGTCCACGTATACAGGAGATTTGGGATGGAGTGTCAGCAATACACCCTGACCTGGATAACCCAGGCTAGCCTGACCTGGTCAGATCTCGGAAGCTAAGCAGGGATGGCCCTGATTATTACCACCAAGGAAGTCCAGGGTTGCTGCACAAGAGGCAGGCAATGGGAAACCAACCTGTGAATATCTCTTGCCTTGAAAACTATGGGGTCACCCCAACTCAGCCACAACTTGATGGCACTTTTCACCATCAGCAATACACAGCTGAAACAAAGCTCTTCCTTTTTTCACCTGAGCTAGACTAGCTGTGGAAGCCCCGAGCAGGTACCTAGCGCTTGACGAAGGGCTTGATGGTGGCTAATGAATGGATGCTCAGTCCAGATGATTACTGGATGAGGAAGGCGGGATTCCAGCTGTACAGGAGGGGAACAGCACCTGCTGTGCAACTTGGAAGTAATCCAGTTATCCTAGACAGGTGCAAGAAGGATGTACTGCCTTTCAGAAGCTTCAAGTGGTACACCAACTATACCCCTGTTGAGAAACTTTCCCCATCAGCCCTTTGTGCTTTGGCTATACGCATGGAACTGGGCTTGGAAAACTACAGCTTGTACACAGTATGTGCCAGACTGAACTGGGATACATTGTGGGGGATATTTCCCCACTGCTTCAAACAAATTTCAGTTCACTTCCATATGCAATTCAAACTGTTCCTTTTGATTGGTAAAGAAAAGCAGGTTGCTTACGTGTGACTGCTCGGTCACACAATCCATCCTCCTTCCTCACGAAAGTGTCCCATATCTGCTGTACTGACTAGGGAAGAACTCAGTGGGCCATGTCTCTCCCCCCCATTTGAAGCACACACATGGAAGTCTCCTGCCTTGAGCTGGGTGGAACCACAGCCACCCTCATTTTACATAGCTCTTAGCATATTCCTAATGGCCATCTGCACAGGCTTGACTGATTCCTGTGTGAATGCACAGAGATCACACTCCAAAAAGCCTGGGTCAGGCTATCTAGAGGACTGTCTGTTCCTTCTAAAAACTTACTAATCACTCAAGACCTTTGTCTGAGACTGTTCCCAGCCATGAGACCCAAAATGGCAGAGAACAATGTAAGCCACTCTGAGTCTCTTATGGGGGGGGGGAAGGTGGGTTAAAAAGGAATAAAAATTAGTGGGTGGCTGCCAGTGAGGGGTTCTTCCCTTAACAGATATCCCAACGGTGTAAATTTCTGTGGAAATTTTTCATCTGGCATCATATCAACTCTCAGATGTCATGCGTAAGTCTGACCCATTCCCCCATGTTTTAGCATCTCATTCAACTGGTTTTAATCTGCTATTCATCTGTTCTACTGTTTAAAACAAGACTTGATCTTTTAAATGTTATTTTAATTGTTGCAAATTAAATTCATATTTAATTTTTTAGCAGAAAGATTGTGATTACAATGTACTGAATAAATTTTTCTTACTTTAAAGCATCAGTGCAGGAAGAACTTGAATGGCCTCCAAATTAAAACTGCTGCAATTTGTCCTCTGGCCAAATCCAAAGCTGTCTCAGTATACAAGGAAACCCATCCACAGCCAGAAGTTTCTGTGGTTTCCAGTATGGCTGCAAGCTGCTTTTCCTATTAAAAGGAAGTCTAAATTCTGGCTGAAAAAGTCTCTTATCACTTCAGCAGAAAACGGAAACATGAAATAATGTCCATCAACTTCCTGTTTTCTGGAACTACACTAAATTAAACTGTCCCACTACGGTGCTTTCAGAGTTTAATGCTAAAAAAAAATGCCAGATCTTCAACCCAAACCACTCTCAGACCACGCAATGCAAACTGTTATCGGATCATGCCCCTCCCTTCCTTCTCTCTTGCTGGTCATTAGAAAGGCGAACTTACTGAGAGGCATGATTTTTGGTAACTAGCTAGTCCAATATTTCCCCCCTGAAGACAAATCAGCAGTTGTGAAATAGTTTTTTATACTCCGCTTTTCTCTACTGTAAGGAGTCTCAAAACAGCTTACAATTGCCTTTCCCTTCCCCCAAAAGGCACCTTGTGAGGTAGGTGGGGCTGAGAGCACGAAGAACTGTGACTGGCCCATGGTCATCCAACAGGCTTCAAGTGGAGGAGTTCTCCAGATTAGAGTTTGCTGCTCTTAACCACTATACCACACTGGCTCTCAGTTGTGGAGAAAGAAGCATTATCCAGTTAGGTAAAGGTAAAGGTTCCCTTGCTCGAAAGCCAGTCGAATCCGACTCTAGGGTTGCGGTGCTCATCTCCGTTTCAAAGCCGAAGAGCCAGTGCTGTCCGAAGACGTTTCCATGGTCATGTGGCCGGCATGACTAAACACCAAGGTGCACGGAACGCTGTTACCTTCCCACCGAAGTGGTACCTATTACACAGATGTAATTACCAATTTTGGAGTAAGACAGGTGTTCTTATATGAGTATGCGCTTCTAACTCACCCGATGTTGGCTCTCATGGGTTTCAGAAAGGGATCTTTCCCAGCTTTGCTCCTGAGTTTCCTTTACCTGGAGATGCGAAGGATCGAATTCTCAACCTTCTGCATACAAAATGAGCCGGCTCTGTCATTAAGTTGCTCCCTGACTTCTCGTGTGTCCCTTTTATTTACCTTACAAAAGCCTCCACAATTTCCCCAGGGAGCCACACCACTCCCAAGTAGTTCTCCAGGGCTAATGCCTCTGAATATAATATGTCAAGATCAGAATTCTTGGCAAACGACAGAACATTCCCCAAGGCTGCCCTGAGTTATCTGTAGCTGCAGCGGGATTTGAATTTGGATGAGTACAACACACTCAGAGATTTTATTTAGAGAATATTTTATTAGTTTCTGTAATCAAACCCATTGTAAATAAGACCTTACATATTTAATACAGTGCGTTACCCCTGTACAAATGGAAAAAAAAAGTTTAAACATTTCTAGACCAATATGGCTGTTAATTTCTGTACAATGCCAACTCACAGTACAAGTGGATATCTTTTCATTCCCCCCCCGAAAGCTGACATCACAGCTAAGTTTCCAAAAAAAATCAAATTATAATATTTATATAAAAAGATAACCAATAGCATTTCACTAGGCATCAATAGCAGCAACAGACTTTTCCAGCTTTTGCCATCATCTGAACAAAATTATACACATTAGAATTTTAGTTCACTTTGTTCCAAAAAAAAAAGAAAAAGAAAAAAATTGGGGAGAGGAAGAAAAGGAATTCTCAGAGAAAAAACAGCCAATCTATTACTGGTGTGGTACCTGGTGCTCTCTTATCAGCTTCCCAATCAATTTGCCTGAAAAAAGTCTAGAGTAACATCATTAAAACAGCTCTGCTATAGCACAGTCACAACTACATATATCATAAGCAGGTATGGGATATTTTACATTCACAGAAGTTATCATAGAGTACTCTCCTACAGCTATAATACTAGAAGATACAGGTTTTTAAAAGGCATTATTTGACTTGATTCTATTTCCCAGCACACAGTGAACAGGAAGGAGGTGCGATAACAGCTTCTGATATAAGAATGTGCCATGTTTAAGAGAAGACGCTCCCCTCGCGGCACAAGGTCAAGTGCTTGATGCTATACAGACATAAGCTGAGAACCGTTTGAAGGCTAAGGGCTCCTTTAACCCACCCCCTCCCACACCCCATACTAGTGAGCCACAGCTCAGCGTGACCGGCAATACCAAGAGTTGTCTGCCTCCTAAAGGGTGATTTTGGTATTAGAGTAACATGGGACCTGTTTAGCTTTTCCTTGTCTTTTCAGTTGAATTCAGCACCACATCAAACCATAGCAGCCTTTCAAAGGGAATCTGACACAGAACATTTAAAGAATGAAGCAAGGGAGTGCTTGTGTGTGTGTGTGTGTGTGTGTGTGTGGAAGGTGTGCGTGGGGGAAGTAGCTGATAAAGCTGCTGTCTGGACTTACCAACTGCACTGAAATCTGTCAGGTCATTATTAAGGATCAGCATCCTCTAAGGATACCCACACAACATAAAACAAATCCCCCCCCATCCCTTCTCTCCAGCACTGGCCCTTCTTCAATCTGCCTCTCTTGTCACATGACTCCTCAAAATGAAACAGCAGTGAACACACCAGGAGAGAATGTACCACCGATTAAAGTACATGCCCCAGCAGCATTATGTTGCGTCCTTGGAAGGCCCGGGGGGGGGGGCCTCCCCAGTTCAGACAGATGACACTCATGCAGTGGCATGGGAGCTGCAAGCCCCAAGGATCCCCCAGATCTTTAGAGCCTTTCACAGTAGCCAAGGCTAATTTAGTGTCTACGTCCCTTTATGCCACTCAGATCCTTGACGGGACTTGCCTTGCCCTTTTGGGCTACAGGGTTGTGCTGCTATTTTACTCCCCGCATATTGGCATAGACAGACACAGCATTTTATGACTTTGTCTCTTCTGTCTTAATGGCCTGAGGCTTGATTGGTCCAGTTCTAACAGGCTTGGGGGCTGTTGTAGGCGTGGGGCTTGGCTTCTCCTCCACTTTGTCCTGGCATGCTCCGGAGGAGGAATCGGCCATTGCTTCAGGGGTTTTATTCCCATTGTCACCCACTTTCTGTATTTTGCTTCCAGTTGGCTTGCTCTGCTGCTGTTCTGAGAAGAATCTCTGTGTAGACTGAAGGACTTCTGCTCTCTGCTTTGCCTTGATAAGGAAACAACAACAAAGATGTGTTTAACAGAATATGGGCCAGAAATAAAGCTACTTATGCTGTGCATAAGAATCACTGGTTTACTTATACATCTCAGATGTGCCACAGAACATGGAACTACTTTTAGTGGTGATCTGAATTCTTCTGCTTTTAGATGCAATTGGGAATATAGCATCTAGAAAGAGCCAGAAGGCCACCCAAGTCAAAACCCACTACCTGAGGCAAGACCAAGACCTGGATAGCCCAGGCTAGCCTGATCTCCTCAGATCTCAGAAGCTGAGCAGGGCTGGTCCTGGCCAGTGTTTGGATGGGAGACCGCCAAGGAATACCAGGGTCCTGACATGGAGGTAGGCAATGAAAACCACCTCTGAACATCTCTTGCCTTGAAAACCCTCTGGGGTCTCCATAAGCCAGCTGTGACTGGACGGCAACAACAACAACAGGCAGAACCAGCCACCTCCCAAGCAGCTCCAAGTGACATGAGCAAAAGAGTCAAACCCACACAATGGGCAACACACGCTCACCTTGGAAACTGATCAGACTTTGAAAAAATACACACACACACACACACCAAGTCTAAATACGGACTTTGGATGAACCTGAGACTAATGTGTACGCATTTATTGTTAAGGAAACACTCTGGAATTGCTTGGACAGTCACTGTTTTTAACTAACTCTGCAGGACAAAAAAAAGTGATCAGAATTGCAAGCAAGAAAATGGTCACCTTGCTAAAAGGAAGGCCTCTCTCCTATCCCCCCTTATGGGACTGGAGGTGTTGGATAAGCCATATCTAAAGTTCTTGTTAATTACTCTTAGAACTGTCAATGCAGCTGACTCAGGAGTCATCCCACAGGACTTACTCCCAAGTGAGTGAACAGGGAAGTAGAGCTCTAAATCAGTTCAGTGAGTGCTGAGGTCACCACAATGGGCTTCTACAAGTTCTCCTCCTATCACAGATGCTGAGCTCTTCTGCTTGGTAGCTTTAAAAAAAAAGTTTCGTGCAGCTGGGACTGAACCATGCTACCCTGAAGTGGGCCTGCCGTCACTGCTGAGTATCTCTGGGAACAAGGAGCGACCTTGACAGATATGCAAAAAATGCCCAACCAAGGTGCAGACCGAGGCAACTGCCCTACTCGTAACTGCTTCCCTGAATGGTAAAGTGGCTGCAGGTTCTACACAGCTCTCTGCCTCTCATGAACACACTAATGTTGTGTCGCTTAATGCCACAAGGGCAGAAGGATATTGCACAGTCATGTGACACGCACTCTAAAGGCCCTTCAATATGGCCCATATTGAGGAGGGGCCTGGCTATCTTTCAGATCTATGAAGCTGAGAATATAAACTGTTAAGGCTAACGTGGTCAAATTATTTTGTTCTGATCTTGGGGTGTACTATGCTGGAAATGTTGTCCTTTTTACTGGGAAACTAACACAAATAAAAGCAAGTCTGACTCCTGTTCCTAATGAAGCATTTCCTCTCTGCAATCCATCTTTGTTTCCAGAACAAAAGCTCCCATGTTTTCAGAGAAGTTAACAATGTTCAAAGAAGTAGCTATTACTGGATGAACTCTGAATCAGTCATGAGTTCTGGACACTTCCATTAGAACTGGCAACAAGTATCACGCTTGCAGATGATGAACAACAACTTGAAATACGTTTTTATGCTGTATTTTCTCCTATATGGCAGAACAGTAAAGCCCAGAACAGTCCAGTCCAATCTCATCAGATCTCAGAAGTTAAGCAGGGTTGGCCCTGGTTAGTACCTGTATGGGAGACTGCCAAAGAAGTCCAGGGTTGAAATGAAAGGGCAGACAGCGGCAAACCACCTCTGAACATCTCTTGCCTTGAAATCCCTACGGGGACGCTGTAAAACCTGGCTGCAACTTGACAGCACTTTCCACCACCAAACAATAGTAGACAGATGGCAAAGGCCAAGATCACCCATTTGATCACCTACTTCAGGTGGTTTCTGTAAATTTCCTTTAAGGTTGTGGGGGGAGGGGGAATGGCCCAAGGCTCTCTAAATAACAGTGTGCTTAAGTTTAGTCAAGAGTAGGAGGGACACAGCTAAATGGTACAGCATTTGCTTTGCACACAGGAGTTTCCATGTTCAACTTCTGGGAATCCCCAGTTTAAAGGATCAAGTAGTAAGTGATAGAAAAGACTTGTGTCTGAAGCCTCGGAGAGCCTCTGCTGGACAGAGTAAATGACAAGCTCGACAGACCAAGGACCTAAGCAACTTCATATGCTCACGTGCACAACTTCTTGCCTTGGGGCAGGTGAAACATGGTATCGGAAATGAGATTATGCTGCTGTTTGTAAGGACCACACTTCGAAGTAATTTGTGGTACGATTCCCACCACAATTATTTGGCTAAACAGCGGACCTATCACAGGAAGATAAAAAACTCCAATGATAGCTATTTCTTACACCACCCTTCGTCCAAGGAGTTCTGGGTTCTGCACATGCTTCTCTACGCTGTTTTAGGTCACCCAATGAGCTACATGGCTTAGTGGGTATTTGAACCTGGGTCTCTCCCGTCCTAGTCCAAGACTCTAGCCACTACAGATGACTAGCTCTTTGGATTTCTACAAGTCTGATGTGTTGCCAGTCAATACAATGGAAGCTATTACAGAAGTCCTGCCCTTGCTAGCAACTGACTGGGTTACTGGTTTCGGTTCTCCTTTGATCGCATGGCATCCCCACACAGGCTCTGATGTCACAGCAACTTCATTCGCGCAGAAGGGTCTCCAAGTGCTTTCCAAACAACGTTATGCCATGAAATGCAGCGACTACTTGGGCGAGGGTGGGCCTACGGCACTACATGAAAGTCAAAAGAGGCACGGGGAATGGAGGCAGGGCACTGTGCAGCATTGTGGTGCGACTTCTGTCCGCTTTCATGAGGGTTGTACAAAAGGAGAGTTTGGTGGACAGCACCCAAAAACAGCAGGGGGAAAAAAACAAACTGCTGCAAGTTTAAGTATAGTTCATCAGGGTCCGTCCTTCTTCTAAAGCTCGCTAGGACTCGAGGTGCTGTCTGTAATAGCAAGATTTCAGTTTATTTCTCTTTGGCCACTGCAGGAAGGGACGGCTGAAGGGCCCAATGGCATCTTAAGTGAACAGCACCTCGCCTTGCAAGTCAAGACTGAACTGTGGTTAACACAGCGCGGCTGACCAAAAAATACTAACCTTCATGTCTTGTTCAGCCTTCATCGCAGCCTGGGCCTGATTGCCTCTGATTCCAGAGAGTGATCCACAAGGACCCCTGGCCACATGTGGCAAACGAGGGTGGCTCATAAGGCCTGTGGTCATCTGAGGTGGCATCTGACTAGCCAGTGCCATTGGCGGCCTCTGAACGGGTGCTGGGAAGGTGTTAGTATGTGGGGCTCTTACCAATGGAGGGACCAGGTTAGGCTGAGAGAGGATCTAAGTGGTGGAAAAAAAAGAACAACAAAAAAAAGAGAGACATTTAGCTGTTAACAAACCGCCAACCCGATCAACACGGTGGCTTATCTGGGGGTGGGTGGGGAGCATGCCTCTGTTATCAATGCCATGGGTGCATTCTGTCCTTACGATGGGCCATGCTCACAGAATGGGAGGGGAAGAAAAATCCTAAAAGTGGGGAACTGTGCTTAAAAATTGCCATAGCACATCAAAGACCAAAGGAGGGGGATGGCAGAGGCAAGAGGTCAGGGCAGATTAAAGGGCAGCATGCTCAAATATATGTTAAGATGCAGAAACTAGTAGAAAATAGACGAGTCCTTCCCAACAAAATCCAGCACCTTGACGTTTGAGGTGTATAACCTCAATCTGAGGTTGAAGCTTACACCTCGTCTCTCCGTGTCAGCTCATTTACAGTAACCGCACTCTGGATTCATGGCCCCTTTTAACGCTACATTTAAAAAAAAAAGTTAATTGCTGTAGTTTGGGCATCTGATTCAAAGCTGCATTTCAGGTAACTGGCTAAGGGCACAGAATTCCCCAGGAACTTCTGTTCAAGCCCAATTAAATGAGCAGAGGAAGATGCACTTTTTGCACAATTTTCATTCATTTCGTTGGACCTTCCACAGGAGACATTCCTGGTAGACTGTGTCCTAAGCATCCGTCTTAAGGTACACGCACTGGGACCCTTCAGCCCTTTGCCCACTTCATTCCTTCCCCCCTTTCAGCAGAGTATTTGATACTTAATTGTAGTGAGATCTGTGCAGAGAAGCCAGTGATCACCTGCCAGCCTTTACATCTGTCCAATTTCTCCGTTTAAGGAGCATAGAGGTTACTGAAAGCAAAAGTACCCTCATCAAGATACCAGGATGGTTACAGGAATTAATTTTAATTACAGAAAGTGCACTTAATTGATTATCCAATAGTTATTAGTGAACTTTGAGGCCCTTTATTTAAAACAAAACTGAGCTATACAGCCAGTCACACACACAGAACTCCGGCCAATTGGCAAAAGGCCATTTGCTGCCCACCTGGGGTGTGAACTGAGGAGGAAACGGCTGTGTCATTCGCACAGTAGCTGACTGAAACTGCTTCTGGTAGACAATGGTATTCATTTTATTGGACTGACTGTTCGGACTTGTAGACGCAGCCCTTAAAAAAGAAAACAATTCAATGGGTTAATATTTTGGTTATCACACTTGCTTTTTCCTTTTTGTACAATGTTCATATACTCCCTGAAGCCAGAAGAGAAACTAGGTACTACTCATACAACAAATTTAGAGTCCAGTGGCACCTTTAAAACCTTTGCTGGTCTTAAAGGTGCCAATGGACTCTAAATTTGTTCTACTGCTTCAGACCAACACAGCCGACTACCTGGATCTAGGTACTGTTTGGTAGATGCTGTTGGCAGCCCACACAAACTAAAAGCAGCTAGCAGTTCACTGTGTATCAGTATGAATGAGTTAACTGTTAAAAGCTTTAAGTTTCCTGCTGTCAACCAAAGGGAACAATTAAAACAGGCAATATTGTTACATCTTCTGCTTTCAGATAAGAACGCATGCAAATTTCCTACATGCAGGCAATTCCTCAAGTGAACCTAATGCAGATTTTTGCTTGTGTACAAAAGGCACACAGTGTAACATTACAGGCCAGGGAATATACAAGTGGCCGCTTTTCATGAACAAACAGCAATTCATTAATTTGGGCATTTCATTAACTGAGAAAAGCAATTGTTAAATTCGTTGGTCACATAATGCTCAGATGTATAAAAGCATTATCTGAATTTCAAGAGGCAAAGAGGCATGCTATTTAGAACAAATTAGTTGACTGACAAGAAAACCCTGCTGATCCCTCTTCCCATCCACACAACTCCAGTGCAGTGAATGTCTCAGCAGTCCCAGTTCCTTGGCACTTGCGGCTCAGCTGCTTCTGCACCAGAGATTATTTTGTAAACCCTGAACTTTCTGTTTGGAGATGCTTGCATTTACAGCACACAAGTCTCCCTGTGTTTCAGTCCCTCTCTCAGCGGAACAGTACCTACAGCCGCATGTTGCTGACAGGAATGGAGGAGACCATCAGTCCTGGCTTCATGATGATTCAACACAACAAATAGGCCAGTGCCTACACAAGGGCTTTCACTGCTTCTCATAATACCTGACCTTTTTAAACCAGTCAGATATCGGACTGCCAACTAACTGGGGTCCCAACCTGAACAGCAGTTTATGGTCTTATTTTGCATGGAGAAATGCTCACCTTTTCCTGGCCACAGGAAATTGTTTCTCTAGGCACAAATACTTTGACCTAGGTAAGCTGTGGTCATAAGCTATCCTGAAGTCAACAGGCAGAGCCTCAGATCTAGAATCTCCATATACTCCAAACATACAGCAGGAGACGTGATTATATTTTCCCTTCATGAAGAAGCAGGGAGACCTTTGTTTCCTGCTGGCCACATGACACTACCCAGAAAATACCTCACATGTGATGACTGGGAGTTCAGCTTCCTAAGCTACCGAACTATTTTGCCTGTGTTAATTACAGGGGCTAAATGTTCTTAGTTTTGCCAAAGCAAAGCTAAGCTGTAAATAAGTCAAAATGCTCTTGAGCACTTTGGATTTATATTGCCATCTAAGCTTCCCACACAACCTTGAGACTTTAGGGATCTCAACACCTTGCACAATTAAACATCACTGCAGTTTGACTTCTGCTTATTCAACACTTGGTATGCTTTCAAAAATCAACCCTCAACTTAGCTAACCTAATGGCCAAAAAACAAAAAATAGTCAAGTTAGTTCTGATGATCTGGGGGTGTGGTGTTAAGACTTGCTTTTCTTTAAACAGCCCCCCTTCCCCCATGTGAACCTGCTTGTGAAGCTGACGGGGGCTTCAAAAGTAGCATGCAGTTGGGCACCACAGTCAGAAGTTACTGTCTAAAATTCTAATGGAGGCGTGCAACCCCCTTGGCCCAAGCAGCTCTGTGTATCCTGGCTAACGGCTATGTTTTGATGGTCCCTCTTCCACTTGTACTTTCCAACAAACACTCCAAACAGTGCTTTAAAAAGCCTCTCTTGTTCCTGTTTATAAAGGAAGCAGATTCTCCATTCTCACTTTGTCTCAGGAGTCCTTTTTTGTCATTTGAACCCTCCCTCTACTAGAGTCAGCCATAGTCATACTTTGCAACCATGATGCCAAAACATTCCATCGTCCTAATAAGTTATTCCCTCTTGCTCTGCTGGAGTTGTTTCATTTGACCAATGAGGTAATCACAATCTTGATCCAAGTAATATTAAGGGTTTTCAACCAGGACTCAGTATTGTGACTATGAGGGACAATATATGGAAAAAAAGCTGTTCTAAAGCAGCCTTCTTTTAACAGTATACAGGATACTCCACCACATACAGCAATGCTTCTACTGGCAGCACACAATCTCCAACCATATTCAAACTGCCTGTTGCCATTCTCACATATTTGGGATCACAATCCTGAGGAAACACACCTGTGCAAGCTCTGCTGAAATAAATGGGAATTGGACAAGTGCGTAGCCATTCTGTCTTCATATTTCCTGCAAAATAAATTGCCCTCTGTTTCCAAATATGTCCCCTTTCCCACGAGAATTCACAATAATTCAGACAGTTCAGCCCTCCAGCCCCAGAACTGCTAACCATTTCCCTTCCAACACCCCCCCAACACAATCTGGACTGCCAAGGAGGCCAGAATACCTGTTACAATGCCACTGTTAATGTCTATAATGTAAAATGTACATGTTTAAGTCAACCAATCCTTTCCCTTCTAACTTGATGTCCTCCATGTACCTTTAAAAGCCTTTTTTGCCTCCAAGTTAAGTGGGCAAAAGGGTGGGTGGCAGCCCTTACAGTCCTTCATTTCATTTGGCTAGAGTGGTTGCCAGGCTAATATTCTGCACAGGTGATTTCATTTTTAAATTACGGCCCCCCATCAAAATGACATTATTACTATACTGCCTCTCCTGTCAAAAGAGCATCCTAACATTTAATTCATTATTTGAACATTTTAACTGGGCTCCATCAAGTAAGTCCAGAGTGCTAACTTGTTTTTAAAAGGTTTGTGTACCTGAAGGGACTGGAAGTTGGAGTGGTACTTCTTCCGGTAACTGGAGGTGTGCCTGGTTTAACATCAATGCCACTCCCAAAGGCCTTCAGCTCCATTTCTGACATCTGAAGAAAACAAGAATGAGTCCATCAAGGTCACCTCCAGAGAACATACAGTTAAACACAGGGAGCTCACATTCAGAGAGCTCATCTCTACACAGCCTTTATTATAATGGACATAAAAGCTAACCTACAAATATCACACCTTATAAATAAAACAAACATTTGAACAAAACAAACATCTGAATAAAACAAACATTTACTTATTTGAACACACAAACATCAGCATTCCTCTGTTGGCCACGAGAGCAACTTAAAAATGACTCAAGTACTTCAAGCCCAGGTAGACTAAGCAGGACACAGTTCTTGTTCTCTCTAGCCACGAGTAACTCCCCCCAAAATAAATGGATAGATCAGAATCCAGTAGCAGTTCAACAGAGCTAATGCCCACAGATTTCAATTAAAAATAAAGCATGCATTTTGCATTCTCCCACTGAAATCAGAGGAACTTCATTTTGGCTGGCCTGTACCTACTGAATAGAAATTCTGTGTTGCGGTCCAGCATTCATTAGAGCCTTTAGAAGGATGAATGCGCAACACAAGCCACCTAAATACAGGCTCTCTCCTACAATGCTCCTTCTATATTCCTTCATCTCCCAGCCATTCACCATCAGACTTACATAGTTCCCTCTAAGCTGAGCTAGGGGGTGCTGGTGCACAAAATTTTAACAGGCAATGCAGGGATTTTTGCTTTGGCTCACAAGGCATTGCCCCCCTCCATTGGAAACAACGGAGGATGGGGGCACCCCTCCTTCTGGGGCCCAAAGAACTGGACCCCCTGTTCCAATCTTTTTGAAATGGGGGGTGAGGGGTTGAGGAGAGGCACCAGCAGCTATACTGCAAATTTAGTGCCTCTACCTATAAAAACAGCACCTCCAGAGCCCCATGGGCTATAATGGTCCCCACAAGCTATAATGGAGCAGGAAAAAATAGGGTCTTTTTTGCACACCCCTATTATGCTTTTCCCGGAGCTGCGGTGGCTCAAGTGGTTAAGACGCTGAACTGCAGGCTGTGGAAGGTCAGTAGTTCAGCAGTTCGAGACCCAAGAGTGCCGCATGACGGGGTGAGCTCCCGTCTCCAGTTCCAGCTCCTGCCAACCTAGCAGTTCGAAAGCAAGAAATTGCAAGTAGATAAATAGGTACCACTTCAGTGGGAAGGTAACAGCGTTCTGTGCGCCTTGGTGTTTAGTCATGCCGGCCACATGACCACGGAAACGTCTTCAAACAGCGCTGGCTCTTCAGCTTTGAAACGGAGATGAGCACCGCAACCCTAGAGTCGGATTCGACTGGCTTTCGAGCAAGGGAACCTTTACCTTTACCTTTACTATTATGCTTTTCAGTATGATTTGTAAGCTGCCTTGAGTCACAGGGAAAAGTGGGATATAAATATCTGAGTAAATTAATAATTTGGGCAGGTTGATAACATTTAAGCAACTTCCTGTTTGTTAGGTCAGGCAGGGTTCTGACAGTGACTCTTCCTCCTCTGTTATACTTGACCTGTAATGCTGCTGGTCACATTTCACTAAAACCCCCCAAAGTAGACTGCAAGAGTCCCCCAAGTGCTGGTATGTTTTCTAAGGTTCAGCAAAAGGTGATGGTCCTCGGCCAGGTCTATCAATATAATGGAAAGGGGTGGGTAGACCTGTTCTCTGGAGGACAGGTCTACCAATACAGTGGAAAAGGGGTGGGTGAGATTTGTCTTGATTCTGTTTTCTCTTATAATGTTTAAATTATTCTTAAAAATATAGGTTAAATATTATTTAAAAGAATTTATTCTGAGATTTTTATAAGGTTATGGAAGTAATGTTCTAAAAAACTAATTTACGTGATAGTCAAATGTAGACTTGCTCACAATTCTACTGCTACTAGCTTTTTGCGCTCACGAGGTAGAATTTCTGCTCACAACACTGTGGAGCTTAGAGGGAACACTGAGACAGCTGGGGTCCACTGTGCAAAATAGAAGAGGTTGTCCTAGTTAGCTAACAAGCAGCGACCCTCTGCCCCAACACCAGTTTAATCATATTTGGTCCACAAAGAGCTTCCTCTGCACAAAATGGAACACAGGAAAAGCTGCAAGCCTATTTGTACAACATACCCACCCTCTGAAAAAACAATGTTTGGGTCATGTGCACTCCCATAATCCCACTTGGGAACTGCTGCATAGGAGTGGGCAGTCAGTAGTACACAGTCCCTAAGCATCTACGCCACACACTCTTTCCCTTCCATATATGCTGAGTTCCACTGTTTAGGAAGGGATACAAAACAGCTGAAATGATTGGGATGCTTGGCCTAATTCATAAAGTACCCACCCCTGGGCAACATTTTTTTTTAAAGAAGCTTCACTGACAATATGATGCATTTGCTTTTGTAAAGATAATATTTAAACAAAGTACATCCCACCCTTTAGATATGTAACTTTTCTGATTAGAATGCTGGGCCACAGACATAGCCAGAACCATTTAACTGACAGAACCATTTCAAAAATACACGTCCATTTCAGCTCCCAGGAAGAAAGGACAGTCTCTAATCTAGAATCCAAGACCAAGTAATTAGTAATCCATTAAGATCCAAGGATGTGCCAGCAAGTGGTTACTGGCTTTGGTGACCTAGCACAGGCGCTAAAGCAGGACATCTCTTTGAATTAGGTCTTGCTGTTAATTACAAAGTGCACATGCTCACGTAAGGGTGCCTGAATCGTAATAAAAACAAGTATTAGGAGTAAGTTAAATTCATATTAAGAACTGACTATTTACAAACTTTGCTGGCATCTCTGGAAGTGACAATGGTCAAGTGGAATTGCAATGGTCAAGTGGAATATGAGATAACACAACACTATGTAAATTCTAACCACCGAATTCCAATTCCATCATTTCTTACACCTCTCCCAATTTGCTGCTCTTTCCTAACAAGATGTCAGTTCTGTCAGAACAAGGACTATGCCCCCTTTTGAACTAATTCACCATGCTCTTAAGATACCCTTGGATACAATGTGCATCAACACACACTGTCATCCGGCTTCTACATAGTAAAATTTACACACACTCACCTTCCCAGTTATAATGCTGTGCTGAGTTCCAGCAGGAATCAGTCCCCTGAAGGGCTGCCCGACTTGTGCTGGCCGACTTAAGCTCTGAGCCTGAGGCTGTGGAGGTGTGTGCTGCAGTGGAGGCTGCATGGACTGTGGGAGAGCAATTAAAGGCTGGCCTGCTGATCCAAAGTTGGGCAGAGAAAGTTGCGACCCCGGTATAGGTACTGTCACCTGGAAAGAAATACAAGAGAGTGGATACATCAGATCTACAGGTGGTTTAATTACTGCTTTATTTACAAAATGTGTATGCTGCCCTTTTCCATGCACTTGCTGAACTTTGCTCACAAGGTAAAAACACGGCACTATAAAATAACCGGGAGGGAAGGCAGCATGGTACGGCCCGATATCGTCAGAAGCTAAGCAGGGGCAGCCCTGGTCAGTACTTGGATGGGAGACCTCTAAGGAAGACTCTGCTGAGGACACAATGACAAGCCACCTCTGCTTAATTACTTTTCTTGAAAGCCCCTTGCCGGGGTTGCCGTAAGTCAGCTGTGGTTTGATGGCACTTTACATACACACAACATAAAATTACCAATTTTAAAACAAGCCATAAAAAAATAAATTCATAATGGAACAAAATTTACTTAAAAAAAATACCCAAGTTGACATCTTTTGGAATTGCAGAGGAAAACTTAGGAACATGCAAGCAGATTCTGCCCATTTAGAAAGCCAAATGATACTGGACAGAGCTGCTGCTGCTGTTATTATTATTATTTATTCAATTTCTATCCTGCCCTCCCTGCAGGCGGGCCCAGGGCAGGTTACAGAGTCACACAGAAATCGTGACTAAAATGACAATGAATAGATTTAATAAATAGAAATTAAAAATAAAACTAACATTAAAATCAGTTGAACAACAGCCAGAGTGCGCTTGCCTGAATAACAGGTTCAAATGGGAGGGATGCAGTAGTGCAGCTGGTTAGCTCACTAAATGCAAAGAATCAGCGCTGTCAGCAGAGGGAGGCCAAGATGGATTTGGATGCCTGGTGCCTCAACCAACAGCCCCAGTGGAACAACTCTGTTTTACAGGCCCTGCAGAATTGTAACAAGTCCCGCAGGGCCCTGGTCTCAGGTGGGAGCTTGTTCCACGAGGCAGGGGCCTGGGCTGAAAAGGCCCTGGCCTTGGCTGAGGCTAATTGGATGTCCTTTGGGCTGGGGACAGCTAAAAGATGTTGCTCGCTAGAGTGTAAGGTTCTGCAGGGCACGTATAGGAAAAGGTAGTTTCTCTCCTTGTTACATCTTTATTGCCCTTTATCATTCAATATTTATGAACAACAGTAACATTATAAAGAACGTATACAGTTAATTATAATTTTTCTTTAGGAAAATATATCAAAACTCAGCAGTCATTTTGACCCCAGGAAGAACTGCACTGAGGATCAGATGTAATACAGGGACAGCCTGCCTGATGATCACCCAAGGCACTTTGCTGACATCCCCCGCCCCGCCCCCCACCTGCCAGCACGCCAGCTGCAGTTAACAGGATCCCTGCTATAGCACACCAGAGTTCATCTGCTACCCCCTCTTCATTTCAACAGCTCCCAGTGCAGGAGAAATTCCTGGTGGGCCATAGACTATACGGTAAGCTTACAGATCTATACTATTTTTCAGAAGATGTTCAGACGCGTACCATCAGTAGTAAGCAGATTGCTTTCAAAGTCCCATGGTTACATGGGCTCCCTGCACAAGAGCTATAGGCTCTTGAGACATCTGATTTTTTTAAAAGAACAAGCTACATGTAAGTGAACTCAAAATTGCTATCCATCTCACTGGAAACTTTGCTTACTAATTGTGGGTTCTAGGTGCATAACAAAAGTAAACAGAGTAGATAAAAATACGACAGAGGTCTCTTGTCAAGAGAATAACATGTTTTGAGAAACACTTCTGAGAAAAGAATTCTCATACTTAAAAAAAAGCCTGTTCAAACACACCAGCAGTTATGAGATTACTACAGTGAATTTTTTAAAAAATGATTTATGTTACTACCACATACAGTTCAGCTACTTCCTCATAAGATGACATGAACCTTTGCTTTCAAAAGGATATTCTCTTGTCAAGAGGTCACAATACAACACACAACATATACAAGTTAAATACAACTGAAAGCAATTTACCGTGCCATAGTTTACCTGCTGGAGAGCGCTGGGAGACTGTGCAGTATTATAGAAGCTTGTCTGTCCTGGTTGTTGAACCTGTCCAGAATATAAATTTGAGGCCTGGGTAAGAGTAGCTCTGGCCTGAGAAAAGAGAGGTTGATAGTTTCTAGGTGACTAACTAGGTACAGTTAATTTAATTATAAGAAAAAAAAGAACAGATTTATGGGCTTTTCTATTTAATCATTTCCCTTACTATACATATTTTATGTTTGGAAAAGCAACACATATGAAGAAAATTCCACAAATAAAATGTACATACTGTTAATTACAGTATGTATTTGTAAGAGCTGATTTTTTTATATAAATACAAACGTGGCATATACAGCACGGTTAGATATGAAACAGAACACTCTCTAGGGTGTTTTACATTTTCTATAAAAGTTTTCTATAAAAGTTATGATGAGTGATAAGGACCACATCAGAGTGTGCATGCACTCACGAGAACTGGATTTAAAGCTCCTATTCCTGCAGCTGAAATCACTTAGGAACTGCAAGATCTTATCTAATCAACCTCTCCTGCCCTCTCTGCTGGAGTGTCCATCCGTCCATATACAAACTCCAGCAGCTGCCCATTTGTTCATTCAGAGTTCAACAATATAGCACCTAAAACATACATTAGATTATGTGGAGCACCACACATGGGTGACAGCAAGGCCGCAAATAACAGCAGGCCACTTCATGCAAACTGGCTATGTAGCTTGCATGATACGGCAGCAGTCACCTGGCATCCCTACCCACCCAATGTAACGTGCAATGTAACTCAACATCTATCTACAGCCCATCTCTACATTACTGAGCTAGAATATAATTACAGGGGACTGAGCAGAGATTTTGTTTCACATTACACACCATGCGTGGTGAGGACCTGCTGACATTTTACAAAACCCAGAACTGAATTTCAGAACAGCACAACCCCAAAACATTTGATTTTGCTGCATCGAAGCACCACGGGATTCCAACTCGGACTCCTCAGCACTGCCTCTGACCTGGAGCAGATGTGTATCAATAAGCTGGGAGCCTCCCAGCCCTGAAGCCTGGCTCAGTTGATGTTCATACAGGATAGGGATTGGCTGAGTATTCGACGGCTGCTGGAACGCAAGGCTAGACTGTGCCTTGGCAAGCTCCTGATGCTGTACTGCTGGGAAGTTGTGCAAGGCTGTGCCAGAAAGAACCACCGGTGAGGGCTGAGACAGACCACTCTGCATAAATGCTTGCTGGGATCTACAAAATAAGGTAAGACAGCATGAGTCATCAAATACAGTTGAACAGTGAAACTTTTGTTAGCAAGTGAAAACTTAATCGGGTGCTTTGATTTTGGGGCTGGGTTTTAGTTTGGCTGCTGCTCTAAATATAGTAGTGGTTAATTTTTAATATGTGTTTAGATTTTAACTGGTTTGATATTCTGAGTTGCACAAACTGCCTCAAAAAAGCCCTCACTGGATGAGGAGTGCAGGATATGCATTGTTAATAAATAATCAATTTAAGTAAAAGCCATTCACACAGCAAATTACAGACCACTGGCTGACAGAAGTTTTAAACTGATGCCGACTGGTTATTCCAACTTTCTCGCTGAAAGTTAAGAGGCAAGGTAGAACTTGTTAGAGACTTCTTAAACTGCTAGCATTATTTCAAGTCCTTCCTTCTGGAGCAGAAGAAACTGATATTGTTGGTAGGCCAGACCTCTGGTATCTCAGAGGGATGGTATTTCACAAGTCACATTTACTGTATATTTCTTACTCCCTCAAGTCAAGGAACATTTTAGTGCACAACCCTTGAACCAATGAACACGATGTAATAATCACTGTGCACACACATTTAATAGAGGGAGCAATAGGCAGGAACTAAAACAGCTGCTGCAGGGCCATCTACATGTGCAGCTCACAAGATGCTATAAAGGTCAAGGAATCAGGATGTTCCTGCAGTGTGTGCACCCTCACTACAAAGGGCTTCCTATCTGTTAAAGAAAATGCTTACCGATAGGGTTGCAAGGAAGAGTTAAACAATTCCTGAGCCTGGGAAACAGCAGGTGCTGCTCCTAAACCCAACTGGGCTTGATGCTGCCCTTGCAGAGGTGCATATATGGGGATTGGTATCTGCTGAACTGAAGTGGGCTGTAAGGAAGAGAAAGAATTAAATACCTGGACAAACATAGATGAAACTATGACAGTACTGCCTACTCAGCTGGAGGGCAGCTCAAAGGATTGAGGCATTTCCCAACCTGTTACCAGAGATCCTTTAACCAAATAGCAAAACTTGGGGTGTTTTACACGTAGAGCAAGTAAGCTATTTTCCCTCCTCCCCCCAGTTACATCTCACTAGCCACTAGGAAGCTCCTCCAGTGCCTGTGCTTGACCAATATCTGCCAGGACCCAAGTGCTGGAACAAGTACTCCAGTTCTAACAGCTGGTCAGCTTGAACTTGCCTCATCTTTGCATATACTGCTAAAAACATTCCACTTCGAGCCAACTGCTGTAGCAACCTGTCACTCGTTTAGTTGGACAGGCACATCCAAAACAGAGAGCAAACAAGCCCTGACTTGGACAGTAAGAGCCAAGTTTTCTATTTCTATATAGAAGGTAAAGTGCTGCCCAGTATCTTACAACAGCTTTACTGGCAAATCAACAGTCAATCCCCTCAAAGTACCTGTGAAAGTCCTGGTTGAAATCCTTGCTGCTGGGCCAGTGAGGGGGGACCTAGACGTGCATGCTGAGTGTTGAACAGATGGCTTGTATCCATATAGAAAGCAGGAATCTGAGCTACAGAACCACAAGCAAAATTAATCAGTCAAGTGGTGCCTAAATTATATCTAGAAAAGAAAGACACATTCATTTGTCTAAAACCTGACCCATTTTTTTGTTGCCAATTAGCAGTGGGAATTGGGACTGGCATAATTTCTACGATTGATCTACAAAAAGTTCATTTTGAATACTAGAACATTTAAATAAACTGTTACTAGTAAAGAACGGACTGCCACTAAGCATACAAGAAAGTCTAGCTTTCCTGATTTAGACAAGACATGCAGGAACTTTTTTAAGAGACGTTGAGCTTAAATTCTGTCACCTCTCTCCTTAAACAAAGAGAACATAATCCTGTGCCCAGGTACAGTATAAAACATATTCCACCTGACCCCATTTACCTGCTGCTGACTGGGACACGTAGACCTGTGGACTCTGCTGCTGCTGGGCAATGAGGGATGGCATGCAGCTCAGCTGAGAAAAGTGACTGGCAGATGCCAAATTACTGGTCTGTAGCTGTTGTGGTTTCACTTTACAGATATTGGGTGGGTCGGAGGTGCTGGTTGTTTTTGTACTCAGCGAAGAGGTAGTGTACGTTCCAGCTCCTAAAAAGTGACAAATCAGCAATGTAATGGGTCACTGGTTATAACTGAATGCCACAATGTTTCAGCAAGTCAAATACTTAGCTTACATTAAGTAAAAAAAAAAAAATGGGGAGGGGGGATTGCTTGTGAATTAAAACTTTATCAGTTTTACAAGGGTATTTACCCAAGGTGGTTTAACATATGACCTCTTCCTATATTTGGCGAGATGATGAGTCGCAAGTCTGTATAACGGATGCATCTGTTGGCATTCATGGCAAATGCTCTACTGCTGGAGAACCAGTTGTCCCAGAAGCTAGTTTAGGGCTAAATGTCTTTCAAAGCCAAGCAGGTCCCCGTCCCTGAACTGATCTTCAGAACCAGCAGTGAGCAATACTGAATAAAACAGCTATTGAGGACACATGTTACAGTAACATGTAGCCAAACCATTCTTCTGCAGTATCTCTCACAGCTGATATAACAATCTCTCCCCCCCCACACCACCAAAAAAAATGCCTCTTCAACATGCTTTATGAGCTATGGGGACTGAACCATTAAAAAAATCCCACAACCCTCTTCTAGCATGCCCAATTCCATCAATGTTGAACTGGAATTATAGATGCTGATACAGCCATATCATCTTCTGACTACATCAAGGTTTTTCTCTGCTTAAATTAAACAGAACGTCAGCTCACAAACACCAATTTTAGATAAATGCTAACTGTACTATTATGTCAAAGAATTATCAGAAGTTCTTTACAGTCCATATTGGATTTGTGGACATGGCCTTGCTATTGTAACTGGAAACTAAACACCCTTTTTCTTTCCAATATTTGGTCCTGTAAAATGTTTACTATGATTTTGAAAAACTCCTCTGTAATTAATAGTCTTTCTCCTAAATTTTGAGTGCCTTTGTGTGTTTTTAAAGTACGGAGAAAATAAAAGAGCCGCACTGGTCGCAGGAGATAAAAAGTGAGACCAAGGCTGATGGTGCAAAAATCAGGTAAAACATATTTTATTACTCAGATAAAATCTCCAAAAATATTCCCTATGCATTTTGCCAACATATACTCTTTTTAGAATCACTATATCTAATAGTGATATGTTTTGCTGTCATCCCAAATCACAAAAGCAGCAAAACTAGCCATCAACAGAAAGGCGGTGTGTATGTGTGTATATTTACTTCAGGGACTCTCTAGACATGCAGAAAGATATGAGTTTGTGAATTAACTACAAAAAATAGCCCCAAGGTCAGTCACATGAGAACTGAATCCACTCCAAGAATACAAGTGTTTAAAGTCAAAGGGGTGGGGTGGGGTGGAGGATTAGGCTGCTCAGTCCCCTGAGAGCTTATAGACACCAGGAAAGAGAGATGGGGGGGAGGGATATGAATGGAATTTCCAAGCTGTTTCCAGTCCCAATTTCTCATAGGTTCCCAACCTGTAGAGTAGGATGACACCACTAATTAGAGGGAAATTGGAAACTCAACAAGAACACGTGGCCAAATAAGTTGCAGGACACAATCTACAGGCCAATACCTGACAATGATGTTGTAGGTGTAACAGAAGCCACAGGAATAGGAGGCATTGATGCACTTGAGAAAGAGCTGTATGTGCCACTGGTTGGTCCACTGCTGCTGCTTCCCCCTCCACCACCACCACCACTGCCACCAGATATAGGAGGGGCTGTCGAAGTAACTGGTGAATTCTTCTCCCCCACATTTGGTGAATTCTCCCATGCTTTGCGAGCAGACTCCATCTGTTCAGAAAGAGAGATAGCTTTAAGACAAATACATTGTAGGTTTGGCTTTTGCACTCATTTTTATATCAACTCACTCTAGAAAGTATCCATTTCTCTGGTGAGCTGCCAGGGAAAGTTAATTGTTTTGGATTTTTCAGTATGGAATTGCCTTAAAATTTGCAAACCAGAATAGACAAGTACTGTAAAGATCAGAGTGAATCCCTAGTGCCTTCTGTAAAAATAGGTTGTCTAAAACAACTGTGAAAAGTATAACTCAGAAGTATAACAGGTTAAATGATGTTAGTAGGACAGTTCACTCAATACAAGTATGCAGCTAGAACATCACAGACCTACATACATACAATTTTCAGAGAACTTGGCCCAATTCTACCTTGTATACTGACCAGAAAAGAAAATAACCTAACTTTTGCTTTCTAAACCATATTTACTGCTCTTAATTCGCACAACAGATAAAGGAAAAAAACTTGAGTTCTTATGTTTCTTGAACAAGAATGCTAGATATCAACTAAGTATGGCTCTGAACCATTTCAACTCTTCATGGCTCTGCTTTGGACATACTAAATCTAAGTGCTACTTTGTATAACCCCATGCCTTGAACACATCATATAATTTAAGATCTGTAACCTGACACCATCTTTCCCCCTGCTCTGAATGACTACAGAAACGCCAGTTACTAATAGAAGGGTGGTCGTGTAAGTTAAGCTTTTAGAGTGCCCCGCAACTTTTTAAATTCCAAACCACAGTAGAGTTAATGACATTTAATCAATAAGGTTACACACTCAGTTTTCTAGTGGAACCGTTTTGTAGCTACAATGCATGCTGCAAGCCATCATCCTGTCGGAACTAGAGCCAGCAAAGATTAGGTTTTGTTTGTGAAGGATATTCCCATACATAAGACTGGACTGTGAATTAACTTTCAAAATTGTTTTTGTTCTACCATGTTAACCAAATAATTTCTCTAGATGCAAACTGTACAGGTTTCCATAAAGAAAGAACAGTATCTACCAAACAGACTCCAATCTACAACCTGGGAGAAAGAAGAGAGATTGGAATTCACACCAATGCATTTAGATAGTACTCTCCCATAAACTCTTAAGAAAATGAGAGATTTCCATAGGCTTCTGCCTACTCGGTAGATTTGTACTGTTTTGTTTTTCTGTAGTGAATGGGGACTTTACCTTCACAATTAAGCACATGCTTCCTAGTGCCTTATTCTAAGCATTCAAATGGTTCCTGAGATCACCACATAGTTATACAAATGAAAAAAAACCAAGGTATATTACTTCTTCACAGCAACACTTAAAGCTGTATAAATCTGCAGAGGCAGACTTAGTAATAGCTCTATAACGAATGTTAAGTGGAAGTTTTATTTAAATTATACACATTTACTTTAAAAGTAGCTTTCAGAGCTGTGGAGATGATGTCTGCTAGGACATCTGTTTATCCACTCAACATCTTCGCTCTCTAATCTCACTCAATTAACAGGCTTACTTGTATACATGTTATGTACAAAGCATGTTACTGATAACGAAAGATATCAAACCCACCCCCAAGGAGTTAAACAGACGGGGGCATGTCCCAATAGGAACCTCTTGTGCAGACAACCAGTGAAGTGAGTTATGCAACAGCACAGAATCCTGTGAGTATGTACATGCAATGAACCATATCCTGATACAAAGGATGAGAAGAATGAGCTAAACATCCAAGTCAAGGCCCCACATCAAAAACCATTCATTTGTCAATAAGGTTAAATTGTCAATAAGGTTAACTATCAAGCAGCAGCTTTACTGAGTAACTGACCCAAAAATCTCTCCTTTGTACCTTCTACATAGATCTCTGGCCAAGAGGAAATCTTTTTAATCTTCCACAAAGCCATTTTAATGGCCCACTAGCCTGCAAAAAATTGCCTGAAGACACTCCGAGTGTGCCTTTCTTACATATACGGCCTACTGTATCTGCTAATGCTAAAGCCACAGTATTATATCTTTTTGAAACTAAACCTGGGCCTTTAATGGAAAAGGTGGGATAGAAATTTAGTGTTCCTCCATTTGGCTTATTTAGAGCACTAAGAGTTAGTATCGAAACTCACACAAAGTCAGCAAGAGACTGTCTTGTGTTGAGAGGCACGATCCAATCCACACAAGTGCTTCTAATATAAAGATGACTTTCTACCACAGGCCAAACACCACGAATTATAAGACAACATCAGTGACCACTGATATAACACAGCAACCTATCAAGCATACCACCTTACTTACTGCCAATCCCCTATTTGATGTCTGTTGCATCAGCTAGCCGATATACGTTACATACTGCCAAATTAAACACTGTCTGCCAAAACAATGCACAACCTACTTCACAGAATATCCTCTGGAACCACATATTAATAAACAGTTTACATTCCAGGAGTTCACTATGAGACATGAAGACGACAACTCATACTTTCAAGAGATATAAATCCTACCTAATGTTCTGACTTACGTACCTAAGGATTTGGGTGGCAAAAGTCAGTTGCTTGATGTTAGTGTTCGTAACTAAGTGGGGATGATAATTAAAATGTTTAGCCCTCTCGTTCTATGTTCTAATGGTCTATAAAGCAAAAAAGCTGCTTTTAAAAGCTGCCTTGTTGGTCTCTCCACTGAAGTCCACCAGCAAGATCTCCATTAACTGTTCCCCCTGCATGCAAGAAAATGACCCTTAGAGGGATGTGGTACATACCTTGAGGGTGAGGTCCACGGTAGCGGGAGAAACTGGAGTTAGGCTGGAGCTCTGTTGTAGAGTCTCCCTCCTAGGGAGGGGAAGGGTGTGGGGCAGGGGCACCTGAAAGGCAGGCAACACACATCACATTCTAGCTAAGTCTATGACACAAGCCCCATCACAAGCAAGAGCTCAAGCAATACTGCTGAACTACTACAAGTCTTCCAGGCTTGAGCTTTCAGCAGGGATGCTTTGACAGAGAGGATGGAAAACCTGATTGGGTAAGAGCCTATCCAATTTGTGGAAATAGAACACTGTCTATGGATTTAATTCCAAAAATTAAGCTCAGGTTTGTGTTTCCTGTAGCCTAATCCCCATAGGTCCCGTTAAATAAAAGGTATGGCAGGCCTCCATATTTTCCTTCTGTAGTGCCATAAATAGGCTTTGTTTTTCTCCTCTTAGCTACGGTAAGAAGACTACACTTTTATTTTACGTCTTGTTGGTCCGGTTCTGTAAGTCTAAGTTTAGGAGGAAGAACCTGAATGTGACTAAATGCCCTCAGTGAACTTAAGCTCTCCTCAAATCCAAATGAGCATATTTTCTCTAAGAGTCAGATATCAGACAATCTGAAACCGTCATGCTCTCTTATTCCAGTTGTTGCCACTGATCTTACAATCACCAGTATGTGATGCTGTCACAGAATGGGATGAAACTAGTTAAAAGAATGAAGGTACTTGATAGTTCAGTCCGTATCTCCTATGGGTGACTCCCATCTCCAAAAATGCAGTACACTAAAATCACCAGCACCCCAGAATTATCCGGGATGCAATCTATCTATAACAAAATTAAAAACCTTTCAAGCCATTATGATCAGAAGGAGAAGACACAAATCTACGAACTCTCGTCACAAATCTGAGCAAAGAATATTAAGTATCACCAAGTCCTTCACAGCCTATTTAGCAACGAGAAATCCTCTTGGAGCTGTTCTACCTCTGTTGTCCTACAAAACACACCACCATGCTTAAATCAGAAATGGATCCACAAAGCAAAGACCAGATGCACAAGGGCCTCCATTTTAAAGGGGTATTTTATATTGCCGTATACCAGCATCCACCAGTCGCAGGGGGCAATGACCTAACAAGCAAATCCACAAAGCCTCTGTAGACTTTGCCAAACAACGCCCCCCCCCCCCCAACACATAAATGAAAATACCTGCACACAATCACTGCAACTAATTTTTTGCTGTTTGATGTTTTAGGTTGCTTTAATTCTACCTGGCAACTACCATTCATTTTAAAAGCTATTCAGATTTATGTGTTCACGTATCACAGTAGGAAATTACAATACCAGATGGCAAGTAAACATCTGTAGAGGAACTGTACCACTTTGTCGAGAACATGAAGCTTATGAATGAATATGCTCATTTTGAGAATGGTTGTAATTCACATGTTATACGCCAGACTTGCAAATCGATTTAGGGCCTATTATATATCCAGTACTCCATCTGGCAGTGCTGTTTTTGCTTCTTCTTAGCCCTTAAAAGAGAAAGCTGCACATGCATGAGTTCTCTCTCTTGTGCACACAGACAACTGGTAAGCATTTAAAACTTGGAGAGAGAATGGCTCAACTGAGATGTCATGGTACCAAGTATCAGGTGATCTGGTAACAAACAGTGCCTCGGCTGACTCATGTGTTCCTTCCCCCTTCCTCCCATTGCTGGAGATAACCATAGTGTACCACAACATCTGAATCATATGAACATTCCCTCCAATCAAAACCTTCTTTAGACTGTGGTTGGCAGTAACCACCATATACCCAATTCAAATGCCACAGAAAATTATATTTACTGCAAAACACACAGAAGGGAGGAAGAGTAGACAATCCTGAGGAGGGAGGAGCATATGAACCCATAGAAGTTCATACCACTGGCTGAAGGGTGTCTGAATCCAGCCAGTGTGGACAGGTAACCATGGTATCATGGGAAGGTATTAACAGAATGCTAGGGGTCTGAGCCATGGTGGTTCAGAGGTTAAGACACTGAACTGCAGACCGGAAGGTTGGTAGTTCAGCAGTTCGAAACCCTAGTGCTTCGTGATGGAGTGAGCTCCCGTTTCTGGTCCCACCTCCTGTCAACCTAGCAGTTTGAAAGCAAGAAATTGCAAGTAGATAAATAGGTACCACTTTGGTGGGAAGATAACAGCATTCTGTGTGCCTCGGCATCTAGTCATACCGGCCACATGACCACGGAGACGTCTTCAGACAGCACTGGCTCTTCAGCTTGAAAACGGAGATGAGCACCGCCCACTAGAGTCAGATTTGACTGGCTTTTGAGCAAGAGAAACCTTTACCTTTACTTAGAGTCTGAATATATGACACATCAAGAGTACTCCGCAAGAAAAATGTGTGGTCTGTCATTTGCATATTTGCTTGGAGCAACTGCTAAGAACACAGGATAAGCCATAAATAAAAATGATAACCTGTATTGGGTGTGAAGGACAGTGACATTATTTACTTACATATGCTCTATTTCTGTAACATGACTGCACACAAGAAAGTCTGTTTCAAACTACTCAATACGGTTTGTAATTACTCTTTTAATCCTTACTCCCATCTATTTATAAACAGATTACGAATAAGAAACACAATGTGTATTCCATGCTCCAATTCTGTTTATTTTAGGTTACACAACAGAGCAGTAATTTTGACTACAGAACCAGACTGGTGTATCAGTCAGACTTGAATGACTGGTTGAAAACAGCCACCTGGTAACCCCTCTTGAACCTGTTCGACTTTAGAATTCTGGTGGCATTCACAAGAATGAATTGCTTCCTCATCCTTAAAGCTAGCTCAGAGACTGAGGCTAGTCAGGGACAGATCTGGTCCTGCAAGTTTTCTAAAAGCAAGTTAGGTAAGAATTTGTGGATCTCAACCATTATAACAATGTGTGATTCCTTATCATATGGTACACATTACTGTAACTATTCCTTTAGCTTGCAGACTTCTTTTAAACAGCTTTCTATTCTTCCACAACTCTTGAAAGCTTTCCCAGATTCTGATCTTCTGAACAGTTATGTACCTCAAAAACCTTCATTAGATCTCTTAAAATGATTTCCAGCATTATTCACTCACCATATTTCTGCTCCACAGAAAGCATCCACCCACCCTAGGAGAAACTACGGAGTGCAATCTACCGCATGATCAAGCAGCTAGGCTGCCACAATAGAAAGCTAAAATATAAAGAACTAAGCTTAAAATCCAAGCAGAGGGGACAACTTAAACTCTGAAGTTACTGACAAGCTTACATTTGTCACTAAAGCCTCTTCCATCTTTGCACTGCTTGTAGCCACTGTACTGGAATGAGAGGAAGGCGTTGTGTAATCTGTAACAGACTCCTGCAAAGGGGAAAAAAGTTGAAGAAGCTGACCTATATATCCATATTTTCCCCCCAGAAGCAGAGTAATTTGAACATATAAAAACTTAACCAATCAGAATCAAATTCATTGCACCAATGTTAGAAGGATCAAATTTATTGTACTAACGAAGTTATCAATTCAGCACTTTCCCAAAAACAGTGATGTTCACCCACAGGATGTTAGCTTAAATCCACAAGAGGACATGGGCTTGTCAAGGGAGATGCTTTGGAAAGATTTATTAACTTGTAGGCTATACCCAAGACAATTCTGCTAAGCACAATCTTTTAAGTATGACTGCATGACACAAGTGGCAAAGTCCTACACCATCTGCCTTGATACCGTAGGAAGAATACCGTTTCTTGCCATTAATTCAGCAACAATGACAAAAAAATCTCCTCAAACCAGACACCTGACTAATCAATAAATACTACAAAGGCCAGGCCGGCTGGCCGCATCTTTCCTCATGTACCTTCAGACTGTAGGAGGGTCTCTGTCCTAGCTATCGCTGCTTATAGTTGTGAAAGGATGATCTAGGTGACATCTTCGAAACATCTTTTTGCACAGAAAGAAAATCTTGATATTTGGGGATCAGCTAATTCAGTTGTGAGGAAATGTGCTGCTGATTCCCCTGAAGTGTCCAATGAGTTCTTATGCATGCTGCCGCCAAGGCAGTAGCTATTAGTTTTTATTTGTTCATGACGTTTATTGATAACAAATACTGCTTAAGAATTAGAAGAAAGTCCTCAATGTCTTAGAGATAGTAACTGAAAACATAGATAGATTTTGACCTCTATATTCCAAGGTCAGTATTTCAATCTTGACAGTGGCCTGGCCATCCAACTTCAGGTGGTCTTCGAGCAAACAGATCAACGAAATCCATTTCAATACAGATTCAGGCCTGGGTTTGGGGCAGAAACTGCCTTGATAGCTCTTGCTGACAATCTTTGCTGGGAGAGTGATGGGGATTGCTCTCCAGCTTGTTCCTTTGGACCTCTCAAGAGGTTTTTATACCATCAACCACAGTGTCTTCCTGGAGCAGCTGGCTGAGCTAGGAACACTATCCTCTGCTGGACCCCCTCCTACCTGACAGGCTGGTTTCAGAAGGTGGCAGTGGGTAGCTGCTGCTTGGCCCCAACATATATTTTAAAAACAACGTTGCAATTAAATGAAGCATTCAAGGATAAAAATGGTAGATTTCAGTCTCTGGAGGCAGCCAAGAAAGCTTTCAAGTAGTAGTGTAGTTGCTTAAGTTTACCAATATTTATCCAGTGAAATAAAGGTTTTGGGTGACTTTTAGTTATGATCTGCACATCTGTGTGGGATCAGGGTCTATGACATTGGTACAATGGATTTCACAACACTGTTTATTCACTCCTTAGAATGACCACACACAAAAGATTAGAGGCAATCTGAGGTCCATGCGCCAACTGAATGTTCCACAGTAAAGCCATATTCCTGGAGAATCTTTAAGAATGTAAGGAGACCTCTGCTGGATCAGCCCAGTAGTCCATGTAGTCTAGTCACCTCATAGCCAACCAGTTACACCAGAGGGCCAACGAAGCATAGAGGCCAAGGCCTTCCCTTGATGTTGCCTCCTAGCGCTGGTATCAGAGGTCTACTGCCTCTGAATGTGGACATTTCCTTTAGTAGCCACTAATAAATTTAGCCTCCATGAATCTGTGTAATCCCTTTTTAGAGCATCTATGCTTATGTCAAAATTTTAACTGAACACACATTTTCAGACAAGCTTTAATAACACCCCCCCACACACACCGGTACACACATACACAGAAATTAAGAATCGCTACTGTGGTCGAAACTGGATGGTGAAACATCTGATTTTTGTCTAGTGGATGCTTCTGTCATACAACTGGCAGAAGAAAGTGGGAACAATTATTACACTGCCTGAATTTTTTCAGAGATTTGCAGTTATCGTTTCTTGGCAAACTCCAAGAGCAGCCACACATCAATAAAAGCATGTATAGAGATCTGTGTATATAGACTCTGCTCAAATTCTCAGGTGCTTATTAAAATATTTATATTCTGCCTTTTGATGCAGTTCAGAGCAGTTTACAAAAACAAACTCTGCAAACTTTATACTAAAAGAGCATAAAAAACTGTAGAGCAGCAGACTATATTAAACGTAATACAGCTGCTGAAATAACTACAATAGCAGATGACATCATCAGCAAAAGGCAACTAGGTGGCAACTAGCAGTATTAAAATCAGAGAATGATAATCAGAGTAAAAACACAACAAATGACACAACCAAAAGCAGAGCAAAACAAAAAAGACCTTCTAGAAGGTGCCAAATGAACCAGACACAGTGCCATCACTCAAAAGGCCCCATGACATGTCACCCCCTGCCTCACAACCATAGGCAGAGGAGAGAGAGGTCTATGTGAAAGACCTTAGTGGTGGGGTCCGTACATAAGGAGCAGATGGTCCCTGAGACATGGTGGCATGAAAACACCACCTTATTCATTCTGCTTTTACAAGTGAGTTGTCTAAGTATCTGTGATCAAAGCCATATAGAAGGAATGATAGTAAAACCAGATTCTTCACAATCTGGTACCTTTTAAGAACATTCACCAGATTGATCAAATGGTTCACCCTCTTTAAAGCTACATTAAGCTACAACTAAATGCCAGTGATTCAGCACCAAGGAGCTGGCCTTTCCTAAGGAGCCATTCTGCTTTATTTCCTACCTTCTGGGTTGTTCCAAACTCTGTAGAAGAAACTGATATCATTGTTCCGATTTCAGCCCCAAGTTCTGAGGCTGCCTTAACTTCTTTGGAGGTAACAGGGTCTGGACTTCTGACTGCAGTTGGACTGGATTTCTCTTGTCCTTCAGAGTCCCCTTGCTGAGCCTCTTTTACCTTTTTGTTCTTTAATGACCGCTCTTTCCCAATTGGACCAGGCTTGTACTCTTTGTTTTCTACCGGACTGAGATCTGGAATCTGAACAAAACGTAAACATTACAGTTTTAAAAATTTCGTACATTGGATTTTGCAATCTAGATCCAAAGCACTAGAAACAGAAAGCCCTCTCCACCAGGTTGCAGCATGAGTGTAGTAGCAGTTACTCTTTTAAGTTAGTAAAATAGCATAGTTTCAAGAACAAAGAGCTCACAGTAGAATTTATTCAAGTGTGTGTCCTTGATTTAGTGTATTCAGAAATTGGAAAGAGAGCACTATGACTTAAATTATTCCTGCTATTACAGATTAAATCCTATTTATGCTCAATGAGCCTAGGAAAGAAAATGTTTAACTTGAGAGCAAAACTCTAGTGTGTTTTATTTGAAAGAATAGCATGGAATAAGGGAATAAATGGAGGACATTCAGACACCTTTTTGATGCTTCATTAAATGGCAGTTTCAAGCTCCATGCAGCAAAACTCTTTGGCCAGTGTGGACATTCTATTGAAGTAATCAATCCCTGGACACCTTCCACATCATCCAGATAGTATCATTTATTTTTCCTAAGGTTATGTATAAAAGGCTTTTACAGCATTTTCTGTTTGATGGGATCAAAGTGCCATCTGCTCATAATTCTGTTGTTTCCAGGAACAGGAAAATTTCACTTACCTTTTGTGCCTTTATAGGTCCCGCCCGAGGTTGCTTCTGCCTTTGCTCTTTTGGCTCAGGAAGTTTCTCTGAGAGTTTCTCTGAAACTGGGCCAACTTCATTGTCGCTCCCACTAGAGGCTGGAGCTCCAAACTGAATGGTTTCTATTCCCAGCTCGATTCCACTTTCTTGCCCAGCAGCTGTTCCCTAGTAAGGATCCAAGGAATTTTACTTGTAAAACTTAAAATCTGTAGTGCTACATTACATACTTTAATGTAACACTAATGAAATGTGTACATGCAAGCAATGACCGTGAAAAATGGAATTCCATTATCAGGTTTGCTTTAAGAGATGTAAGAGGTTGGTTCCTAAGGTTGCTTTCCATCTATGGAAGAAAGCATGCATTTTTGACGATTCCTTCCTTCTACCAAAGACTCTCAGCCACCTTGTGTGCTGTTCATGCAAACCCCAGTTCTACAGGAACAGCATTTCAGGGAGGTCAGAGGGCTGCAGCTGGGTGGGGAAAAAATAAGCAACATACAACACACCCCTTCTGGTGGTAGAAGTGATTTGTGTCAGTAGAAAGTGACCTTTAGAGTCAGCAGATCTTGATTATAAGATCCAACTCCTCTGAGCTCATGCACTGGGGACAACAGATTGCGCCAATGGCTGCCTAACCCACGGAAATAAAATTCAGCCATTCAGTTCAACCATTTAAGGTTGTCTTATCTGATGGATATTTATTTAGAATATTTCTGTACTGCTTATCCAGGGTCCTGCTCGAGGATATGGATCTCGCTCACTTGACTTCCATTCACTGACAAATTACAAATCTGAATATACTCCATCCCTCTTGCTTTATTACGTCTGCCTCTTACCTCTGGAGATGTAGCTGATCCAAATGATGTCAGAGGCTTATTCCATGCACTGACTGAAGGAGGTTGCGGAGGACTAATTGGTCCCACTGAAAGTCAAGAGAACAGAATGGAACTAGAACATCTGATGGTAAAGATGCTCACTGCAAAACAATTATGGGTTTGTCCACACATGCATAGAATTAGCCACAGGCAATAAAATGCTAACCCTCACAAATCCATCTCCCCTTTTGAAGGGGCCACATACACTAGTGCACAAATGGGAGGCAGTAAACTCATCTACTACAGACTGCTCCAGCAATCTTACTGTTAGAGGATGCTTAAGAAAAAGAGGGGAAACAAATGCTAGGTTTTTTCCCCCTATGCAAAGGCAAGCTTACTAGAATTAAAGCATATTTCAGATGCTGATGCATCATCTGTGTGATGCAGACATAAAATTCCAAGTTAAAATCACACAGGGTTCACATTTTTCTACATCTTTAGCCAGGTAAAAAAGAACTCTGCTTACATTTTTTAGAGATTTCATTGAGGACGGCTGTGGGTGGCACTTTATTGTCCCATAATTCAGATCCAACAGCATTATGAGAAGGCGCGTTTGGAAGAGTTTTGCTTGTTGGTGTATACTCTGTACTGCTGTTTACTGCACATGTTGTCTGTGCTTGCGGTTGAACTGATGCCTGCGGACTTGGAATCTGAGAGATACACTGCAGTGGGAGTTGCACTGTTTGTGCTTGAACTTGCTGAGCAGCAGCAGCTGCGGCGGCGGCTGTTGCTTGCTGTTGCTTTTTGGCAAACCTTGGTGGTAGTTTGGAATTTGGACCCCTTCCTTTTTCATTTGAACTCTTTTTGGTCCAAACCTAAAAATAAAGGCATTTGTAAAAGGAGTCTACATGCTGCCTGACCAGAAAACTCTGAATACTAAATGCTAGTAATTTTCACTTGTTCAACAGTATGTTTATAACAAGTCTCTCTGATCTTAGGGAGCTAAGGTATTCTATTGTATCATTACAGCCCTCTGCCCACTGGACTTTTCTGTTTATGACAACTGTAGGGAAAGGAGACCAATAAAATCTAATTGTATGGATAAGATTCAGTACAGTAGGTTCAGAAGAAGGCTTGAGAAAGCATACCTTTTTCTAACCTGGTTTAGATGCAGTGATCCATCAGCCAAAGGCACTGACTGTTGTGGATCCTTCCAGCATCTCCCCCCCACCCCTCAAAAAAGTCCTTTCTAGCTCTGAAAATGTATTCCCAGGGTTGTGGGACATGTGCAGAGAAAGGGACAATGTTGCCTTTCCGGAGCAATTTCAACCCCTTTTCTCTCCTACTGCAGCCCATTGAGCTTTATGATTATTAAAGTGGTCCCAGTAAATCAATTTTCCCAAGGTCAGGAATGGCTGCTGAAGGGACTGGAAGGGTAAGTAGGGAAGATTTGCAATCCTTGTGCAAGCAGATGGCTGGACCCACCTCTTGCCCATATAATTTCTGGAAAAGGGCAACAGATATGATATGGAATACCAAGGGTCCAAATGTATCTAACTGGTTGATTATGCGAACATCTTCTATCTCATTTTGCAGCTTTCCCTAATTATTACACCCCTCCACCCTATTCTGCCCCAAAGACCTTCAGAGATTCTTACTCAATAAAAGCAACCATGAATAATCTACTTTACTTATGCTACATGACTTCAGCTACAACAGGGGCACTGCAAATGCAAATAACTTAGATTCCTTTTGAACGAACCAGAAGGTGAGCAGGTAATGGAAGTGAAGAGAAAGACTATTTGGGGAAACACAAGAAGCAACTTAAGGATGTGTCTTTTAAAATTTGTACAGAGGACCTGTGCTAAAAATCCACATGCATTATTTTCAACCTGCACAGTCTGCTCTTCCTTCTTCCTGCGTTCTTCATCTTGCAGGCGTTTTTGTTGCTTTTTCGACACCACTTCAGTAAAACCGTCATTGTTCAAGTTGGACTGGGAATCTTCAACTACTGTCACTTCGGGGTGGTCATCAATGATGACAACACCTGTAAACAATGACCACATGTTTAGTTGGAAATGAAGCCTGAACAAAAATCAATGGAGTCATGACAACCAATAACGCTACTACAAAAGAAAGACAAAAAAAATACAGAATAGTATTTAGCATCTGCTTAAGTCCACCATGCACTTTTTCTTAAACGAATGCTTCTAGACCTCGGGACCTACTTGCATAGTTGTTGAGGTCAAACTGAGAGATAGCATCCACTTTCTCTTTGGGCTTCTTTGGACCAGCTTTAGGCTCTTCACGCTTCTTGTTGTTGACATCTTTCGAGCCTTTCAAGGCAGCAGCATTCCCGTTCTCTTCCTGGTGCAAAGTGCTGCCGACTGGTTCAGTGTTAACCACAAGAGGTGCCTGTTCTTCAAATGGTCTATACCAGAAAAAGAATAAATCAGTCACCAGTAGCATCATAGCCAGTACTTTAGAAATAATACAGCACTGTGAAGCTAGAGATGTGAGAGCCCCCCCCCCCCCGAAAAAAAGCAGAGGGAGTGTTACATTTTGTTCTGATTTTAATTGAGGTACTAACACTGAGAGCTATGACACAGCTCTTTATAGAAGTTTCAAGGTGTCACCCGTCCTCAGTATTGGATGGGAAGAACAATCTATCACGGGAAACCCTTGCTTGGAAAGGACTGTCACATCAACACCAAAGTTCCACTCAGTCCTGTGATTATAATATTGGTAGTCACAAAGGGAGGCTACATTTTGATAGCAGAAAACCCCCACCATTTGTCTGAAGTGGAAAATAGTACTTTGGATGCCCTACCTAGCACAAGATCCAAGTTTGAATCTGGGTATACTGTACATGTTAAGCCTCTACTCAGCAATACAGATGTTCACCTACAGCTACCATCCAAACCTCACTTTGTTAACAATGGCTACAAAATTCTGCCATTTTCTAGCTTCCTAAAATTCTGAATAATAAATGTTGTTTCTTGGAAAAAATTGTATTTATGTACTGAAAAAAATACAGTTTGCTGAATGTGCTAAAGACATGCTGAGGTTTTAGTGTACAGAAGTGATTCCACCAGTGCATACTTCAACATAATGAAGGATAAGGTCTTCATTGAGTCACTCCAAATTATGGAACTGCAGTATGTCTGTCAAGTTCTCGAGCTCCTTATTAACTTCCATAACTGAAAACATCCAACTGCTATGTGCCCTCAAATTGCTTCTAACTTATGGAGATGCTATGAATTAATGATCTCCAAAATATCCTATCATGAACAGCCTTGTTCAAAATTCTTGCGGTCTCATAAATGAGTATTTAAAAAGAAATTTTGGCCAATGGCTCTTGAGCCTAGACAGATTTTAGAAAAAGAGTCATTGCTTCAGGAAGGACACTTCCACTTTTCTCACTACTACTTTCTCCTCTATTTGGTAAACAGCATACTGAAATTAACCACTTTGGGGAGTTATATACTCAATCCAACTTGATTAAAAAATAATGCAACTGGTTTAATTAAACTTGAAGTGAACTGACATCTGGTTTCTGAGTAGTCCAGTTCTGCATTAGAATAAGCAAGCACACTTACCCTCTTTTCCCACTTCTTATTGGCGGGCCACTTCTCCTTTCATTTCTTGGCCCTGAGAAGTTCCGTCCAGATTTGGGGGGTCCACTATTGCCACGGCGATTCTGCCGATCAATCCCAGGACGCTGACTGGAAAAGCTTCTTTTGGCTATTTCCCTCTTGGGGGCTAGGGTGCTTTCCCCTGCCTTAACAGCAACCTGCGCCGTCACATCTGCCAGTTTCTTCTCATCTCTCTCCCGCCTCTCATTGAAGTCACTGCTTTCAGAAGCGGTTTCCCACTCTTCATTTGCTTGGTCAGAAGAGTTCTGATTGGACAGGTCAGGCGTCTTACTCCCCGAAACGTCCAAAGTAGCACTTGGCTGCTCATTAATAGCATTGCTCACCGCAGTGCTTGATGACGAGCTAGTCGTGGCTTCACTTATCTTTGAGGCAGCCTCTCTTTCTTTGAGACGTCTAAAGCGCGGCGGCTTGTCTTGCCTGGGAGGTCGTGCAGGCCTCTGCCTTCGAGGCCTTTCCCGAGCAGGGTCAAACTTCCTCTCAAACTTGGCAGGTGGCCTTTTATCCAGTGGTACAGAACTGTAATGCTCATGCCTTCGTGGGGGGTCCCCATCTTCAACTCTGGGGATTTCCATTGGCCTTGGGTTCCATTGATTCTCTCTGTACGGTGGTCTCCTAAGGGTAGATGGTCGAGGTGGACGACCAACTGGGTCTCTGCCTCCGCGCCTGAACATACCCCCTCTGCCACGTCTAGAAGGTTCTCCTTTGGGAAGAAAACCAGGTTTGGGTTTGTTCTCATCTTCCCTCACATAAACTTTGTCTGGTGTTCTACTGTCCCCTCGGATGTTATTTTCAGCCTTGAAAGACAACAAGGCTTTGGCAGGTTTTTTGAGATCTGCCTTTTCTTCTCTCTTTGGGTGTTTACCTTTGCTCAGGCTGTCCTTGTCTGAAAGAAGGGTGTCACTCGCGCTTTCGTGCACTTCACTGTCAGAGTCTGTTTCTGAACCTCTCTGCCTTCGGCGTTTGGGAACGACTTCAAAATCAGAGCTCTCGCTACGGGTTTCACTCTCTTCTCTCTGTCTAAGAGGACCAGAAGGCACATGTTCCACTCTAGGCTTAGTGTCTCTGTAATGTGGATAATCTCTATTGTGGCCCCTTCCACCCCGACCCCTGCCTCCGTAAGAGCCTCTATAGCTGCGGCCCCTGGAATAATATTCTCCACGACCTCTGCCTCTATATCCTTGGTCAGGGAACCAGTCCCTATCCCGGGCTTCTTTCCAATACGTTCTGGGGGGCAAACCAGGTTCCCTTTTCACAGGCCTGGTTTCCATACGAGGTTTCTCTACTGGTCGTTCTTTGTTATTGATCACTTTATCTGCCTGTTTTTCTTCCTTTACTGTACTGATAGGTTGCTGAACTGGGGGCTGCTGGACAGGAAGGGGGGCGGTTCAACTGCTGTCTGTGGACTAGGTGGCTGTGGAACTACTGGTGGGGTTGCCTGGGCTGCAGAGGGCTGCTGAGACACAACTGGCACCTCTGTGGCCTGCTGTACAAGCGACTGCTGAACCGCAGGAGTAACTGCAGCCGGCACAGGACTATCTGCAGACACCGAGGCCTGCGGTGTGCTTGGTGGCACCTTTTTACTCTCAGCGATGGTCTTCTCTGCATCGAGCTTGGCAGAAGGCACCTGAGGTGGCTCCCTTTTCTCAACCTTGATACCTCTTTCACTTGCCAGCTTTTCTCCCTCCCTTTCCTTTTTCTGCTCTCGCTCTTCTCTTTGTTCGCGCTCTTCTTTCATGTCTCGTAGGATGGGCTTTTTGATAGGACCAGACCTTCTCACTGGCCTGTCGCTACCTTCTTCTCTTCTGCCATAACCTGGCCTTGGACCCCACCGAGTTTCAGATTTAGGCTTGAAGGGTTTTTCAGGTTTCAGCCCTTCTGACAATCTATTACTTGTAAACCCTTCTTTTTTTGGCTTGCTGTCCTGTCTTTCTGCAATTGGCTCTTTTGCCTCAAGGGGTCTACTGCTTGCTTTGGGAATGTTTGCTTGTGTTTCGTTCCCTTGCTCTTCTGATTTCAGGGAATGGCTTGACCCATGAGAAATGCTCCTCTTCAAGGAAGAACTGCTCTCTTCTACAAATGCCTGCTCTTCCTGAGAGCTCTGGGTGACAGCTTCTGCAACTACTTCAAAGCCGACTGTAGAAACAGGCATCTCAGTTTGCTGAGACGGTGCATCCTCCAAAGGTCTCCCTGAAGTCTTATGAATGTCCACTTCACTAGGTTCTTTGAAAAAGTCTGTCTTTGGGTGGGAGTCCAACTGTTTGGGTTCTACAGAGTAAACAGCTTGAACAGGCATCTGGTCTTGATCCAGAAACGACTCAGGCCTGAAAGAAGAAAGCCACATGTTCAGCTAAAGCTTTTGGCTATGACAACACACTTGCAGGATTTACACCAAGCATTCTGCAAAACTACATTACCCATCTGGAGAAGTGAAAAGGCAAACTGATGGAAGTAGACAACTACCTAGGAGTCACGTTCCACAGGACAGTCCCAGCACAGAAAGCAACAAATGACTGATCACCACCTACAACTCACAGCTGTCTACATCCTCTCCTGGAAGATGATCCTTTCCTCTTATTGGCTGGGGTGTGTGTGTGTGGGGGGGGGAGGAGGGAGCAGACGTTGCTTTCAGGCAGTCCCCCAAACTGAAGCAAATACTCACCAGCTACAACACAAATGTGAATCCCAAGGCCAACTCTTTAATTCACTCAAGTGACACTACTGGACTGGGATCTGACAGGAACTTGGGATGGTCAGCTGGCTCACTACATGTAATAGTTCCTCCATACAGGCTGATACACACTGTTTAGATTTCTCATTGGCAGTTGCAAATAACCTACACCCACTCTCTAACAGGATTCCTCTTAGAAGTTATTCAACTAATATTATCAACTCTTCACTTTTGAGAAGCAGCTCTTCTAATATGGCTATCACAGTAATGCCTCTACTGTCAAACGTATCCCGTGTTACTGCTAACCATGAGACATAGTAGAACGATCTGTAATTGCACCTGCACGTACTTGTTTCTGAGACACTATAAAAGACTACCACAAAAAAAGAAAATAATGTCCTTTTACAATATGGGAAACAACAGCTTTATGCAAAATGCACAAGATGCATTACAGTGGGGGGGGGGAAGGCATGCATACAGCAAAGTAATCCTCAAGCTTACCTTAGGTCTTCAGTTTCTTCTGCCACCTTTGGAGGGGTAGTAGCCTGCTGAGGCTCTGTATGAGGATAAGGATCGGATCCCCACATTATGCGTGATTCAGAGAGTGGTATAGCATGCTCCCTTGCTGTCCGAGAAATGTGATCAAATGAATCTGAACCAGTCCCTGCCCCTTCCATCTGGTCCCTTCTCAGAAGTGGCTTCGGAGGTATAATTCCTGTAACAAAGGCGTTCAGATAAAGAAGTTGAACCTAATGGCCTGAAACAGGCATTTAAGCAGCTAACTCTGGAGACATATTGACTAAAACATAAAGTGTGATAGTAAGTTGCAGCTGCTTCCATTAGGGAGGGGCTGTGGCTCATTGGTACAGCATCTGCTTTGCAGGCAGAAGTTCCCAGGTTCAATCCCCAGCATTTGTAATTAAAACGATCAGAAAGCAGTTGATGTGAAAGACCTCGGCTCTGAGACTCTGGCCAGCTGGTGCCTGTCAGAGTAGACAGTACCAGCTTTGACAGACTGATGCTCTAACTCAGTAAAAGAGAACTTTGTATGATTGGTTGTGTGTGGACAGAGGCCTTTAAACCCAATCTGCACTCTGCCATCATGCCTCCTATACTTATGACAGTATAATACGTAAAGTTACAAAATGCATGCCAAGCACAGCCACCTGGGTTCAGTGTACCAGAAAACCCAGATCTGTGGTTATGAAGTGGATCCTCTTCAGCAGCAACCCTGCAGTTACGGAACACTGCCACTAATACCTCTTGCCAGCTGCCCTCCCTGTACAGTTTTCAGAGCCAGGCAATGGTTTACAGATTCTCACAGGTTGTAAAACGGTGTACTCTTTTACTACTCTTCTAGAATGTTGCTCACCACTTCAGACATGTTTAACGGAGAAGCTGTTTACAAACCAAACAACAAAACAAGCCGATCTACAGCTTAACCTGCTACAGAATGGCTTTTCTATGAACTCAAGATTTCTTCATACCAACTGGATGTTAAGCATTCTCCCCATTTTTAATCAGTAAGATAGAGATCCTAAGCAGCCATCAGATCATCCAGCACCAGCACCCACATCTCTAGACTGCCTATATTGTCACATTAAGCAGAAGTGTACTTAACAAAAGGAGGCTCCTCTTCCTATATATCTAGGCAGCTTTGACCACACTGAATCACTGTTTTAGCAGAGAAATGGTAGACGCTGCTACTACTTAGCTGTAGCAAGAGAAGAAGTGACCCTGGAGGAACAGTCTACTATCTACTAAAAATGGGAAATTTTCACACATAGGCATTCATAATAAATAATATGAAGGTAAGTGCTGGGAGCTATGCTCCAGTGTCCTACTTACTATAAATATACACATTTCAGTAAATTTTATGCAAAAAAGCATAATTGGTAGCATTTAATTTAATGTTAAGTTTTATGAATGCCTATAGTGGCCAATTTCCCATTTTTAAGAGATGAAATAAAACACCCAACACCTGCCTGATATTTTTGATTGTGCCTATTAAGGATGTGCAGAGATTTGAGGAGGCTGCCGGCTGCCACAACGTACACTTGCAAGCAACTACTACACAGTCCTGGAATCCATTTCTAAGATCTCGTCAGATCTAGGAAGCTAAGCAGGATCAGCTTTGGCTAGTATTTGGAAGGGCGACCTCCAAGGAATACCAGGATTATGACACAGAGGCAGGCAATGGCAAACCACCTCTGAAATGTCTCATGCCTTAAATAAAGTCTAGCTAGTGGTCTATGCCTAATGGTGCATAATGCTAAAAGAGCTAGATTGTTTGGCTGCCAGACAATCTTAGGATCACCTAGCTATACCACATGCAACACCATATAATAATGATGATGATGATGATGACGACGACGATAACAGTAATATAGGATGGGTTGTACCTGGATGCATGGGAGGCATATCCATAGCAGGCCTTCCTGACATCATTCGTGGATCCACGTAAGACTGCATCATGAGCCACCTTGGATCAAATCCCATAGAAGCCAAATGTGGGGGGTGCGGCTGCATGGGTTGGTATAGTGGTCTATGCTGTGGTGGGGGGACTGGGCCACTTGAAGGCTGCGATGGTGTGGACTGTGGTGGCAGGACTCCTTGCTGCTGCTGCCATTGCTGCTGCTTCATCTGCTCCTACAAAAACAATGTTTTTTTCCCAAAAAAGTTTGACAACACCAAAGGAGCCTTAATTATCCTTTCATGTGAAACTCTGGGCTTATGTTCCAGTTGACAGATGTGTCATTTTGGGCGGGCAGCAGGGAAGACCCATTTGATCTAGCCATGTGGATTCATGTCATGGTAGCTTTACAGCTAGACCACGGAACTGTGGCTAAACTATGTAATGCTCTCGATATGGGTCTGCCCTTGAATACAACTCTGAAGCATCAGAGGAGGAGTGTGCATTTTAACCTACTCTGCAGTCATTCCAATGATTACATATTAGTTTCTGGGTTCAATTCAAGACACTGGTTGTCACCTACCTAGCTCTTCGTGGCCTAGGTCATGCATATAAGAAAGACCAGTTCTCCTGACAGGCTATCCTTCAGGCTAAACGTTAAATTTAATAATCAGAATTTTTGGTTACAAGCATTCACTGTCATCTGCACCAGACAGATGCTAAACTTCGTTTTAGATGGGCTTGTGTAATACAGTGTCCGATGAGGGCAGGTGTTCACATTCACATGAGCAAAGTGCTCATATTCACAAAAGCAAAGCCTTCTGCAGGGTAAGAATGACAAGTGCCCGTCAGGAAGGCTCCCACACTTCTATCTTTCTGTAGAATATATACCATGGAATTATTTAAAAGGATTTTTTTTAATAAATCAAAGATGAAAATTATGTCAGTAGAATTTAAGGCAGTCTTCATTGTACTGAGTACACTGTGCTTCAATATTGCATTGTCTTCCAATTTCATGTTTATTGTAGCATCTAATTGGGATCTAGCTGCTTCTTGTGTTGTTTCCCAGTCCTGTTATTTTTGTATTCCTCTCTGTATTATACTGCATTTTTAATGCAAGGTTTGCTATTTTTGTGTTGGTTGAATGCATTATACCCTTACAGCACTGTTTTAGTTGCAATACAAATTGAGACTCAAGGCAAAAGGCAGACTGTAAATTCAGTATGTAAATAAATAATCAAATGTCTATCTAGACAATTATTTAATGGTGAGCATGAGCTTTAGCAGCAGACAGGAAAGCAACATTTTACCTGTTGCCTCTGAAACCTTGGTGGTAATGATTTCTGATACTGTTTTTGATAGCCAGAAGAAATAGCAGGACGAGGCTGAGCACCTGAATCTGGCTCACTTTCATGGGAACCCTCTTTTTCATTGTGACTGCTCTCTTGTGTGGCAGAAACAGCCTGACTCTCTATCAATGGAGAAAACAGAGAGGGGGGGAAAGGCAAAGATTAGTACCACATACAATGCACATCCAAAAAAGAAGACAAGTTTTACACACTGAAAAGTCACTTTAATAACCTTAAATAATAATAAGATCCTCCAGGACATCATAAGGAAGCAATGCTACAAAATGCTAAAAATGGACATCATGAGGATGCAATGCTAAAAACGCCAAAAATGCTAAAAAATGGACAGAGCTACATAAATAAGGCACAGACTAGGAAAACGCTAATCAAGGGAAACAGGAGTGTAAGCTAGGGCATGTATCCAGAATGCAGTGCAGAAGGCCTCAGAAATGCAGTGATCCCTGATTATCACTCTACTAACCTACAACTGTGCAACACATCTAACCTTAAACTTTGTAAACAAGACTGGATTCTGATAGTGCAGATCAGCCATAAGCCAGTGATTCACAGTGGAGAGCCAAAGCAGTTACATGCATGTGACACCTAAATTTGCTCAAATGTTTGGATTTTCTGTCATGATCTGACACTGAAGCAGCTCCCACTTCAAAAGCATTAAGCTTTAAGTTCAATTTAAAAAAAGCATTAAGCTTTAAGTTCAATTAAGCATTAAACTTTTAAGTTCAATTAAAAAAACCAGAAGAGTCACTACAGACCTCTCTCATCCTTATTGCTGCTTTCGCCTTCAGGTGCCTTCTCTACTATCAGAGGTGGTGTGGCTGCCTTCTGAGGCTCGGATACCTCAGCTTCTGGTTCTTCCTCTGCTTTGTCTTTCTCCTCTTTTTCCTCTTCCTTCTCGGGCTCCTTGTCTGGCTCTTGATTTTTCCCCTCTTCACTCTCATTTTCTATTATTTTCTCTCTCTCCTTTTCTCTTGCCTTTTCCCTCTCTTTCTCACTTTCCTTCTCGTTCACTTTTTCTTTCATCGGGTCTTCTCGAGGTGGTTTTGATACGCAGCCAAATTTCTCATTTAGCCGTTTTAGCTTCTCAGCACATGCTGCTTTTCTTTGCTCTTCCATTCTTCGTTCCTCCTCCTCTCTTCTCTTACGGGCTCGTTCAACTGCTGCAGATATTTCCGCTTGCTGTCTTCGTCTCTGCTTCCAAATCTCATCCTCATCTGGTACTGGCCTAGGAGGAAAGGGACCTTGTCTTCCTGGCCCTGTCAGGCGATCTGGAAGTGGATGCTATAGTTTTTTTAAAAAATAAAAACAGGATAAATGAGAATTAAAAGATCTTACACCAAACTATAAATACACATACAAAGCAGCTCTCTAGCTTTTTTAAAATTAGTCTTGGAAGGGGGGTACTTCCAAACCATAAGATATTAGAAAGCTGCTCTTCCCTTGCTGATGATCGCTCCCATTTTTTTGGGTCAATGTGAGCGATGTGAGAAAGTACTAGGAATCCCTGAATCTCAGTCCCCCACCCCTGGCCCGCTTTGTAGATTGTGCCAACAGAGCCAAACTACAAGGAAGAGGACAACTTCATCCCAACCAGGAATCATTTCACAGGTTCAAAAGTACAGTACGGCAAACCACTCCGGTGCTTTAGAACAGTCTTTTCATTCATTTTTTAGCCTGACATGCAAACTCTGCAGAGAAAAAAGCAAAAGCTATAGAAATGTTGGCCAGCACTCGTGTGCTTTAGCTCCCTGTGCCTACTTTTCTTAAAATCTATTTTATAGAACTGACAAGATGTAGATTGGAAGGACAGCATGCTGCACTGTGTACTTTTCAGTTCCAATAGAACAATCACTGTGTAATAGTTCAATACAAATTCAAATTACTGAAACCAGTATATAACAAACTGTAAAGACAACACTCTACAACAGTTAGGTATGATGCTATCTCAGTACAATAGGACTTATTTCACAAGTGTGGTAAAGTCCCCAATTGGTACAAAAAGGTCTGAAGAACCTTTGTAACAAAAGTTCAAGAAGATTCCAAGCGGTCAACGCCCTATTCCGGAGTGGTAGGGGTTTCCTCAGTCTTTATCAGGACCATATAACTCATCAATGGAACCAAAGCCTTAAACAGTTCAGCCTAACAGTACAGTCACTTATTCACAAATGTGACCACTTAGTCAATTTCAGACCACCCAAATGGTTTATCTGAAATTGACTAGGTCACATTTGTGAATAAATGACTATGTACTGTTAGGCTGAACTGTTACAGTGTGTTGCCTTTACAGTTTGTAATGTACTGGTTTCAATCATTATTACATGGCGTTTGTTCTACTGGACTCCTTTGTTCACTGTGGTCCCTTAAGATTTATTGTTTTCCTTTTCAGTTCCTACAAATGACGGTGGCTGGCATTCTAAAGGCTGCTTATACCTGAAGAGCGGATTTTGGATGAAGGCCAGAACTGGTCCTCTCAAGTACTAAAGATTGTGATGACCCCCGCTCCTATTGGATCAAGAAAACATAACACTTTTACAAAAAAATCACAAAACAGAAAAGTATTCATTTAATCTCAAAAGAAAATACACAAGGAGAGCAAAGCTATTTTTTGATGGCTTATATTTTTATACTGTGGTTTTTAATTTAATTTTGACTCTGAAGAGGCAGCACAGGAATATTATAAATAAAAAATAAGTGGATATTCAGATACACTACTCAAGCATGCATCAATGGAGAAAAAATTATCTTAATGTGCTGTATGTTCTCACCATTAATTTGGTATTATTTCTCTTTCATATTTATATTTTAAAACAAGAATTAGGAAACTACATTCAAGATGAAGCTTTAAAATAAACATAATCATTTATACAATCATTACTGTTATTGTTGGTGCTTCCGTCACTGGCAATCTATTGTAATGCATTATTACTGCAATTGTTATTACTATTGTCTATAAATATTGCGAATACTTTTTTTAAAAAAAAGCTGAGCAGTGCAGAAAAATTTAAAGGCTACAAATGCTTCAGCACAGCAGTGCCACAACCTAATAAACATTAAAAAAAATGGGAAAATCATAAACAGAAGAAAGGGGATCTCATTTGGAGGACAACTAATCTTAGGCAAAAAGATTTCACGATACAACAGCATCTTATAGATCATATTGCGGAGTCCAAGGACAAGTGTTGCCTGGGTTCAACCACTTCAGACTACAGGTGCTCACATTACTGAATGCCTCTCAATGCAAGAAACTTCCTCTCTGAGAAAATCAGCAAGTTAGGAAGAAGGCTGCTACCCATGCCTTCTTCTGGACACACTGGTTTGGCTCCTGCCTCCAATTTCCACAGGAAAAATCCTAAATTATGACAGAAGGTTCAAGTAACAAGGTTCAGAAACAGGTGTAAGTAGGGCTGTGTGCTCGGTATATACTGAGCTGAGTAAATACTGGAAAAATACCTTAGCAGTATTTTCCAGGTATTTATTCAGCCAAATACAAATCAGAGATCTGTATTTGGCTACTGAAATAGCTGTGCCTAAATAAAAGCCGATACTATTTGGCTTTTATTCGGGCACAACTGGAAGGCATTTAAAGAGATTGCAGTCTCTTTAAATCCCTTCTGAGTTCATTCGCTGAGTTGCACTGTCATGATGGCACAACTCAGCAAGTGAACTCAGCAAGCATTAAAGTTTAAATCCCTCCGCCATTATACCACATTAAATCTCTTCGCCACTGTACCATTATATGGTATACTGGAACTGAATAAATTCGAGGTTCTCAAATATCTACCCGAATCTCAATACAAAACTGATATTGGTATTTAAGAATACTCATGAATACTGATATTTCCCAGGCTCGATAGACCTGAATTGGGGAAAAAACAATTTTTTATTTGTATACCCCTAGGTGTAAGTTAGTGTGAGATGCAGGAGAAGTATTTATTTATTTTATTTGTTTCGATTTGTATCCCGCCCTCCCGGAAGGCTCAGGGCGGCTAACAATATAAACAATTTAAACAATATAAACAATATAAAACAATATCAACCAGGTAAAATTATAAAAACAAACAATACAACATAAGCACAACATTTAAAACCAAGATGACGGGAAGACAATGGCATGGTTTTCGAGGTGGAATATCGAAGGTGGAATAGCGGCAGTGGCGGCTCCTACTCAAAAGCCTGGCGGAAGAGCTCCGTCTTGCAGGCCCTGCGGAACTGGACAAGGTCCCGCAGGGCCCGGATCTCCTCTGGGAGCTCCTTCCACCAGGTAGGAGCCACCACCGAAAAACCCTGGCTCTTGTGGCAGCCAGCCTCACATCTCTGGGGCCAGGAATTTCCAAGAGATGACGGCCCCCAGACCGAAGTGCCCTTGGGGGAACATGTAGGGAAAGGCGGTCCCTCAGGTAAGCCGGACCCTGGCCATACAGGGCTTTAAAGGTGATCACCAGCACTTTGAAGCGAATCCGGTACGCTATTGACAGCCAGTGCAGCGCTTTCAACACAGGCTGAATATGGTCCCTCCTAGAGAGACCCATCAGCAGCCTGGCTGCAGCATTCTGCACTAGCTGCAGCTTCCGGATTTGCGACAAAGGCAGCCCTAAGTAGAGAGCGTTACAGTAGTCTAACCTTGAGGTGACCGTCGCATGGATCACCGTGGCCAGGTCATCGCGGCCAAGGAAGGGGGCCAATTGCCGTGCCTGCCTCAGATGGAAGAAGGCCGACCTGGCAGTGGTTGCTACCTGGGCCTCCATCGTTAGAGAGGAGTCCAGGAGCACTCCCAAACTCCTAACCTCCAACTCCGGCACCAAAGGTACCCCGTCAAAGGCCGGGAGAGGGAGCCCCAGCCCCGAACTGATCCGACTCAGGCCCAGGACCTCCGTCTTTGCCGGGTTTAGTTTCAGCCGGCTCAGTCTGAGCCACCCAGCCACGGCCTGTAACGCCCAATGCAGATCATCCGGAGTGGAGCCCGACTGGCCCCCCAACATCAGATAGAGCTGGGTGTCATCTGCATATTGATGACACCCAAGCCCACAACTCCGGGCAATCTGGGCAAGGGGGCGCATGTAGATGTTGAACAACATCGGGGACAGCACTGCCCCCTGAGGCACCCCACACTCAAGGGGGTGTCTCCGGGACCGCTGTCCCCCTATCACCACCCTCTATCCCCGACCTTGGAGAAAAGAGGCAAACCATTGTAGGGCAAGCCCCTGAATCCCCACGTCGGCAAGGCGGTGGGCCAGCAACTGGTGGTCGACCGTGTCGAACGCTGCTGACAGATCCAACAACACCAGAGCTGCCACACCGCCCCGATCCAGATGCCTACGGAGATCATCAGTCAGGGCGACCAGTACCGTCTCCGTCCCATGACCCGGGCGAAAGCCGGACTGGTAAGGATCTAGGATGGAAGCATCCTCCAGAAAGCTCTGCAGCTGCAGCGCCACCACCCTCTCGATAAGTTTGCCCAAATAGGGCAAATTGGACACCGGCCGATAGCTGGCCAATTCGGCTGGGTCTAGAGATGGCTTTTTCAAGAGGGGGCGGACCATCGCGTTCTTGAGTGCCCTGGGGAACCGCCCCTCCAAGAGGGACGTGTTGATAATCTCCCGCAGGGCACCTCGAAACCCCTCATGGCCTGCTTTAATGAGCCATGATGGGCACGGATCAAGGTCGCAAGTGGTTGGACGCACAGATACAAGCAATCTGTCAACTTCCTCCAGGCTGAGCAGGCTAAAACACTCTAAACCCGACCCCAAAGACGAGCAAGGGGCCTCAAGTTCTCTAACTGTTCCAATTGTGGCGGGGAGGTTGCGGCGGAGTGCCAAGACTTTATCTGCAAAATAGCTCGCAAAAGCCTCACAGCCAATATCCAATTCCCTAGCATTTTGCCTGCCCTGTGGCAGAGCCGTCAAGGACCGAATTGTACTAAACAATTGGGCTGGGCGTGAGCTAGCAGACGCAATCGTGACCGCAAAGAAATCTCTCTTTGCGGTCTTGACTGCCATCTCATAGGCTCTCATAAGCGTCCTATAGGATGTTCTTTTTTTTTTTTTTTATAATTTCTTTAATTTTAAACAACCAACAACAGCAGCCACAAAAAACAAACAAACATAACATATATAAACACAAACACATCAACAAACCGACCATCAACATCAATAATAAAAAAAAGATAACAATCATAAACAAGACGGCATGAGTGACCATGTCATCTAATCTAACACAATAGCAGATATCCTCACCTTTCATCCCATTAACATAAACCATAATTAGTCTCTTTTAACCACCTATAAAATCCCGACCAATATTTTCCAAATTCTTCCATACTTTTCTCTTCCAACATAAATGTCAATTTCTCCAATTCTGCTATATCATATACCTTATTAATAAGTTCCTCTCTAGTAGGAATATTTCTGTCTTTCCATCTCCTAGCAAAGACAATTCTTGCTGCCGTCACAACTTGCATGATTAAATATAATTCCTCTTTCTTAAACATCTCAGGGATAACATTTAACAAGAAGCACTCCGGTATAAGTGAAATTTTTTTCTTCAGTATCTTATCAATAATTTCTTTTACCATTCTCCAAAACTTTTTTGCTTTACTACACGACCACCACATGTGGTAGTAAGAGCCATTACTATAGTTGCATTTCCAACAGTTTTTCCCAATATTTTTATTGTATTTATTTAACCTTTCTGGGGACTATAGGATGTTCTTGATGCCTCGTTGCGGGCTCGACGCCACCGTCTCTCTAGACGTCTCAGTTCTCGCTTCAACTTGCGCAGCTCCTGGGTGTACCAACGCACTCGCCTAGCACGAGTGCGGAGAGGGCGCCTGGGAGCGATCTCGTCAATGGCTGCAGAGAGCCGGACATGCCAGTCCTCCACGAGCTCATCCAACGAGCCGCCAGGGGGTCTTGGATCCCGCAGGGCCATCTGGAACCGTATAGGGTCCATCTGGCGCCATGGGCGAGCAAAAATCTGCTCGCCGCCTGAACAGGGTTGGGATGGGATATTCAGTCGGGCCCTCAGGGCCAGGTGGTCCGACCATGGCACTGCCTCTATGGCAATCCGGTCCACCGTCACCCCCACTGCAAAGATCAGATCGAGCGTGTGACCAGCCCGATGCGTGGGAGCCGAGATGAATTGGGAGAGTCCCAGTGCCGCCATGGACGACACGAGGTCCGTAGCCCGGCCCGAGGCCGCGTCCTTGGCATGGGCGTTGAAGTCACCCAAGACAATCAGCCTAGGGTGCTCCAGCGCCTAGCCTGATACGGCCTCAAGCAGGGACAGCAGGCCACTGGCCGGTGCGTTAGGCGGCCGGTACACCAACCAGATCGCCAAACTCTCCTCAGCCTCCAGCATCAAGCCGACACACTCTATGCCCGTGATCTCCACAGATGGAAGCACCCTGAAGGAGTAAGCCTCCCGAATGAAAATGGCCACTCCCCCCCCGCCCCCTGGTCCGTGACTGGTGGAGGACCGAAAACCCAGGCGGGGCAAGTTGAGCGAGGGCTACCGTTTCGCCCTCCCGCACCCAGGTCTCGGTCACGCATGCCAGGTCCACTCGTTGATCTTGTACAAAATCCCTAAGGATTGAGGTTTTATTGTTAATAGACCTGGCATTGCACAACACCAGTGACAGAGGGGAGTTCTCCAATCTGACCCCACTGCCAGCCACTGTTGGGATGGGCCGTAGGCTGGAAGGCCGCCGAGCCGCTCTGTTTCTCTGCATCCTTCCCTTAAAGCCCCGCCTCGGCCCACCGCTAAACTTTCCCCGTCTCAAGAGCACCGGAATTTGCTGTCCTGCCATGTGTTATCCTGGTGGTCTCCGCCACGCTTCAGACCACCAGTGAGAGAGCAACAGGGCAGCTAGATCCACTCCCAAGGCAACAGTGCACTAATGTCACTAATTCTGCTGCTACCAACAACTGAGCACTGCACAAGACAAATGATTACTAAAAACTATTACAAATAATGACTGCACAATAACAATACAATACACCAATTGCAGTCTTGCAGTCACCCCCCCCACATTCATCACCCAAACAGCACTCCACCCAAATCTAACAAGCAGACTACACTCAACCATCCACATCCACAACAACTGTTGCCCCTTGGGGGGGAGTCTCTCACTACCTCACCACAACCTCGAGAACAAATATCCCACCGCTGCCAATGCTTGAGGCTGTCTCACAACCGCTCCCAGGAGCCCAAGTTCTGTCCCAGAGAGAGACCGCTCTCCCAAACAACGTCCTGCTCCACGATCCAGCCTCGCGCCAGGTCTTGATGACAGGTCCGGGAGCTTTCGATCGGGCTGGGGGATGAGCAGGGGCAGGCGCTGCAGGCCAGATGTATTGGGGCCAGGCAGAGGTGGAAGTGTCAAGTCCAGCCGCCGCGGCTCGCCAGCCAAGGCCCAGCAGCGACAACACCAGTGCCGCAGCCACCCAGCCGACCTTGCCACCGCGATGTCCACAACAGGGAGAAACACCTCTGCCTGGAAATTCCCTGCCCCCAGGTTGTCCCAGCACCAGCCGTTCCTCTGGAGAGGGTCGTCCTGCCACCAACCGGCCACTCGGAGCAGGCACCGGGGCCACGCCCGCTAACGCCACCCCAGCTGCCGGCGTGATCAGCGTCGTCGGCCAGGCACCCCCAGCCCCTGCCCAGCACTGGCCCCAAGGCGCCTCCAGCGGGGTGTAGCTCCCAGTGCCACGGGCAGCACCCTCCTTCCCAGCCAAGGCTCCACGCCAGACTGGGGAGTCGTAGGAGCATAAATTAGTGTGAGATGCAGGAGAAGTAGGAGCATAAATTTGATGGGTTCCAAAACAAGGGTAGATTTAGAGATGATTTTTAGCAGACTAGTCAAAAAGGAACCAGTTGATGGTTAGGCACATAGAATCAACAAACACTAGGGCACTAATGATGTGTGACGACGATCTGTTATGGAACAGATCAATGTTACTTGAAAGATTAACTCAGCATTCATACACTGATAGCCCTCAGTAATGTGATCTGTTAGGATAGTGGCAGACATTTATTTGTTTCCAGAGATGGAAGCAGTCTGAAAGAAGAACATTAATCTCTTCTGTGCACATGAAGCTACCTTGTACAGTATCAGATGGCTGGTCTATCAAGGTCAGTACTGAACAAAAGCATTCATCCATTAAACTGTAGTATGTTTTTTAAAATGTATTTTGTTTTGTATTGTAAATTTAATATGGAAGTTAGCATGGCATATGTTTCAATTTACCCCAACATTTCCTTTTTCACACAAAGTCAGGGGAGTACAGTAAAAAAAAAAGTGTTTTCATGTGGCTGCTAATTTCCATAAATGTTTTACCTTTACTTACTGGAATTAAGTCTATAAAATAGGTAGTTAAAACATACCTGATCAAATTGATTGCTTTTGCTATAGGGTCCTTTGGAGGCAACTGACTGCAAAGAAGTAGATGATTTACGATCCTCGACATCTTTCTTCTCCAAATCTTTTGTAGATTCATTACTGCATGAAGGACACACATGGAAATTAGATAGCTTCTGAGCAGTAGACTTTTAAAGTCAGCCCCACTTTTAGATGTTGTGTATAGAGAACTGGAGTAAACACAAGTAACAGCATGCAAATCTCAAAAAAACACAACTGAAGAAGAGCAACACTGTGATGTAAGTTCAACTGTGAAATGAGAATGGGACCAGAAAGATTTATAATACAGGAGAAATCTAAACCCACAATTTCCCACAGCCCAATCTACTTCTTAGACATGCATACAGTATATGTCGTGAAAAAACTAGATTAAGCTTCCTAAAATGCACACATGTAGAAAACCAGTCACCTGCTATCCTGTTCTTTCTGATTACTTCCTTGTTCATCATCATCACTGAAGTTCAACTGTTCAGTGTAATCTACCTCGCTTTGGGCTCCTACAATAAAAATAAAGGATGTGAGATTGGCACTGCAAAAACTTGCTAAGTTAACCTGCTGAAGATTTCCAGAGATCAACAGACTTACCAGCCCAGCCCTCATCAGCTTCAGCATCCAAGTTATCAAACTTGTCAAGTTCTTTCAGTTCAGTAGCACTTAGGATGGCCGGGCGTTCGACAGCTTCTGAGGCCCAAGAAGAGGGTCCTCTCCCCCTTGGGCCTCTAGAACAAACAAAACAAACCATGTTTCTGTTTATATGTCAATACTTCCTATTCAAGTTAAGAACTGAACAGTTAAGCACTAAGGTTGGCTCAAGCTCAGATTCAAAATAATTCTGTCCTGACCTGGATCAAGGTGTGCTTGATCTTGTCAGATCTTGGAAGCTAAGCAGGGCCAACCCTGGCAAGTACTTGGAAAGGAGGCCTCCAAGAACTGCCAGGGCTGACGCAGGCAATAGTAAGCCACCTCTCTGAAATGTCCAAGCCCCACTAGGGGTCATCGGAAGTCAACCATGACTTCCAGACACACAAAAACACACAAAAAAATGAAAATGATTCCCATTATTAGTAGAAATTTTTTTGCCAGTTTTACTCCATTGTTTTTCCAACTACTATATGCCACAATCAATTTTAAAAAGCCAGTTTTTCTTAAGGATGGGAAAAGATGTCCTTAATTTTGGCACATAAAGTTTAGGTGCCTAGGATCTTCCCACTGAAGAAGTATCAAAAAGAGACAGCTGAGACAATTATTAATGACATATACCAAGCATACAGACCAAGGCTATACAATTTCAACATAAAACTTCCTCTGTATAAACTAATGACTGCACCATTATTCAGGTATGGTTTTATTATTACGCTAACTTGTGCTGCATAATCAACCACCGCAAGCTGATCTCTGGCTAGTTCTTACCTGCTGGCCTCTGGTGGGGCGGGGAATCTGCTGGGACCTGGCATTGGAGGATATGCCAGTTTAGGATACTGATTGAACATCTATGAAGAGAAAACACATGCACAAGAACTGTAATTATAAGACTACATTACAACCAAGCCAACTCTAAAGACTAACTTACAAGAGCTAAAGACCTTTGGTAACCAGAACTGGGCTCAAAAAGCAGACACTATTCTTTCTCAAAAAATCTACAGGCAGTGTCTGACAGCCGTGACAATGACAGAACAGCAACCTTGACAAGATGTCCTGTCAACATTCCTAGGTCTAATGTCCTTCATTTCTGCTTTCTTTTTTGATTAGAAGAGAAAGGAGTCAGTCCAGAGGTATATGCTAAACTTGTTACCATCTGGGAAAATTCCTTGAACAGGGCCAGATGCTTGGATTGTGCCTTTCAGAGTTGTGGGCACTCAAAGCAAAGTTAGGATTAAAATCTCCTGTGTTGCACCTGCATTAATGGAGGTCAACACTGTCATATTTTCAAACAGATTTAACAAAATAAACAGGCAGGGGCAAGTATTCCAATACCCTCCCCCTGGGCTTCTGAATTGGGCTGCTATTCCCATCCTACTCAGATAGCACTTTTGTGACAATCTGTTGGCTATTCAAGGTTTTTATTGAGGCATGCTGTTGTTACATCTCCTCTTGGAGTTTAAATATACTGTTCTTAGAAGTTTAGACAGAGGACTACAGAAGCAGTTTTTGACAGATTTCCTATCTTTTCTTGTATCTTTTTGATAATACAAATTACACTCCTATATGTAATTCTTGCTAGATGGTATACTCAAGAAACCAAACAGTGTCTGATTTATGCTTTCTGAGGCATCTCCGTATTAATCCTCTGACTGCAATTCTACATGGATTTGATCAGGTCTGCTTCTTCCAGTGACTGTCCACTACACAAGAGTCCTGTCTGGATGCTGAAGCTTTTTGGCTTCTAACACAGGGATAACTATGATGAATCAACTTCTGAACAAAATCTGAGAAATGAAAATGAAACTACAGTGCTCTGGGAGATAACCCAAACCAGAAAGACTGAGTATTTCAATATTTCACTGACCTTTCTAATTCTTTTTAAAAATTATTTTTATTTGAATTTACAATCAATATCACATCACCTATATGCACATGTAACACAACTCACAGAAGACAGATCCAGGTGGGCAGCTGTGTTGGTCTGAAGCAGCAGAACAAGGTTTGAGTCCAGAGGCCCCTTTAAGACCAACAAAGTTTTATTCAAGGTATGAGCTTTCATGTGTGTACCTTGGATAAAACTTTGTTGGTCTTAAAAGGTGCCACTGCTACTGGACTCAAACTATGTTCTACAACTCACAGAAGTTAGCCATACAATCTACCAATATATTCTCAGTGCACTAAATGGCTAAACAGAGATTTTAATATGGTTGATTATAGCCAAACATGTCCCCTCCAGCTGTTGCAAACACTAACCTCTCTGTAACAATGTAATTTTAACCAATAAAAAAATGTAATTTACTTTATCAAACCACTCCAAAGTCTCAGGCAATTTTTAGATTTCCAGTGTCTCACAAAGACTAGCATGGCTACAGAGATCATGGATAAGAGGAATAACACAGATGGATATGACTGGAGATGGCTTTAAGAGAAATAATTCTGTATTATGTTATTGCAGCCCACACTTAACAGATCAACAAACTTAACATAACATCCTTTTGCATGTTTGCACAACCACTATATGTGAATGAAATCTGCAGATAGCACATCACAGTACGAATGATTACTTGAAGATAGCCCATAAATGTTTGCCATATATTTAGGAGAAAGACACAATTGATGAATCATTTTGTCCAAGTTCTCTTTCGAAGTCAAACTCAGACAGAATGCATAGCTTCTGGACAATATAAACTTCCAAGTTTCAGATGCAATTTCTCTGCTCAAGGACTTGGTCCTCCTAGGCTGAAAACATGCACACTAGCCTGATCTTCAGTGATTAACATGTTTTAAATCCTACAATATACATGATCAGCCTATTGTGCCCATAGGGCTTCAAGCTCAGGAAAGCTTCCTAAGCCAAAAACCAGAGTGCATTTTAGCAAGCAAAAAACTTTTAGCTTGAAGATAATAAAACATAGAAATATATCCACTACCCCTTTGTAGGACCTCTTCAAAAGATATTACTCTCTTTTCCAAAATCACTTCATACCTATCTAGACCAGCTCCTTCCCACTTCTTAGGGGAGCTGGATTTAAAACTATATGCTATTTCCATTTCCTACACAAAAGAGGAGAGAGCTTATTATGGTATCTTTATGGTATATATTACGCAACTGCTCACTGATCTAAGTATGTTTATTTTGAAATACCACCATTTATTATTATTCTCAGTCCTTTCCCCATAGTTCATTGTTTTATTAAAGTTCATTATAATGTGCTATTACTGACAATGTTATTAGGACTAATAAAGTATTTTAAAAACCCTTGTTTTAAGGAGTATCAGAACACCAGAGAAAAGACAAACTAAACCTGATAATACTAACATATTAAACATAGTATCCTGTGGGAACACACTCCCATACAATGAATTTATTTGCTTTTAACATTAAGTGGCATTTGAATATGCTGCAAAGTGGCCAGTTATTTTACAAATCAAACTGAAACATGACAAAAGCATATTGGAAAAAGTTGGAAGTCAGCCCACAAACACCTCACTCCCATCTATTCCATCCACAGATTCCTCCTTTCCCTTCTATGGTCTCTCTGAGATTAAAGGAAACGAACCTTTGACTACAAAATATTCACAAACATTACTTACATAGGGTGGTATCATTGCTCTGTACTGCGGAATAACCCCAGGCTGCTGCTGTCCATTCATTTTGGGCTGAGGAGGCGGCGCTATCCTTACATCCTTCTTCTCTGGAGCCTTGAGGCTATCGTTCTGTTCTACTGATCCAGGCACATTAGTATCTTCTTGACCAGGAGGTTTTGCCTCTTGATCCATCGGCGAGTTTGGAGAGTTCAGATTCCTGCCTCCGCCTTCTCTCCAGCTAGCAACATCTGGGTTGGGATAGACAAGAGAGGCCTTAAACAGGTTTCTCATCATCATTTAGTCTGCGCTGCATAGATAACGTGCTTCAGTCCAGTTTTAGCTCCTCATTCCCCAGCCAAAACCCAAAAGAACTTCCAAGGACAGGTGAAGCTACCTGAAGACACAGTGAAATATATGAATCTACAACCTGAAGTATCATAGGAGCATAGGCCAATGACATTGCTGCAGAAGATTAACTGTAACTAAAGTTGGACTCATGCATTATGAAAAATGGCATCCTTCATGCTGGCTTTCCTCCCCATGCTTGAGAGAATATAGTAGCTGTCTGCCTGTGTTTTTGGTGAACACAGCTATGATTGGGCGTAATACCTGAAGTAAACAAGCAAGTAACATTTGCAACAACCGACTGATCAAAGGTGTCAAATGGTTTTAAACAAACTAGAGATTCACCAGTTCTCTCAAAATTTTAGCTGAGCACTGCCAATTTAGTTGCCCGTTATACTTAGCTACTGGCTAAAGATAGGGTACTGGAAGAGAATGTAAGCCACATTTCTTTTTAGTCAAATTTGGAACAAAAAGGACAGAACTTAACAATATGATGACAACTCTGTCCAAACTTCTAAAAACCACTATCTTCATTTGCTAACTACACCCAGCAGATTCAGGTTGTAATCCTATAAATGACAAAGAATCTAAGATTTCAAAAGCACAAATCTGCACTCCATTCACATACTATTTTTCAGAATACCTACATAAGGCAGAAGACAAAGAATCCTATTTTCTTAAAGCTATTTCCTTACTTTATGTATACCTACTTTGCGGTCGTAAACTGGGCCCAGGTCCATACGGCTCTTCAGCTGCCTCCTTCTCTTTGCCTGGCTTTTCTTGATCTCCGGCAGCCTGCAGGCTAGGAAATTCTTGCTGGAAATAGCTATTTATTTGAACTCCAGGACCTAGGACAGTTGTAAAAAAAGTCAGCCATTAACAGTTTAGATTAGAAAACCCAAACTGTAATGGGGAAAATTCCTAAGCTATACAGAGCTACGCTTGCACTTCCTTCGCAGACAATAATTTCTTCTCAGACAACAGATTCTGCTTCTCAGTATCACTCTAGGTCACTTCTCTTCATGGTGGACTGTGTTACAATAAGGAGATCAAGCTAAAGGGATACTTTGGCACCTTATAAACAGCTTTAAAAGTGGATTAGATAGATTCATGGAGGATAGGTCTATCAGGGGCTATTAGTAATGGTGATGGAGCAGAACCTCCACATTCAGAGGCATTAAACATCCGAATCTCAGAGCCAGGAGGCAAGACCAGAGGAAAGTCTCAGCCTCTATGCCCTGTTGCTGGCCCTTCACAGAAACTGGCTGGCCACTGTGTGAGACAGGGTGCTGGACTAGATGGACCACTGGTCTAATCCAACAAGGCTCTTCACATGTTCACCGAGTGGCTTGCTCTAAAGTGAATACGAACAGTCCACCAGAATAAGACTTTACTGACAGAAGCAGCTTCCCAAAATAACAACGGTAGTAACTCAGAACTGCTAGCTTTGACATAAAGCAGGACCTGGATTAGCCTCTGGCTAAGAGCTATTTTAACAATATCCATCTTGGTTATTTCACCAGAGGTACCTGAGGAAGTTTACAAACAACTACAAAAACAGACAAACCATCTCATGTTAAAGACACACGTTAGAAAAAAAATCAATGGAAAAGTAATCAACACAAAGCCTGAACAAACAGTAGGCCTTTAGGCACACGCTGCACTACCCAAGTATCTATGGAGATGGTATTTCATCACTGAGGTATCAATACAGGGGGGAAAAGCCCCATTTGAAGTGCCATCTACCATACTTCAAACAATGATGGGGGGGACACAGTAAAGCTTCAGACAATGACTACAGTGATCACAAAGGTCCATAAGGGAGCATGCAACTCTTTGGTTACCCTAGTCTCAAACTGAACTGACCCTAGAGGTGAACTGGTAGCTTATGCAAATCTTCTAGCACAGGTGAACTATGTAATAAGCAATCTTGCCACTGCATTTTTAACTCACTGAAGCTTCTGAAAGGACTAGATGGACCACTGTGGTGTGGTCTCAAGATGGCCTCAGAGAGCACACTGCAGTAGTCTAGCTTGACTAGGGTATCGATAACTGGCCAACTACTAAAACAAAGCCATAAATATATTTAGATTCTTCCAAAAGAGGTCTTTCACAATAACAGAAGTCTACCATTTTTCATGATAACGGCAAATGTTTGTATACAGTACTAATTAAGTATGATTAATTAAAATTCTGCTTTTGATACAGGAAAGTAGCTGCTGGGGATAAAATGGAGAAATCTGACAGGAAGTAATTTGTCTAATGATAGTGTGTAAACCTGCTTCTGTTTATCGAATAATTCCATTCAAAGTAGCTAAATTGGACCTTTATTTCTGCAGGTTTAGAAAAATCCCTTCAAATGATTAATAGTGTGCTAGGGAAGCACATAACCAAGATGGATCATTCTAGAATTGTGAAGGAAGTATGAGATTTCCCTGCCCACAATAAGACCTTTGTAGGAGACACACAAGATCACAGTCTTAAGTGTTCTCCACTGTTCTGTACTTTAAACTGAGTGTGGATTACAATCTCCAACTTGACAGAAATACAAAGCAAATTAAGTACTAAAAAAATCCTCTTTGGTATCACTTTTTAATTTATTTGTCAGTACGTTTTAGACAGAGGCCTAGACAGTGCTGAAAACTGCTTGGGACACAAAGCAGATTCTAAAAACAACCCCACAGAGATGCCCTGGCGAACATCAGCTCAAACATTTTCTACAGAATGCCTTGTATCCAGTCAGTTCAGAAGATTGCTTCTTTCTTTGCTTCCAGTGCCTCCTAATACTATTCCTGATAGTTTTTTGACTCCCAAGAACAAAACAGGAGAAGAAGGGGCTAAGTGGGATACAGCATGAAAGAGAAGCAGGGAAGTTCCACTCCATGAGCAGTTCTTGTTAGATACAAGCTAATGAAAATGACACAATCTGATCACACCAACAGTACACTATGTTCAGCTGAGGGATGCCTTAAAGAGGACTACTGATTCTCTCATCCCCAACATGTGGACTGTGACACAATTCCAAAGGCATACCAAGATTCCCTGCAGCAGCTGACATCCCTGGAGGGATCCCAGAAGAATTCCAATGTCCAGAGAACACTTCCAATTCATAAGCTCTGACTGAGAAACAGGAGGATGTCAAGAGGCAATTTCCACTAGGCTAACCTCCAGACACAAAGACAGCCATTGATACTGATCAAGAAGGTGTGAGTGTACACCCTGTATGCACATATATGTGTGCATATAATCTTTCTTTGGCAGTGAAAAAAAGTACAGTTTACCTTTAATTTTAATCCAGTAAAAACCTGTCCCAGGTAGCACAAGTTTGGGAAATATCATTTTAACATTAGAGAGACAGGGCACCAGTGGCTACTAGATTGAATTTATGTGAGAGATCGACAAGAGGTCCAGATGCTTTGTTCCAAAAGTATGTTACTATCCAGGCTACCACTTCCTTCTGGGTAAACAGCCTGGTCCTATGACCACAATGGATATGCAGGTTTACTCATATAAAAGGGTCTACAAAGTCCTTCTGCCTAGACACAGTTACCATTATCAACTGCTATAGGATTTACTCATACTTCAGAACTAGTAGTTTAATCTTAAGAGTCCAGTGGCACCTTTAAGACCAACAAAGGCATGAGCTTTCAAGGCATGAGCTTTCATGTGCATGCACACTTCGTCAGACAATGAAATGGAATTACAGATCGTAGTTGTATATATAAATGGTGCCTTGTTAAATTAGCATGCAAAACAGTGAAGGTGTTTTTTAACAGATAAAAAGAATGACAAGCTTGGCTGACAAAGTGTGTGGACACACGACAGCTCACACCTTGAATAAAACTTTGCTGGTCTTAAAGGTGCCCCACTGGACTCAAACTTTGTTCTGCTGCTTCAGACCAACATGGCTGCCCATTCTGATCTATCAGTAGTTTAATTTATAAGTTACTTTGAGACTTCTGAAGAAGGATGCAGAAGAACACTGCAAGAGCTGTTTTGAACCAGAAGTCCTCATGCCTCCACCAACTTTACTCTCTGAAAAGCAAGAGCCTGTTTTGCTCTGGCATCTTTTCAAATTCTTCGAGGTGTTTTACATTTCGGATACTGGACTGCATCCAAAGCACCACCAGTTGAGTGAAGCTGGTTGAGCAGGACTTTCCCCACTTCCTCTCTCCTGCTCTGGCTCATTGAGTCTCCTGACGCTCTTCTCCTGGAGGCCGAGAAACACTCGGGAACAGTGTAGAGGTAAACTGAGCAGCAACAATTGCCCTCCCTTCTTCCAATGGTGAAACAGAATCTTTGGATCCAACCAATTGCCCTCTCATCTTTCTACCAAGTGGTCTATGCAAAAGCTCGCTCTGGAAGCCTTTCGAATGCAACTGCTATAGACTTAAAGATGTTTTCTTGATTGAAATCAAGCACTTTGTTTTATATTAATCCTGGCTATCCTAAGGTGTAATAATATAGGAATGCAAAGCAGGGCTGCTACCTCCACTGCTCTGGCCTCTGACATCCACTTCTCCACTTACCATCTCCCTGCCCACCTTGCTTGGTATTGGCCCATGATTTGGCAACAGGAGTCACTTCTGGAGGAGCAGGAACTACAGGCTTTGGCTGGGTCTGTGGCACTTCTGGCTGTCTGAAAGCAAGAGGAAATCATATGTGAAGAAACTAGCCTCCTAGCAAAAATGTTTCAGAAAGTAGGGGTTACAAAAGTAAAGTAAAGGTAAAGGTTCCCTTGCTCGAAAGCCAGTCGAATCCGACTCTAGGGTTGCGGTGCTCATCTCCGTTTCAAAGCCGAAGAGCCAGCACTGTCTGAAGACGTTTCCGTGGTCATGTGGCCGGCATGACTAAACACCAAGGCGCACAGAACGCTGTTACCTTCCCACCAAAGTGGGAATGCTTAAAAAAGCACACTGTTAATTGCCAATGGAGAAGTTCAACAGGCTGTCTGATTCCTGAACCATTAAAAAAAGCATCTACAGTGGGGGGGATGTACAACCCACTGTGGGATTCTAGCACAGTATGTAAGAGGCCATTTCTTTGGCCATCATTTCTCTTCAACTTCTCAAGATCAGCTTACAGCAGTGAATTCCCCAGCCAACTACTCTTCTCTCTGAAGCTCTGTTGTAGGACAGGCTGGAAGGACTGCAGAAGAGCTGATCTGGGAAGTCTGTTTGAATCCGGCTCATATCAAGTCAGAGAGCTCGCCTTCTTTTAAAAATTTGTCAAGGGAGAGATGACTTTATCTGCTCATAAGTTAGTTATGAGAGATATTTCCTTGTAGTAACCCCCCCTTATTTATTACAAAGCCAATGAAAGGAAGAATACATATGACTTCTTGACTGTACAGAAACTGTAAGCATGCGACATCAGGTCCCAAGACATCATAGCCATGCAACAGGAAGAAAAAGAGCCACAGTAATGACCTCACCAATGTTGAGACTAAGGCCATGGGTTGCAGACCAATAAAACGAGGGACGTGAAACACGAGCTAAGCAGCAGGAGGTGTAACATAATGAGAAAGTTAGGGTCCGAACCATGCAGGAGAACCCGTGGAGATTCTCCTTCAGTGACCTGGCCTTGCTGTCTTGCTCCTCTTCTCAGAGTGAAAAAGAGGCAAAAAGGAGGCTGCCCTTGCTCTCTGCACATACACAACAGCAGTAGGGCCTTCCAAAAAGCAGCAAACTAAAATAGCTTGTTAGCAGGTGATGCTCCACAACCCAAACGTTAAAGACCACAGCTCTACACCAATTCTCCCATGATCCTCTGATGTATTCCCGTGGCACGTGCCACAATGCTGAATGATAATCCGTTTAACTTACTTTTCTTCTTCGTGTTGCTCTTGCTTAGAAGCCCATCCTGTGCCATCTTTAGGCACAATGTTTATGTTAGGATCATTGCCTTTGTTTTCTGCTTTAAGACTGGGGAGGTTAGCAGGGGGAGGCATTCTCCGCGAAATGGCAACTTTTCCAAGACTCTGTAATCCATGGCGTGTGGCAACTGTATATCAAGGGAAAACATTTTTGAACAGTGAATATATGTTCACAGCAAAGTAGCTGTAAGAAGTTCTGCAAAGAAAGGTGGTTCTAAGCAAAACTCATAATGTTCATAATCCCTAGGGAATTCATTTTTTTAAAAAAAAAGCTCATTCTGATTTCCCTTCCCACCTAGGACTGGGATATTGGTCAATGGACTGATTAAAGATTGTCAGCAGAACACCTATCACGTGACTGCAGTCAAATAGTCTCTGAAGCCAAGGACACCACTATGTAGATGGGAGCTTTCCTTTTTTATTTCACTATGATATCATGTTAGCAAGGGAGGGCTTCTGGGGCGAACCTAACAGCACAACAAAGCTTCTCCTACTGGCTACCTGCTGTCACTTCAAGCATCTCTAAACAGGAAAATCTGGCTGGCTTGCTGCCTGCTCTGCACAACAGCTTTTAAAATAGCTGTCTGCTACTTCGGCTTGCTTTATTTTTAAAAACTTTTTGGAGCTCTGGGTTGACCCAGGTAGGACATTTGCAGACACTCGCCTAAAGCCTTTGAAATCATAATAATTCATTGGATAGAATGGTTCTGTTCCGCTAATGGTGTACCCTTCCTCCAGCAAAGGGAAATATTCTGCTGATATGAGGCTCCATTGTTACCAGAATAGAGCCTTTGAATCCAAACCACTGTTTCACAATAACTGCCAAATTTCTTTTTGTAAGACATTCCACCCCCTTGCCCAGCAAGTGAGGTATAAGGAACAGACAGTAATTTTTTTCTTATATTAATATTGACAACAACTTTTGAAACCATAATAAAGCTATTTTGATACTAACACTGGGTATCTCCACATGTATTTCCTTTGCCTATCATGTACCTGATTTGCAGAGCAAAATACAGCAACAGCTACAAGTTCCCTGGCTCCTGAAGAGAAATGGCTAGATGGTTTCCTGAACTTCTTCCTTTCAAATATTTTACCTGTCCTCACAACATTAAACTACAAGTCAACAAAATAGTCTTGCATAGTCTAGAAAAAGCAATCTTGATGTTAGTCTTTAAGGTGCTACTGGACTCTTGCTCTTTTCCACTGCTACAGATTAACACAGCTAGCCATCTTGATGATATTTACATGAGTCTTTTACACATCTCAAAGCTAGAAATATGATAGGAGTACCCCTCTACTCTTTCATTCAGGAGGATAGCTTTTATTTTCCAGCTCTTGCCAGTGTGGCACTACAATGCTTGAGGAAAATAATGTGGTTTTGTCATAGGTATGAAGTAAGAAAAGTAACTGGCTAGCAAGGAAAAGTGGCTTCACATTAAACACAAAGCAGTTAGCTCTGATACCCAAGCATGCAACAAAATGGTTGTTAGTTGTAAACAACCAGTTTCATTTAGGTGATCTACTTTTATCATTCAAACAAGCATATCAGTAGTGATATTTCTAGTACACAATAGTGGCTCAGTACAGTTTACATACCTGTAGTTTTCTGTGTTTCCAGAGTCTTTCCCTTGTAAGTATTAAATAGACTAAGGGTAGCATATTTGGTTTTTCCATCCTTTGCTTTTGTGCTCTGCCCTGACTTTTCCGACATTTCAGTTCATCGAATCTGGAACTGCCTTGCTTACCCCTCAAGTGAAAAGAAAAAGAAACTACTTAGGCAAAAAAATCTCTACAAGTGTTCAATAGTAACAGTAACCAATATGCCAATGCTTGTTCAGACATTAAAAAATTTGAGGGTGGAAGAGTGCAATTGGCAGAAATTCTAAGGCAAGGGCTCCCCAATTTTAGTGGGAGCCATCATAAACTGGCTGTCATGGAGGGCATTTCAGTATTTTTCTTTCTTTGGGACTAGAGAGAAATTACCATTTAAATATATACAATTTGACAGAGTGGGCTTTGGAATTTTTACAGTCCCCCTCACCCTGCTCTCCCCACACAACAGTTGATATGGGAATCCGATTCTGGATCTCTAGTAGGGGAATCCAATACTGTGGTGGTTATAAGGCTGGAAACACTGGATTTCATTTAAGAGGAATGTGTGCATGAGACAGAGTGTGTACACTCTGGATGCTACAGGTGCTTGGAGGGTGGGGTGAATTTCCTTGACTGAGACAGAGGGACCATGAATACTCCATTTCCCCCTTCTTCTTTCCTTGCCATTCTCAAATTTACTTTCAGTTCTGGTATTGAGCGTTCCTTTCTGCAAGTCATAAGCATCTTCATGTGACCAAAAGAGCTTCTGAAAAGCATACCAACAGACCAAATTCCCATCTCTTTAATAGAGGCTTGATCAGATGTAATTTACCAGGTGATGCTATTCAGCTCCATGCCACAAAAAGCTTCAACTGCCCATTTCCACACATTAAAGGGACAGAGCATTTTTCTTCAAGGCTTTTGGCAACCCTAGGCCTGACCAATATACAATTATATACAACAAATATACAGCCCATCATTTAAGTAATTTGATTATTTCACATCCCAAAAGAATAACTCCAAGCAAATATGCTACTATTAACTTGTTTGATGAAAGACAGTTTGTTCATGTAAACAAATACAACTGGAAAAGATAGGTATGTCAATTCATTAAGAAATAGGAACCAGAACACCTCACTGCATGCTATTAAAATATTCAACAAAACACTTCATATAACTAGACTGTCACCACTAAACCACTGTCTTTATAGCATTATGCTCTCCAGCATCTGATACAACAGCAGTAGGATATCTTTATTAGGACCAATTAAAACATTACAAGTTGTGATCAACTTAAGTCTTCTTCAGGCTGGATATTAAGCAAAAAACAACATACTTAGGGTGGGGAGAAAAAAGATGCAGTTGTGCATGACAGAAGATCATCTTAAAATAAAGCAGTTATGATGCTGACTTAATTAGATCAGACCAGGTAACTCAATAACTTACTTACTATTTTGTGATGTTTCATTTGGGCCTTACCCAACTCCTAGCTTTTGGATTTTTACTTATGGTCCAATAATAAACAAATTAGCTACAGCCACAGAAGGTATTTACAATTTATTCTGAACAATCTCTCAGTAAGTTGTGCTATTAATTTAGGAGGTAAGTTAGGTAGTCATCAACCCAAATGAAACTACTAACCTCTTAAATAAAATGCTCCCAACCACAAAAATGCTAAATTTGGCAGATAAGATTCCAACTAATTACTGAGAAGCCAAAGGTTTGAAAGCCATAATTGCTTTCAAAGAAACAAACCAACTGTCATAGTAAGTCATTGATTCTTCAACAGATATATATACACACAGTTAATGCACATGCCTTTACCAGAATCCTAACTAAAACACCAATATCCTGCAAAAGAAACACAAGCACAAGGCATCCTTTGTGTTACCATTTACTTTTCTATAAAAAGACATTATGACTCAGAATTATTTGGTGTGAGGTTACATGATTTCCAGTTCTTGGCAAGACCCTGGGCTAACTACCATGTCACCTCAGTTTTGGTGCAACCTGGACTTGCAGTAAATCCTTTCATATTGTTTGCTATTACATTTCCCTAAGCAAACTATCAATTACATCTATTAAATGCATGAAAAACTTTAGATACCCATGGTTTCTATTATTCTGTAATCATGACAGTCAAAGGTCTAGAAAAGAACTCCTTAATTTAAACTAAAATATGCAGTCAACTCTCATCAAGAAAACAAGCTCAGTTGTTCTTTCTGAGACATACAACTGACAAGTTGTCATTACATCATTTAAATTTTCCCATCTCTATCAATAATTAATTTGGGTAGTTTGCCTGTGAAACTGGCATCCCGGACTAACAGTCAGGGGAACGGGAAAATGCAAGCCTTATACCTTGCAGAGCCATTTCTAAAACATACCCCAGGATTCAGGCAGTATAGAATCTGTTCACATATGATGTTCACAGCATACCCCACCAAACTGCTCCAGAGAAATCTTGTTTCGATGTGTGGATGTTCACACATATTCTGGAATCAGGTCTTCAGTCCAAGCCCATTACACCCACTTACAGTTGCAATCATTTGACAGACAGGTGTGAAGCACAAATAACCAGCTGTTACAGTGTACCAAATGGTAAGCATCAATTGAATCATAAGGAGGGGAATAAGCATTTTGTGACTGTTAAGAGGTGCCAAACAAAAGAGGAGGCTTGTGTCAGCAACTGCTGAATCATTCATAGCCTGACCGTGGCACAGTAACCAGGTAAGAAAATAGATTTCCACTACTGCTTATGTACTAGTACACAGAACAAATGTAGCTAATCGAGAAGCAGGGCTGGCGTGGTATTTCCAGAGCTGATTCTAACCATTAAAAAAGCCCTGGTTTTTGCTATACAGTCCCAGTTTAGTAATTGAAGCCTTCCAATTAAAAAAAAGTCCTATGAATACACAACACATTCCAGAGGATTACAAATAGTTCCCCCCAGCAGAGAAAGCAACAAAGAGATAATGAGCCTTCTCATATTTGCCAGGTTGATTACTGCTAAGAATCTTTTTGGATTTGGATCTCCCAGCTAGAGCAAGGGGAAGCTGCTGCTTCCTTGCATTTCCGGACTGAGAAAATGCTCCAAGTGGGAGGGGGAGACTCAGGCAGAGATTGCCTCCTCAACTTGGAAGCTTTAGATGATCACCAGAACTGCAGCTGACACCCACCCCAACACTCCTCTGATTCAGGGAGAAAAGCTGACTACTTTCTGACACTAGCTTGGGAGGGATGATCTTCTCTTTGAATGCTGTCTGTACAGACCGTGAGACAAGGATCTTAGGAATTGCTCTTAGTTTCAGTCTTCTTTTGTTTGAAAGGACAGCTCCCTTGGGGAAGTTGAACCTTCTTCCTAGGAAGAAACTGGCAGAGTTCCACAAGGTTCTGTGCTTTCACTCACTCATGCTTTTTAATATTTATGGATGTGCCATTAAATGAGATCATCCAAAGCTTACTCATGACACCCAGCTATACTTTTTCTTTAACTAAGCTCCCCAAAGTAGCCCTGAATTAATACCTAGATGCTGCTGACTGAATGAGGAAGAACAATCTGATACTGAGTCAGGACAAGATGCAGGTGGGAAAAGTTGAACTTCTGCAATGGACTGACTTGATGGTTTTGGACAGATGGGCAGCACCTTCCTCAGTATGCAAATATCCACCAAGTCTATAAGTTGCCCTCCCTTCTAGACTCAGATCACATGACTATGCTAGCTCATGCTTCAGACTAGGTTACAACAGTAGTTTGGGTCCAATAGGCAAGTGTTGCATATATATCAATTTTCCTCACTTTTTTCCACAATTTCAAAATTTCTTGAAATTTTACTTCTCTTCCCATGCTTTATACTCCATTCACTAACAGTAATTTAAGGAATTCGATGAACAGATATGAATCATATATGGCTTAACATCACATAAGGCTCCAAATATTCTCAAATGTACACCAGTATTCAATATGTGAAATACATGAACTGCAATAAGTAGGCTGGAGATTTAAAGCAATATCTAACATTTACTATTTGACACTCCCAAAAGAAAGACTTCACAGATTGTCAGTTCACAATTTCAATGGACTGCAAAACATGATCTTCAAATGTCCATAAGGCAATATAAGGTATGTTGTAAACAGCAAGTAGATCCAGTCCTTAAGTCTTGAGTAGTCTCAAGTCTTAAGGACTGGATCTACTTGCTGTTTACAACATACCTTATATTGTTTATCTTTAGTCTTAAGAAGTGGATGTACTTGCCTTATGGACATTTGAGGATCATGTTTTGCAGTCCACTGAAATTGTGAACTGACAATCTGTGAAGTCTTTCTTTTGGGAGTGTCAAATAGTAAATGTTAGATATTGCTTTAAATCTTCAGCCTACTTATTGCAGTTCATGTATTTCATATATTGAATACTGGTGTACATTTGAAAAATATTTGGAGCCTTATGTGTTGTTAAGTCATATATTATACTCCATTCACAGCAGCTTATATAATCAGACTAATAAAAACGTAACAATGAAAACGATCAGATTAAACAGCCCATAAAATTTCAGTTTAAACTTCTAGTGTCTGCATGTATGTTAAATGACTTTTAATGTAAGACAGGGCTGGGCAAATCCCAGCCCCCAAGTCACCAAGTAATTTCAGTGTAGCACCTACTATTTTCAAGCAGTAATTTTATTGTAGCATCTCTTGGCAATAGCCAGAGGAAGTGCAAAGCTTAGTTATCACTTTAAATCAGGACGTCTGGTCATGGCGTAAAAATCGATGTGCATGAAATTCAACTTGCTGTGAAGGCATAGTCTAGTGCACATCACTGCTTCTCACAGCGGATGCCACAGGTGAGGGGAAGAGCTGCCCCTGGAATTATTTAAACTACCTTTGCTACCCCACAGGCTCCAGGGATGATAAACCCAGCTGCCACCACCAAGGTTTTATCTTATAGGAGGGGGAACACCTTGGCTTTTCTCCCTCCCCAGATTTTACACAAGAAGAATCACAACTCTCTAAAGTCTGTGTGCGTGCGCATAGGTTGTGCCATATAGCCAATTTAAGAAGCCACAGACTAGACAACCACAACACAACACTCGAGTCCCTTCTCTCAGACTACTCTTCACACAAAATTGGGGAGAAAAATCAGAAATATATTAAGTGATAAAAAGTGAGTAAGGATTGTCAAGAGACTAGGCCGCTTCATAGTATCCTGTTCTAATTCTACGCTTTGGTTCAGGCAGCAGTCTGTAGAACATGGAAAGTTCCTACTCACTGAGCACCAAGGCCAAGCTGAGAGTGATTCACAGGGAAACATAAGGGAGGATGGGAGGCAGTTCACAGGTGCAAAAGTGTCTCATCATTCGTAAACATTTCAAGGCCATACTCAGTGGGCCTACACATTCCATCTAGTTAATGCAAGGAGTTACGGGAGCTTGTTAACTGTGTCTGATGTAACTGCAGAATGCCAGATACTAATTTGCAATCTCACCTGATTGGTCATTTCACCTGATCAGCAACACCAATGGTCAACTGGGTCTCATCATTGGGACTGCATTTGATTGGCTGACGTAAATCATGCCAGAGTAGGCTGTGAGGCTTAAAACAAAGATTCTTCATTCTAGTTGGGCATGTTTAGCCATAACTGGGAGCTCTTGCCATAACCTGAGGGTTTAGCTCAGATTTTGGCCCTAGGGCTTGCTTTAGACTATATTTTGACTGGGGTGGTCCAGGATAGCTGAACACTTCGTGATTGTGGACTTTGAAACTATGCTGGATTCTACCTTGTTAAGTATCCTCTGAATTTAGGCAATCACGGTTTTGTATGTATCTAGGACTAGCTATTTAGGTTTTACTATTTTAACCTCCTGTTCTTTGCTCTTGTTGGTATATTCCTGCACATCTTTTTACTATAACACATCAATTATATTTTGGTTTCTGCATTTGGAAGGCTTCAATCTGAATCCAGTACTTTGGCCCAAATTGGTTATAGCTGTCAAGATAACTTGTTTTGGGATCCACCTTGTGAGTGGTGGCAGCTATACCACTGAGGTATGAGGATGCATACTTCAGGTCTCTTCTATTCTGACAAGGATGACAGAACGTACATAAATCCCTGAGAGATTTTAAGGAACTTAAGCACGAACAGTGCAAGGTAGTAAAGCTACTATAAGGACACTCTAAGTATAATCCCTACCACATCTAGCTTCCAGTGGTTAAGACTGATGTAACCATCCTTCTCCTTGAAAGAGTAGAAAACCGAGGCCAATCATGGATTCTTTAAGTAATTATTCAGCAATTTAACAAAAATCTTTCTCCCTAGTTCTCACTAGTGTTCCTTGCCAAAAGAATCTTCACTGACACAGCATCTTCTCAGGGCAGCTTTACAGCATTCACTGGGGATAGATCAATTCATTTCTTAACCAGCTGCTTTCTAAATATGCAGTTAAATATGTAATTAAATGGAGCATTTAAAGCAATAATGAGAAATCAAGGAGAAGTCAGGTTAGGGTTAGAGGTTAAATTAACAACCAGAGTAGCTTCTATGTCTACTTATGTTTTGTAATAGCTTTAATGAAATTAGGAGAGACTGGGAAGAGATTAGGATTTGTAGCAGCAGTAATTACAAACTATAGTCATTAAAATACAGAACCCTAAAAATTAAGCTGCCTCCAAGAACTAAATAAAATTAAGTCCTGAGGTAAGAAGTAGTACCTCAAATCAAGTCCAGAAAGAACTGGGCAGCCAGCAAAACTGTTTCAAAACTAGTTTATAAAATTTAATTACTGGGTCAATATATGAAATGTAACATCAATCTGCTTTGGAGACCTCTGAAACTCAGCTCAGCACTTGGGACTAGTCTCCCCCCCCCCAAGCTCACAAGCAATACAGAAGCTTGTGACTGTAGCCATTGTCTGGTTCAGAGGCATCCTTCCACCATGCCTGGACCGATACCCTGCTGTATTCCCCCCAATACTTTTTTGCTCTATTGTGAGATCTGTATTTTCAAAAATTACTGTCACCACATATGCCTGAATACTCCTGGATAGCAGCTGTGTTCCTCAGACCTCCTCCTCCTGGTGGTACTCTCATCTAGGATGGTCTGGTCATGGTCATTCTCTATGCTATGTCCATTCCCCTAGAAAGGTCTACCAGAATGGGTGCGTAAATATAAAATAGGATTTTTGCATACAATGTTCTATAGTGCAAAACAACATGAACTGTGGCAGATAAAACTCACATATGAAAATCACTATTTCCTCCCTTAAAATGCATGTGAGCAAGAAAATAGACTTGTGCTAAGTATATGATAAGGGAGAAAACAGCAAATAATAATCCATTGCATTTTTATCCTGCCCTTTCTTCATGAACCTTAGAACAGCAGCATATATCCCGTCCTCCCGGTGAGAATGGGTGGCTCAAAGTCACCCAGTGAACTTCACTGGGAGGGGGAGACCTGAACCTAGGTCCCGCAGTTCCTACTTCAACATTCTTGATATTGGCTGTTAAATATATAATATCACTAGTATGAAGTAACCTTCAAATATTATCATCTGTATGAGCCCACAGAAAATGCTCGTGAATTTAATCCAAACAGATGAGCAGTGGGGAGTTCCCAGCCCCTCAGCTGTTTCTTGTGAAGAGCCGAACATGTGAGTGTGTGCTTGAGCATGTATTACTGCTGAATTGCTTTCCAGAATCCAGCAGCATCCTGAGTTTCTCCTGACACTTGTCTTTTTGTTAGGCCTGGCATAGGTCCCTACAGAGATTCTTCTTATTTGCCAAATGTTCTTATCTGGACCCAGTTTCTCTCAGTGATTCTGCTTTCAGATATCCAGTTACAAGTAGTCTTCTGCCTTAATATTTTACTTCTGAGGTAGTACATTGTTTAGGAATAGTGGTAGATTAAACATATCAAGAAAGGGAACCCATTCAAAAATTTTGGTTTCAGTTTCTTTTCAGAGTAAATAAATTTTGCATTCCAGGTAGTTCCTGCATAGTTTGGCTCTTTGAATTACACTGATGAATAATCCACTAAATTACAAAATTTTTCATTTTCATAATGAACAAGAGCCCCTTTAAATGGGTTGCACAAACGAGCCTGAGATAACTGGGCCAGCGCAGAGAAGGCTCTCCCTTCTGGTGGGGAGATCCACTTTCTCTCAGGAGATCCCCCCACTTTTTCCTGGCTGCTGCTTGCCACAGTCAGGACAAAGGGAGATGGAAAGCCTCTTCCCTGGCACACACACCCTTCTCCTGGCTGAGATTGGAAGCCTCTTCCCCAGGGATCCAATCTCCCTTTCTCCTGGTCCTCCCCCGCCCTTTCTGCTCACTGCTGTTTTTCGGGCTGGCTTCTGCAGTCCCATTAAAGTTTAAAGGAACTGCAGAAGACAGCCCAAAACAACTGTCTGGAGGGAGGCTGCTCAGCTGTTTTGGGGTTGTTTTTTTTTGCTTTCTGGAAATCCTGTTTAAAAGGATGGCAATCCCTTTCAACTGGGTTTGCAGGGCACTGACCCACACAAACCAGTTCAGTTTGTGAGTGCGCCTCCTGGCTCAGTTTAGGGTTTGGTTCGTGCTGAGCCATGAACCAAACCCTGAACTGAACCACATTTTCTTGGTTTGTGCCCATCCCTACTTAAGTACATGACTTTTTCTTTTTAAACTGTAACAAACCTCTCAGAAAGCAGCAAGCAGAACTACTCAGTACTTTCCAAATCAAAAAGGCAAGCCAAAAGATCCTATCCAGACATTAACATTAAAATAACAAATATATGCAATGTATATTAGAAGTACCTAAGTCCCAAACTGTGAATTTAAGAGCTATAACCTTCCACAGATGTGGTATCACGGTACACAGATGTATTAAAAAATCCCTCATAAAACTTTAGCGCTACTGTACCACCTCATATATCCCTCATGAACAATGGAATCAGTTCTGTCCCACTTCTTTGTCCCTATTGGGTGCAGTGGAATGAGAGAATAAAAGAACTCTAAATCCATGCCTATGTGTCATATTAGCTTCAAACATACTGCAGAATTTCTTTCTAATATGTTTTCAGCATACATAATTTTTTTTAGTCAGAGGTCCACTGAGTGGTGTCAATTGTACTTAGATTGGTAACAAACACTTGCCATTGATCTTTATATCCTTTATGCAGCATTTAACTACTTCAAACTTTGAAGCTTCAAAACTGTTTTCTTAACCTGCTGTGTGGTGGAGGGAGGACTACTGGGCCTCCTTGTTCATTTTTATGGCAGTTAGCTCAATTGCTGTAGCTGAAGTCTGTGCAGTTTGCAAATGGAACTGAGGTCATGTTCAGGTAACTCTGAAAATTATGTTGTTAACCCAATGTTTAACATTATGTAGATGGTATGATAGAAAGGGCAGTGGGGTACAGGAGGAATTCAAGCCCACAAGCATTGTTGTTACGATTTACTGTTTACAAGGTGGAGTTATTGTATTGTAACTGTATTTTAACAAGTAGGTAATTTATTCAGCAAGTTTAAGATTGAATAATTAACACAGCGTTTCTAAAAAATGGGGCCAGTGACCCTTGGGGGTTTGCAATGGAACTCCAGGATGTACATTAGTCCTTTGCAAGGGCAGAGCATGAGCTCCTTGTAACTATCCAGCTAATGTGAAAACAGAAGTCTTCAGCCTTTTTTTTTTTTTTTTTGGGGGGGGGGGGGAGACAGGGACACTCTCCTTCAGGAGAGGGCACTGGTTTCCACCTCCTTTGAAGGCCAGGAGCTCATATACTTATCTGATACATGGTAGATTCCAGTAATGGAGGAGAGTCTGGGAGTCTGAAATTATTTAATCAAAATGAAAACAGCCAAGTTAAAGCTTACTCAACTTCAGTGATACGAAGCGGAAAATTTTCCAGTGCTGTATTTTTTATGGAAGATTTTCTGTCTCACATATGTAAATACAGTCTGTTTATCTATAGCTGTTGGGGCTGCTGGGCTGCAGACCAACCATGTTTGGCTAAATGTGGGATATGAAGCATGGACAACCCAGACTGCATACATGGTTCAGACTTATACATGGTATATTTGCCTTCTTTTGTTAACGTTCTCTAAATTTGCATCAGGAAATCTTCCTGGAAAACCCACATCACCCCCTAACCTCTGACTTGCAGCCAAGAAATACAACCTTAAAATCAGAAACAAATAAATCACATTTCCTTCAATAAGATTTCACTCTTCTAACAGGAAATATACAAAGAATTAGTGGTGAAATATGCAAGAATATTTATCACACAGAAAGGTTTCAGTCTTCTAATGTTCATGAATCTCCTTCCCATAATGCTAGTGGTGGGATTCGTTCTTTCAAAGAAAAGACAAGACTGTCAAATTATGCTCTAGTCTTTCAAGAAACTAAGGAGTGCTCAACTGAAAGTGATGCTTGTACTACACAGTGCAGTGACCGACAACCAAAAAAGTTACTGGAAATAAACACTGATGGTAAAAAGTCCACTGGTCTTGTTGTCTGAGACTAGACAGGTTACTTGGCTGACTGCTTGAGAAGAAACAACTTAGTAACAGACGTCTACAGCAATAACTGGACCATAAACTGAGCAGCCTTCTCCCCCCATGCCCTGGACATTTATAGCATATGATGAAAGAAAAGCAAACCAGTTCTGATGAAGTGTGCATGCACACAAAAGCTTATACTGAGACTTAAACTTTGTTGGTCTTAAAAGTGCCACTGGACTCAAACTTTGTTCAATTTTCTTCTTGCTTGTCAAACTGCTTCTGCTTTGTTTCTGGGAGGATATTCTTAGTCAGCACAGTGAGCAAATATTTATAAACATGGGTGTAAGTCTTAGATCACAACCAGCCCAAAAGTGCACATTTGTTCCTTACTTTTGATTTTCTGCAGTACCTCAAAAGCAGAACTGAGAGTTTGCAGCATAGTAAATGTGATACAGAATTAAAACCGTCTCATAAAAGTTGGTGCAGAATCTTAGCTCCCAGCTTACATCCTTTTTTAAAAAGCTACATTTCTCTGGGTTGTACATTTCTTGTGGTTGCAAAGATGCCTGAAAAAGCTGTCAAGGTCCAATGCACAAGATGAAATTTCTGTGCCAGGCCTAACTCCCTCATGGATTCCAACCCTTCCCCTCTGATCAAGCATTCGCCACAGTTGCCAAAATTTACTTTTGTTGCTACAGTTTGCTAAAAAAACCCACAACCCTCACTTTCTACAGAAATTGAAGTAGCAGCTTCAAAATACAGCAAACTACAATGTTTTTGAACAATTCGTTTGCTTGTATATACTATATTGAGTTGATTCCAAGCACAAAACCTGCACTTTTGGGGAAGAGTTCTCAGTGACTCCTTTCTTCCATTTATCTTCACAACAATCCTGTAAGGTAGGTTAGCCTGAGATACTGCAACTAGTCCAAGGACACCCAGCATGCTTCCCAGGCAAAGTGAATGCAAATAATAATAAATAATGTACAAGAAAAAAGTCTAAATACTGAAAAGGTTAATTGGTTTTCTGAACAGTTCCACCTAATGAGGCAACAGTGTAAGAAGAGAGGCCTTTCCTTGTTTCATTTTATTAAAAGCCTCAATACTTTGAGAAATGTAAAAAGTTCTATTACCAGCCCATAAAAAGTTATAAAGACATGAGTGGACATAAAAGTACTTGGGCTACATTTACTACAAAAACAAGCCTTTAAAGTTCTTGGGCTTGCATGCTTCATCTTCCTTTTCCCCTGGAAGACTGAAGACTCTATATTCCCAAGTAGAAAGGTCACAACATCCAAACTGAATAGAATGACAAGTTATGGTTTGACACAATCCAGGATGTATTTTTATCTCCAAGCAGCACACAAGAGAAACACCATGCAAGTTGCAACTCAGAGGGCTTCCAAGGCTCATTCCCATAAGAAACCACCAATGGATGTTACACATTTGAATGAGAGATGTTTCTGTAAAGACACTGGGAACAATCAAATGAAAATTTAGATGCTTCATCTTCCCTGGGCTGCTCACAGCACAGTTAGATTAGAACTTCACGTGCAATATAGCATGTTAGTGACCAAACTAAGACTTCATGATAAGGCAAAGGCTCCACTACAACTTTGTTATCAACTCAGTGACCATTCATTTATAAAGCAGACAAATGTTGCATAGGAAACTAGAACCATAACTTATTTCAGTGAAAGAGACAGTGCACACAAAATGTATTCAGGAAAAATTTGGCAACCTGAAGTGCCCAGAGTAGCGGATTAAAACCAATAAAAGTAGAAATAAATATGGATACAATCTGACTACAAACAGTAAGGTCACATCTTTGGATCTGTTTCAACAAAAGCTAAAGCATCCTTTTGTAACAGTCTGTTCATCTTGTTACTGTAAGGAAACGTGGGATTGTCATCTTTACAATGGAAGAGAACCCACTTCAGGATTACCATGAGTAATCCTCATTTGTAAAGAAAAATACAGCCACTGGTTATGGTTCACCATTTAGAAATCATGATGAAGCCCTAATTCCTTATTTCTGGAAGTCCGCAGTTCCAAATTTAACAAGTTAGATCTTAGATCTTTTTCTCCTTAAGCCCCAGCCACACATTTGTCTATTTAACTACATGTATATCTCTCACCATACTTCTAATCACATAAGTCAAGGCAGCATGCACACTTCCAGGTCTCTCATCCAGGCACCATACCTGCTTATGTTCAGCGAGGTTGCTTTATCATGATTTGGAAACCTGACAGAACCTTAAAGGAGACTAACAGACTTATTATGCATAAGTACAAGGGTAACAAATGAGGCAGCAGCCCTGTTGTTTGACCTCCAGAGGAACTGGCTGGTCACTGTGTGAGACAAGATGCTGGACTACAGTGATCACTAGTCTGATCCAGCAGGGCTCTTCTTATGTTCTTACATTTCAACCTCATGACTCTCCCCCTTCAAATTTGTTTCCTCTGTGCACATACAAAGCATTATCCTCTATGTATATACACAGACAAATACACTGAGAATAATCTTGGATGAGATGATGCATCACTCTGTAGCCGCAAAATAAAACAGGAGTGCAGTGGCACCATAAACACTAACACAATTTATTCCAGCATAAATTTTCAAAAGTCAGTGCATCTGACGAATTGTGGTCTAACTCACAAAACCTTAGACTGGAATAAAACTTGTCAGTTTTGAAGGTGGTACTGGATTCCTGTTCTATTTTATGTATACAAGGGCAATCATTTTATGCATCTGAAAAAGCAGGCAGTGCCCCATCCCCTCCATGGCCATGATATGGGATTGTTCTGATGTAAGTCTATATACATCTATAACATAGTCACATATAATTAAAATATTTCCAGGTAATACATGGGAAGTTTCATCACAGACTAGAAGAAACTGCGAGATGAGACCCCCCATCCCCCCCAAATCTTTCATTCAGACTCTTCCTCAATTTTTTCTTCCCCTTCCACTCCAAACTCCTTAGCATTGCACTGAGAGCCCAGAACAGAATGTGAAACTCCTGTGCCACACCAGGCGTCTTTCAAAGATCCTCCAAGACCCGTCACGGATTCCATCCTTACCCTGCAGGAAGTAAATCCAAAGAGTGTTCGTTTTCGTTTTAACGACCCAAAACTATGAGAGATCTGCAGCCCGGTTCTGTGCATGGGTTCAACCGGAAGTTAACTTCGGGATCCACGGGGAGGGGAGAGCCTGCATAAGGAACTGCAGCCTCCCTTAAAGGCAACCAGTCGGCTGAGATGAGTCAAGAGAAGTTACTCATTTTCCTTCCCACTGTATCTCCCCCACCCCACGAGGAAGGAATCGGGAGAGAGATTCAGGCCGGAAGTTAAGGGGGGGGGGAAGAAAGGCGAGAAACGGGGTGGGGAGGGGGGAAGGGAAGAATAATCGAGGGGTTGGAGAAACTGAGGGCGGGGAGGCAGAGGAAGCCCTTAAAACGGAGGAGTGGGCATGCGCTGCAGAACCGTCCCCATCCTTCCTTCAGCCCACCGACTCTTTTTCAGCCAGAGCTCAATCGCGAAGGGAGGCGGCCTCAGCAACTCTCCTCCTTTCCGCCCCCGACGCCACCTCCGCGAGGGAAAGGAAAGAGAAAAGGCAGCTCTTTCTTTCTTTCTCTCTCGCTCGCTCCCTCCCTCCAGAGCCGCCTTCGCCGCCTCCTCCTCCTCGAGGCTCTCTCGTGCCCGGCCGGGGCCCAGCACCACCCCTCGCCTCAAGCCCCGGCTGGCCCTCCGCTTGGGAAGTCCTTTCACAGTCGGCCGCGTCCCGTTCTCGCGCCGCTTTCCCCGCCCTTGGCCGAGTGAAGCCACCTCGCCCCGCCTGAGGAATGGACTCACCGAGGACGAGGCCGGAACAACCGCCCCAGCCGCTTCCACACAGAGCGGGCCAAGATGGCGGGCGGGCAGCCAAGCCGGCGGCGCCTCGCGACGTCTGACCTCACCACGCCACGTAGCGGCGGAGACGGGTCACGTGACGGGAACCCGCCGCCCGCTTTCTCGGCGAGCCTGCCGGCGCGCTCTAGAAGCAGGGGAGGAGAGGAAGCGGTGGTTGGCGCTCCTACAGGGGCCTGGGGGAACTGCAGGGCCGGCTCCGGTTTAGGGATGAACTGTAGGCTTCGCGCATTTGAAACTTTGTACATTGGTACCTTAAAGACTAATAAAATTTATTTCAGAATAAGGTTTCCAGGGCCATCATCTGCATGAAGTGGCTGTCTATAATAAGACCGATGAGTTTATGTTAAAGTTGCATCTTATGACGCGAGCTCCGACTCCTGAAAGTTGATGGTGGAATAAAAGGGTGTGTTTTTTGTATTTTTCAAACGTGCATGTGTGATTGTGTGTGCACCTGGAAGTCATGGTGAACTCTGGTGATGACCCCTATTCGGGGTCTGGAGAATGTTCAGAGAGGTGGTTGAATAAAGCCACCCCCCGGTATTCCAAGGAGGTCTCCCATCCAAGTATTTGCCAGAGTCATCCCTGCTTAGCTTCTGAGGTTTGAACTCAGGCTTGCCTGGGTTACCCAGGTCAGGGTTTAGTGAAATAAATTTTGTTACCCTCTAGGCTCTAATAGAATCATAGAATTGGAAGGGACTTCTAGGATCATCTAGTCCAGCCACCTGCACAATGCAGGAAATTCACAAATACCTCATTTTCTTTTATGCTGTAATATGGCTGTCCTCCTGGAATTTTTTTTTTTTAAATTATGATGTATTATAATGCAACTTTTCTTTTTAAAAAATGTCAAGTGAGTGGAAGCAGATAAAGGAAGAAACTGTGGAGTCCACCAGGATTCTTCTTTAGGTCAGAAGTCAAACAAAATAAATGAACAAACAATTAAAAATAAAGGGAGCGGTGGAAAGGGGAGAAGATTGTGTGGGTACAAACAGTGGAACAAGAGTGCTCTGCTTAACTAAAGTTTGCAGACTACCACTTCATGGCATTTGCTCAGTCTTTATGAAGGCTTAGTCTCTGATAACTCCTGGGTCTGGAGGCCTAGGACTACCAACCTCCAGGTTGATCTTGGGAGTTCTCCCAGAATTACAACTGTTTTCCAGGCTACAGAGACTTCAGTTCCATTGACAGAAGTGGCAGCTTCAGAAGGCAAAGTTGACAGCATCACATCTCTGCTGAGCTCCCTCTTCAAACTCTGCCTTCAAATCTTCAGCAGTTTTCCAAACAGGAATTGGGAACCTTACAATCAGTCCACCTTATGTGACAAGGAGAATGCTAAACTGTCTTTTTTGACAACAAGGTTTCCCCTTTATGGCTTATTGCAGCATACCCTACCTAGCTGAATGGGAAGAAAGGTGTGTATGTGAAAAGAAAGTACTATTTAAATTTTGGTAAAGACAAGGATCAGAAAACCACAGAGTACCAATGAGTTGGTTAAAGCACCTGATGGGTGCAAGATGTTTCTCTGGGGACCTGTTGTGGGCAGTGGTTTCGCTTCTATGCCGTAGCAGTGCCTCTTTGTGCTCCAAAATGGGGCAAATACCACCCCTGGGGCTGTTTTGGTTCAGGTATCCAGGGGAGCCACAGCTAGGGTTGCCAACCTCCAAGTGGGATCCACCCCCAAAATCTCCAGGTACTTCCCAATCGAGCTGGCACTGGCAGCCCTAGAAGCCCCTCTCCCCACCTGTCATTGCACACACTAAATAATGCACTTTCGATCCACTTTCAGTGCACTTGGCAACTGGATTTTACTGTGTGAAATGGCAAAATCCACTTGCAAATGGTCGAAGTGGGTTGAAACTGCATTATTTAGCATGTGTGAAAAAGCACCCACATTGAACCTCTGAACACTTTTAGGACGCCGTTTCCCCACAGCTGCTGTTTGGCTACAGGGGCAATGAGTTAGGTCCAGGGAACCCAGACTCAGCTCATTACAAAATGTATTGTTTAGCTCGGCCTGTCAGGAAAGTGGGGTGTATGTAGCAGTTCCTATCCATGAAGGGGGAAAGCTGACATCAGTCTTAGGTTCTGGACTTAATGTTCTAGCAGTGAGTACTTTTAGATGGTAACTAAGGACCCTAGGTTGATTGTCCTTTTGTCCATCCTGACTCTCGTGCTCATCAAATTCATTGGGTGCCCTCAGTTCTATTATTAAAAGAAAGGGAGAAAAACTTCTCTATCCCTTTACTCCACCTCATGCATATTTATTTAGTAAACTGTATAATAGTTTAATTATAATTGTATAAACCTCTCCCCTCATGCCCATGGCCTCTTCTTTTAAAACAGTGCTTTTTAGGTGAGCAGTAACTTTTTTTTTTTACGGTGAGTCTCTTCATACACAATGACATCTTATCCTCTTTAATTTAAATACACTGCTTTTCTGCATCTCTTTGTGGAGCAGGGAGGTCCTCTTACAATTTAAACATGTTATTTTAAAACTGCTATTCATTTTTCTTGAATGGAAAAAAGAAACTGTTAAGTACTGCATCCCTTGTTCCTCCTGCTCTTTGAAAACAAAATAAAAATTATCTGTATATGAATTAACGAACTATTAACTGTAAGCAGGGCTCTTTTGTGTGAAAAAGAGGTGCCAGAACTCTCAAGAGGGAAATTAAGTTTTCAATCTGTACACTGAAAACGCATGAACTTTTAAACATTTTAAAAAAGAGTTTTGTCAAAGAGGTTCCGGAACTCCATTCCGGCACATTCCCCCAGAAAGAAGGCCCTGACTGTAAGTACTCTCCAACTGCGTTCCATGAGCCAACCAGACTAATTATATATTGTTTATTTATTTAGATTTTAAAACAGCCTTCCCCCTAAAAATAGGGCACAGGGCAGTGTACATAATAAAAGCACTGACATGATATTGTTTTAAATAATAACATTCCCAATCAATTAAAAACAATAATGCACCTATAAATGATAATGAGATGGTGATAAACTGCCAGAGTATGCCACTGCTGGGGGGGGGGGGGAGGCAGGGAAAAAAACAGGAAGGAGTGCCAGCCAGAACAAACCCATCTACCTTCCCCATCCCCCCACCAAGTTTTTTTGTTACTAGACACTTTAACAGGCCCCTACTGCCTCCTGCCACACGATTGTACAACCTACTAGTAAAGCAAAGTACCTGAAGACCATAAGATCAAGTCTCCTTAGTATGATTTGAAAAATCACATTAGTGTGGCCTCAGTCATACGTATATAAATCATCTTCAGCCTCATATTGGAGCTCTCCCGGAATCACAACCCGTCTCCAGACTAGAGAGATCAGTTCCCGTGGGGGAGATGGCAGCTTTGGAGGGTGGATCCTATGGCATTACATCCCTGATGAGCTCCCTCCACCCCCAAATCCTCAGGAATTTCCCAGGCTGGAGTTGGCAGCCCCAGTGGGGAGAAAGTTGGTTTTTTTAACCATGTCTGGCAGCAATGTAGACAAGTGCAGGAGTTTGGGACTCTGTTCAACTGTATTCAAAATATAATGGGACAAGAAAGGGGACCTGCGATACTCACGGTGGGGGGGGGGAGAAGAGCTCCACACAAAGGAGGAGGAGGAGGAAGCAGCAGCAGGTAAGCCTTCCCCCGCCCCCATCCCTGGACAGCGCCGATTCCCCCCCCCCCGTCCCCAGTCTCCACCACCACCCCTGGCTCCATCAATGAGGGAATAATTTATAAATCTGCCAGGTATATCAGCTAAATTACTAAATGCACAAAGGTGGAAGAAGAAAAACAATCTCCCCACTATTTCTGCCAGTCATAATAAAATCTGCAATACTATTAATAGCAGATTAATAGCAGAGCAAAATGTCCGCTCAGATTCCCCCCCCCCCCATAAATTTTTATTTGGTTTTAACACATAATAGGGTAGAGAAAGGTACAAGGGATGGGATAAGACATAAAGGGAAGTTCCATCAAGTTTATATAATAGCTGTTACAAATTTTCCATCTTAATTCTTTGTTTCCAGATCTCTTTCTTTACTAAAGCTAGTGATGCTTAATTAGATTGCTAAAATCTTCTATAATGATTCCTGAAAAAAAATCAAGCCCTCTCAGTTAATGGGAATGGAGAAGGTTACTTCTGTATACAATTTTTATGACAAATAGGTTCTATTCCTTCAGAATTCTGAACCAAACATTGGTTCAAAGAAAAGATAGCACTAATTTTAATCTTATATATATACACCAGCTATGAATAATTCAGGCTACACCTTTAATCTTGCCACATTCTTTCACTGTGGGCAGGGTCCCGCTGCTCAGGTGAGCTGTATTTGACTAAGGACCAGAATGGAGGTGGGCAGCAAAGCCAGCCTTGGCTAAGTTGTGACCTTCCTGTACAGCTCTTGGGCCCATATGGACTGCTTTTCTACAAAGAGGCAAGGTGCATTTACCCTTTCAGTTAACTACTCATCAAACAAGGAAGAATATTGCATCACCAACTTTACTGCATTAGGCGCATGCTGTATTGTAAAGCAGTTCAAAGATTTTTTTTTTAAAAAGATCACATCAGTCATCAAGATAAAACAGCAAAGGACGTGACCGTGACCACTGGTCTTTAAAAAAAGCAATCCAAAAACGAGTCTAGGCAATGTTCTGACCTTCCACCCCATCACCTCTTGTGATAATCTATAAGCCGGCAGCAAAGTCAAATGCAGCGTGTGCTTCTCCTGTTTCTTTAGGCCACCTCTGTTTCTATGCCATTTCTGTACAGAAACTGTTCAAGGTGACCTCAAGGGGCTGTGAAAGCTTTGGACAAAAAGATCTAAGCATGACCGATGGAGTCCAAAAATGTGAACAATGAAGCAGGTGATGAGGCACTCAGAGGACCTAAACCTCTGAATCCCAGACACAGGAGGCAACATTAGGGGAAAGTCTTGGCCTCTATGCCCCGTTGTTGGCCCTCCAGAGAAACTGATTAGCCACTGTGTGAGACAGGATTCTAGACTAGATGGACCACTGGTCTGATCCAGCAGGGCTCTTCTTGTGTTCTTATGATATGGCAAATCTTTCTGTATTTTCACCACAAATAGAGGCAGAGGTTCTCAAATGTTTTCACAGGATAGTGGAGCTGTTGTGATATGGTGACAGTAGCCCAATAAGTTGCCAGTTATCAGTGCAGCTATATCATAAAAAACCCTAAGTTGTAATCTGTACTTTGCATTTAATACAGTCAATACCTATCTGAAATTCTAATGCATTCTTGTAGGATAACAGTATCCTTTTACAGTTAATAGGAGACGATTATGTGGCTACCTTTCCAGCAAGAGGAAATACCATTGCTTTTCCCTTTCTTAAAAGTTCCAAAGTCAAGCAACTAGAGCATAATGGAAGCTATTTGCTAGGAAAGAATGGTAAAAGAAGACCTCAGCTTGAAACCATCAATGTCCACATGTTCCAAATTGTACATCTCCAAAATACAAATGAAAAATAATAAAAGGTTATTTCTGACAGGTGAATGCTTTCTTTTTTCTTTATATAGGACACCCTATCCCAAGGATTCAGGCAGGGTAACGACTAAAACTCAATGTATTCACAGCACTACAAAGAAAACGTTGCATATAGGCAACCCATATTCTGTGCAGCAAAACCTGCATTCTCTGACCTGCATAAAGCTAGGAAAAGCTGCCTAATTTTGCTTTATTTTTCATAGAATCATAGAATGTTAGAGTTGGAAGGGACCTTGCAGGTCATCTAGTCCAACCTCCTGCACTCTGCAGGAGCATAGCCAAAAGATAGCCCTACAACATACCCGCAAGATGGTCATCCAGCCTCCGCTTGAAAATGTCCAGCGAAGGAGCATCCACCACCTCCAGAGGCAGTCTGTTCCACTGCCCAACCACTCTTACAGTTAAGAAGTTTCTCCTGATATTTAGCCGGTAACGCCTCCCTTGTAATTTCCACCCATTAGATCTAGTCTTGCAATCTAGAGCAAGAGAGAATAGATTTGCTCCATCTTCTACATGACAGCCCTTCGAATATCTGAAGACTGCAATCATATCCCCTCTAAGCCTTCTCTTTCCCAGGCTAAACATACCCAGCTCTTTCAGCCTTTCTTCGTAAGACTTTGATTCCAACCCTCTCATGATCCTGGTTGCCCTCTTCTGGACACGCTCAAGCTTGTCAACATCCTTCCTAAAATGTGGTGCCCAAAACTGGATGCAGTACTCCAGGTGAAGCCTGATCACAGCAGAATAAACCAGGACTACCACCTCCTGTGTAATCTGTACTTCTAGTTTTTGCTAGATGGGAAGTATGGAATTTTGCACAGAAGCCCCACCTCAAAGGGTTGGCAATCTCATTCAGCCCCCTCATCCAGCCCCCCCAGCTTCAGAGATTTCAACCCACAGCAAAGCACCCAAAAAGAAACTCAAAACAAAAGCTGGGATTTTTAAGAAGCCGGATTTTGTACCTGACCTATTCTGCACTTCTTTCTTCTGCCCTTCCACCAACTGCTAACCTTACTCATACACAATTCCTTCATTTCCATACTTGATGGAGCAAATCAAGGTCCTGCCTGAGGTGCTGAACTACAAGTTGGAGAGGTTTGAGTTGGGCTTAAATACATTCTCTGGATGGAGCTCCCTGCACCATTTCTTAAAATTCACCAGAGATCTGATTTGGTTGGAAGAACTATGGAATGAATGGCTTTGAAGCCTTTCCCTCTGCACTGTTTTCCCAATCGAAAACAGACCTGGGAGGAACGCTGCTTAGATTGTTGAGAAAGTGGACATGTACTGAGCAACTTGCATATATGCCTTTTCATAGTGGGGCAAACAGCATTCCCTTGAGGCCATTTTTTATCAGGTAAATGGCACGGGGGGGGGAGGCTTAAAGTCTGCCTCCCCTCAGGCTGTGGTCTCAATTCAAGTTAGATATTTGCTTGGAAAGATCAAGTATAAACATTTTATATAATCAATTTTTAAAAAAGATTTAGATCAGGGTGCAGTTAGAAAATGTTCATGGTTCCGTTCTTCATTGAACTCTGATGGGTGCAATTTGGATTGGAGCGGCAAGGAGGGGGTTTGGCTGGCTCTGCCCCCCTGTGAAGCTCTTGGAGGGAGCTTCTAGCCTGGAGCAGTGAAGGAGCCGCTCCTGAAGTTGCAGCTTGGGGAAGTGAGCTTCTTTTGCTCCGCAAGGTCCCGCAGCACCAAGGCCAGCAATGGCATCCAGAGACGTTACCGGACCAGAGCATACAGGGTTTTAAGAAAGCAATTCCCTACGTGGTGATTTAGCGATACAACAGCCCTGGTCACATGGGAGGATTTGCCCTCTGAAACGGACGAATTGAGGGCTCATCAAATGGGCGCGATCATACAGGAACATCTGGGTAGCGCACCCACCACCAACCCATGCTGTTGGCCCAAAGAAGCAGATTTAAAAAGTGCCAGCAAAAGGGTAGTAGCAACCGGAAAACGTGGGTCGCAGGCGAGTGTCGGATCATGGAAGCGGAGTTAATCCAGCGCATCCAGCATGCGCATGCATCCCGTCATACCAGATGTGTTTTTTCCAAGCCTCCACAGTATGCGAAGAAACATAAGATTGCGCATGCGCAAGAATGCGAAAGCGAAACCCTTTGATGTGCTTCAACATCGCCGTGTGATTGCTGGCTACCGGCGTCTGTGCGGCATCTCGGGGACCCGCCTGATTGTGCTATGGCACATCTTTTTGCTCCGGCTCTAATTTGCCTCCCTTCAGCGGTGCAGTATCCCGCTCGTGTGACTGGGACCAACGAATCAAGCAAAAGTGAGTTAAATTCCAAAAGGAAATATGATTATAAAGAGGGTGATGGAACAGCGATGCAGCACAAAGCGAAGGGAAGGGGGAAACCCATGGAGGAAGAGCCCTCCCCAGTAGCTCATAGCGACAAGCTGAGAATAAGCTGCTAAACCTCAACTTATTTGAGCGGACAACATCGGGACTGAACTTTACTTCTCAGAGAAAACTGTGAACTTTTTTGTGAACTCTTATCTAAGAATAAACAATGACCCAGCGTGCAGGAAAAATGGCGCCCTGGGGCAGAGGCAGCGCAGGAAATGCTAGCACAGCATCACTAGTCACAAGACAGGAAGCTACCAGTGATTTGACTAGCACAATTTCTGAAGCCCTGTGCCCCCTGCTGGACCAGATGATGAATCTCAACCAGAAGTTCGACAACTTGCAAAAAGATCTTAAAGAGACAAAAGCAAAATCAGATGGAAAAAAAGATTAAAAAAATGGAAAATAAGACCAAAGAAATCGATCAAAGAATGGACACTGCTGATGAAGAAAGAGCATCTGGAAAAAACAATTATGTCAGCTTTGTAGTTTATAGTGTCTGTAGTTTGCAGTAGAAAAAAAGAAAAAGAAAGAAAAGAAAATGTTCATGGTTCCAGTAGGTGTAAACTGTTAATTCCGGCAAGAATTCCAAGCTCTTTTATTATCCTCTGCTCCCTGCAATAAAAGAAGACATAAATCTTTTCAGTACATGTATGCAAGTGAATGGGTGTTATATTTTAATTTAAAAAGGGATGTATGCCATGGAATTACTGTGTTCCAATGTAAACATAATTGCTGGAATAAGAATACCAGCGTCTGAAGTGCTTATATGGACTGAATCCCTGAAGGCTGGCAGCTGAGGACTTTAGACCCTGGTGGTAGTGGTGGAAAGTGTTGTCAAGTCACAGCCAATTTATGGTGACCCTGTGGGGGTTTTCAAGGCAAGAGACATTCAGAGGTGGTTTGTCATCACCTGCTTCTGTGTAGCAATCCTGGAATTCCTTGGTGGTCTCCCATCAAGTACTAACCAGGGCTGACCCTGCTTAGCTTCTGAGATTTAGATGAAATCAGGCTTGCCTGGGCCATCCAGGTCAGGGCTTAGAACTGTGCCACCTTTCAAGTATTAATGATTTTTTTCAGAACTTTTGCCTCAGGGTACAACAGATCTGGCCTGTTTGTGCTCAGATACAGGACTTGAGAGGTCAGGATTCTCTGCAAGGGCTTTTGATCCTCTTTTAGTCCCTTCTGCGTGATCTCATCTGGGCATGTTAGAGAAATGGGGACAAGCTAGAGAAAGCCACAATTGTTACCTGCCGAAATTGATTTTCACTGGTCTTGTTACAAATGAGAACGGGTCGGAGTATTTGGAAAATGTTTGAAATATGATAGATTATGCAAAGTCTGGTAGACGTGCATTGTTAATTCCGGGAAACGGTCCAGAAAATATTCTTCGGGCTTCTCCAATATCATCTTCACCCTGAGATGGAAGAAAGCATTCAGCATTTTATTATGAGGCTAGTTAGTTGTACTTTTCTTTTCTTTTTTTAAGTATGCAGGCTCCACAGCCGTTGTGTTCCTCATATCCACATTCCTGTTAGAAGATGCTGGTCAGTTTCCCCATGTCTCTGCTTTATGCTTCTGGCTGGTTTTTCCAAGGTCAGAAGTGCTCTGCTTAACAGAATGCCCACTGACCTCTTCCATGTAATGACACAGCATGGGAAAAGAGACTCTGCAATTCTTAGGTCTTAGAACTGGCAATGCTACGTTACCCTTGAGTTTCTAGCATATAACTTCCCTGGTCTGGTACCGCTTTTGTCATCTGCTCAGTTTTCCCTTATTCATAGATGTTACATGTGATGCTTTCTCAGCAACATTTGTTTTTTCTTGTCGGCTTCTTTCGTCAGCTAAATGTCGCCACTATCCATTCTCGTTAGATTCCTGCATTTCAGTGCTTGTTGCTTCTCCCTGTTCTAACCCTTGCTAAAGAGACTGGGAGTTTTCAATTTAGGGGGGAAAAGCGGCGACTAATGGGGAATATGACAGAGGTGCATAAAATTATGCATGAGGTGGAGAAAAGGGACACAGAGAACTTTTCTCCCTTTCTCACAATACTAGAATTTAGAAGCACCCAGTGAAGTTCATGGGAACAGTTGCAGGACCAAAAAAATAAGATGTACTTTTTACTCAAAGAGTAATTAAATTGTGGAATTTGTTGGCAATTAACATCACATTGGCTATCAGCATAGATGGCTTTAAAAGGAGATTAGATAGATTCATGTGTGGTGTGTCCATCAGTAGCTACCAGCAAGGTGACTAAAGGGAACTACCACGCCCTGAGGCAGCCAAACATCTGAATAGCAGAGCCAGTAACAGAGGAGGCCAAACTCTGTGCCCTGATGTTAGCCCTCCAGGGCATCCCTTTTGCCTGCTGTGAGAAACAGGATGCTGGACTAAAGGGGCCGTTGGTCTGATCCAGCAAGGTTCTTTTTCACAATCTGCATGTCCGTGCCACCACACCATTCAAACTCCGATTCCCCTGCAACTGCACTGAAATAATTTAAAAAGGGAAGTCAGGAGACACTTCATACTTACTTTAGTCTGTAACTGGGAGTCTGGGGTATAAACTTAGCCACAGGATGGCATTTCCTGAGATTTTAGAATGGTGTTTCCTGAGAGCTTATTTCTTCCACAGTTGATGTCTTGCAACAGGTGCCCCCAGTGGGCACCTTTGGAATTCTGGCATGGTGGTGGGCACAAACACAAAATGGCCACTGCAGACAGCATGCCCACAGAGGTGTGCAAACACACACACACAGAGGAAGCCCAAATGCAAGGGACAAGAGAAGTAACTAAAAAAAAAATTCACTGGCAAATAGAAGAGAGAGAATAAAACCAACACTACGGAGACGGCTCCTGGTGCTGAAACTTGCACGGCCAATCAGACCTCCAATGATCACTCAGAAGCCCTGATGGGCGGGAGCCCCACCTGGCCACACCCACTTTCTGAAAATACTTGGTGGGCACAAGGAAAGGTGTCAGTGGCCATCATAGCACCAACGGGTACCACGTTGGAGACCCCTGTCCGTCCTGCAATGTACACCATGGGCTTGAGATTTGCAAGTACAGGATGGTGAGAGGACAAACAAGGCATGGAAATACAGCCTGAATCTTACCCAGAAGGCTTGGGGTAGCTACAGAGCTAAAGAAACAATGTGCTCACTTACTGATCACTCTTCTCATGGAGGTGTTCCCCAATATTCCTGATTAGCCTCAGTAAATCTGTCACACAGTTCTTATAAACTTTCTTGCCTTTAGAGTTATTGACCCTGAACATACAGTCCAGAACCTCCTGGTCTATCTGAAAAAGATTTATTGTTACTGTTATTATTCGGCACTCATAAAAACCCACCCACACCACACTGTCACTTGCAGCTGACAGATCCCACTCACAAAAGCATAACATAGATTCTAGGGAAGGGTTTAAAATCTGGCAACACAGCAAATCAATTTCAAGTATATTTTATTTATTTATTTATTTTATTTATAGCCCGCCCTCCCCCACCCGCCGCCAATGGCTGGGGAGACCTGGTAACCTTATGTACATAGAAATTCAGGTTTACCTAGATCTACTTTCTGGATGGTGCAATGTAGTTGTTAGGGTGTCAGATTAGGATGTGGGAGTTCAAAGTTCAGATCACCAATGGGTCCTGAAACTCTGAGTGGCTTTTTTTCTTTGCCTAACCTATCACATGGGGTTGTTGTGGGAAACCAGAGACCTCTCCCTGAGCTTCTCGGAGGAAGAGCAGGATCAAAATGTTCTATACAGACATTCAGTGTCCCGTAATCTCTGGAAACTCTCAAGAAGGCATAAAGATGATAGCTGTCCTCTGTGATTTTTCACTGACACCTGATATTCAGAGATACACTGCCTCTGAACACAGAGGTTCCATATAGCTAACACAGCTATTAATGGGTATATCCTCCATGATTTTTTTAAACAGAGATGATCACATTCCCAAAAGTTTGCTTAATAGTGCAGCAGGAGCCTGCTTATTTAATCTAAGATATCTAAAGCTCCTTCTAGAAATTCCCAGGCAGACCCTAAATGCAAACAAAAGCTGTGGAGCGTTTTACTGAGGCCAGTAAATACTGTGTACTTGTATGTTTTAAAAATATTTCTGCCTCACTTTCCTCCCGCACTGTGGAACTCAAAGTGGCTTCACAGTAAGATTACTTATGTTAAAAACAAAATACAGAAAGCAGCCTTTATTATTTACCCAGCAAACGTAACTGCCGCTTCAGAGGCCATTAAAAATGTACTTAAACAACTCAGCTTTCCAGAATGTCTGAAGGGTAAGTGTTTTTCTCACCTCTTTGGGGAGCCCATTCCATAGCCTTAGGAAATAGAACAACTAACAGACGTAGGGGATGATAACTGGAGCTACAATACAGGCTTATGTGGCAGGAGATGGCCCCTTAGATACGAGGGTCCCCAGCTGCAAAGAGCTTGAATGCTTAATACCAGCATCTTGAATTAAGTGCGCAGACTCTAAACTGGGAGAACCGGGTTTGATTCCCCATTCCTCCACATGCACCTGCTGATGTGACCTTGGGTCAGTCACAAGCTCTGGCACAGCTGTTCTTGAAAAAGAGCAGTTTGTGTTAGAGTTCTCTCAGCCCCACCTACCTCACAGGGTGTCTGTTGTGGGGAGGGAAAGGGAAAGGAGTTTGTAAGCTGCTCTGAGACTCAAAAGTGAAGGGTGGGATATAAATCCAATCTCCTCCTCCTCCTCCTCCTCCTCCTCCTCCTTCTTCTTCTTGAATTGAATATGGCAGCAAACTGGCAGCCAGTGTGAAGAGTCCTACCAGGGGCTGTCTTAGCTATGGGTCATCTGAGGCACGTGCCCTAGGCCGGGTGGGCCCTGACCGCTCAGTAGGGTTCCCAAGTCTGGGGTGGGAAATTCCTAAGATTTGTGGAGGTGCACAACCCTGCGGCCCATGCTGTGCCCCTTCACCCAATGGAGAGGAAAAGACCCAGCTGGCAGCCACTGCTGTCTGTCCTCTTCAGGACTTGGGCATCAGCCAGCTCACACACCCTCCTGCCTTACTTGCACCTAGGGTGGCCCAGGTGTGGCAGGGAGGGCAGTGATTCTGTGGGCCCATCTTGGAGGGCCCAAGAATAACTTAAGACCACCCCTGATTTTAAACTTGGAATAATATGCATAACACAATCCCACTTAATTCTGCTGCATTTATGAATCAATGGACACTTCACAGTTAACTTCAAGGCGATTCACACATAGAGCAGGATATGCTGCAGAGCTGGGCAGCAGTCTGATTGTGCATGTGGCAAACAATCCTGTGACTTAGACCACAGAAAATTATCATGGGCATAAGCTGCCATCATGTCTGTGACTTGAGTGATAAATCACAGCCCTGTGTAGTTGCCATATAGGTACATATGGGTGGAGACAGTCCCTTAGATAAGAGGATGCTTGGTTGCGACAAAAGAAGAACCTTCTGGATGAAGAAAACAAAATAGGACAAAACCCAGTTCCTATTCAAGCCCTACAAGGGGGAGTGTAAGGGCTCAGACAGCTCAGACAAAGATCATACTTCCACAGCCTCAATTTGCCTCAGGCTGTGCAAAAAAAAAAAAAGGGGGGTTCGCTGCACAGCCTGAGACCAACTGAGGCTGCACAAGGATGCAATTTGCATTTTAAGGGTGGACTGAGACATATGATCTTCCATCAGGTCTCTTTGAGCCTTAAGAAAGCTTCCCCACTTTGTCTTGCCCTGTGAATAGCTTACCTTTTTCTCCCAGTCTTTGAAATGGTTCTTCTTGTCATTATCCAAAGCCTCTAGAATTGCTCTGCTCTCCTTTTCCTGTTTAGCATTGCGCATTTCATTACCAACATCTCTTAAAAACCTGTATTTCCTGCCAAAGAGAAGGCAACTGTTAAAACAGATCCTCACCACTGCCAGGATAAGCGCAGCAATGATGACCCACAAAGCCATAGTGCTCACACAGCACAGCCAGTCTGAAAGATGCGAGCAAGTGAATTGTACCTGATAAAGCACACAGTTACTATTCACCACTGCTGCCACAAGCCAAGAAGGGCTGACACCCAAGCCTTGGCTTTTCCTTCTCAGAGCTTCACAAGCTGTGTTTGCAATTCCACTGCGGTTTGCCATACTCCTTTAATAGCATTGCTTACCTGCTTGTTTCCTTTTGCCAGCATCCTGCTAACCTTCCTTAGTGTCCTGTTGCCCCTCATGTTTATTTATTTAAGGGCAATTTTTCAACCCGCTTTTCTCCTAAAAAGCCTCAAGGGGGGGATACAATGATTTTTAAAATTTACCAGAATAAAACAAACAATTTAAAGCTACGTATACCACACAGATTTAAATAAATTGTTCTCCTGGAAGACCTGTCTAATTACACTGCTGTCACAATACTAATAATGTGGAAGTGTTCCTGGCCTGCCCAGGATTCGATCATACAGGATCCACGGCTGAAAAGATTCTGGAGCTGTTACCCAGGAGTACGCTGCAGAAGGCGATCCTGAAGAAACATGGGCCCTAAGCTGAGGAGAGTTTTAAGAGGTCATAACCAGCACCTTGAATTGGACCCAGAAACAAAGAGGCACCCAATGCATTAGCTTTAATGCTGGTAAAATATGGAAGCTGTGGCTAACTCCAGACAGCTGCAGCGTTTCGTACTAGGTGGGAATCACCTTCAAGGTCAGCCCTCTATAGAGCATGTTATGGTAGTCCAGCCTCAAGATTATCATAGCATGGATCACTGCGGCCAGATCTGCTGATAGTCAAGATAAGGAACTAATTTTGATGCCAAATGTAGATAGTAGGTTGCGGTTTAGCTCCTGCATTAACCTGTTTCTCCTTGTGAAATAATGTATTATTATAAAATAATAAATAGAACAGGATCTAGCACTCTTAAATTCTTAAAGGAGATAGCCAAAGGTAACAGCGCCATATCAAAAGAGGGTAGTGCTGTATCCTCCAGAGCCTTGGCCTTGCCAACCAGCATCACCTCCATCTTGTCTGGATTCAGCTTCAACTTGCTTTTCCTCAGCTGTTCCATCACAGCTGACAGGCACTGGACAGCAGCTTAGACAAAGAACTGTGTAACTGGGTGCAATCAACATATTGACTACAACCTACTCCAAAACAACATACTGTCTCCTCCAAAGGACCTGACCAGACTCTAGACACCCCTACTACCTGGTGTAAGAATGGATCTGAGAGCAAAGAACTGCACTAAGAACTGTGCAGAAAACATCACAGCTCATTGCTGATTCTTGCCTATCTTGGGACCCAGTCTTCAGAGACAACAAATGCCCAAAACACAATAAATAATCATGCTGGACATGACTCAGCTGACACAATGGTAGTGGAAAAGTTAACTTTTCTGTGTTCCTATCACTGCCACCTCACAGGCTTACAAACAAGCTCTGTAGAATGCTCTGTCAGGCTTAGTCCAGATTTTCTACCAACAGCAGTCTAGCCATCTTCCTAGCCTTTTCAGTTCGTCAAACTCTGTGGTAAACTATTGGACATGATCCCGTCTTCTAGGAGGAAAAGGATCCTGAGATGCAGCCCTTTCTTTTCCCTTAAAAGATTCTTACACTTAAATTGCACCACTCAGGCCCAAATTGCCACATGAGACACTAGCTGTTGTTTTCTGTTGCCCCAGAAGGCCAGACCAGAACCAATGGGTTATTAAATCAGAAAAGTTTTTGTGTAAACTTTAGGAAGAACTTCCTGACAGAGCAGTTCCTCAATGGACCAGGCTTCCTCGGAAGGTGGTGGGCGCTCTCCTTCTTTGGAGGTTTTCAAACAGAGGCTAGATGGCCATCTGACAGCAACACTGATTCTGTGAACTTAGGCAGATCATGAGAGGGAGGGCAGGAAAGGTTGCCTCAGTGCTTAGTTCTTGTGGCCCTTTCTCACATGCCCAGGGAAATGCTGGTTGCCATTTCGAGATCAGGAAGCAATTTTTCTCCAGGCTGGTTTGGCTGGGGATCCTGGAGGTTTTTTCGTCATCTTCTGGGTATGGAACAGTGGTCACTGCGAGTGTGGAGGGGAAGGTATTTGTGAATTTCCTGCACTGTGCAGAGGGTTGGACTAAATGACCCTGGAGGTCCCTTCCAATTCTATGATTCTGTGATTCTAGTTCTACATATAGAGCTCCAAGCTTAAAAAAATATAATTAAATGGATATTATGTGGGACCACAGTTCAGAACAAGGATGCAGCATGGTGGGGTTAAGCCTCCCCCCACACACACACACCATCTTCCTGACCTGAAACCACCTCTGCTGTGCTGCAGTTTGTCTCATTGGACAAATGTACAGGCCCCGAACCTCCTCAGATGTTCAGTTTTGAAGGCTTTACCTTTTAAACAAATTGGACAGGTTGGAGTTCACAATTTCCCAAAATTCCATTTCAAAAGATTTATTTCCACGTATCATTTCATTCCTTTTCTGTGGCCAATTATAGTAATAATGGGGTGATTGTGGCCAGGATCTCGGAGTTCTAGGGGCTAGGTGAGAATGGGTGGTTAAGAGTTTGCTTCATTAATTATTGCTATTGTCTTTACTGTTTTTGCAACCAGAGTCATAAACAGGAATTAATTTGGTACTTACATCTGATTGTTCCAGAAATAAGGGTGCTGAAACAAGTTCACCAGTTGTTCACTCACTGGTGTCTTGTCATCAGGAGATCCCAGTCTTGCTCTGAGATCTTCAACCTCGATATTGTCGACTATATCCTTCGGACACTGTGCAGGCAAATCTTCAAAACTTGTCTGGCCCCTCATTGCGATGTATAAGACAAGCCTTTCGAGACCCTGTGCATGAGAGCAAACCCCTATAGGTTTCTTGATCACAAAGCCACACACCCAAACAATTACAGGTTGCATATGGAAAAGGACTTAATTCTCATCTATAAACCTGCTTCTCAAGGCCAAACTAGATATGACATTTCACATGCCTTCCCTATAGGGACTGGCAGCTATTTTGTAACTTTGGGTCCCATAAGAAAATAAGAAGAGCTCTGCTGGATCAGACCAATGGTCCATCTAACCTAGCATCCTGTCTCACACAGTGGCCTACCAGTTCCTACGGAGGACCAGCAACAGGGTATAGAGGCTGAAGCCTTCCCCTCATGTTGCCTCCTGGCTCTGGGATCAGAATTTAATGCCTCTGTGGCAACTCCATGGAAAAGCACTACAGGGGCCCAGTTTCAATTGAACCTGTGCTCTGGAGGGAAGGGCTCCCACTTCCCAAGCTGTTTTCTGGAGCAGAAACATTCCAGGAGTGTTATTTGCCCCAGCAGACAGTTGCACATACATAATGTTCACATGTGGAGCCTTCCAACAGGGCAAATACCCCCCAACACTATTTAAGGTTGGGAAAAACACGGTGGGGTGGAGGGAATCCAGAGACTCTTCTCTATGCTTTGTTCCTGACTGGAATTGGGCCTTAACAGCACTGCAGGGAACTTTCATCTGGCATATGGCTGCAAGGTCTTGTGCCCAACTGTGAGGAACATATCCTGTCCCTACAAGATTGTTGTTCCTAGCTGCACCACTGGAACCCTTGAACAACTCCCCAAACCAATTTAACCCGTGAGTTCCTCAAGGTAGGCTTGGACACAATAAACCAGAATTTGTAAAAGTAATTAAAGATTCATTCAATGAACTAAAAACAATCCACTATCAAGTACAGCTTCACAGGTCCAGGTAACAACAAAAATAACAAAGCTAACTGTCTAGCTAATATACTACATACCTGTGTTACAGATGTCAAAGTCTCCTAGGAGTGTTAGAAGGTAGTAGTACAACATAGAAGCCCAAGCAATGAGGCACAGTAGCTTAGCAGTATTCTATCCACAGCAGTCAGCAATAGCAAAACATATCCCTCACAACCCTGTAGCGCTAATTATACTCCTATATTCCATGGACTATATATTACTCAGGTGGTCTCTCTCAGCCAACCAAAGATCTTCTCAGGAATCTTCAAGAAAATGCTGGTGTTTGCTTCTTTCAAAACATGCTAACTTCTACTCCTACTTTTTGGTTTAAAGTTTTTGTATTATGCTCAACTTTTTGAAGTTTTTTGGCTGTCTTATCTGATCTGGACTTGATTTCCTTGATCTCTTTTTGGAGTGTTTCAAAATTTTGGTTGAGGTTCGTCATCTGGTCCAGCAGAGGGCATAATGCTTAGGAAATCATGTTTGCAGTGTCTATGGTCATTTCCAGTCTATGACTCGGTGATGATGAACTGGTAGTTCCTGTAGTAAGTTTCGTTTTAGTCACCATTTTTCCCGCTCGCTGAGACATTGTTTATGTTAAAGGTAAAAGTTCTTTGAAGATCTGAAATCTTTCTCTGGAGTGCTAAAAACCGTTCTGAGCTCCAGTGGGTTCGGAAAGGTTATACGCTTAAAGTCTGTTTCCGCCATAATCTTTTATTCAGTTGTTTAGACTAGGTAAGGGCTACTCCTCCCCCTCTGAAAGGGTTTCCCCCCCTTCTTCTTCAGATTTAAGGCTTAATTTAATTCCGCTCCCATAACACTTCTTGTAAGTACTTCGGCACTTACGTTTAATGTCGATTAACCACTGCATGATAGGGCCTCTTCTTTTTCCGCTTCATTTAGATCCTTTGCTTGCTCTGGACGCAATGTGCGCCTCTGGACGCCATTGCTGGCCTCAGTACGGTAGAACCTTTGGGGACAAAAGGGAGCCTCAATCCCTCAGCCGCAGCTTCAGGAGCGGCTCTCTTCGCATCCCAGGCTAGAATCCCCTACGGGAACTCTAGGGGAGGCTGGAACCAGCCAGTCTCCCTTCTTGCCGCTCCGGTACAGAATGCATCCATCAGAGCTCAATGGGATGCAACCGTCTAGTAAGTCGCCGAAGCCAAAACCCCAGTCAACCTATCCCTTTTCTGTTCATTGCCTAAATCCTGTTTCATTTCCTTTTCTTGTTGTCTCAATTGTTCTTGTAATATACTGTATTTTCTCTCTGTTTTCTTTGGAATGTAGGGATATTTTTTAATGAATGGAAGAGCATTCAACTTTGGAATGCCTCTTACGGTGTTCAGATCCTGCTATAACAACATGTCCCGCACAGCCTTGCCATTCTCGACTGCTGCTTCACAGGCTGGTAGAGGAAAAATGAAGGAGGGAGTTTGCTGGCATCGTGCTAATGGGCACCATCACGTCTGGTGTAAAACCAGAACTGATGTCATCATGTTGGGGGTGACACTCTAGGATCTCTCCATTTTGGACTCGATGTTTATTATGTATTTGTGTATGTTTGTGTGTAAGTGCCATCACGTCACTTCCAAAGTGGATGTTTATTTTCTTACTTCATTTATACCTCACCTTTCTCCCCAACAGGGACTCAAAAGTGGCTTTCATCATTCTCCTTGCCTTCATTTTATCCTCACAACTCTGGGAGGTAGGCTAGGCCGAGAGTGTGTGACTGGGCCAAGATCACCCAGCAGGCCTCCATGGCACAGTGGGGACTGGAACTTGGGTCTCCCAAATCCAAGTCTGTTTTAAGGAAGTGGTAGGTCCATTGGACAACTTCTGTTGGATTGCCTCTCCACAGCAAGAAGATGCCATCCAATATTCAGTCATAAAAGTGTTGTGTTCCCCGCGCATTCAAAAGTGAAACAGTCCCAATAGGACTGTTCTCTTGAGCATGTAAATAAGTCCCTTGTACACTCAGTTTGTTATCTCAGTTCCCAGTGTCAGTCACCATTTGAGCACAAGTGTCAAAGATTCTAAAGGTCACCTAGGGAACTGGAAGATGTCAGAACAGGTCTGGCTTGTTTTGGATCACCCTGAAATTTCCTCCTCTTCGCCCTGCCTACCGACAGATCAAGGATGAGAATAAATATGGCTAAGTGACTAACAGTGCAATCCTAAACAGAGTTACACCCTTCAAAATGTATTGACTTCAATCGGCTTAGAGGGGTGGGATCCTGTTTGGGACCCCAGTGCCATTAAAGAAGAATATATTTGGATACTGGAAGCTGCCTTATGCTGAGTCAAACCACTGATCAAAGTTGCTCAGCTAAGCCTTCCTCTGATAGGGAGCAAGAGTTCCACCCTTACTGGTATGAAGGCCTGGACCAGCAGAGCCCCGTTCAGCAGCAGTCTGGAACTGTGCAGGGTCTTGCACAGCCCATTGCCCATTTTAAGATTACACCAGTTATATTCTGCTCAGGATGTGAACTGCTCTGCTCGGAAGGGGAGGGGGACACTGGAGGGGAAGGACTTCAATGGGGTATACTGCCATAGAGTCCACCCCGCAAAGCATCCACTTTCTCCAGGGGGGCTGATCTTTGTACCTGGAGATGAACTGTAATTCCGGAAGATCTACAGGTCGCACCTGGAGGCTGACATCCCTCCTCGAGGTCCACACATGCACAGCAGCAGCAGGTCCTTCCAGAAGGCAGCAAAAAATGGTCACCCTCTTGGCCCAGTAGGTGGAGATCCATGACCTACCTGAGGGTTCTGACTCATTGTTTGAAGACTATTGGTCTACACTGAGCTATGGGCCTTCAACCAATCTGCCCTTGGGGTGTAATCCCTTCTGAGCTAGGTACTCTATCATTCAAGCCTGAACATATCTGCTTACAGCCCAACTTAAAGTATCAGACTTCATGGGAAAAAAATTCTCTGCAGGCTTTATGGCACTGGTTTGCTTAGTCTCAAATTCATTCGTCGACCTGGGTTATTCAGGCAATTAAAAACAGAGGCTCATAACAGTCCCTCTTCATCTGAACAATCAAGAAGGCTTACAAGAGAGATACTCTAAGGCAGGAGTGTCAAACATGTGGCCCGGGGGCCGGATCAGGCCCCTGAAGGGCTTCTATCAGGCCCACAGTGGAACTGGCTGTCTTCTGCTGCTGCTTCCAGTTCTGCTGCTCCTATTGCATCATTGTAGGTTTGCAGCTTACACCTGAACAGCATACTCAAAGTTGTAACAGCGCAGACATTTTGATGTAATAATTCAGAGCAAGAGGTGTCAGTTATCAAACACTGTTAAACAAAGAAAATATTGCAAGAGTGCTAATGTTTTAAGCATGTTTTTATTTTAAATTTAAAAAAAACCCTTTGTGTTTGTGTCCTTTATAAAGTTTATATCTCCGCTACCTGGCATTACATTTTATGACACACATGTCCTGGCCCAACAAAGTCTCATCTATGTTAGATCCATCCCTCATAACAAATGTGTTCGACACCCCTGCTCTAAGGTGCAGAGCTCTTTGTGCCATTCAGGGTCACTACGAACGTTAAAGAATGCATTGCTGTTCTTCAAAGACGTTATATTTTTGGTTAATTAATATTTATGGTGTACATCAGGGGTCCCCAATGTGGTGCACATGGGCTCCAGACAAATGTTTTTAGAAAGTGGGTGGGGCCAGGTGGAGCTTTTTAAGTTTTTGATATTTATGATATAATGCAGGTGGTGGCTTTGGTGTAGTGGTTCAGAGAGGCGGACTCTAATCTGGAGAACCGGGTTTGATTCCCCATTCCTCCACATGCTGGGTGACCTTGGGCCAGTCACAAGTTCTCTGAGGGCTGTTCTCTCAGGAGCAGTTCTCTCAAAGCTTTCTCAGCCCCACCTACCTCACAGGGTGTCTGTTGTGGGAAGAGGAAGGGAAGGGTCAACTCTTCTTCTTCTGTGCAAATAGCTGAGTGATATTCTAAAAGGACAGTGGAACTTGATTCTGACTAAGCACGATCAGGCTGTGTGGCTAAAATGCTTAATACACCTAACTGGGATGTCTGTGGAAGTCATCAGATAGTCCTGGTTTGAAAGGGTTGGAACACTTTCCCTATGAAGAAAGGTTAAAGCGCTTGGGGCTCTTTAGCTTGGAGAAATGACGGCTGAGGGGTGACATGACAGAGGTTTATAAGATTATGCATGAGATAGAGCAAGTAGAGAAAGAGATACTTTTCTCCATTTCTCACAATACAAGAACTCGTGGGCACTCCATGACATTGCTGAGCGGTCAGGTTAGAATGGATAAAAGGAAGTACTTCTTCACCCAAAGAGTGATTAACACATGGAATTCACTGCCACAGGGGTGGTGGCGGCGACAAGCATGGACAATTTCAAGAGGGAATTAGATAAGCATATGGAGCAGAGGTCCATCGGTGGTTACTAGCCACAAGGTATAGATAGGGACTCTGGGGCAAGTGATGTTCTGTCTTCTTGGTGCTTGGGGGAGGGGCAACAGTGGGAGGGCTTCTAGTGTCCTGGCCCCACTGGTGGACCTCCTGATGGCACCTGGTATTTTTGGCCACTGTGTGACACAGAGTGTTGGATTGGATGGGCCATTGGCCTGATATAACGTTGGCTTCTCTTATGTTCTTATGAATATATTTTTATAACTCAGGTGGAAATTGATAATAACAAAACTACATCAAATTTTGTTCATTTGTTCAAATGTTTCACTGAAATCTGGCCAGAGTCTCCATCATACTCTACATACGAGCAAAAGAGATCTCACCAGCCGCTTAGCTCCAGCTGTCATTGGTCCAAGTAATCAGTGTATGTTAAAAAAGGGCCAGGCTCATGACAGAAGAGTTCATGGAAAGGAGAAGCATTCTTTTCCCCTTTCCTTTTGCAAAAATGCATTAGAAGTAGGGCTGCCAACTCTGTGTTGGGAAATTCCTGGAGATATGGGGGTGGAGCCTGGAGAGCGATCTCAGCATGGCATAATAGCATAAAGCCCATCCTCCAAAGCTGCCATTTTCTCCAGGTGAACTGATCCTTGTAGCCTGGAGAACAGGTGTCATTCCATGAGATCTCCAGGCCCCATCTGGAAGTTGGCAACCCTAATGTATAAGACTGCAAAATGAAGACTGAGACTACCAGATGAAGGCTGCTTATATAGTTCAATATACATTTGTTTGAAAGCAAGAAAGCATTTCAAAATATTTTAATTTTAAAAGGCTTCCTGTTAAACCTACTATCACAGTTATGGATACCCTCACTTCCTGACTCTGCCTCCCATGGTTTTAACTGTTTTAAATATTATGTGTTTTATTATATTGCATATATGTTGTAAGCCACCCTGAGCCTGCCCCGGCAGGGAGGGTGGGTTAAAAATCAAACGAAATGAATACATAAATAAATGGCAGCCATTTTGTGGCTGCGACCAACACTGTGTGTCAGAATTCCAAAGGTGCCCACAGGCTGAAAAAGGCTGGGGAACCCTGGGGTACGTATATGTGTTATTTTGTCATCATGTTTCAAGAATAATTTCGAAGTTGTAAAAGGCCAGAGAGGTGAAAGCAGAGAGCAGTTGCTTACCTTCATGTCTTCTGTGATTATGTCATTTTTCTCAGAGTCGCTGCCAACTAATTTTTTGCTCTTATCAAAATCTGCTAGGAAAACCTTGCCAGCAGCATCTAACAAAGAAAACGGGAACAAAAAGTGAAACAGCTTTGGAGGAGGTCTTCTGAAAGCGATGGCAAGTGATGGCAGTTTTTAACCCTGCAGTGAGGGCATTTTGCTGTTCTTTTTCAAAAAAACCCTCATGCTGATTTCTCAGGTTGAAAGTACTTGAATTCTTGAACCAAAAATAGTGAAAGCAAGAGGAAACTGAAGTGTTAAATCCCTCTCCCTTCCCTGCAAGGTCTTGAAGCAAACTGAAGCCACAGAAACCTACTGTGTCCATTTCATGGATGGAACAAGAACGCCTGATCTTTGTCTGTTTGACCCTTGGACCGCAGAGACTCAGGTCCAAATCTCTGCTCAGCTGGGAAGCAAACAGGATATCAGTGGGTCAGTGACTCTCTCACACATTTGTTGTGAAGGTCAAACAGGAAAGGAGAAATATGCATACCGCCACATATGCTTCCTTGAGGCAGGGTGGGATCAAGGTGCAGTGATATTAAATATGTAGTGACAAAAAGTGTTAACATGCTTTTGCAATGTTAAATGAGCAGCAGTGAGCAGGTTGATAGTGAAAAAGGAGCAAGACTTGAACCAGCTTCTCGTCTATAGATCAGGGCTGGAGGAAGGAACTGCAGATAGTTCATGTTCACTGCAGCCTAGAGTATTCTTGGCCCTGGAAATCAAAGGTCACCATAGAACCAGTCCTGTACTACTGCCTTCCATAAAACCCCCAGATAAGAGTCCTAGAGTTCAATGGGGCCTTATAGGTCATCCAGTACAACTTCCTGCTCAGTGCTGGAAATCTAAAGCCAGAGCATTCCCAATAGATGGCTGTCCAGACTCTACTTGAAAACTCCGGTAGGGGGGAAGCCCACCCTAGGTCCCATTGTTCAACTGCTCATCCTGTTAGAAAGTTTCTCCTAATGTTCAGCCAAAATCTACCATTTTGTGATTTAAATCCATTAGATCTAGCCTTGCCCTTTGGAGTAGCAAATTATTACTATTAAATAATAATAATTATTATTGATTGGATTTATACCCCACCCTTCACTCAGAGTCTCAGAGCAGCTTACACCTTTCCCTCCCCCTCCCCACAACAGACACCCTGTGAGGTAGGTGGGGCTGAGAGAACTCTTTCAAGAACTGCCCTTTCACGGACAGCTCTTATCAGAACTACCGCTTGCCCAAGGTCATCAAGCAGCTGCAAGTGGAGGAGTGGGGAATCAAACCCGGTTCTCCCAGATTAGAGTCCACGCACTAACCACTACACCAAACTGGCTCTTAAATTAAAGAACTCTGCCATGTGACAGCTCTTCATATATTTGAAGAACACAGTTATGACTCCCCTCTCCAGGCTGAACACACCCAGTTTTTCAACCTTTTCATAGGACAGAACTCGGAACATCTTTACTGTTCTTCTCTGAACCTGCTCCAGTTTCTGGTGCAGCACCCGGAACTGGACATACTACTCCAGATGAACTCTGACTAGCATCTAATAGAGTGGAACACTTCTAGTTTCTTGGATGTTACACTTCTAATACTTCCTAAATCACACTAGCCTTTTTTGCAGTCGTATCACACTATCAGCTCATGTACAGCTGGTGACTGACCGCAATCCCAAGATCCTTTTCATACGTATCACTTCCAATTTAACCACCTTCAGGTTGGGCAACCGGTTGAACTGTCGTCAAGAGCTGTATCTGTGCTGCCTACTTGCCCTTGGAGCTGATGATCAGCTCTCCAATTTGTTATGTGCCCACCTGGATAGCTGATCTTGTCAGATCTTGGCACTTAAGTAGGGCCACCCCTGGTTAGTACTTAGATGGGAGACTACCAAGGATGTCTAGAACTCTACACAGAGGCAGGCAGTGGCAGACCACCTCCGAACATCTCTTGCCTTGAAAACCTTACGGGGGTCACCGTCAGTCAGCTGTGACTTGATGGCAAAACAAAACACAGGAACACCAACGTAAATTACCTCTTGGCTGCCTGTATCCACCAGCGATTCAATGGCTTGAGCTGGTATTTGGTTCCTTAGGCACAATATAAGTCTACTTACGCTACACCACATGGAATCAGCTGAACCTATGATAATAAAACTACAAAAAGACTTTATTTGAAAAGCTGAGAACTGGGAATGTTAAAGGCAAAACTTGAGCTGGGAAAGTTTTAATTTCATTCAGGAATTTATCTGCTGCTGAGGAGTGAAAATAGGCGTGGTTCGCTCAGCTAAGGTGACACCCGCAAGTTATGACCCTGAAGATGAAAGACTCATGAGAACAGGCAGAAGTGAAAGTGAACTAGTATGGATAACTATTGAGAAAGCGGTGCCCTCTGCTTTAAGCTTCCTGGTAGTGGTAAGGAATCCACGTCACTTTGACCCCTGTGAACAAGCCACTGGTGACGCCATAATGTATGAGTGCTCTGCTCCACATCTATCTCTAGATTGTTGTAATTCTCTCTACGTGGGGCTGCCCTTGACTCTGCTCCGGAAACTGCAGCTGGTGCAGAACACAGCAGCACAGGTATTGGTGTCACTGCCTGTGTGGGCCCACATCCGCCTGGTGCTGCGCGGACGGCACTGGCTGCCTATTGAGTACCAGATCCGTTTCAAGGTGTTGGTGCTTACTTTTAAAGCCCTATATGGCCAGGGGCCAGCATATCTGCGAGACCGCCTCTCCCTCCATGAGCCCTGAAGGGTTTTACAATCTGCCAATCAACATCTGCTGGTGGTCCCTGGCCCCAGGGACGTCCGTCTCACCTCAACTAGGGCCAGGGCCTTTTCAGCCCTGGCCCCTACCTGGCAGAATGAGCTCCCATACGAGATCAGGGCCCTTTTACAGTTCTGCAGGGCCTGTAAGACGGAGCTCTTCTGCCAGGCTTTTAACTATAGTAATGGACATCCCTCCCTCTTTTCTGGGTCTCCCCACTGTGGGTCAGAACTACTTACCTGAGATGGCATCCGTGAGACTTAATTCTAATGACAACTGCACTGGCTGAAGGACATAGTTGTAATTTATTAGTGTTTTAATTGCATTTTTACCAATTCCTTTGTATTTTATATATTGTATTTTATTAAACCTGATGTAACCTGCCCTGAGCTTGCCATGCAGGGAGGGCGGGATAGAAGTAGAATAAAATATAAATAATAAATAAATAAATAAATCTCATTCAAATCAATTAGGCTTCAAAAGACAAATGCATCAGACTCCTGTTGACGTGTTGCAAAACACAAGAGAATACAAACCTATCAAAATGTTGCTTGGGTGTAGATCTTGGTGGCCAAACCCAAATGCATGTAGCTCCTGCACTGCCTGAAAGACTGTTTTAAGAATGTCCTTGCTATTCAGATCTGTATTCTCTGCCCTCCCAAAGTATTCCTCAAGGTTCTGCTCACACAGAGCGAAGCACATGTAGAGACAAGTCTTCCATTCTTCTGACCCATAGTACTTCAGCAGGTAGTTGCTGCTACGGCATTTTTCAAGGCATGTCTTCTCTCTATTGGCATTTTCTGCACCTACATTGAAAACCTTCACGGCCACCTCTTCTCCATCATAGAATCCAAGGTAAACTTGGGAGAGTCTCTGAATCCTGTATTTTTCATACATGAAGATCTTAAGCTTCCCAATCATAGGACGATACATTACGGCGAGGGCCTGGAGCTTTGATCCCCAGCACCTGCTAGAGGATGTCCACTGCACCTGGTTTGAGTCAGGCTGGCTTAAACTAGCCTTGGCACCATATTGGCAAAGAAGCTCTACCATGTCATTGTTGTAAGTCCTGCTGGCAATCCTAATGAGGTTCCCAATGTCTGTCCGGGCGCCTTTCTCACACAGCATCCTTGCTATGTTGCAGTTCCGTTTCTCCACAGCGACCATCAGTGCCGTTTGGCCGTTTTTGTCAGCATCATCAATATCCACCTCATCTTTTCCCAATATAGCCTTCACCAGCTTTTGGCTCAGCTGTTCCACAGCCAGGATAAGAGTAGTCTTCCCACCTTCACCTCTCTTGGTTGTATCGGCCCCTTTTTCTAAGAGGAAAAAGGCCACTGCCTCCTTGGCTTGGCTCCAGGGATCATCCTCGGTCACTGAGAGAGCATGAATGAAAGCATTCCTATCCTGATTGTCACAGATGTTCACATCAGCACCCATTTCATCCACGAGGGCTTTGACGATATCGAAACGACCTTTCTTAGCAGCATCCATCAGAGCTGTCGCACCCCCTTTATTCAAAGCCCTTTTTTCCTCATCAACTATTCTCCTCAGATTTACATCTGCTCCTCTGTCATGTAAGAACCTCAGAGCTTCTTCTTTCCCATACCACGCAGCTTCCATGAATGCCGTGAACCCGTTGTCATCGTACTCGTCGATTTCTGACCCCTTAGAAAGAAAGAGCTCCAAAAGCGTCACATTGCCCGTTATCCCTGCTATAATAAAAGGGGTAGCCCCGTTATCCTTCCTAGCACAGGGATCAGCCCCTCGGTCAAGCAGAAGGTGGACAAACTCCAACTTGTTTCCCTGTACGGCAAAGAGCAAGGGAGTCCAGCCGTAATCCGACTTAAAATTTACATCTGCACCTTCTTCCAGCAGTTGCTGGACTTCCTCCATGGAGCCATATTGGATGGCATTGGACAGCTGGACAGCTTTATCTGCTGCCATTCTTTTCCTAGAGGATTCTGAAGCCTCCTAAGAGAGGCTACTGTACTGGCTTTTGATTAATTCGAAACTTGTTTCTCGTGTAAGTGCGAGTCTGTGACCAGCCAAGGTAACATCAGAAATCTGGATCAACAGAAGAGCCTTCCACATAGAGCTATGCTGCCACAGATGTATAGGCAATCCGTATTGAGTTCGGATGTTTCAGATCCCAGCTTCTCAGATTTAAAAAAGAGAAAAATAGATGCCTATCATGCTGCCTGTATCAAAAGCATTCATGCAGTCCATCTGCTTACTGAAGACATAAAACTTGTAGGCACAAATTCACGGAAAATGGGTCGACCGACCACTATCAGCCACAGTAGTGAAATGGGACCTCCAGAGGCAGTATGCAATAAGTAAGAGAGGAAAGCGTCATCCCCTGCTTGTGGGTCAGGAGGCAGCTTGCTGGCCTTTACTGCAAATCAGATGCTGGACCACACAGACCCTCCTCCTTCTGATCCTGCAGGGATCCTCTTACAGAGATTTTGTTCTTGTACTTCACGGTGAAAGCATCTGCTCTTTAGCGTTGCTGTGCCTAGAGCAAAGAAGAAAAAGCGGTCCAGCCTTCAAATCTTGGCAAATAATGAATAATATTTATTTTAGATTTATATTTTTAGATTGGCGTATGTGCCTCATTTGTTAGCCGCCCTGAGTCTGCTTTGGGGAGGGCGGGTTATAAATCTAAAAATAAATAAATAAATGAATAATATTACCAACATTGTCATACCACTTTTCCTCAGTTACCTCACATGCTTCCACATGCACCATTAGAAGAAAACAGGATGGGACAGAGGAAGGAAAATCCAAGAAAAAGCCTTAAAGAACATTGTCTACTTGTCAGTGTTCACCAATCAACTAGCAGCATCGACAGTCAGTCCTGCCTCCTGCAGGAATGAACAGCCTATTCCTTTTCCGCATGCCCCGAAGGCACTGCTATTTAAGGTGGGCCATATTTGTTGCTGAGAGACCCTGGCCTTCCCCTTAGGGCTAATGTGAATGGTAATAGGCCTGGTATGTCCTGCAAGTGTTAGTAATTGGGTCTCTTGGCCTACACGGCTCTTATCATCTTCATGGCCAGAGATGGAAGTGTGGTAATTAGCTTCTCATGAAAACTTGTGGCCCACAGGATGGGAGAGGGAGAGTCAGGGGTGACAAGATAATCTTCTAGAGCAGGGGTGGCCAAACTTGCTTAACGTGAGAGCCACATAGAACAAACGTCAGATGTTTGAGAGCCGCAAGACATGAGCAAATATTATGCACATGTTTTTATTGGAAAATATGCAGATTTGCCCTTTTATTAACATTAAACGAGACTGCCAAAGATAAAAACAAAAGGGGTAAAAACAGATATTGATAATGATATTTCTTTATCCAATGATACTTCTTTATTTGCTAACTAGTGAGGAAAGCCCGTTGTGGCAGTAGACAACGGGTCCCTAGATAGGAAGGAAGGGCGGGAGTGAGGGCGGCCTGATTGACAGTTAGAGCCGCCAAACACTGTAGGCGCGCATGGAACGTTGTGGAATGAAAAGACAAATATTATAAGGAGAGATGATATTTATTTGTCTAAGAGAGAGAGAAGGAAAGAAAGAATGAAAGAGGTGGAAAGAGAGAGAGAAACAAAGAAAGCAAATAGATGAGTGAGGGAGGAAGAAGGAAGGGAGAAAAAGAGAAAGGTGGAAAGAAAGCAAATAAATGGGGAGGGAGGGGGGAGAAAAGGCAGGAGCTGGAAAGAAAGCAACGTTAACTTTTAATGTGTTCTCCAACCCCCCCCCTCCCATGCCGCCACGCCAGTCTGGCAGGGGGGTGCTTTGAGAACGCATTTAAGGTTACAGTTGCTTTCTCTGCTCCCTCCCCCATCTCAAGCCTACCCAGGGAAGGGAACACTGGCTGGGGAAGGGAAGACAGATCGGGGAGGCATACCTCCCCTTTGCTTCCTTACCTGCCCTGCTGGGAGCCGCACAATGTGTGTGAAGGAGCCACATGTGGCTCCTGAGCCACAGTTTGGCCACCCCTGTTCTAGAGGCTTCTTCTGAGAACACATCCTGATTGGATGTCATCACCACCGGAGGTTGCTGGGTCAAAAACTATAACTGAACTTCGATTCTGATGGAGTAAAGGCCCGGACTATGACATGCTTGAATTGCAGTTTGAATAAGTGTGTTTTGCACATGAAAGCGCATACCTTGAATCTTTGTTGGTCTTAAAGGTGCCACCGGACTCTACATTTGTTCTACTGCTTCAGACCAACACAGCTGACTACCTGGATCTATCTTGAATTGCCATTGTTAGCAACACAGAGAATGCCTGAGCTTTTGGCCTTTGACTTTTAGATTTAAGGTTTGTGCCAACTAACGCAAATCCTAAAAAGTGTTAAACTAGTTTTCCTGTTTTTTCTGCTGCATGATTTTAGAGTAATGTGTTGCCTGTAGAGTAAATCTTTATTTGACAGAAATTAAACTTCATAAACTTTTTTTAAAATAAGCTTGTATACAACTGCCCTGGGGACCTTGGACTCCTTGACAATCACCTAATTTAAGAAGCACAGGAAGAGTTTCAAGGATTCAGCTGGGGTCCAGTGATAAAGAACATGGGGTCCTGTGAAACCTTTAAAATTAGCAATTTTTGTTGTCATTTGGCCTCTTTATATCTCACCATTCTATAACACTATATGACAATAACTGAACTCAAATGGGATTTATAGTGGTGTGAGTGGCCGCAATCCTCTTGGCTCAGGTGTATGAAGCAGTCACCTAAGTGGGTGGGCCCCGTACACAGGGCGGCAGATGAAAGAGCAAAGGGAGTGAAAAATGGCATTTATTTGCACTCATTTATTTATACATCTTTCTTCCTTACAGGGGCCACATTATTATTGGCTGGGCTCAAAATTTGCTGACCTGGACCCTGACCTGGACAGCCTACGCAAACTGTTCTGCATAATGGGTAGGGGAAAAAAATGCAGCGGGGCCTGCTGTGCTAGGGAATGCTTCACCTGTTGAACTTCCATCTGCCAGGCGGCTGTGAAAGAGCCCTTCCCTAGGGGGGAAATATGGAGACTCCTGTAGCCTCTCTTTATTTGCTCCTCATAACGCTGAAGCCAGTTCTTGTTTACCAGTCCGGTCCTTCCCAATACTTCCCCAGCCACGCATAGTTTTCCCTTCTAATCTCGCTGTACGTTCTGAGGTTGACCTCTGAACTCATCTCAAGTTCAGAGAAGTGCTTTTATGGGCCTTGCCTGCCTCCACCAATTTCCCTGAGCCTGCCCCCCACCCCCGTCCTCCACGCTGCCATTAGCTCCACCCCTGCCTGGATCTCTCTGCCTCCCATCGACACTCAGACCCCCCCCCCCCCAAAAAAAAAATCACATGAAAACAAATCACAGGACTTGCTGCCAGCCTCTATGGACCCCCAACAGATAAAAAGGACAACCCAGATCTTGTTCCCCGTAATGCCCCCTTCGGCAGCTCTGCCGGCACTCCTTCCTAGGAACTGACCTCACCTACTTTCTAGCGGGTTTCTTTTCCTCTGCTTTTCTTCACTCACCTGCAACCGGCGTCTCCGACTCACAGCAGGTGAGAAAGAAGGGAGGCGAGCTGTGAAGGCGCGGATGGGAAGGAGGAAAAGGAGCATTTCTTTGTGGAGGAGGAAATACTGCAGGCTGTGGCTGAAGGAGGAGGGGCACTGTGAGCAAGTCTGCACTTTCGTTTTGGTCACCGAGCAAGTCCGAGGCAACTGAGAGAAGTCTGGGAGACGTTAGATTGTTATAGTTCTCCCCCCCGCCCACAGCAAACATGCCGCTGTGACACCTATACGTTATGAAAGATCCAGATGTTTTTGTCTCAAGCAGAGTGTATGTTGCATGTTGCCTTTTCCTAGTTTTCACAATGAAAATTTTTATCTGCTGCCATGCATTCCCCCCCACCCAGCACCAGTTCATGGACATCTTCTGATAAGGACTGTTATTGGAACTGAACTACTTCACAGAGTTGTTGTGAGGATAAATTGGAAGAAAGGAGAATTAATAAAGCTGCTTTTGGTCCTCCTTGAGGAGAAAGATGAGATATAAATGACGTAAGTAAATAATAAACATAGCTGAAGGCAGCGGGCAGATAAAAGGCGGGTGGGCGGGAAGGAGAAAAGGAAGCAGGGAAATGTGAGGTTATGGGGGTTGCCAGGAGGAGGAAAAAAGGACACAGCATAGGGATGGGGTTACAGGAGAAAGTGAGGTGCCCCCTGTAAACCCTTGTGGTCTCTATCCAAAAACCAGACTCAGCAGACAGCACCTGCAACAGGGCCTGGCCCAGGCCAGCAGCTGGAACAGTGCAAAGGTTTCCCAGGGAGAGGCTGCCAGGGTTGGGAAGGAGGGAAATCTGAAGCCGAGGGTAAATAAAGGTAGGTTGGCTGGTGGTAGAGAAGCCAACTTCAAGCTGGAAAATTCCTAAAGACTTGGGGGTGAAGAGGGATGTGATGTCACAGAGCCTGCTCTCCAAAACTAACATTTTCTCCAGGTTAACTGATCCCTGTAGCCTGGAAATCAGCCAAAATTCTGGGACATCTCCAGGTTCCTAGCTGGTGGATGAGAAAGACAGGCTATAACAGCTTTCAGGGAAGGGAAAGAGGAAATAGTAGGGGAGGGGGAATTGAGATGCCCCCAGCAAGTCCTTGCAGGTCCCCCACTTGTATCTGGAAAATTTTCTACAGCTTGAATTTGTTGGTGTTGATAATGTGAAGTATATGTTAGGAGGGTTTGTTTGTTTTGTTGCAATGGGAACCAATGTAAAAATGAAAAAGATAGGGAGAGAAAAAAGATGTGGAAAAACAATTCTGTTAGGGCAATTTCTATTAAGGCAATGGGGTTCTATGTTAAATTTCCTGTGAATTTTTAAAAGTAGCTTCCTTTCCTCTCTCTTTAAACTGGACTGGTTATATCATAATGGGTTGGATCCAGTCATCTTTTTCATTCAGTCTACCCAATTCCCTTCTTTGTTATAACCTCCATCCCATATGGCTTTTGTACATGCAGGCCCCATGATCTTATGGGCTACTGTTGGGGTGATCAAAGGAGACCCTTCCTTCCTTTTTTGCCAGCAGAAAAATCTGGTTGGATCTTTTATACTGTTGTTCTCTAACTGTAAAGTCCAGTTTTTTGGATCATTGTTTTCCTATTGTCCAGTGGAGTTTATGAGATGCATTACGTTATTGTTATTTCATTTTTCTTCAGTTGCAGAACCCATTTTTATTTCAGCACTGACTGGTCTTTATTGTATTGCTTATATAATTCTAATCTGCCTTAAATCTCAACTAGAAAGGTTAAATTAAATCATAAATAAAATGAAAATCCCAGCTGATCACAACAACCTCAGCCAGCTAGCAGGAGCAATTGGCAAACGGTCCACATAACCTCTAGATTGGACCCTGGTGCTTGAGTAGAGTGATTCAGCATGCCTGGATTTTGGGAGGGGTGTGCGTACTACATTGCTCTAGAACAGTCCAACTCAAATGCCCTCCAAAAAAGAATTGTCTTTGTCCCTTTTTCCAGTTGGCCCCCACCCAATAATACAGCCTGCAATTTTATGGTAATGCAGTCATCGCCCTTGTCAAAATGACCTCAGATGCTTAAGTTTTCTGAGGAAGTGAAACACATTTATGCAGTGTAAACACACTGCACACACAGTTGCTGAATAGACATTTGAATTGGTTCCGTGTCCTGAGAGTTCAAATGGCCACTATCCTCCCCTACAAAGTAAAGCCCCCCAATATTCTGCTTCATACTGTGATGCTTTTGTACATGTTTCCACTGTTGTCTTTTTCCCCCAAAATGGTTTTATTTATTTTACATTAACAACAAGATTAACAAATGGATAGGCGTGTACATATAGCCTGCATATATTATTTTATACATACAAATAAATATAGCTCTATATAGTCTAGTCTAAGGATGCTGTTTTCCAATGTCTTACAAGTCAAACCTTATGACATGAGAGCTTAGAGTCTAATCTAAAAAGTCTAAAGAGTGATACGTTCCATTACATGCTGTCCGTACAGTATGTCTGTAATACCTTTTGAGATTGCTAAATGAGGTAAAGAGTATTTATTACATTCAGGTATTGTTCCTTTAGCGGTTAGATGTGCTAATATGGGAGACCATAAACTTGTAATATCATGTTGTCTTTGACGCTGATGCGGATGATGTAGGTGCCATCATTCTGCCGATTGTAAACGGGAGGCATAACGGCTGAAGTAGTGGAGGTGACAGAGGTGGAGTTTTGATTAATTTGGGGGAAGTAGGCCAGTGAAGGCGGAGATGAGAGAGGGTTGGTGACGGACAACACCCCTGAGGAAGACGTGTCCGTGGAATGGAGGGAGAAACAAGAGGAGGACTCTGAGAGCTACGCGGGGAGAACAGAAATTTTAAAAATCAGTTACTCTGAAGGCAGCACATTCATTTGACCAGTTTCACGTCCAAGGCCTCTCCAGAAAACTCTGCCCATCATCTGTTTATTTTATTAGAAAACTTTTGTATCCCATCTTTCCTTCTAAGAACCCAAGGCAGCTAACAATGTATTAGGTTTTTTAAAAAGTACATAAAACCCATCAGATCACAGAAACAGCAGCTCCTGGATATCTCTCATTTCAAACACGGAAATTCAGGGACCCACAGAATTGGACCAAGGGGTCCAGGTGGCCCCAGCCACCCTCCATTGTTTCCTATGGAAGAAACAAACAAATGTGAAAAAATATAAAACCTGAGAATCTCTCCTACGTATTGCTAGCCCAACCAATGTAATGCCTGAGAATTTGAAACTATGTAGCACTCAAGAATCTTGAACTATGTAAAATACAAGAATCTCAAAATGTTGAAAATACAACAATCCACCAACCCCCCCCCAACACACAGCCCCACAGTGAACCTGACACAAACCAACTCCACCAAAGAACAAGCTTTTAAAAAACCTAAAACACTTGAAAGTGACAACTCCTACCTAAAGCAGCCTGGCAAACCGATGCCAAGTGAGACACAGAAATAGGGGTGGGATGGGATAGGGTGGGGGGTGAGTAACAGTCCTGGGAGGCTGCAAATACCAGCTCCTGAAATTGTCAGTTAATCCAGAATATTTCTAGGATTTCTTGGGGTCCACTTTTTGGTATCGCAAAAAAATAATAAAGTCCCACATATATTTGGGAGAGCCAAATATATCTGAAAAATACCGATAATACCCAAATGCACATCCCTAGTCAAGAATGAAATGCTGGAAATGGGTACATGTATCCCATTACGTTTGCATTCTGTATGCAAACATATTCGGCCCTATAACACAGCTCCATATTTATGGGATTCCTTCCACCATCTCTAGTCTTGTTTTGGGCTTGTTCCTTTGTTCCTGTGAAATGGTAATGTAATTCACCACACTTAGGGCTAAACTAGATATGCTTATTTTTAAAGAGTTGGGTTTGCATTCCCTGGACTGAACTCAGGGCCCCTGCAACTTTGCAGCAGCTGTAGAGAATTTTTTTTAAAAAAGGAAAGCATGTCTGGATTCGAAACACCACTGAAACCACACTGAGAGGGAGTTATTTCCCCATTTTTGCTACTCCATGTGGAGTATTTTGTGCATGTGGAGCAGTAAGAATGGGGAAATACCACCCAGTGCTGTTTCAGCATTAGAAAATAGCTTGAGGGCAGGCCCGTAGCTACAGTGGGGCATCTTGGGGCTAGGCCCCCTCACTTACTGGCAAGGCCCCACAACTTCCCATCTAGCCCAGAGCCCCTGAGTGCTGGCAGATGCGGGGAAGAAGCCAGGTATTCCTTTAATTTGATTAGCCAGTGCCCCCTAAGAAATTTAAATCCCCCCCCGACTTTAAAAATCCTGGCTACGGGCTTGCTTGAGGGGAAGGCAGGAGCCCTTCCTCCCCCTCCCCCTACAGCTGTATTTGAAGTCCAAAAAGGTTCTTCTTTAGTTTTGAAAAAAGCCATTCCCAGCACGTGCTGTGTGGCTGCAGGGAACCCAAGGGGATTCCAGGAAAGCCAAACCCAACTCTTAAAAAAATAAGCATGTCAGGTTTAGCCCTTAAGAGAAATCCTTTCTTGTTACCCAGTTCTTTTTGATGCTATCGTTTATTTTAATTTTTTTGCTGTTTAGAAGTAGGAATGACTGGATTGAAACTCTCCTGTCAAATTGCACAGAAGACAGAGAAGCAGAACTACAGAATTAGAGAGGGAATGCTTGTCCCCATTTCCCTGGAGGCCACAGACAACCGGGGGAGGGGGATTATAAGCCCCTTCTCTGCAACCCTGAGAATCAGGGATCCTGGGTAAAGTGTACCTATATGTTTATAACATTAAAAAAATTAACTGAAGAATCTTCAGAACTAGCCCTTTCTTTGCCGGAAAAAAATTAAATGAAAAAAACTGGTTGTACAAAGGGCTAATTAAATTTTTTGAAAGGGGTCTTATTCTTATTGCATTAAGTACATACTTTTGTTCTTTGGTACTACAGGAAAAACAATAGAAATCTGTTCAAAAGCCTTCTGCATGCTGACAAACTTAATTTTTTTAAACAATACCCAGGTGAAAAGCAGTAGGTTCTCTATTATTTCCCACTTCCCAATGTTGTAATGCAAAGATATGCTTTCCCCAGGGCCTCTGAATCTTGGGGTTGCAGATATGCATACCTATAGGATTTTAACACCCTCCCTTCACCTCGCAGTGTTTCAGATTTGATACAAAGAACAGTCCAATGGGAGAAGGTCCAGATTTGTTTGTGAAATCTAATCCATAAGATTCCACAACCATCTTTGTAGTCAGAAGGACGGATGGTTGCTGCTTCCTTGGCAGTTGTGGTCACTGCTGTTTCCCCGATCATTCCCTTGCGGGTATATTGGCCAAAACATGTGAGAATTTAGATCATGTCCTGTGTTTACGCAAATACAGTACTGTTATATTTTTCCTAGTTATGCCACCAAAACTCATGTTTGCATACATGTTACACTTATATCCAGCAATAAAAAGTGTTTTGTATATAACTTACATTCAGGGTTGTCGTCTTTCTAATACAACTTGAATCTATTTTCTATCCTGCATTTATTTGAACAGGCCAGCAGATGGCAGCAGACACTAAGTTGTTTTCAAGACCAAGGTCTCTGCTGTTTTGTGACAGCGCTCCAAGGTCACATGGGTCTCTCTCTCGCATCTCTTCTTTAGCAGGGCTCATACTCTGAGAGCAGTGAACCATCACCTCCTGGGCCTCTGACACCGCTGGCTGGGTCCAAGCCAAGCCCCCGTGACACAGCCATAGAGGCTTGGACCCAGGCAATAACATAGTGGGTCCAAGAAGAGACCCCTGGGCTACTGATGGCTGGGAGTGAACTGAGCCAATGCTGTGCATCAGTGCCCTCCATGCTGTGGGGTCATTTGGGTGGACAGGCCACGATCTCTACGCAGGGCCTTCCACATGGGCCTTTGGAGACTGCCGGTGGCATAGCTTAGTCCTGCTAAAAACTCTGCTATAAAAAGGTCACTACTGTCTTTCTCTCAGGGCTTATATAGCCCCACCAGTGTGCATGGTGCTTTGCAGAACAGCAGCACACCCCCCCCCTCAGTTATCTGCCACAAAGAGCTTACAAACTAACATTTGACAGAGGGAAAGCAACAGAGGGAGTGTGAATGGGGGATGAACATGCACTCAGTTCAGTTATGTACACTTGGGCTCCCTTTTAGTAGAGGATGAGGAATAAGGGATTATGGCAGGCGTCACCCACAGGATCTGTTAAGAAGAAGAGGAAGAGTTTGGATTTATACCCCGCCCTGGTAGCATGCTTTGGGAGAGGGCCCTCGTGCCAGTTCACCTAAAAGCCACCACCCCACGCATGACACTCACAGGCTCAGCTGCTTCGCCATGCTCTTCCGAGGTTTTGGTGATGTAGTCCTAGAGCTGACAGAAGAAGAAGAAGAAGAAGAAGAAGAGAGGAGGAGGAGGAGGAGATTGGATTTATACTCTGCTCTTCTCTGCCCAAAGGTGTCTCAGAGCAGCTTACAAACTCCTTTCCCTTCCCCTCCCAACAACAAACACCCTGTGAGGTAGCTGAGGCTGAAAGAGCTCTGACAGAAACTGTTATTTTTCAAGAACAGCTGTGCCAGAACTATGGCTTGCCCAAGGTTGTCCAGCAGGTACAAGTGGAGAGTGGAATCAAACCCAGTTCTCCCAGACTAGAGTCCGCGCACTTAACCACTACACCAAACAGCTGCTTCAACCTCACAAGAAAGGGCATAGCTGTACATTTTTTTGGGGGTGGGGAGATTTTTCCCACCAGCCACTGGAGTGCAAGGCCTGCTGGGGTGAAAATCTCCCACCCCAGCAGGCAAATGATAATGGCCCCTTTCATATTAGCATTCTAAACTGGAAGTTATCTGCTGTTTGCCTGGTTCTGAGTAAAGTGATACAAGGATGAAAGTTTCATACAGCAAATTTTGTTCCGTTAACGAGCCATCTCTGAAGCGATCTAGCCATTTCAAACAGTGCTGCGTTTTTCCTCCGCCTTTTTTCACTGTGCAATTTTCCTCGAATTTTTTTAAACATTCTAAGTTGAGCGCTTATAGCACTAGACCAATATAGCGCTAGACCAATATAGGTGTCAGTGCTACAGAGACACCACTGAGATGCCTTGGCACCACTGAGATACAGTGAGATACACAGCCCTCAACTTAAAACATTCAAAAAAAGTTTGAGGAAGATTGCACCATGAAAAAGGGCGGCGGGGGTGGGGAAGCAGCACTGTTGGAAGCACTGGAGACATCTTAAGCAGCATACTACAGCGATTCAGAATTGCAGAGAAGAGGTGGAAACGGAAGAAAGCAGTTTCTCTCGACAAGGGCTCAACCACGCTTTGCAGGTGGCTTTGTATGAAAAGGTAAATAAAACCCATTCGCAGCCTGTTGCTAAAGCAGTTGTGTCTGAAATGACACCAAAAATCTATTAGCAGTCAGCTACTAAAATAGATTACAAAGGCTGTTTGAAAGGGGCCAACCTTATGAACCAGGCTGCATTCCATGCTCTACCATGCAGCACACTAGGTACATATGGACAAGCAATGAACCCACCAAGGCACCTTTTGCACATCTCTACCTTTGCAATGGAGGAAGGCTTGACTAAGAGGCTTGCCAGCCTCCAGGTAGGACCTGGAGATCTCCTTTAGTTACAACTAATCTCTGGACTACATAGATCTGTTCCCCTGGGGAAAAATGGCTTTCTCGGTGGGTGGACTCTATGGCAATGTATCCTGCTGAGGTCCCTTTCTTCCTCAAACCCCACCCTTCTCAGGCTCCACCCCTAAATCTCCAGGAATTTTCCAAGCCGGAGTTGGCAACCCTAGACTTGGTGCTTCAAAGAACAAACCCCTGGCCACATTTATATAATCTGTGCATGTGTGCAGTAATATAAAAAGCAATGTTTATTTAAACTTCTTGATGAACATTATGCCCCTGCAAAATACTATGTTTGGGCATATGTTCTCTTTTTAGCCTGCCCTTCTTTAAACAAATTCAAGGTATGGTACTGATTCTTCCCCCCATCTCTTTTAGAATCTGAGAGGCAGACCAGGCTGTGCTAATAACCATCTGTGAGTCACCCAGTAAATTTCACAAGAGGTGATTTGAACTTGTGTCAACCCAAATCAGTCAATCCTAAAAGAAATCAACCCTGACTGTTCCCTGGAAGGCCAGATCCTGAAGCTGAAGCTCAAATACTTTGGCCACCAAATGAGAAGGGAGCATTCACTGGAGAAGACCCTGATGCTGGGAAAGATTGAAGGTCAAAGAAGAAGGGGACGGCAAAGGATGAGATGGTTAGACAGTGTCATCGATGCAACAAACATGAAATTGAGCAAACTTCAGCGGACAGCGGAAGACAGGAGGGCCTGGCATAATCTGGTCCATGGGGTCGCGAAGAGTCGGACTCGACTGTGCGACTGAACAACAACAACAACCCAATTTGCTGTACCATACAAACTCTGTCTGCTGTGTCTTAGTACAAATATTTTAAAATCAAATCTTGCCAGTCCTAACTGGCCACAAGGAGTCAAAGGGCGCCGCCCTGGGGCTCAGGGAGGTGGGGAAACCTTTTGCGCCCCCCCAGGCGCTGGCGGCCATAACTCTTTAAAGGGCGCCTTCCCAGGCCTGGGGAGCAAGAATAACCTCTCGTGCCTGATGTCCGAGCCACAAGGCCACTCAGACATCAGGCGCGAGAGGTGTCATTTGCCACAAGGAGTCAAAGGGTGCCACCCCGGGGCTCAGGGAGATGGGAGAACCTTTTGTGCGCCCCCCCGCTACCGGTGCCCATAACTCTTTAAAGGGTACCTTCCCAGGCCTGGGGCTCTCATTGCACTCTGGGGCCTGTGATTCCAGTCCCCAGACACATCTGCTACCCCCAGGGGCTGTCATTCCCCTCTGGAACCTTTCATTCCAGTCCCAGAACACTGCTCCTACCCCCAAGAGCTGTCATTCCATTGTGGGGCCTATCATTCCAGTCCCAGAGTAGTGTATTTGAGACCAGAGGCCTTCCAGTCCCCAGGACACATCTGCTACCCCCAGAGTTGTCATTTCACTGTGGGGCCTGCCTTTCCAGTCCCAAAACACTGCTGCTACCCTCATGGGCTGTCATTCCACTCAGCAGCCTGTCACTCCTGTCCCAGAACTCTCCTGCTACTCCCAGGGACTGTCATTCCACTCTGGAGTCTGTCATTCCAGTCCCAGAACACTCCTGCTACCCCCAGGGCTGTCATTCCACCCTGGGGCCTGTCTTTCCACTCTCAGAAGACTCCTGAGACTCCCAGGGGCTGTCATTGCACTCTGGGGCCTGTGATTCCAGTCCCCAGACACATCTGCTACCCCCGGGGGCTGTCATTCTCCTCTGGAGCCTGTCATTTCAGTCCCAGAACACTGTTTCTATCCCCAGGAGCTGTCATTCCACTGTGGGGCCTATCATTCCAGTCCCAGAGTAGTGTATTTGAGACCAGAGGCCTTAATGGAAAATATATTACACATTTTCTTTGCAACTCTTCTTGAGCTGTAATGTATTTCACTGGAGCCCATGCAAGTCAATTGGCATTCCTATCTCCCATTATTTCCAATGGGCCTTCAAGTCTCTCCCATTGTTGCCAATGGACAATCCTGTCCTTCCTTTTAGTACATCCCTCTAGTGGCACCTTTAAGACCAAGGTTTATTCGGGTACAAGCTCTCCCTCCTCTGTGAGGGCAGATCTGCATCTTTCCCCCCATAGCTAGCAATCTATAACCGTCCAATGGCACCTTTAAGACCAAGGTTTATTCAGGCATAAGCTCTCCGTCCTCTGCGAGGGCAGATCTCTGTGTGTGTCCCCACAATAGCTAGCAATCCAAAACAGTCCAGTGGAGCCTGAGTGGTGGGTGTTGCCTTCTGACACACATCCAGTGATGTCAGGGGGCATGGCATATGTAAATAAGTTATGCTAATAAGCTCTTGCACCTCTTTTTCTACGAAATGACCCCTGGGTTTATTCATGGTATAATCTTCACCATTGCTGAAGAGGGAACTAGAAACCTTGGCTGAAGCTACTCAAGAGCCAGACACAGGCCTTCTTTCCCTAATTTTCACTGGAGAGCTAAGTTAGTTATGTATGCATGCACGCACAAGTTAAGCTGCACATTTTACAAGCTCTGAGAACAAATCCACACTGCATTCTCAGTACAAGTCTAAAGTCCCTCCTCATGCGCCTCAGCAATCCAGGAGCCACCAGAACATTTTGCAGACTGGTCAGATGATATCAGATACTCACTAACCCTAAAATTAAGGTGATTTATAAAGGGAGTGTGTATGGGGACTGAAGTTTCTCCAACCAGTCCACACTTGGAGTGTGGCTAAAATTATATGCTTTTAAATTGGAAGTTTTGATTGTTCATGCTGTATAGTCTCTTCGAAAAAGAGAGGGGGCTGGGGTACAAAAATAACAGAAAAATAATAAAGAGAGCCATAAAATACATAAAATTATTGTGAAATTATTTCAAAACACCTTATGGTAATAGCCTGTACACCAGTAAACTACTCGGAGGCAATATGATCTTTAAAATATAGTTAAGAGCAGCAGTGAAAGAGAAAAAAGCCGTCTTCTAATGACCATCCAGGTATCTAAGTGCCTTATTCTCAGTTTGCCTCAGGGAGGCAGTAGCTCCATAGCTATTGTACTACCTGGGAACCGTACAAAGGATGAGATGGCAGGTGGTCACTTTCTCAAAAAGGAGGTTCTTGGCTTGATTTTGGGCTGGTTGGGCTGTATGCATGTCACTTGAGACACACAGATACACACACACACTGTCTTACTGATGCAACATGATGCCAATTATTTATTGTCTTAGTCATCCCTTCATACACATATTGCAGAGGGCTAGCTGTGTTTGTCTTGCAGGCTCTGCAGAACTGAGTTAGGTCTCGCAGGGCACGGATGTCATTGGGCAGAGAGTTCCACCAGGTAGACACCAGGCCCTGGCTCAGGTTGAGGACAACCGGGTATCCTTCAGGCCAGGGATCGCCAGGAGGTTCTTCTCTTCAGAGCATAATACTCTTCGGCAGGGTATACCAGGAAAGACAGTCCTGTAGATGCATTGGTCCCAGACCGTTTAGGACCCAAACCTTGAACCTGATCCGGTATTCAACCTGGAGCCAGGGCAGCTAACACAGCACTGGTTGGATATGTGCTGTTAGTGGGTTCCAGTAAGGGCCCGGGTTGCTGCATTCTGAACTAGTTGTAACTTCCAGGTCAGTCTCAAGGGTAGCCCTGCATAGAGTGAGTTACAGTAGTCTAACCTGGAGGTGACCTTTGCATGGATTAGTGCAACTAGGTCAGAGTGAGACAGGTAGGGGGCCAGTTAAAGGTCTGCAGGGAAAGAATGGCTGGTTAATTCAAATCAGTATGTGAAATTAGGACCCATCACTACCGTCACCCATTTCTGGGCTCTTGCCCCCTTTGCACTAACAGGTCATACTGCTGATCCTTGCCAGGGTCTAGACTGGAGTCCCCAACCTTTTTGAGCCTGCATGCACCTGTGGTATTGTGACACAGCATGGTGGGTGCAGCCACAAAATGGTCGCCATAGCTTACCTTTAGTTACACAGTGAAGATCCTTCTTTGGCAACTGCTGACAAGGAATTGCTTATAAAATCTGCACAGCCAATTAAATCGCCAACAGCTGATAGAAGACAGGTTGGGTAAAACCCCCATCTTTCTAAAAACACTGGGTGGACACCATTGTGCCCTAGGGCTCCATGCTGGGGACCCCAGTCATAGACTCAAGGGAAAGCAGTCTAATGTGTCTTTAGCTCTCCCCAGCTCACAGGTATACTAATTGGCATGAAAACCTCATATGTGAGAGCAATCCCGGCCTGTATGATTTGGTGGTGCAACCCCCCCCCCAATAACCAACGTATTTAATGCTCTTCTCCCCTTCTTCATTTTATCTTCAACCCCCATGAAGTAGACTGGACCGTGAGAGAATTGACTGAGCTAAGGTCACCTGTGACAGAATGGAGATTCAAACCTGGGCCTTCTAGTTCTGTGCCTGACACTCAATCCACTACACCACACTGGCTTTGTAGGTAGGTACATTGGCATGGGGGGCATCATGCTTAAGAACTCAGGGCAGGGTGTGATGTTGGGGTACCTCCAGGGCTGGTTCTGTGGCCTACACATCCAACTGAACCTTTGGGAGTGGCAAAAATTATGCCATTGGCCCACATAGACTTGGCTTGCTTCCAGACATCACTGGTAGATGATGATATTGGAGTTATACCCCGCCCTTCACTACCCAAAGGAGTCTCAGAGCAGCTTGCAATCTCTTTTTCCTTCCTCTCCCCACAACAGACACCCTGTGAGGTAGATGGGGCTGAGAGAGCTCTGACAGAAACTGCTCTTTTTCAAGAACCTCTAACAGAACTATGGCTTACCCAAGGTCATCCAGCAGGTGCAAGTGGAGGAGTGGGGAATCAAGCCCAGTTCTCCCAGATTAGAGTCCATGCACTTAACCACTACACCAAACTGGCTCTCTGTGCTCCTAAGCACTCAGCAAACTGGTACAAGAGATGTTCACCTTCTGGGCCCATGTCACAGCTGGTCGGGTCCAACACAAGCCCATGTAATGACAACACAAATCAGTAAGCATGCCTGTGCAAATAAGGCTTGTGGCAAGTGCTCGAGGCAGTGCACGTAGGGTTACCAGCTCTGAATCAGGAAATTCCTGGAGGGGAACTGGAGAAGATAGGGTTTGGGGTGGGGAAGAACATACTGTAGAGTCCATCCTCCAAAGCAGACATTTTCTTCAGGGGAACTGATATCTGTTGCCTGGAGCACAGTTGTATATATATCAGTGCCACAATTTGGGGCTGACTGCCAGAACACTTGCTGAGAAAGGAAAATTAACACACCATTTATCATGCATGAATCATCTTTTGAGTGGTGTTCTACATATGCACACTAAAGAAGCAGTCTTCAACGCACAGATCAAGATACTCAAGTGGGTTATGAGGCCCGTCTACTAAGTTGCAAGCCCCTACAGAGCCACTTTTTTTGTTTTGGAAGGACCTGCTAGTAGTGTGCATGCACCAAAAGGGCATCATGCCTGTGTGTGTGTGTGTGCACACTGCAATCAGCTGCAGTACACTGAGGGGAAGTCACAATGGTGCAAATAATTGCTCCACAGCTCTGACCCTTTGACTTTTCTTCACTCACTGTGAAACATCCTCCTATTGCTCAGTTTGAGTTTCCTTGCCTGGGCTCTCTTGGTCGGCTGCCTAGGGTCCTGGCCTTAACACGAATGAGGTCATATCTGTGACCTCCCAATTTCTGGCATGTGACTCTGATATCATGTGGATTTTACAGTTCACTGGGTCCTGTGCTCAGGGTGCCCAGGTCTGGAAAGGCTGAAGACCACTGCACTAATGCATCAAATTTCTGAGCACAGCCCCAGGGCCTTTTAAGCTTTCTCAGGTCCCTCCTTGCAGGCAGATGATAAACCTGCACCATCAAAATTCTGAGGCCCCAAAGAGAAGGCGCAGTGGCCACAGTTCTATGCTGTCTATGCATTTTTATTTTTTCTCCAGAGTGAAGGGCAGCTTACACAGCTCCTCCCCTCCATTTTATCCACACAGCAACCTGTGAGGTCAGGCAGGCTGAGAGATTGACACAAGGTCACCCAGTGAGCTTTATGGCTGAACGAGGCTTTCTGCCCACCTCCAGTGTTCTTCGCAGGCCAGCTTCCAAATCTGTTTTGTGAAGCACCATCAGAATTCAATGAGCCAGTGGAGAGATTACTATTTCACTGATTTCGGCAACGTGTTTTATTTTGCAAATATTAAAATGGCAACGTTATAACATTCTCGCCTTCACAACATAGTATTAGAAGTGCACCATTCACATTGAAAGAGTTGGCATATGCAATGGGTTCCAGTCATTCAATAAATACTACAGCAGCTCTGGGCTTGGTTAGTTCTCAGTAGGATTTCCCTGGACTTCTGGCCCAGCGCCCTGCAGTGTGGGTAGTACAAACAAATCCTGAGGTCTTAAACTGGGCTGCCCAGTACTATTGCTTAAATGCTGGTTTACTGAGGGAACCCCTGGAACTGCCCACCCCTCGTTTCATCAGTTAAATCCATTGTTAAATCCCATCAACTTCTGTTCAATATGGAGAAATTTCAGCTCTGAGGAAAAGCTCAAGAAAACCAACATTAAAGGATAGCACCGGCAGCGGTGGGAAATGAAACAGAACACATGCTTTTTTCATATTCAGCATTCTTCATATTCCCTTGTTCAAAAGGATCACAGGGTAGCCATCCTGTTTTTCAAACTGTGCCATAGTGGAGCTATACACACAAGCATCACATGTCATCTATGAAGGCAGGAGCAAGGATTCCCCCCCCAAAAAAAAGCTTGCGTGAACAGGGTCTTCAAGATTTAACTTGAGACAGCGATCCTTCACATGTGAAGTCAATGGAGGGAGGTTCTGAACCACTGACTTCAGAATGGAAAGTGCATCCTTGGTCCTTTTTCCAGACATCTCTCCGTGGAAGTCAGCAGGAGCTTGTCTGAACAAGGGCTAATCAAAGCACAATTAAGAACCTCAGGATATGGCACTTGTCAAATGAGTTGTCTCATGCAGATTGGAATTTGGCAACTGGCTCAGGAAGCAAGCTGAAGGCAAGTGAACAAGGGTTATTTTAACAATCACAGGAAAATTTAAAAGCCAAAACTAATCTTCACTGGCATTTTAAAAGTGTTGGTGAGACCAGTAATGCACCAGCTTACCATCGCTGTTAAACAAGTAATAAAGGGTCTCGTGGCCTTGAACTAAAATTGTATAGAGCACAGTACAATTTCAAAGCTGTGTATGTATCTAAGATTATCAAGCTCTGTGCTGGAAAACCTCAGGAAATGAATCAAAGGGCTGGTTCACACATGCACATAAATCTCACTTTACTGGATTACTGAATGACTTTCAGCCAACTGGGAAAGTCACCTCCATATTGGGAGACATAAAATCTGTCATCTGTGATGGTTCATTCACGCCCATCACTTGATACTACAATCCATGGGTGACAAACTATTCCATTGCAAACCATCCCCAAATTTTAAACTGCATTATAAATTACTCAGCAATTGTGGGTTCTATGGTATTTCCTCCCAATTGATTTTAAACTGCTTGGCATTTTGTAGCCTTTCTGTGACGGGCACAGGATGTAGGAGTGATTCACTACAAACTATCTGCAGCTCTATTTCAGTTATAACTAGCACATTCTTTGTTGCCAGCATGACTGTTTATTGCAAGAGAGCCCCAAATCAATCTAAGCTAGTATGCATTACAGGAATGCACATTAGTATAAATGGGCAGTGCTTATAGAAGGGAAAAGATGGTGGTCTATGCCCACTGCCTGTTCCCACTTTATTCCCCCAGATGATGCCCACTACAGAAGATCCAAGTTGGAAGGGTGATAAACATCCTCAAGGGATGGGGCTTTGGCTTAGAGGCAGAGAATCTGCTTGGCATACAGAAGGTCACAGGTTCAATCCCTGGCATCTCCATTTAAGAATCAGATAGTTGGTGATGTGAAAGACCTCTGACTTGGACTGTGGAGGGCTGTTGTCAGTCTATGTAGACAATACTGACTTTGGACAAACAGCCTGATTCAGTACAGGGCAGCTTCATGTGTTCATGGCAACTACTCTACTGAAAGTCAAAACCACTCCTGTATCCAAGTAGCAATAATAATTTTAAGGCAGCAGTAAGAATTGGCTGCCACATATACAGAGGTATGTTACATGCACCCTGAGGAGAGCTGCATGTGATGGGTATCCCACCTTGGGGCTGTTCAGGTGATGGCCAAGATGAGCATCCCTAGAGTGAAGCAGGTATGGCTGCAATAGGGGATTACTCCGGTTGTCTGCATTCACTCTGAGGACAATCCAGATGGAATCTGATTTTTCTTAGGATTTAAAAACCTAGGAAAATGTCTACACTTCATCTACATCTTGGAAGCAAGGCGCTTGCACCAAAAAGCCCCAAGGCCTTCTAACTCACTAACATAAATTTCAGACAGATATCCTCCTTTGGGGCAGGCACCATAAAAACCTTGCTTGCCCACCTCTATCCTTCTTCACCCATTCCACGTCTCATTTCCAAGATCTCCTTCACCGCAAACAAATTGCCTGACTACAGTCACCATTTACTGGAAATCTCTGTCCACAGAGACATGCATTGCAATTAATTTCAGCGGGAGATTGCTTTGGAGATGCTCACTGTGAAAGGTTCCCTAATGCAGCAGGTTACAAATGACTTATGCAATAATGGCGGCCCTTGACTAATAATGAGTGTTTTTGTGAGACTATGTGCAGTGGAGCTTCAGATTTACAGCCTAGGATCTGGCAATGTTTTCAAGCTTGGCGCATTTTCCCTTGGGACTGATTCTGGCCCGGGATGGTAAACACCTGTTCACTGGTATGAATGATGTGCTTCTACATGGGAAGAGACTCAGGTAGGGTTGCCAGTTCCAGGTTGGGAAATATCTGGAGATTTTGGGAGTAGAGCTGAGGAGGGTGGAGTTTGGGGAGGGACTTCAATGGAGCACAACGCCATAAGAGTGCAATTTCCAAAGTGGCCATTTGCTCCAAGGGAATTTATCTGTCACCTGGAGATCAGCTGTAACCCCAGGAAATCTCCAGTCACCACCTGGTGTTGGCAGCACTAGAAGAGAGCCCCCCATCTGTTTAAATGTGCCACAAATTGATAGCATTGCTTACGTATGGGCAGAAGGTCTTAGCAAAAGTGTTTGCAGGCTAGTCACTTTTTAGCGGCCTGTTGCAAGGCTGTTCTAGCCCAGTCACCCTCTCTTGCCATTGACCTCCCTCTCTGTATCCTGCCTGTCATGTTACTCAAGTAGCAGCAGAAATTCCGAGTGCAACTCTAGGCTGATTGCTGCAATGATTCATCGGAGGAATCTGCTTCTAAAGTGCTGTGCTCACCGAATGCCCTGGGCTGAATAAATAGCAATAACAGTAAACAATGAATAAATAAATAAATAAAAACAATTATTTTAAAAAAGGGGGGGTGTTAACCCCAGGTTGCATGTAAAGTTTGTAAGAGGCACTATATATACATCAATTATATGCACCTTCTGCAGATTAAACACGCACCTTCTGCAGACATTAATGGAAGGAGGCCCTGCCCACTTACATGCACGGGGCAGAGGACGAGAGATCTATGGATGCAACTAAGCAGTGGCAGAATTCGTCTGAGTACAAATGCAAAGCATTGTCTACACTGTTAGGATACTAAGCCTTGCTATCCATATTTGAGACAGGGTGGTGCACCATCATGCAGAGGGCTGAAGTCTCTGGAGCTGTCTGTGCAGGGTGGGAATTTGAAAGCTCTTGTGCGTTATGTACAGGTTGCTGTCTGTATCTTTCGGCACAGCAGAGGAAGGCTTCTAAGAGTAGACAGCAGCTTTTGCTGGTGCATGTAAATGGATGCACAGACACATAATGGTCCTCAGCAGGTGGTGGACAGTTTTAGAGAGGAATTCAACCGTCCCAGTTGTCTGTCACTCAATTCTCACTTCCCGCTCCGCTCTCCTTCTCTTGCCTGGACAGCAAGTTCCTCCTTGCACCATTTTCTCCAGTTTTTCTTGTTAAAAACACAAACTCCTGGTTTCTTATCACATACGGAGGGGTCTTCTCTTTTCTTCAGCTGAACTTCTGGGCATATGGAAGCATTTGAGGTATTGGGCATTCTGGCAAGGATAAAACCCCCGCCAAAACGCCGCTGCTCAAAAGCTCTTAGCACCTCCCTCTTCGGCTCCTGCCTCTTCTTTTCCATTTTAGGTCTCTGTTCCCTCACCACAGTTCTTTGCAGCGACAACAGGCTGACTCAAGTGTGGGTAGGCTTGCCCATTCTGTGGCTTGTTGCTTGTTCTACCAGGTCTCGGTAGTAGGCAGATTTTAAAAACCGGGGATAGGAGTCCTTCTCCATCAAGGTGTAAGTTTTGGCTTGGGCTTCCTCGAAGCAAGTGGGAGTGACAACTGTGAGGTTATTTCTGGTCGCCTCCCTGGTTTCATGGTCAAGATTCACCTGTAAAGAAGGGACAGCACATTTTGATTACTGTGCATTCCCTAATTTCATGAGTGTAAAAAACAACCATGTACATTCCCATACCATAACTGAGGCAGGGAAGCTCTTTTCACTGGGCATCAGAGAAAGACTTGCTACCACTGGACTTCAATGGAGGACCCCCTCCCATTCCTGTTAGAAAGCATATCCAAGGCATTTCAACCGTCAGGTTTACACAAAACAGATAGTATGAGCTGAGAGAGCTTTAATAATCTGCCAATCTCATAAGTGTTGCGGAGATGTACAAGGGAGGAGAGAACCTAGAAGTAAGGATCCAGTTTAGGGTATTCATTACTGTAGACAAGAGGTGTGAATAAGCATTTCTGAGAGGTGGAAATGTGCATTTAAAAAAAAAATAAAAGGACAAAAGTCCATTTTCTTCTCTCCACCTTAGACCTCCCGGTCAGCAACTAGTTTTCCTAGAAGGGTCACTGGTAAAGGACCCTTCCCTCACAAGGGTCTGCTGGTCAATTCTTTTCACAAAAAATGCCAGTTCTTCACACTTGCCTTTTCCAGGTAAGTGGAAAAGACATTCCTCAGGAAACCTGATGTGGCCTTTAGCCCAAGGTGCAAAGGGCACCAAACAGGTTTAGCCCCCCCCCCAAACTGATTCATACACCATTGTGTAAGAGAAATATATAATATCTCCTATAGTTGTTGTAAGCCGCCCTGAGCCCTATTTGTAGGGAAGGGCAGCCTAGTAAATCCAATTTAATAAATAAATATATACTGGCTGCCAGTAATAAAAAATGGCTGAGGAGAGAGAATGAGAGTGCGTGCACTAAGTGTTCCAGGGCTTAATTCTGAGGAGAAAAAGAGCCATGGGAATGTTTTCGGACGGAGAGAGAAGAGTGTTTTTTTTTTTTTTGGGGGGGGGGGAGAAGAACAAGAGAGCTGGACCTTTCCCTTCATTCCAGGCTCCCTTTCTGTCTTGGAAGATTTTGTGTAGTCATAAATAATTGATAAGGTCAACTGGATAATCTGAACACCCTTGTAAACCATTTTGATCGTTGTGCATGAACTGGAAGAGGTGACCCACTCAAAATACTGGCTAAAATCAGGGAGAATGCAAATATAATCCTGTTCTTAGCCAGAAGGCCTGTTCTTAGCCAGAAGGTCTATTTAGAAGAACTTCACGGTTCAGAAGAAAGCTCAGTGAATGGAAGATTCAAACAACAGAGCTTCCTTTCTACTAGTTACAATGTACAATTTGGAAGGAAATCACTTTCTTGCTTCATTTCTTCCTAGCTGCAAAATGACTAACGATGCTGCGGATAATTAGTTTTATGAGCACAAATCACCATTTGTCATTTGTACGGCAGGCTCCTTTGAGCACTCCTTCTAGACAAGGTGCTCAGTCATGAACGTCACACAAGTACGCAAGATGCCTACATATGCACGTATATTGGGGCAGGGGACAGTGGTGTTTAAAAGTGCTCTGCCATGCTACCTCTGTGCCCACCCCTCACTTGTTGCTGTCAATACCCTGACCCAGGAGCCAGAGGAGATAACCCTCACTTACCTCTCCATTGCCCCAGCTCTCTTTACAAAGAATGAGGCCCTACAGGGCTTCTAGAACTCTGACAAGATCACTTCCTCTTGCCAGAGTTGACCCACCATTTTGGTTACCCTGACAACAGCCAATTCAAAATGGCTTCCAAAGTCTGACGCATAGAAGGAATCTTGTGAGAGTTCCAGAACTGACATGCTACTTTTAAAGAGGCCCAAGGGAATGGAGAGATAAGGAGACACAGGTGGCAGGTGAACAAACAGGCCCCTCTTGCCACCTAATTTCATAAACACTTGTGTAGAACATTCAGTCATAGCTGAGACACAGGTTAGAACACCTGTAGCACACATTTAGAATGGGCCACAGGTACAGCAGCTAGAAATGGAACCTCCTCCAGTGGTAGAGCAGATATCAATGCTAGGGAATAACAGGGGAGGACTTGGCCTTACATCCTACATGCAGTTTTTCCAGGGCATCTGGTTGGTTACTGTGCGAAACAGAATTCTGGCCTAGATGAGCCAGAGGTCTGATCCAGCACAGTTATTCTTATGTTACAATCAGGTGGAGTCCCTGTTCCTGAGACAGTGCAGGAGACTGGAAAAAGCTCCATGAGAACATACCTATGTTAACTAAAACACAATACATTTAGTTGCAGCAGCAAAGAGTTCATTCGAGAGACCTTTCACTCACCTCTCTGGGAGCCTCGTTCTGAACATATTCTTCAAAGATCCTGTTGGCTCTTGAAACCAGTTTTGTTTTTGAGCGCGTTTTCTTGTACTCCTCACAGGCCAGCCAGAACTCCAGATTTTCATCGCTGAATTCTGTTTTAAGGAAGCCTTGGAACGCTGCCATCCCATCTGTGAACAAAGAGGACAGAATATCTGGTTTAGCAGTGAATGGGGACAAAAGCAGTGGAAGGCTGATTTTGCCGAAGAAAACGCACCAAAAGTACGATCCTAAGCAGATTTAACAATTTCTAAGGCTACTGAATGGAGTGGATTTAAAGGGTGTAACTCTGTTTGGGACTGCACTGGGAACAATATCAAAGCCTCATATCTAACATCAAAACATGCAAAAATGTCTTTCTGGAATGTAAGATTTCATAGCTCTACTCAAGCCAACAAATAAGAAGTGGATGTCTATAAGGCAAAAACGGTTTAAACCACAGAGGAGAGAGAAAAGATTGGATTTATACCCCACCCTTCACTACCCAAAGGAATCTCAGAGCGGCTTACAATCTCCTTTCCCTTCCCCTCCCGACAACAGACACCCTGTGAGGTAGGTGGATGAGAGAGCTCTGACGGAAACTGCTCTTTTCAAGACCATCTCTGACAGAACTATGGCTTGCCAAGGTCATCCAGCAGGTACAAGTGGAGGAGTGGGGAATCAAACCCAGTTCTCCCAGATTAGGGTCCGCGCACTTAACCACTACATCAAACTGGCTAGCAAAGGTCTTTCTCTGGGATTACATGGTTGTTTAAAGAAACACAGTGTCCCGTTTGTGACTGATCTGACCTCCTATTTATTAGTGCAGACCTGGGTCACTGAAGGTGGTCTAATACAGAAGGAAGAACAGTTCTTCAAAATCAAGACGGCAGGAATACTGAAGGACTCTCACAGCAGTCAAGGCATGGCACCTCCTAAACAGTGGTTTTGTAAGGTTCTATTCTGGCCTGTTTGGGAAATTTTCTGCTCTTTTATATTTATTTGATTTATACCCCACCCTCTCCACCAAGACATGCTCAGGACAGCTATTTTTGGCCTGTTCTGGAGTATGGAGACATGACTGGTTTGTTGACAGATACGACAAGGAGAGCAGCTTGAATAGGCTTGACTAGCCTGATCTTATCAGCACTTGGAAACTAAACAGGGTTGGCCATGGTCAGTATTTGGATGGGAGACCACCGAGGAAGACTAGAGTCGCTATGTGGAGGAAGGCAACAGCAAACAACCTCTGTTCCTCTCTCATCTTGAAAACCCCTTGAGGGGGTTTCTATAAGTCAGTTGCAACTTGACAGCACTTTGTTATTATTAAGATGAGGGGATTTACATGTAGACTTGTAAGTACTTTCTTCTGCTAGAACATTATGCACTCCAAGAAATTCATACTCACTTTTACTTTTTAATAAATGGTCAAAAGACTCCTTCCATCCGAGCACTTCTTCTAAGGCATACCTGGAGAACACAAAAAACGTTACAATTAATTTGCTGGGTGGCTTGAAAGTCCCATAAGCAAAGAAATTTTGGAGTGAGGAATAAAGGCGGAAAACAGGAAAAGTGCAGAACTAATATACCACCTATCAAGACTATCAGCAAAATGGGTGAGAGATACTGCTTAGATGCTCAATGGTCCCATCCATTTGGGTAACTTTTCCTTTCTAATTAGTGCAGGTCAGGCTCAGGGTTGAAGAGCAGCCTCATAACAAACACCATTTTTCTTTTACAACTGATCTGAATTCTTAGTTGTGATTCCTTAGGAACCAATATGGAGCAGAGGTCCATCAGTGGCTATTAGCCACAAAGTATAGATGGAAAACTATGTCTGGAGCAGTGATGCTCTGTATTCTTGGTGCTGGGGGGGCCACAGTGGGAGGGCTTCCGGAATTCTGGCCCTGCTGGTGGACCTCCTGATGGCACCTGGTATTTTTGGCCACTGTGTGACACAGAGTGTTGGACTGGATGGGCCACTACCTGATCCAACATGGCTTCTCTTATGTTCTTACTGTTCTCATGTCTTGCTCTGTATTCTTTCTAGCCCTTCCACTTATAGCTAGATACTCTCTGTGTAATAAATACATTATGGTGCAATGCCTTGCTTACCTCTGTTTCGTGCTGTGGCTCCAATTCCCAAACTTATGTCCCAGCTCTGGTTTATGAAGCAGGATCCCTAAACGGGTTTTGAACTCCTTGGCTCTGAAAAACAGGGAAAGAGTAGTAGAAGGTCAATACCAAAAGGAGGAAAGTGGCCACTAGGGGACAGTGGTGCATGCATTAAAGTCAAAGGCGCTTCATGATAAGTATAGCTTTGGTATGACCTCTCTACTGACCTGGGCCCTGGCTGGGTTGGCTTTTATATACACATATAAACAGAATGGCAGTTGTTGCATGCTTTTGCACAAAATACAAAGCAGATGTGGGAATATCTTACTAACAGATCCTTGCTGTTTGCAAAACAAACAAGCTTTTCAGTTGCACAACATTCTTAATCTGGCATCTACACCTCACCTACATCCAAGACAGTGCCGGGATTTCTACGTGCAAGCAACTTACAGTGCCATCCTAAGCAGAGTTACACCATTCTAAGTCCACTAAAATCAATGGACTTAGAAGAGTGCAACACTGCTTAGAACTGCACCAAGGAGTCCCTCAGATTGATTAACTCAAAGAAGAAGAAAAAAGAAGCTTGAGCTTCCAAATATATTTCTTTATTTATCCAATTTATACCCTGCCTTCCCCACCAAGGCAGGCTCAGGGTAGCTTACATAAAAGTAAATACATAACAATTAAATTACCATAAAAACATCCAAAAACAATTCATTATAAAACAGTGCAGTATCAGAGATGCATAGCTGTAGAGATGTAGCATTTCTAATTCTGCCATCTACTTTTCTATTAAAATCTATCCGTTATTATTTTAGGGTACATCAATGACTACATATCTCAATAAAGTCCCCACAAATTTTGACAGTGGATCTATGTAGCATTAATCAAACACAAATGTTTATTTCTGAATTGGCTAACAGCATTTTACTATTTTTACAATTTGGCTGTGTCCCTTTGATTGATAAATCGCCGGCTTACTTCCATCCTCCACCACTCTCATCCCTCGGCCACTGCCCATGGAACCCGTGGGAAGATGTATTGTTGCAGAGTGCCTGTCAAGGTGGTTGACCTAACCAACTCACACTGCTCTGTTTCCTGCGTTTGAGAAGCTTGCATCCTGGTATACATGTTTTGCTACTTTTACTAGTAGGCCATCTTACTTTTGAAATCTGTAATTCTATTTTTTTTAAGAAATAGAAGCGGGGTGTTGCGGGTTTTTTACTTGTTCAATACATTTACAAATGTACCATCTGCTCTTCAGATGCAAACAGACCAACAGCTCCCAAAGAATGCAAAGTTGTGCATCTGTTAACTGTTTCTATTTAAGAGACCAGCTTCTTTTCCCCCCACTGTGGAGCATCTGGCATCCCTTGGGTGCTTCCTCCTCTCTGATGTCTCACTCCAAGTTTGCTCTGCGTGGTTCTCCCACTCACTGATGAGCTGTCTCATCTGTAACTGTTTTTGTTGTTGACAGGTGTACAAAGAACTGAGAAAGAAGGGCAGTAGAGCAATAGTTGCTACAGACACTCCAAATCATCACCCTTCTCCCAAACTGACATGTGCCACTGGAAAATATTCCCAACAGACCAGAAAGGTTACTGGAGACCTAAAGTATGCGTGACCTAGGGAGTAAGATCTTGTCTCACATACACAACCTGTGGCGCATTATCTTCCAAGCCCCATTCTACCCTCTTCCAAGGGTCCCCGAAGCAGCAAGTGGTTGGGAAAGGAACAGGTCTTGGCAAGAAGTGATTGCTCCGTACCCTTTTCCTGCCTTCCCCCTAGTGAATGTTCACAAGTTGCAACAGCCACTTTGTTTTATGCATACATACACTGCCATCAGTGTTTATGGCTCATTGTGGCATAAACAATACAAAGAAGCAGGTCTCTGTCCTTGCACTCAGAATGGCTTGCTGCCATGCATTCTGGGAGGTATCCAATAAAATACCTCACACACAGCCATTAGGTGTAGTGGTTAAGGAAACGATTCCTAACTGGGGTCCCTATGGTCCCCTCCCTAGATGTGACTTACAGATCTTAGGGATCATTCAAAACTTTTTTGGGGCTCACAGAGGGGCATTTGCGATTTCCCCCGTCAGGGCTTCTGACAGTCCACAGAGGAGAGTTGTTTTATACTTCCACGCCTCCCACATTTTTCCAACCTGCTCTTTAAAAAGGTCAAATGCACCAAACAGTAATTAAACAGGAGATGGCCATTGGACACATGGGTCTCACTGAATGTATGCTTGTGAACCTTACAAACAGAAATATACCTAAATAAATCACATCATTTCAAGCGCTGTTCCTACGCCCTGGCTTTTTCGCTGTAGATTGGAGGGTATTCAATGATAATGCGGCATACACAACAGTCAGCAGTGGATTAGAGGTTTAGAACCACTGGGCTGGAGAGTCACTCTGGAGCTGGAGAAACCCAGATTCAAATCTAGGTCCAAATCCCCACTTGCCATGAAAAATGAAACACTCTCTCAGCCTACCCTACCTCACAGAATTGTTGTGAGGTTAAAATGTGGGGGGGGGGAAGTGGGAACCATATGCCCTGAACATCTTGTGAAAAGAGCAGACTAAAGATGTAATAAACAGTAGGCTCTACATCCTGAAACAATGCTGTTAAGTGTGCTTAAACTATTCTATCTAAACTAAACAATTCTATCTTTCTATCCATCGCTCTAGGGTGAAACTGGGATTGTCAGTTCCTCAAGACACTTCACAGGATTTCGTACAAAACGCAGGGGTCAAAGAGGATTCAGAGGCAGGCAACAATAAACCACCTCTGTATATCTCTTGCCTTCAAAATCCTAGGGGGTCAACCGCAAGTTGGTTGTGCCTTGAGGGCACTACACTCACTCAAACACACACACACACTACAGCTCTAATTGCCCATGCCACAATTTTGAAAGGGGCGGGGCATTTTTAAATGCAGGCCTACTAGCTACCTTGCTTTGGTTATGTTATTTTATATTTCGATACAGAAATACACCAGTTATCGAAAGCCTCCCCTTAAGCTCTTTAAAACTGCGAACAGAGCTTAGTTCGCTCTCCAGCCTTCCCTGACCCAGTTCCCTCCCTAGCGACCCACTAGGGACTTTTTTTCTTTCTTTCTTTCATCCGACTCCTCCGCACGCTCTTCAGGTTGGTGTCGTGGATAGCTCTTGCGCCAGCCGCTTACCGCGGCGCTTTTGCAGCCGCCCAGAGGAGTCTCTCTGCTTGGCGCATCACTGCGACAGTTCGGCGGAGGCTGCCCGGCGCGCGCGCGCCCCGCTTTCTATTCTTAGCTCACCGCCCGCCAGGTTGGTGCGCGGCCCGGACGTGTGCGCGCGCACACCCTGCTTGCAGAGGCGCTCGAAAGAACTGCAATGCAAAAAGCACCCAACTCTGTGCGCCTCTCCTTCAACCCCCCCCCCCGGTCATTACATCCAAACAAATGCGATCCTCGGGAGTCGAATCGGGTAGCAACACCTCTCTAATGCAACAAGCATGCATCTATCTATCTATCTATCTATCTATGTCTACAGGCATATTGAGCAACTAGTGTGTTCACCTCCTGAATGTCTGCGGAAAATTTAGCGGGCGAATCTTTACCGTAGGGGCTTTCAGAGCGGTCCTATGCAGCGTTACTCCATTCTGAGCACCCTTGACAATAAACGGACAGGGAGGAGTAACTCTATGCAGGACTGCCCTGCATGTGGCATTATTTACAACTGCGGCAAAGAAAACTCCGAGCGGGTTTCGTGGGAAAGTAACAGAAATTCAGGCAGATTTTAATATTTTTCGAAGATTAAATCGTTTTAGTGCTCTTGATAGCTCTGGGATTGCTCTCCATGGATTTATCCGAGACTTTCCTGCTAAATACGAAGATACAAACCCCAAAGTTGCATTTTCACGCATGTTTTTCATTGATCGCAACGGCAATAACGTTCGAGTGTAGGTGACAGAGCAGTAGCCAACTTTCTCCCTCGCTCGCTTTCTCAGATTTTGTTCGGACAAAACCCAGCCAGTCTTTCACGAGATGCTGCCCGAGTCTGTGCTACTGTTGAACGCACCCCTGCCTCGTCCTGGGGCACGGCCCCGCCGAAACGAGCCCCCCTCGCCGTGCTTGCTCAAAGCCCCCCGAACACCCTTCCCCCGCTTCTTACCTTTCCAAGCAGCTGGTGGGGAGTCCAGATAAACCCCGACACATGTTGAGCTCGCAGGTGGGCGGCGTGGTGAAAACGGCGTGAAAACCTGCTGCCTCCTTCACAGACACAGGCGATTAGCTCCAGCAGCCCCTTTCCCACACGCCCTTTCGCCCTGGCTGCGCCTGCTGGAGTCGGGGAGCCGGGGCTGCGAGTGGCGCTTTTATATCCTGCTGGGAGTGGGCGGGGGCGCGCGCACGTGTGTGTGAATGAAGCGCGCCCGGCTCTTTGCTTCGAGGCGACGGCGCGGAGAAGGGCTCGGGTCGCTTCGGCCGCCGCAGGGGGGCGGGGCGCGTGCGAGAAGGCCTGGCGGTCGCCCTGGCGCCTCGCAGTTCCCAGAAGGGCTGGCCCACCCCGGCCTCTTCCCAGATGGGAAGCGCGGCCCTGGCACCGCTGCGGGGGTGGGCTGAAGCCAGACTTCACATCGGGGGCGCCAAAGATGTCTTTGGCTGCTGTGCCGACAGGGAAGGTAACCACGGGATGCCTGCCTGAAGGCTGTGTTTTATTGCGAGGCATGTCTCCCCGATGGATCTGGGTTGTCCAAGGTAGCCTGATCTCGTCGGATCTCGGCAGCTAAGCGGGGTCTGGCCTGGCTAGTGGTGAATGGGAGACCTCCAAGGAATTCTGGGCGTGTGCTGTGGAGGCAGGCACACCTCTGAATGTCTGTTGCCTTGAAAACCTTATGGGTTTTTACATGCTAATTTGAGAGAGAGAGAGAGTTATGTTATATGTTAATATGCTGTTCAGCCTCTGTCTATAAGTTTGAACTCTTACCTTCCATTCCAATGTATTTGAAAAAGTGTACATGCATAGGAGAGCTCATACCTTGAATAAACCTTTGTTGGTCTTAAAGGTGCCCCACTGGACTCTAAATTTGTTCTTGATGGAACCCACAGCGCACATACACAAATTAACACATGCTTACCTAGCCATCCTCACTTAAACTAATTTGGACTAAGCCTTTTTGAACCCAACATGTGTAAGGCCTTAATCATTTGCACTCTATTTCAAAATTGTGTTTTAAATTTTTGTTTGAAAATTATATCAGAGAAAACAATGCAAGCAGTCTCGCAGAATCAATTATTGTGTGCACGTCTCTGCCTGGAGGAGCTGACGATTTAGGGGGAAAGGAAACAGGAGGAGGTGGATAAAGAGAGCAAGAATTCCTATTCATTCTGGTTACAGGTCCCTTAAAAAAAAAGAAATGTGTATTTAGACACCGCCTCTTGGATGCACACTTTAATGTGGTGAGGGGGTTTCTGTGTGCCAGCAAAGCTGGGAGCAATACTATAAGGAGTTTAGACTCTGTCAAGAGGCTAGTCTGCTAGAAGAGTCGCTCAGTATTTATACTTCACTTTTCTCCCTGATGAGGCTCTGTCTTCACAACAACAGTCCTGTGAAGTGAGTGGGGCTGTGGCACGCCAGGTGACTGGCATAATCTCCTGAGCCCACTCCACCCCCAGCTGGATCTAAGTCAAGACATGCTTCCACAAGGGCTTGGGTTGGAACTGGCTGGCAGCAGTATGAACCCAGAAGGGGATTGGTGTCCCTCGCTCAGGACAGCATATGATCTTGAACTGACTCTGCACCACACCAAAAACCTCTGAACTTTTGAACACTTTAAACTGGCTTAGACCTAATCAGACCACTGGTCCATCAAAGTCAGTATTAGTTGCTGTAGATTTTCTGGGTTGTGTGGCCATGGTCTTGGCACTGTAGGACATGATGTTTTGCCAGTAGCTGTGACTGGTATCCTCAGAGGTATAACATAGAAAGATGGAGTACTCTCTGTGTCAAAGTGAGCAGAAAAATGGTAGGCAGGTAATTTATATCTACCCTGGAAGGTGGGATAGGGCTGAGTCATTATCTTGTAGTAGTTCTCCTGGCTATGAACATGCTAATAGAGGAGCTTTCCTGAGGAGGTTCTTTTGTCTATGGATTGTTTCCTGAGGAGGTTTCCTGTTTCTTGAGGAGGTTCTTTTGTGTGTGGAATGGCTATTGAAATGGTAATCTTATCTGTAGTGCTATTGTCAGCTGTAGAGCATTTTGTGTTTTTCAGGACAGAAAACCATGCCCTATTTATTTTTAAACTCTCTTCTTTCCTGTTGAAATTGTGTTTATGTTTATGAATTTCAATGGCTTCCCTGTGTAATCTGACATGATAACTGGAAGTGTTGTCCAGTCTTTCAGTGTCTTGGAACAAAATGCCGTGTTCTGTTTGGGTTAGGCTATGTTCAGCCACTGCTGATTTTTCAGGCTGGCCAAGTTTGCAGTGTTTTTCATGTTCTTTTATTCTTGTCTGAATGCTATGCTGTATGGTCCCGATGTAAACTTGTCCACAACTGCATGGTATGTGGTATATTCCTGCAGAAGTGAGGGGGTCTCTTCTGTCTTTTACCGATCGTAGCATCTGTTGTATTTTTCTGGTGGGTCTGAATACTGTTTGTAGGTTGTGTTTTCCAATCTGATCAGTGATTCCTTTGATATATGGCAAAAACACTTTTCCTGTGGGAGACTGTTTTTACTCAGTTGTTTGTTTTACCTTTGGTTTAATCGCTCTTCTGATTTCATTCTTACAGTAGCCATTTGCTTGAAGTGCGTGGTTAAGATGATTTAGTTCGTCATTGAGAAAGTGTGGTTCACATACTAATGTTTTGATTATGCCTCTTTTTTGCCAAGGGTGGTGATTGGAGTTTTTGTGAAAAAATGGTCTGTGTGAGTTGATTTTCTGTAGACCTAATTGAAGGTTTGCTTTGCAGATGACCATGATATCTAGAAATGGGAGTTTTCCCTCGACTTCTTTTTCCATGGTGAATCTTACATTGGGGTGGATGTTGTTGAGGTGGTCTAAAAACTCCATCAATTCTACTTCTCCATGGCTCCAAATGATAAACGTATCATCTATGCACCGGAAACAAACTGTTGGTTTGTAGGGTGCAGATTCTAAAGCTGTTTTTTCAAAATGTTCCATGTAGAAGTTTGCTATAACTGGGCTGAGAGGGCTTCCCATGGCAACCCCATCCATCTGTTCATAGAATTCGTTATCCCATTGGAAGTAACTTGTTGTCAAACAATGGTGGAATAAGGTGGAACAGCTTTAGAATCTGCACCCCACAAACCAACAGTCTGGTTCCAGGGGCTTCCTGTGCGAATGAGCAGCTGCTCACATGCACAGCTTAGAGGGAACACTGGGGTTGGGGCCATCACCTGGGTCACAGAAGCACCTGGGTCAGGCCTGGATTTTGCTTACAAACGTCTGCTTTCCTTGACTCTTGGTCCTCAGCCTCTGGATTCTATACAAAGGCAGGCCTGGGTGTGACACTCCTCACCCTGCTATTCTCTAGGCTACTGGTGCCTCTGCATTGCAATGAGATCTATGCCTGGGTCCAGGGTGTATATTTTAGGAGTGAGATATATCTTCTTTGCCTGTGATTTCCGTGTATCATGCTAAATTACCGGCACCTTTTCTAATGCACCTGTTTTATGTGTCCTAACTGAGATCCTTTCCTTATTTGCCTGCCACCCTGGATTTTCTCAGTGTAGGTGATTTAAGTCCATGGCAAAACAGCATCCAGTAGTTCTAGTAGAATTTATTATGTTCGCTAGACCAGCCACATACATATAACAAAAGAAACAGCATCCAAATAACCCGGGGCGACCGCAGGCTGAAACTGGGCTGAACACTGAAGGGAGGTTATGTAATGCAGAATGGGGGAAAAACCTGGAATAAAAAGAAGGTTGAACTTGATTTTAGTGCAGAATGGGGGGAAGGGGGAACCTGGATTAAAAAGAAGATTGAATTTGATTTTAGTGCAGAATTGCTTGGAGGACACCGCGGTGAACATGGATTAAAAGGAGAGTGCAGAAAGGGCCAAATTATGAGCTACCTTTTTGTTGAAAAGTGTTTAGTGGTGGCATGAATCTAGCCATGCACTTCCAGAGACTTAACGGCACTTTTCGGAAGAGAGTGCTGCAATTTCCACTGTTTACTCTTCCCACTGCAGACACCGCTTTACCACTGATGCTGTTCCTGAAGACCTGTTGACCTCTAACCATAAAATTTCAGCGTCTCGGTGAACTGCAGTTGAAATGGAAAACAAGAAATTCCCACTTTGCAAAATCCACAGACGATTGGGTACACCCTGATAAATCTTCCTTTTTAATGCATGTTTTGATTCCTGCTGATGAAGAGCGATCACTCAAAATGCATTGGAGGCCTTTCGAATAAACTCCGTCCCTATTTATTCTACTTTCTCTTTTTTCTTAATATCCTTCCTCTGTCTGGATACTTCATGTACCTGTTTCTTTGTAATAATTGAATCCACCACGTTCCCAGGGTCGCCAGCGTGGGAAGTAACTGAATTGTGAGTTCCTACTGTATGAGCTAATGGATTCAATGATTACCAGTGGCCTCGTTCTCACAAAGAACAGACGACGTGGTGGACCTGCTGTGCCTGAACTCTGTCACTTCAGACTACACAGAGTGCCCCTTCATGCAGAAAAATAGCATGTCAAGGAAAAAGATTTAAACATAGCCCTGTCATGATAGTTTTCTGTGTACAGGAAAGTGTCATCAAGCCATAGTTGACTTATGGTGACCCCATAGGGCAAGAGGCATTCCAGAGGTGGTTTGCTGTTGCCTGCCTTTGCATCACAACCCAGGTATTCCTTGGTGGTCTCCCATTGCAATACTCGCCAGGGATGACCCTGCTTAGCTTCTGAGAATCTGACAAGACTGGGTTAGCCTGAGTTATCCAGGCTAGGGCACAGGAATATATGACCCCTCCTTCTGTTATGTGATCCCTTACATGCAGTCTGAAGTGATACTGAGACAGAGGTGTATCACCTTATCTGCTCTTCTTGACCCTAACAGCAGAGTGGTGTAGGAAGGAGCCCTGACAATCCTGCTCGGAATCGTTAACATCCACCACAGCCCACACTTCAGTTGTTCAGCATGTACAGAAGCCAGGGATTTTTAAATGAGACAAAGGAACTCACATCCTTGAACAATAATTTCTCACAAGGAAACCTTGCCACTGCAAGGGAATGGGCTTACACAACTTTTGAATTGCTAGACTCCATAAAACCCAGCAGCGGTGTATGGTAGCCTACTCGGGGCCTGGAAAACACATTGCCTGGCCAGGGCTGCAAAATGGAGAGTTTGTCAAACGATTCTCAAGCCGTAATATATGGCTAGCAGTGGGTTACCCACTATGCATAGCTGGACTGGGGGACCAGTACAGTTCCAGGTGGGGCCTGGAGGTCCCTTGGTATTACAACTGACCTCCATATGATCTCATGGTCATTTTGCTTGAGGACCTTGCAAAGACCTGGAGCTGCCCCATCAACAAAGGACTGGGGGACACAGTGGCAGGGCATCTGCTTTGAATGCAAAAGGCTCCCAGGTTCAACCCGTGGCAACTTCTGTCAAAAAGATGAGGTATTTGGTGATATGAATGACCAGGCTCCTGCATGCCTGAAGGACTGCCTACTGCCATGTGAACCCCTCTGATCATGATGAGCATCTTCAGGGGCCCTGCTTCAGGTGCTGTCGTCATCTCAGGCGAGATGAGTGGTAACCCAAATTGTGGCAACAAAATTATGGAATTCCTTCACTAGAGAGATTCGTCTGACCCTCTTGATCATTGTTTTCTGCCGGCAGGTGAAGACTTTTCTGTTCTGTCCGCTGTTCCCAAACCCTCTTTGTTTGTGTTTAATTGCTGTTTTTTAAAAAATATATATATATAAAAGTTTTTTAGCTGATTTTAAAATATCACTTAAATTGTTAGTAATAACTTAAATGGGTTATTAATTAATTTATTTATCATATGGGAGAGTTACACATAGGAAGCATATAATCAGGTGTCTTTTGGGGCTGGAGCGCGCTGGAGCGTGCTGGAGCAGCGCTCTGGCAGCCCAGGCGCTGGCAGAAATGGCGGGGCTTGCCAGCTCCCCACACCAAATCACTGTGGCCCAGGGGCAGCCTGAAGAGGCCCGTTGTTGGCCTCCCGGGGTCCGTGCTGGAGCACTGTGGCCTGGGGGCAGCCTGAATTGGCCCGTCACTGGCCTCCTGGGGCCCATGCTAGAGTGCTGCGGCCCCGGGGCGGCCTGAAGAAGCTCGTTGCTGGCCTCCCAGGACCTGCGCTGGAGCGCTGCAGCCCGGGGGCAGCCTGAAGATGCCTTCCCACCCTTGCTTCCCTTTCTGACATCACTTCCGGTGATGTCAGGGGGTGTGGCATAAGCTAATAAGCTATTATGCTAATAGTTTAGTAGCTCATTAGCATACCTTATGCTAATGAGCTCCTGCAGCTCTTTTTCTACAAAATGACCCCTGCATATAATAATATAAAATATGTAACCAAGTTGATGCAATGGGTACGCAGACTGATTGGGCAATCCCCCTTAATACTAATATCTAAAATTTCAATCCACTCAGTTCCAGCTGGGGAGAATTCAAAGAACTCCATCACATCTCCTGGGAAAGAACGACGCTCACATTCCTGTAACAGATGGAAAATAGTTTGGCAGGCTGCACCACAATTGCATTCGGGTCCTGGCATTTTGCACCATTTAAACAACAGGTCTACACACCTGCTGAAGCCTGTTCATATTCTGTTCACTGTCTTCGAAAACTGCAGATGTCTTAAGACACTTCTGATACATTGCCTCAATGAAAGCTGTTAAGCTGAGAACCTGGTCTTCAGAACTACGACGGGGTCTAAATCCTGCTTGCTCTATGCTCTTTAGCATTATCGAGGGTGCACCACGAGGAGGCGAGCTAGAATTGCACCCCTAAATGGGTGGAAAGGTGAGATACAAATGTATTAAATAAATAAATAAATACATCTATCTGAGACTCTAGAGAGCTGCTGCCAGTCCGAGTAGACAATACTGAGCTTAATAGACCAATGTTCTGACTCAGTTTAAGGCAGGATCATGTGTCTCTTCTAGGGTTGCCAGCACGGGTTGGGAAATACCAGGAGATTTTAGGGGCAGAACCTGTGGAGGGTGGAGTTTGAGAGGGGAGGGACCTCAGCAGGTTATAATACCACAGAGTCCACCATCTAAAGCAGCCATTTTGTCCAGGGGAACTGATTTCCGCAGTCTGGAAATCTGTTGTAATTCTGGGAGATCTCCCTCTGGAAGTAGGCAGTCCTAGTCCCTTCCCTCACTTTTGGCATCCGAACTGGGAAGAGAGAAGAGTGCTGGAGCAATCAACTCACGTGTGTTGTTTTACACTTTCCCTCAAGGTTCTGGTTGTTCACTGTTCCATTCCTCAAACCGGGGATATTCCTGTGATAAAGCATCCCCTGGCTCTATAAGATATGACAGGTTGGGTTTTTTTGTCCCCTGCATGCCTTGTACCAGGGGTTGAATTCATCACTACCAGAACAGTACAGCTTTGTCTGTGCGAAGACGTCAGAAGGCTACCAAAATGCCTGGGTGGGTGATAATAAATGGTCTCTCAAGCAGCGCAAAAGAACTTGGAATGAGCTGGTGATGCTGCTGCTATACACCTTTGCATGGTTGGCTGAGCGAAGCCACATTTTAAACTGACATCGTACTTCAGCTTTCAGTCTGTGTCACGGTGTGTAGCTTTGGAAAAAAAAGCAGGATAGTCTCCTAGGAACATGTTATCTGTGTTCCAGCCATGCTTGATGGGTAAAGAAAACTGAAAAATGCAGGATGGCCAAAGCCCAACGTCACTGCAGTGATAGGGGCAGTATAAATACTTGAGTCGTCTGGGCCCCAAACAAGGAAGGGATAAAGCAACCAGGGGAACCGGAGAAAAACAGAAACAGAAAAATTATAAATAGAAGAAAACAACTACCAAGGTGGGAGGAGGATGGCTGACGTGGCTGAGCTAGGCTGGGAGGCAACTGCCTGTGAAGGGGCTGTGGAGGGGGTGGGGTGGGAGATATAGGACACATCATGAGAAGCCATTGACTTCTTCTGCAGAGTCTTCCTTGGTGGTCTCCCATCCAAGTATGGACTCTGCGTAGCTTCTGAGATCTGATGATATCGGGCTACGCTATATCGCCTTCCCTCCCACACATAGCAGAAAGGTGGTATAATTCTGAGTTGGTAGAACGGACTGTTCCAGGTGGGGATGTCATTTTGGATGCTTCACTTATGTAGAAAGTGCCTGCAACGGATGAGGGGAATACAACAAAGAGAAAGGTCTGAGACCAGCCAGCCCCTCACTGTGCTAGTTTTCATCTTGTGGGGAGGGTTTATTTTTAATGTAGGGAGCATTTTAAAAAAATGAGAGCCCCCCCCCCACCTGGAGTGGTACAGCTTATTCCACCACTTCAGGACTCTACCACCTCATTCTCCTGCCATGTGTAGACCAGGCTTACACAGTACACAGTTCCACAGGTGTGTGATAACATGGCTTGAATTTATATCTCTAGTAGGGTTGTCAAGAGAAACTCTCTTAATTCCTCTTTACCCAATTTCTCCCTGAAACTGTACAGTCTGTTTCTTTCCCTCTCTTTAAGAATTTTTAATCAGTTCCATTCTGATCAAAGAAACATTCAAAGACAGGAGGGCAGGAAGGGAGGGCCTGCACAGTTTCACAGTTTCACCCTGTAGCTGCTCAGAGCCAGACAGTGTCTTCCCAAACCTTCCAATACTCTTATTAGAGCACTACCCTGTGGCACATAACATAAAAAACTACAAAGGCTGAAGTTATTTTTAATTAATTTATTTATATTTCTATCCCACCCTTCCCACGAAAGGGCTCAGGGTGGGTTACAAGGTCACACAAAAATTGTGACAATAATTAATATATAAGTTAAATAATAATTTTAAAAACATTTAAGAACAATGATTAAAAACAACAATCACTACGAAAGCCTCATTTGCTGTGCTCCGTTGAGGCTGATCAAAAGCCAGCGATTTCAGTTGAGGAGGCCAGAGATGGATTTTGGATGTCTGCCGCCTCAGCCAAAAGCCCGGTGGGACAGCTCCGTTTTACAGGTCCTGCAGAAGTGTGCATCTTCAAAGAGAAATCCCTTTTTTAAAAAAGAGGAATCAATAGGTGCATCTAAAAAAGTTAATCCTGGTTTGGACTAGGTGACCCTGGAGGTCCCTTCCAACTCTGTGATTCTGTCAAAAAAGAACTGCATCCCCTGTAACAATACTAATGCCTATTAAGTAGAATAATGTGTTCTCTTTAACAATATGATGCACAGAGGCGAGTTGAAAAAGGGAAATGTTCTATTCCTCCCACTGTAGTCACTGAGGATTATGTTAAATTTCCACCCTAATCATCATGCCTCAGAGTTCTGCCAGAAGCCGCACAGAAACCAGCACATGCCTATCAAAGATGCTTGTGACACAGCCGTGGCTCAGAAACAGCAAAAACCCTGCTTCTGTGTAGCCCCACGTGGCGTATTAGGGGTCTCTGAATGGGAGGGAGGGAAGGAGACAAGGGGAAGCAGGAAACAGCTGCAGGGAAAGGTGTCACAGGAACATGATGAGCAGAGACAGGCAGGAGGAGAAATGGTTATGTCAGACAGGGAGAGAAATGTGCACAGTGATTTGGGCCTGATCTGGACTGGGCTTCAAGAACAGGGTACAGTTTCTGGATTTTGGATGGCTGCCTAGAAGCGTCTGCCCTAAATTCCACATCTTCCACTATTGTAATTTAGACCAAAACCAAAACATGGTTGTAGATTCAGGTGGGGTAGCAAGAGAGAGGGTTGAAGCGATAGCAGAACAGCTCTTAACTCAGTTCCTTTAAGAACATAAGAGTGCAAGAAGTACCCTGCTGGATCAGACCAGTGGTCCATCTAGTCCAGCATCTTGTTTCACACAGTGGCCAACCAGTTCCTCGGGAGGGCCAACAACAGGGCATATAATCCATGGCCTTCCCCTGATGTTGCCTTCTGGTTCAGGGATTCAGAGGCTGCCTCTGAACTTGGAGGTTCCCCTCAGTCACTATGGCCTATCCTCCATGAATCTATCTAAGCCCCCTTTAAAGCTATTTATTCCCGTGTCCATCACTACATTCTCTGGCAGTGAATTCCACATTTTATTCCCCCTTCCTGGCTACCCAAGCATCAGAAACAGCCTCCCAATATTCTTGTTTGTCCCCATCGCTCATGTCAACTTGGGTACCCCCAGACAGAGACCCCCCCCTGGCTCCAAGACCTGAACTACCTGTTGGAGATGAATAAATTATGCAGATACTTTCACTGAAAAAATGATGGTTGCTAGACTCTTGCCTCAGAAAAACAGACAGTTTTATGGGGAAGTGAACAGTGGAGGGAAAGGATGTTACAGGTTGCTTTAAACATCCAGAGGAAACTAGGAAGAGATCATCACTGCTTGAATGGGTAGGGAAGGAAGGACACATCAGTGAGAATGCTACACTTCCCAAAAGTGATAAAACAAACAGAAGGCTAGCTAAAACATTTTTTTCCACGCATTCATTCAGAGGAAAGTCCACTGGGGCACACTTTTTATACTAATAGCCCAGGGTGGACAATCCTTCGGCATAGGGAATCGCATTGCAAATGTCCATGGGAAAATGTGCTCAGGACTTTCCGCAATCTGTCACTGACATTTTTTTTTGAAAAATAATTTATTAGGATATAGTAAAAGTTCAAACATATATCAAAACTTAAATTGTTATACATCCTTTCCTCCTTTCACCCCTCCCCTTATGGCTTCCCACAGTGCTCCAACCTCCAGCCCAAAACTTATATTCTCTTCCTCCCTCCTTTTCTCATTGACCACATCTACAGGTAACTTTTCTTCCAACTGTTATTCTTATACGTTTATTTCTCTTTTCTACTATTTCTAATTTTCAATAATTATCAAGGCAAAGCAAATTGTCCTTTACATCCCAGTATTTCTCTAAATATTCTTTAAAGTCTTTCCAGTCTGCAAAAAATTCTTCTGCCTCCAAGTTTTTGAGTTTCCTTGTCATTTTGTTCATTTCAGCCATAAAAAGTAGTTTCTTTATCCATTCCCCAATTTCAGGGACCTTGTCTTGTTTCCAATATTGAGCATATGTCATTCTGGCAGTTTTGATCATATATCACATCAATGTTCTTTTTGCCATATCGACTTCTTCCAGTTTAAGCCCCAAAAGTAATATTTCCGGTTCTTTCTTAAACTTACATTTCACAATTTTTTTCCATTTCTACATGTATCTCAGCCCAAAACATTTTTGCTTTGTCACATGTCCACCGCCTATGATAAAATGAGCCCTCTGCATTTTTACACTTCCAACATTTGTTAGACATATTACTATTCATATTTGCAATCTTTTTTGGTGTCATATACCATCTATACATCATCTTATAGCAATTTTCTTTTAAATTATTACATGTTGATATTTTCATTGCATTTTTCCATAAAAATTCCCAAGATGACATAGATATTTCTTTGTTCATGTTAATCGCCCATTTTATCATTTGCCCTTTAACTGTCTCATCTTCTGTATACCATTTTAACAATATTTTATACATTTTAGAAATCAATTTTTTACCTCCCTCAAACCATACCATTTCAATATCATTATATTTTTCCCTAAATCCAAAAACTTTTTTATCTTTTTTAAACAAATCATAAATCTGTCTATATTGTAACCAACCATACTTAAAAGCCAACTCTTCTTCCATTTTCATTTCAAACGTTTTCCCCACTAATTTCAACATGTCTCTATATTGCACCCAGTCTTCTCCTTTATATGTCAAAAACGGTTTTATAACCTCCACCGGTACAATCCAAAGTGGTCTCTTGTCCGAGAAGTACCTTCTGTATTTAACCCATGTATCAAATAGTGTTCTTCTAATATAGTGGTGTTTAAAAAAGCCATCCATTTTTGATTTCTCATACCATAAGTAAGCATGCCAACCAAATTTACAATCATGTCCTTCTAACGCCAACAGTTTCTTATTATCTAACGTAATCCATTGCTGCAACTAGGTTAAGCATACCGCATCATGGTACAATCTAAAATTTGGTAACTGAAATCCGCCTCTCTCTTTTGCATCACATAAAATCTTCATTTTAATCCGTGGTTTCCTCCCAGCCCACACAAACTTTGAAATTTCTCTTTGCTAAAGATTAAATACCTTTACATCTCTTACTATTGGGATTGTCTGGAATAAAAACATCAACCATGGTAAAATGTTCATTTTAACCACCGAAATTCTCCCCAATAGTGACAAATTCAATGTATTCCACTTTTTGGTATCCTGCTGTATTTTAGACTAAAGTTTGTCATAATTGTTCTTATACAAGTCTATGTTCTTCATTGTCAAGTCGATACCTAAATATTTAGTTTTTTTCACAACTTCACACTGTGTCAGCCTCTGTAACTCCACTTGTTTCTCTCCAGTCATATTTTTACACATCACCTTGGATTTACTTTTGTTTACATAAAAACCTGCTAAATCTCCAAATTCTTTAATTTTCTCCATTAACAATGGTAAATTCCGTATAGGGTCTTCAACCATAAACATTACATCATCTGCAAAAGCTCTATACTTGTAAGAAAAACCTTTATTGGTTAAACCTTTGATTTCTTTGTCTTGTCTAATTTGTCCCAACAGTACTTCTAGTATCCATATAAATAGTAACGGGGAAAGAGGACAGCCTTGCCTCGTTCCCTTTTGTACTTTGAAGTGATCCATCATTTCAGTGTTAATTACCAATGCTACTTTCTGTTCTGAGTCGCAATTTGTCACTGACATTTGATTTGAAAAGGCAGTTTTGTCTACTCTGACCAGCAGCAAGCTCTCCAGGGTCGTAGGCAGAAGGCCTTTCCTATCACCTGCTACTTGATCATTTTAACTGGAGATAGCAGGGACTGGACTCAGAGGCTTCTGCATGAGAAGCAGATGTTCTGCCATGGAACCATGTCCCCTCCCTGGGGATGCTTTGATGGGCGGCTGGCCTTTCTGGCTAGTGGGAGGAATAACCAAAGAATGCTCTGTTTTGGAGAAGAAGAGGGGGATGGTGATTTTCACCTCCTCCCAGACAAAGAATACGCTTCTGCATGGCTATTTCTGAGGGAAAGATGCTGCCCGAATATAGAGAGTCTTTCTGAGGCGCTTAGAAAAAGATGCCTGTCCCTTTAATAGAGGCTTAATGGGATGTTTTAGATCAACTAATCTATTTACCTCTGTGCCATGAAAACTCTCAACTGCCCATTTCCGCACATTAAGACTCTGTTAAAAGGTCAAGGCATTTTTTTTTTTTATCCAGGCCGGTTGGCAACTCTGTCTTGATGTTGTCATGGACATTAACCGATTGATTTCCACAGCCAGCTTTTGCTGTAAACTTGGAAAACCATTTTGAACCTCACCTCTGGAGAAAAAAAATACAGAGCAGCTGAATGCAGTGAAAATGCTTCCAAACCCACCCAATTGCTCCACAAATGATTTGTTTTGTATAGACACAGATGACTTGGGTTGTGATACCTAGACAGTCAATATATCTAATTCTCAACATGGCCAGATCTGTGGATACTTAAATGCAGAGACTGGAGCCATGAACAGACAAGACAGATGTTTCTGCAAACCTGATAAAAGCCCCAAGTTTGCAGAGAAAAAAATCTGAAATCTAAAAGAAAAAAGCCCACAGGGTGTTAAAATTCCACAAATGATAAAAGAGCCTATACCTTTAAGAAATGAATGACCTGTCAATTGCCATTGTGCAGGTTGCTAGGAAACCACAACAGTATTGCCAGCTCTGTTTCTGTCAGCAAAAGGTGTGTGTGGGGGGGATGGCAGGGCCCTTTTCAGGGCTATTTTGGTGTTCGAAGGAGGACTTATCAGGGCCAGGAACCACCAGGTGACTTAATACTACATAACTTTCGTGACTCACCCAGGAGTGGCTTGCTTGCTACTGTTCAACGGCAGCTACCCCACAAAAAGCCAATATGGTGTAATAGTTAGAGTTTCAGACTAGGATCTGGGATACCCAGGTTCAGATCTCTGCTCTGCTGTGGAGGCTCATTTGGCCAGTCACACATCCTCATCCTGATTGACCTCACAGGGTTGTTGTGAGAATAATATAGAAGAGAGTAAAACGGTGTAAGTTGCTTTTTGTCAACATTGTGGAGAAAGGTGAGTATAAATGAAATAAATGCTATAACAAGATAAGGGGCAGGTAGATGGTAGGTTGGGTGGGTGAGAAAGAGACAAGGAATCAGGATATGGGGGCTGCCAGGAGAAGGGAAAGAGGAAATAGTGTGTGTGTGGGAGATACGAGGGGAAATTAGGTCACCCCCCTCAAGTCCTTGCAGGTTCCCCTCTATGCAACTGTGCCCAGCTCAGCCTCCAGCAGTGCACAACTGTGCAAAAGTCTTTCCGAGAAGAAGCTGCCAGGGGTAGGGAAGGAGAGAAAGTTGAAGACTGAAGGGCTGATAAAGGTAGGTTGACTGGTAGGTAGGAAGGACAGAAGCAGGAAAAGAGGAGAGGCTATTGGGGCTTCAGAGAAGGGAAAGAGGGAATAGTGGGAGGGGGGAAATGAGATACCCTTTGCAAATTCTTGTGGGTCTCCCACTTGCATTAATTAATTCTTTAGAGGTTTGGGAACAGAGAATCCGGCCTCAACAACTGGGAAGGGGAAATAGAAATAGCTGAAATTTCATCCCATATGTGAGTTCATGTCTAAAAGAAACATGTATATAAAATACTTTTCATAGTGATAATGTAATACTTATATTAAAATGAATGTTCCCGTATTACAGTTCCTATAGAACAACACTGCCAAGGACCGGTAGAGAACTCTGTACAGAAGAGACAGTGTTTGAAAGATGCCACCATGTTTGTTGATATCACTTTACTGCTTAATCCAGAATAATTTACTGATTGCTTACATAAAGTACTAAAATGCAATTAAATTTTTCAAAACCATTAAGACCATCCACTACACAAGAAAAATATTTGGCAACAATATCAGCAATTATCCTGCCCCTTCTAAAAGTAAAGGTAAAGGTTTTCCTTGTTCAAAAGCCAGTCGAATCTGACTCTAGGGGAGTGGTGCTTATCTCCATTTCCAAGCTGAAAGCTTTGCATAATAAAACAGTCTCTGTCAATTTATTTTAAAGCCCAGAGAAAAGAAGCAGAATGTAGAGAGTTCCATGGGGAACAGGCAGCCATTAAAGTGGCCCTTCCTTCTCATCAGGGGAGGTCAATACCAGGAGCTACTAGGCATTTAATTATGCTTACCCTGCTGGCTTAACTCATTCTTGCTTACTGTTTGCAAGCAAGGAGGTATCATTTGTTTGCAGAATTACTCAGCTTTCACTCACAATTAGATAGCTCCCACCCACACTTTTTGGCCACCAATTTGAAAGGCACACAGAAAAAGAAAAAAAAATAATTTTGAGAATTTTGAGCTGTGATTTACTACTTGGATGTCCTAAGCTAAGTTACATCCTTCTAAATCCACTGAAATCAGTTGGCTTGGAAGAGTGTAACTCTGGTTACACATAAATCCTTACTTTGTAATATGACTTTGGAATTTGCCCAGATAATCATATGATCAGTTCTTGTGATCTCAAATAGTTGCTTGCCACTGACCACACAAGAGCCCAATGCAGGCTATAGAATCTATCCAATTACACAGGCATGAATACGAGGCAAACTCCAAGTAATTCCATGCTTCATGCAAGTTGGTCAATGTAACGACCTGAATAAGCATGCTGTTGGGGGTGTACTGTATCTTGTCCAGTAAATGAGATGTCCTAGAGAATTCTAAGAAAATCCTAGCGAATCCTTGGCTGCAGTCACACAAGCAGTTTGCGTAGATATCATTGCGGCACCTTTGCGGATGTAAAGAGCATGATCGGACAACAACATCTGCCTTCTGTGCCCTAGTCGTTGACATCCGGGTCCAGCAGGTCCTGGAAGCGGAATTTGCCAACACTGGGGAAAGTCTGGTTTTTAGATATGCCAGTGCTTCCACCCCATATTTCCCAATGTCTGAACTCCCCTTTAGCAAAGTCAAGCTGTTTGGGAAGTCTGAACCTTCCCTTCCGTTTCCACCTCCTTTTTTCTTTTTCTTTTGATCAGGTAGCTATGTGCACATAAGCACATAATTGCCCTTGACATTGTTAATAACAGGGCCAATTAGTCATTCTGGATTGGGAGTCCCTGGAGGAGTTGTTTTCAAGTGGCAAATCCCCCCTGCCCCCACAACCCTCTCTCCTGTTTCTGTGTCAGAGTTGCTGTGTGAGAGCATCCCATGATTGACACAAGGGTAAATGCATTGAAGTCAATGGGACTCATGTAAATCTGTACTTTACCCCCCCCATGTATCCCTAGGAAGAGAGGCAAAGGGAAGGAGGAGGCTGAGAGGCGTCGGAGTACTTGGCAGAGGGATTGTGGAGCTGTCAAAAAGGAGCCAGAACTTCGGATACATGCTTATGTGCCTGGGTGAAAGACAAAAAAGGAAAAAGGATGCCACAACAATCAGAATGATCAACCACGGGGCAAACATGCAGTGAAGCTGGTTCAAGGTGGGATGTCTGATCAAAACTATTTAAACCGCCACAAATAGAGGTCTGGCCAGATCGCACCAAGTCTCCAGCGTGACCGCAGCCCTTGAATCCTAAGCAGAGTTATGTTCTTCCAAGGCATCACTTCCAGGCAAGCCTTAGTGCTGGCACAATGCCAGGGAGGTCCCCAGTCCCCCCCCCATTTCCATTTCAGGTGCCGGTGGGCAAAGTGCAGTTTTGCCGAGGGGTCTCTGGCTATAATGGGAGACCTGGCAAGCCTACACATGTAACTGAGGGAATTCAAAGATGGTATGTTTGTTTGGGGAGCGTATTTGCCCAAAGCTCTTAGCACACCTATCAAGAATGCGTAGCATTGCTGTGAAGATTAGGGTAAACCACAAGCTTTCAAGTGTGCAGCTCTGAAATGACCTGTCCTGAATGTGGACATGACACCATGTGAACTTGGGGCAGACGGAAGCAAACAAAGTTGCAGTTAGTTCCCTGACTTGAACCTGGTCAAGGAAATAATGTGATCAGAATCTGCTATTACATTTATTTCAGCTGCTACCCGAGGTGTTCTTTATACTCCTTCCTTCCCCTCAGGCATACTGCATTCTGATTGAATCAAAAAAATAAAAGGGAAACTTGAAAACGGTCCAGCCGACCTCAGGTTGTCGTGTTTGTTCACAGTAATCTGCGTGTTCTTCTCCTTTTCTCTCTGTGTTCTATCCCCTGTAGCCCTAACTGGAACTGGAACTCCTGTTCCAGGAGTCACTACTGATGTTAACACAGGATGTTCCTTACAGGTAGGAGAAGGGGCACATGGAGAAGGAAGAAGCCCTGATACTGTGGCCACATGTGGCTAGGTGGTATGCTCATTATTTCAAGAATCACCTGGACAGGTCTGTTATCATCAGAGTGGCTGGATGTGCTAATAGTTACTTTGCCAAGAAGAGTCCCATGTGTGAATGTACATGTACAAGAGTGTGGGAGAACTCATCGCTGCTTTTGTGATAGATTAATTCCCATGCGACTATATTTGAGAATTTGTTTTGAACAGGTTGGATCCAGTTGTAGATGTCCGATACTGAAAGGGGTGCATGTGATTTTCATTAATTCCCCATTCCACTGCAGATCTCCGACATTCCCCTCATGCAGTTCCTGGGGGTACCCCGTACCCCAAGAACAGCATTTCAGGAATGATTGGGGGCTGCAGTGGGATTCGGGAAACAAGAAAGTCCTGTTCCACTGATGGAAATCCCTTCCATTGATAGACCTTACCAATAGGTGATGTGAAAGACTTCTGTCCAAGATCCTGGACAGTCGCTGCCAGTCCAAGTAGAACATATGACTTTGAGGGACCAAGACTCTGATTCAGTATAAGGCAGCTTTATGGGTGTTCATGTGTGTTCACTGGACCCAGCCCTATATTTCTTCATGAGAATTCTTACCCGAGTGGCCAATTGAAGCCTGGCACAAAGAGTCGGCAATCAGATTTATTTGCCCAGAGTGGTGTGCTGCTGCGTGAAAATGGCAGCGCTCGCTACCCAGTAACAACAATATTCAAAGAGCCAGTTTGGTGTAGTGGTTAAGTGCGCGGACTCTTATCTGGGAGAACCGGGTTTGATTCCCCATTCCTCCACTTGCACCTGCTGATGTGACCTTGGGTCAGTCACAAGCTCTGGCACAGCTATTCTCTCAGGGACAGTTTCTGTCAGAAGTTCTCTCAGCCCCACCTACCTCACAGGGTGTCTGTTGTGGGGTGGGGAAGGGAAAGGAGTTTGTAAGCCACTCTGAGACGCCTTTGGGCAGTGAAGGGCGGGGTATAAATCCAAACTCTTCTTCTTCTTCTATTCAGTGCCATTTTTTAAAATTCTGTTTGGCCATTTAATTTGTGGAGGTTTGCTCTTGATCCCTGGTCTTCGTTTTGACCCCTGAATACTTACTGCTTGGAATTAAAACAAACAGGAGGTCTAGTGCCACATTATAAAATAAGTAATTTTTCCCCCAACACAGAGCCCTGACTTGGATAGCCCAGGCTAGCCCAGTCCTGTCAGATCTTGGAAGCTAAGCAGGGTCGGCCTTAGCTAGTATTTGGCAGGGCGACTTCCAAGGAATACCAGGACTCAGGACACAGAGGCAGGCAATGGCAAACCACCTCTGAAACATCTCTTACCTTGAAAACAGATCTAGCTCACCACCTAGTGGTGCATAACGCTAAAGAACTAGAACTTCTGGCTGCCAGATAATCTTAGGGTCTCCTGGCTATCCCGCATACAATGCTAGATGATGATGATGATGATACTAACAAAGAATACAGCCCACTTCTTTGGGCACATTTTATTTATTTATTTCCTTCATTTATACCTTGCCAATGGAGACCCAAAGAAGCTTGTGTAATTCGCCTCCATTTTCTCCCCACAACAACAACCCTGCAAGGCAGGTTAGGCTGAGAGAATGTGACTGGCCCAAGTTTCCACGGCAGAGTGGGGTTTTTGAACCTGGGTCTCCCAGATCACAGTCCAACACTCTAACCACTTTACCACACTGGCTCTTATGTAGGATGAATTCTGCTGGTCATTGCCTGTAATAATCAGTCAATCAATCAATCAATCAATCAATCAATCAATCAATCAATCAAGGATTGTAGGATGACAAACAAACAGCACGGTCAAAGGGACATGAAATCCAGGAAGTACAGGACGAAATGTAACTATGTTAAAGTCAAATCTTGATTGAGAAAAATAAAAAAGGTAATTCACTTGTTTTGCTAAGCTAGTTAACACTTACAGTGGGTAAAAAAGTCCAAGTCCTTGTTAAACCCTGGAGAGCAAACAGTGTCAAATTTCTTAGGCTGATTCTGCACCCATCTGTTTCCTCTCAGTTTTTCCACAGCCACATTGGGAGGTTAATCTCCCTCTACATGGCAAGCTGCTTTCACTTGCTTTGTCCATTGGGTTTTATGGTACCTTCTGCATAGATTTATGGCTGTTCAGGCATTGTCCCGGGGTATCTGAACGTGGTTTTGAGCGGCACCTTTTCCTTCCTCCACTTCTGATTTGAAGGGAACAATAAGCAGACAACTTGACATGGCTTCGTTGATCTCCATCAGTTCCCCTGCCTGTTTCCCCCTCTGTATTTATCACCTTGCCGTGAATTACTTGGCTCAGGTGGCTTATGACCACTGAGGCAAGTACAAACACAGGAAAATCTGCATACCGATGCAAAAGCAAGCATTGAAAACGAAATAGACTGCAAGCTGACACTAGCCAATGCAGAAACCAGGATCCAAGGCAATGCAATGAAAACAGATATTCCAAGGCAAGGGGGAACCAGGTCAATTGCTGATAAAATGAAGAGCGAATTCCAGATGTAGAATGGACCTTACTGAATTCTAATTCAACTTGGCCTAGTAACGCCAAGGGAAATGGCTGGAAAGGGTTTAGTACATTTAAATTTCTCTACCAAAATACAGTTCTAGGACTGATTGTGTGTGAATGTAGGTCCCCAGTCCTGGTCCCCTCACATAGGAGAAATGCTAACAAGTACAGTGGGACTCAGTCTCAGCTACCTTTTCTCAAGAAGTAGTTTACCCCAGCAATTTCTTACAGAAACTTGTGCGTTAAAGAATTTCATCTCTTTACCATCTGCACTATCATTTCAGTGGTGGGGGGTAAATTACCGCTCCAGTCTCCGCTGCTTTCTCCCATGCTTGAGAAGTAATGGCATTTTCATAGTCTTTTGCTGGAAGTGAAGGAAAGATGTTTCCTCTGTTCTGTTTTTCCAAACAGCACTCAATTCAAATATTTCTAACCAGGATGAGAGGGCTAATTACAGCAATGTTTTCCAAAATTCTAATTCAAAGCACAATTCAATCTTACACCCCCAAAGGTGAAACACTGGAATGCTAAATTCTGGAAGTCTAAGCATGGTTCACCTTTGGGGAAGCCCCTGTGTTCATTGTGTGCATCAACGTTCTGAGAGTCTTGACTGGAATGGTAGCAAGCCCAGAGCACTGACTCCTGCAGAGAAGCAGTGGGCAACCTCAACCCTAGGTAGGTAATTCTGCTGTGCTTGTGCTGCAGGAGTGACTCATCTGCCATATCCAGTGCAGAGGCACAGCAGAATTACTTGCCCCACAGCAGAGGCAAGGTCAGAGCAGTAAATTATGCAGAGATGCAGCAGGTAGCCCCTCCTTCCAGGGATAGGTGGTACTTTGGAGTTACGAAAACTATTGAACATATTCCATGTGTCACTAGAATGAACCAGCACACACTTTGGAAACTACTGAGCTATCTCTGTAAAGTATCTCAAGGGAACAGATGTAATTTGAAATCCCACTGTAATTTAACCTGGGGGTCCAGATTAGGCCCTTGGGCTGCAAGGAGATCAAACCATTCAATCCTAAAAGAAATCAACCCTGACTGTTCCCTGGAAGGCCAGATCCTGAGGTTGAAGCTCAAATACTTTGGCCACCAAATGAGAAGGGAGCACTCACTGGAGAAGACCCTGATGCTGGGAAAGACTGAAGGTCAAAGAAGAAGGGGACGGCAAAGGATGAGATGGTTAGACAGTGTCATCGATGCAACTAACATGAAACTGAGCAAACTTCAGAGGACAGCGGAAGACAGGAGGGCCTGGCGTGATCTGGTCCACGGGGATGCGAAGAGTCGGACTCGACTGTGCAACTGAACAACAACAGATTAGGCACCAGTGACATCCAGGGACCAACTTGGTGGCCTGTTTCCTTGTGGAGGGGTACTTACTTGTAGCCACTGTGCCTCCCGAAAGGAACAGCAACCCAAAGGAACTCTGCTGGTGAAGACACGGAGCTATTTTCTTTTCTTTTTTTTTAAACAAAATTTTTTATTGGGATGCATTCAACATCGTTAAACATCGTTACCAATACAATTTAAAAAGATTTTCATCCCATCCCCCCACCCCCTAATAGGCTTCCAACACTGCTAATAACAAAAAAGAAAAAGTTAAAAGGTAATCAAGTTTAGACTTATAACAATCGACAAACCAGGTAACACAATTCTGATATGTAAAAACCTGACTTTTTCAAACATAGTTTCCAATAAAGGTACAGTACAATCAAGTGTTCATTTCACTTCTCATTCAGTTTCAATACAAATCAAGATTGTACATTTTTCCTTTCATTCTATATTCGGTTTCCATATACAATTTCAGGCCTTCCCAGTCTTTTAGATATTGTTCTGCCATTTGTCCATTTAGTTTTTTCGTCATTTTGTCCATTTTGGCTAAAAACAGCAGTTTTCTTAACCAGTCATGTATATCTGGCACCTTCTCCGCTTTCCATTATTGAGCAAAAGCCATTCTCGCCGATGTAATCATATACCATAATAATGTCCTTTTTTCTTGTGGAATTTTTTCCATTGTCAAACCTAAGAGAAGAAGTTCCGGACTTTTCCTAATAGGAATTTTTAATATTTTCTGCATCTCACAATGTACATTTGACCAGTATACCTTTGCTTTATCACATGACCACCACATATGGTAAAAAGAACCCTCTGTTTTTTTACATTTCCAACACTTATTACTCAAGTTCTTATCCATACTTATATTAGCAATCTTTTTTGGTGTCATATACCACCTGTACATCATCTTATAACAATTTTCTTTTACATTAACACAGGTTGACATTTTAAAAGCTTTTTTCCACAAAAATTCCCATGCTTCCATAGAAATTTCCTTGTTCATATTTATGGCCCGACACGGAGCTATTTTCATCTCATGCTCACAGCAGTTCAGTGGAACAACAGCAGCCAGAGCAGAGGCTTTAGAAGGATCTTGAGGACGAGGGAGAGAAGTCATGGAAACTGCAGCCCTTTTCAGTTGTTATGGTCTAGGCATTTTTAAAATTGCTGGGAGATACAGACACGGAATTCCAAGCACACACCTGGCTTGGACCTCAGGGAAACGAACAGCTTGTGGAAGAGCGGCAATAGCACAAGGAGAGGGGTAAAAAATCCCAAAGAGACTGCTAGCATGTGGGGACAGGTAGGAAGGGTTTCCCTTTAGGACCACCTGTTCAAAGGTAGACTGTGGTAAAAGTAGTAGGTATCTTGCTTCTTTTTTATCGTTGATATGGATTTTGTAAGTTGTCTCAAAAGCAGAACAGGCAGGCTGAAAGTTTTTTAATGTGTCAGATTTTTAGCTCAAGGATTTCACTTCTCCTCCATTTTAGCTTCACAACAACCCTGGAAGGTAGACTAGGCCGGGGGAAAGATGCCTGGACCAAGATCATCCAGCAAGGTTCCATGGGAGAAGCAGGGATCTGAACCTAGGTCTCTTAGTCCAACATTATAACCACACTAAATCTTATAATAATAACTGCACAACCAAGAGTGAATTGCCATGGTGGAACTCTTTGAAGCTGCAGAGCCATCTGCTTATTACCACAGATGTCCCTTTGACAGGCTGTGATGCTCCGTGTTCTTGCAGCTGGTTCATATTATAATCGTTCAGGGTTCTTCATTGTAGGAATGTAGGAAGTGGCTACTGACATTTCTTTTACAGAACCGAGATTCCTATACTTCTGATAACCCCAGGAACACATCTGGAATTCAGCTGGAAGGTAGGAGGAATATAAAAATATAAAATATAAAAAGCTCTGGAAGGTGATCTTTCATAGGGAACAGCTCCTCCTCCTCCTGGGCCAAAGCATCAAGAAGGTTTTATAACTCCTAGTGAGTACATGAGATTCCAAATATTCATGGAAACAAATTTCTTCAGGTACCTCCAGGTTTTGGCTTTCTGTGCCGACTGCAGTGCTTTTGCAAGTGATAGGTGTACAGCTATACTAACCCTCAAAGCACCCTCAAACCAGATCTCAGCTGTACTTATTTCTTCTGTGGCTACTGGTATGAACAAGATCACTGGTTGGATAGGGAGGCAATAACATCCTTCCTGCAAGACAAGTGATGGGACCTTCAAGTCTCCATGATCACAATTGATACCTCTTCCATGAGATTTTTCCTTTTGGCCTTCACAGTGTGAGGAGTAGCACTGTTAAATACTGGGTTCCATGGAAGTTCTGGACCCAAGCTTAGTGATTAGCTCTCCTTTATTAGTGATTCAGCAGGAGCAAAAAGCCAGGGCAACTGCCCTGTTTTAATAGCGTGAAACTCCATCCACTTCCCCAAACTAATGATAGGCCTTTGTCAGAACCATTAATTCCTCATTGGCCACCTCCAGAGTCCTGGTGGGCTATTGTTCTAGAGCTTCAAGCTCAGCCAGTCTCTGGTAGAAACTGTCCTGGAATGTTCCAGTCCCAATACATAACAAGCACAATCTGTCTTCAACAAGGACCCTTTTGGCACTGGTTTTCTACTCCCTGCCCCTCTGCCACCTTCCAAGTGGGGCCTGGAGATCTCCTAGAATTACAACTGATTCTAGACTACAGAGATCGGTTCCCCTGGAGAAAATGGCTGCCATGGTGGGTGGACTCTGTGACATTATACCCTGTTGAGATGCCTCCCCTGCCCAAATCCCACCCTCCCCAGGCTCCAACACCAAATCTCCAGGTATTTCCCAACTCAGACATGGCAACCCTGCCTCTGCAGCTCCTTGTCAGAAGCCAGAACCAGAGACTCTTAGTTCTGACACTCGCACCACAGCCCCAGAATTCTCCTGGTACGGGGAACTGGATGACCTATACAGCTAATCTCACGGTCCTTCCTGCTATAAGGCTTCCAAATCTCCAGTACTCCCTCAGCCCGGGCAACCAATCATTATGGGATCCCACCAGATTATCCCTTTGCACTGATTCCTTTTCATTCCAGGTATTTGCCACCTGATACATAGTTGTAGCAACCGTAAATGAGAACCTTTTGTGCCCTTATCCATGCACACCAGTAATCTCTAGTGAGGAATTTTTAGCAGCTTCACGGGATTTTAATGCCCAGGAGTCTCTGGGGAAGGGATTTTGTTTAAATTTTGTTCCTCAGACAATTTTATTCTTATGGCTCCCCACCACTACCATTATGCCTATGAAAATTATATTCCCATCAAAGTACTGAAAACTCTTTCTTTGAGATCCCTAGGCCCTTCATGGAATCACAGTTTCACAATTTCTGCAGTGGACATGTCATACCATCAAAGAAGACTTCAAAGTGCTTTCAGTCAGTATAAACATACAATTCAGAAACTGTAGATCAGTGATGCTCAGTGTGGTGCCATACTGAATGTTCAGTCTGGAGAAGAGGAGGTTGAGGGGGAACATGATTGCTCTCTTTAAGTATTTAAAGGGCTGTCACTTAGAGGAGAGCAGGGAGCTGTTCCTGTTGGCAGCAGAGGACAGGACTCGCAATCATGGGTTTCAATTAAGGGCGGGAAGTTACCGGCTGGATATTAGGAAAAACTTTTGTACAGTAAGAGTTGTGCAACAGTGGAATCAGCTGCCTGGGGAGGTGGTGAGCCCCCCCATCACTGGCAGACTTTGAGCAGCAGCTGGACAAACCCTCATCAGGGATGCTCCAGGCTGATCCTGCATTGAGCAGGGGGTTGGGCTAGATGTCCTGTACGGCCCCTTCCAACTCTGTGATTCTGTGATTCCTTCTTCCTCAAGGCAAATACCCAGAGTTGGATTTTGTCCATCTCACTGGAGTAGGAAGTACTTCAGAAGGACTTAGGCTAAGACTACAAGGAACGCCCACTGAGAAACTGCTGTCTCCATCATAGGAATCCTCCAAATATATTGTGATTGGTCCCAGCCAGGGCTCTTTTTGTAGCAGGTACTTCTTTGCATATTAGGCGACACACCCCTAATGTAGCCAATCCTCCAAGAGCTTACAGTAGCCCCTGTAAGAAGAGCTCTGTTAAGCTCTTGGAGGATTGGCTACATCAGGGATGTGTTGCCTAATATGCAAAGGAGTTCCTGCTACAAAAGAGCCCTGGCCCTGTGGCAGCCATTTGTGGTAGTCCATGCCTCCACTCATGGGAGTGGAGTAGTACCTGGCACAAAAATCCAAAAGTGCCTACAGGTTCTCCAAAGCTGGAAATTTCTGTTATAGATTAAGAGGTTAATTGCTGTGGGAAAGGGTTTTTTATACCTTGTGCATGTGCGAGTGAGACAGAGGCATTGTTCAGACTGCAGTGGCCTTTTGGGTTTTTGTGGGTGTCGTGACAGTTCCAATGATCACACTATCGATGCAATCAGTTCACACTTACATGGGTTTTTTCCCATTTGTCCCCCATCACAGTTATGTCTGTTCACCATCACACTGAAGACTGATTTTCCAGGTGTGTGTGTGTCCCCCATCTTTTTTGCACATGCACGGGAGCGTTGCAGTGTTTCAGCAGCTTCAAGGAGGCTATGCAATCCCCATTAAAGTATATTCTCTGCCCATCATGCTTCCAGGACAAGCCTGCCCTGGATCTTATGGGCAGGGCTTGATCTCCTTACACAAGAGTAGCCCCATTGGCTTCAGTATGTCTACCCTGGTATAAAGCAAGGGGTGGGGATGGGATACAGGGCATTCAAAGTGGCCAGAATGCTGCTTGCTCCTCCCCCCTTCCTTCACTCGCCAAGACTGATGATTAATATGTGTATCTTCTTCAGTCTCTCTCTGCATCTCAAGAGCCAGTTTTTAAGAAACCAGAGTTGCAGAATCCCCCAGCCCCCAAGATTGCCTTGAAAAGTGACTCTGGCTCAATCTCCATCTGCTGTTCTGTGCTGTTGTGGTGCTGGCTTCCCATTTGGCTCAGTACAAAGCTCTCCTCTGTCTGCATCAGGATGCAAGTTGTTTAGGGAGAGCACGAGAGAGAGAGATGGGGGGAGTGGCTTCCCAGAGGTGCCGGCAGGGTGCTGCACTGTGCTGTGGGGAGGAAACGGCACCTGAGACATCCCCCCACAGAAAGTAAAAGTGGGTGACGTGGCAGAGAGGGAGGTGGAGTGGGGGCAGGAAAGACAGAACGAGCTAGGTAAAAAACACAGAACACCCAGCACAGAACACCCAGCAGAACACCCCCCCAAATATGATAGCAGAAAAATGTTCCCTGGCTGCTTTTAAATGTAGATGACTGGATTTTCAGTAAACTTGTTTCCTTTGTGACAATTTGCGTATCTCCTTAGAAAAGATGGGGGGGGGGGTATAGTTGTCTGCTTTGTGCTCACAGTGACGAGGAGCAGTTGTACCACCTTAAAACCACATTCAGATAAGGCGGTGAGACACCATAGTGACCTCAGAGACATTACTAAATGGCAATAAAATGATGCAGGCAGCCGATGCTGAGATGAAACAATAGGAGAGTGGATGCAGCATGAAATGCAGACAGAAATCTGTGAGACGATGTGAGATCATTGGCACAACGGAAATATCAATGCAGATTGAACATCTGGGAGTCAGCTTCTGGTATACACAGAGCTGCAGGAGTTGGTGTTGGGCCTCCCAATGGGACTGACTGACTGTTTCAGCACAGGCACTCTCCTGCACTGAAACATTTCAGTGTTGGCACATAAGAACATAAGAGAAGCCAATGTTGAATCAGGCCAATGGCCCATCTAGTCCAACACTCTGTCACACAGCGGCCAAAATATACCAGGTGCCATCAGGAGGTCCAGCAGTGGGGCCAGGGCACCAGAAGCCCTCCCACTGCTGCCCCCTCCAGCACCAAGAATAGAGTGCATCACCTGCCCCAGACTGAGAGTTCCCATCTATACCCTGTGGCTAATAGCCACTGATGGACTTCTGCTCCATATGTTTATCTAATTCCCTCTTGAAACTGTCCATGCTTGCAGCTGCCACCACCTCCTGTGACAGTGAATTCCATATGTTAATCACTCTTTGGGTGAAGAAGTATTTCCTTTTATCTGTTCTAATCCGACTGCTCAGCAATTTCATGGAGTGCCCACGAGTTCTTGTATTGTGAGAAAGGGAGAAAAGTACTTCTTTCTCAACCTGCTCAATCCCATTCATAATCTTATAAACCTCGATCACACTGGCATGCAAATATTTTTAAAAGTTCACTATCCAAACTAGTCCTTTCTGGGTGGGTTTTGTGTGGCACTGGCCATCCACAAGGCAGAAAAAAATATTCAGATTCTGAGCAAGAGGCTATTTTGCAAATTCATTCCACAATGGAAAAAAGAAAGTACAGAAACAACTAGTTTAGGAAAAAATGGGGGGAAATGAGGAAAGACCAGGACAGCACAAGGATATTATAGTCTGGACTCAAGAAAAAACACATGGTAACATCATGGAATGCAAACGGAACATTAAGGCAATCTGGGAAATGCCAGAGAGAGAGAGAGAGAGAGAGAGAGAGAGAGAGAGAGAGAGAGAGAGAGAGAGAGAGAGAGAGAGAGAGAGAGAGAGACTGATTGGGTGAATTCCAATTCTTTTATAGTTTGTCTTTTGTGGAAGAATCCATGTGAAAATAAAACAGAATCCAGAGAATGCTGGGATGTGACTTTGTAATAATCTTCATCAGTCTTGGGCAGAATCCAGCAAACATTATAGCTGTGAATCTTGTATTAGTTTTGATGGAATTTATATAACTCTTTGTCTCTTCTTTTCTCCCCACTCACCTCCAATGTCCCCAGTTTATCTTTGACTGCACTGAATGTTTATTGCCTTCCAGAAAAAAGAACAATGTTTCCAAAATTGCTGTGCTATTGAGGACAGACCAGCCTCTCTGTAGCTCTTTCAAGAGGGGGTATAGGGTGCAAAGAAACTGGGAAAGGCAATGATAACGGTAAGCGATACCACATGGAAATTTCCTAACCAGTCTTGGATTTCAGACCTGTTCTCTGAGTCGCTTGCATTTCCTGCATGTCTTCATTTAATAAATATCCTTTTGCGCTTGAATGACATAAAATAGAGATTGTGAGGGCCTAACTACACATTACACTGTTCATACAGGAGACCTGCTCCTGACCCAGGTTCTGTCAAGCAAAAACGCGATGGGACTTCCCAGCTGAAACTGTATTTGGGTTACCAAGTGTGTGGGGCCCCAATTCAAACAGAATTCCAGGGGGAGGGGGCTTGTGCCTGTTATGTACTAGGTTCGACTGCGTGCGAGGCAAGGTCTGCACGCAGCCAGGCAAAGAGCTCTAGCTTCGGACTAGAGACGATAGCCCGAGCGGATCCTAGCCTGCACCTATCAGAGGGCTAGGATCCGAGGAGGACCTATGGAACCCTGGTCCACTGTAAACAATCATATCACTGATGTGGGGTGTGTGCTTGGGGTGTGGTTTGACCGGAATATAAACCAGCCTGCAAGCCGGTCTTCCCTTGTCTTGTTCTTCCCTGCCAATGAAGATATGAACTGAAATCACTTCACTCTGCTTCGGGCTCTGTACTTTTCTGTGCCTTTCCCTGATCGTTCCATTTTCCTGACCTGAAATAGTCCTGGGGAGCTGTTATTTGTCCATTGGCCCACTGGTGAAACCTAAGTCTCAGGAATGAAGTGGCATATATGGTTGGAATTTCATTACAGCACCCCAGCCAGGAAGCCAATACTGCAAACAGACAGGAGGCAACTTGAATGTGACAGAGATTGGTGGGAGTTGAGCAGTCTGTGGGGCTCCGACCCATGAAGGGGTCTACAGACCATTAGCCAGTGCAACAGGTTTGCTTCTCTCAGTGAGGAGTGTAACCAGGTTGGAGATGTCCCTGCCAAGTTTTGTGCAAAAGAAAAAAAAAAAGATGTCCCGTGATGGAACAAGGAACTCTCAGTTATTCTCTTAGTTCATTTATCCTTCACTGGCCTTACTTTTGCACTGTATTCTGTTATGGGGCCCTACTGGGCCAAAAGGCCCAAGGATCCCTGAAAAGCTGCATCCAGGGTGGATCTAGAGGAGAACACAGATGGAGAATAAGAGAACTAAGTAGAGAGGCACAGGCATCCTGGCTGAGTAAAGCTTTGATTGACGTGGAGCAGGAGAAGGTCAGTGTGCGACTGCAATAAAAACGGCCAAAGCCATGCTCAGGATTATTAGGAAAGGAATTGAAAACAAATCAGCCAGTATCGTAATGCCCCTGTATAAATCGATGGTGTGACCTCATTTGGAATACTGGGTACAGTTCTGGTCACCACACCTCGAAAAGGATATTATAGCACTGGAAAAAGTGCAGAGGAGGGCAACTAGAATGATTAAAGGATTGGAACACTTTCCCTATGAAGAAGGATTAAAACGCTTGGGGCTCTTTATCTTGGAGAAACAATGGCTGAGGGGTGACATGATTGAGGTTTACAAGATTATGCATGGGATAGAACAGGTAGAGAAAGAAGTACTTTTCTCCCTTTCTCACAATACAAGAACTTGTGGACACTCAATGAAATTGCTGAGCAATCGGGTTAGGACAGATAAAAGGAAGTACTTCTCCACCCAAAGAGTGATTAGCACGTGGAATTCACTGCCACAGGAGGTGGTGGCGGCAATAAGCATGGATGGCTTCAAGAGGGCATTAGATAAACATATGGAGCAGAGGTCCATCAGTGGCTATTAACCACAAGGTAGGGAGAGGAACTCTCAGGCTGGGGCAAGTGATGCACTCTTGGTGCTTGGGGGGTCAACAGTGGGAGGGCTTCTAGTGTCCTGGCCCCACTGCTGGACCTCCTGATGGCATCTGGTATTTTTGGCCACTGTGTGACAGAGTGTTGGACTGGATGGGCCATTGGCCTGATCCGACATTGGCTTCTTTTATGTTCTTATGTTCTTATTCCTGTCTAAGAAAGAAGCAAACCTGGGGGGAAATCATATGGTCAGTTGACATGACATATAGTTAGGAAAGTATGTATGTGTCGAAAGTTTATTTGCATCAAACTAGAGTGGCCAATCAAAAAGCCATAAGCCGCTAATCTTGGTTCTTTCTATGACGTTCAAAAGTCCTTAGGAGCTCAGAGGACATTAAAGCAGACCTCTCCCAAAGCAACCAAATAGACCTTTTGGGAAGGCTGTAGTTTTTCTAGGCAAGCTGTGCAAGTCTGAGCCCTGACTGGAGACTCCTGCTATCAAAGAACAGTGCAATCCTACGCATGGTTACACTCTTCTAAACCCACTGATATCAATGGATTTAGAAGGGTGTAACTCTGTTTAGGACAGGACTGTAGCCAGAAATTATTTGGTGGAGGGGCAATTTTTTATTGAGGAGGCCAAGTCCTCCTCCCCCCCCCGCTGCTCTCGGTGGCTCTCCAGGAGCTGTTCCATGCAGGCCAGCCGACCTTTCCTCCCCTCCATTACAGACTTGCCCAGCTCCGGGTTAGCCACTGAGAACGGAGGGGGGCCTCAGCAGGCCCACCCAGAGCAGCTCCAGGCAAGCTGGCAATGGAGGGGAGGGGAGGTCAGTTGGCTTACCCAGAGCAGCCACCTCCCCTTCCTTCTCTTGCTGGCTCGCCGGGAGCAACTCTGGGCAAGCCAACTTATCTGTCTCCCCTAATCTTTCCCTCGCCAGCTTGCCTGGAGTTGCTCCGGGAGGGCCAGCTGACCTTCCCTCCCCTTCCTCACCAGCTGACCTGGAGCAACTGCAGGTGAACCAGTGGGGGCTAGACAGGTTTCTCTTCCCCCTTGATGCTCTTAGCGGCTCGCTTGGAGCTGCTTTGGGCAGCCCTGCGGAGGCTTCTCCCCATATCCCCACTCTCAGTGGCTCACCGAGAGCTGCTCCAGGTGAGCCAGTGGACCTTTCCTCCTTCCCCCCTCCACTGGCTCACCTGCGGTTGCTCCGGGCAGGCCAGCCAAGCTTCCATCCGCCCCTCCCTTCTCTTATTAGCTCTCCTGAAGCTGCTCTGGGTGGCCTGCTGAAGCCTTCCCCCACCACTTTCCCACCTTGCTCTTGGGTGGCAGGCACCAGATAAGTGGGAAGACGGGGCTGCCCTGGACCCAATGGTGAGAATACAGGGCAAATTTGGGAGCGGGCATTGCCCTTGTGAGGCTCTCGTGGCAATGTGCCTGGTTCAGGGTTATCTAATGACAGCATATTTAGAGGTGCATCTATACAGAGGACAGTGTGTAGCAGGCACTAGGGTAGCACAGTGCCATAGTAATCATTCACAACGGGATTTTCCTGTTACAGCCCAGTTACAAATTGTCCATTGCCACAGAACAATACTGTAATATTCTATGATGTGTGGATACAGCCTAAATGGCAGAAAGGTTACAAACATGCACACCCTGAAAGTCCTTCTGCCAACAACGTATCTCACTCTGTGCCTCTCTTTCTCTCTCTCTCTTCTCTAGTTGGCGAATAGTATGTGAGATTGTTCTAAAGTTCCCAGCTCCCAGTTGGGAACTACCTGGAGTTTTGTGTAGTGGTTAAGTGCACAGACTCTAATCTGGGAGAACCGGGTTTGCTTCCCCACTCCTCCACTTGCAACTGCTGGCTGACCTTGGGCAAGCCATAGCTCTGGCACAGCTGTTCTTGAAAAAGAACAGTTTCTGTCAGAGCTCCCTCAGCCCACCTACCTCACAGGGTGTCTGTTGTGGGGAGGGGAAGGGAAAGGAGTTTGTAAACTGCTCTGAGACTCTGAGTGAAGGGCGGGGTATAAATCCAATCTCCTCCTCCTCCTTCTTGGTAGAGCCTAAGGAGGGTGGCGGTGGCAGTGGAGAGGGACTTCAATGGGGCATAATGCCATAGAGCCCACTTTCTCCAGGTGCACTGATCTCTGTCACCTGGAGATCAGCTGTAGCCCCAGGAAATCTCTAGCCACTGCCTGGAGGATGGCAACCCTAGGATGTTCCCTGTGGTAGGCTGAACTTGGCCAAGGACTCCCTGTTGCTGACCCCTACCCCCTAGGCCTTCCCGGACAGCTCACAGCTCAACAAAGGTCACTTTCTCAGATACCCAGGCAGGTTAGAGCCATCCATTCTCCCTGACCCTTGCATCTCAAATTGCCTACCTGGCCAAAGTTTTGCAGATCTCATCTGCTACCTGCTTGGTACCTGTGTTCTTAGCGATGCCACCATTGTCAGTTTCCTTGAGGATCTGCTGCTCTTAGCAAGAGTATCCTGATGGGAACGATGCCTGATCTTAATTTCTAGAAAAAGTGGTACAGGGCTCATGCTTTACTGGAAGTCCAGCTCCCTAAGCTGAGCGATGTGGGTGTGGGCTGTGCTTACTCACTGATGAGAGAACTTCAATTGGCAGGCGAGCAGCTCTTCATTTTCCCGTGTTCATTTAATAACGGAAGAATGGGAACTGGATGTTCCACAAAATGCTTTTGGACTGTAAGTGAGCCAAGGCTGGAAGTTATGAGCCAATAATAAGAATGCCTCTGGTCATGTGTAAAGTGCTTTCCACGGCCTACTGGCCAAATGCAGCGATATTATGAACCTATAGATGCATTTCTAGATGACCCCCCACCACACGCACACTGTTCTAATGTGCAGCTCATGTGTTGTCCCACAGAGGTCATGTTGACTGCAATTTCAGAAAGGCCTCTGGGGGGACCTGGGGATCCCCCAGATTACAGTTCATTTCCAGACTATAGAGATCAGTTGCCTTGGCGAAAATGGATGCTTTGGAGGATGGACTCTATGGCATTGTACCCCACTGAGGTCCCTGTCCTCTCCAGCCTCCATCCCCAAATGTCCAGGTGCATCCCAACCTGGATCTGGCAACCCTAGAGCTGGCCCAGGTGCCAGTTAAGCCACGTGGTTTCAAGGCCAAAGAATCTGGGGAGGGAGTTTTGCGTACACATTCCATCTCATCAGTGCAAGGACCAGGGCTATTTTTGGGCAGGAACGCACAGGAACAGAGTTCTGGCTGGCTCCCAAGTTGGCCACGCCCAGCAGGAACTCACTAGCATAATAGGCCACACCCAACCACAGAAAGGACTGGCTACATTAGGGCTGTGTGGCCTAACATGCAAAGGGATTCCTGCTACAAAAAAAGCCCTGAGTTTTGACAACAAACAAGGTAAACAGAATAAGAAGCAAAAGGTGGGTGTGGCTGGATGACCACACTTCTGGTAACATGGGGGTGTGTGGCCTAATATGCCAATGAGCTGTGCTATCAGGGGTGTGACCTAATATGCTAATAAGTTTCTGCTGTTGGGTGTGGCCTAATATGCTAATGAGCTCCTGCTGGGCTTTTTCTACAAAAAGAGCCCTGGCAAGGACCGATAAGTGGGAGAAGGTGCTTGCTCAATTAGGCCCTGTACAGCAGTGTAGAGCACATGGTCTCATGTTCACAATACACCTGATTGGTTTAGGTCACATGGTTAGCAACATACCTGAGTTATGTCATTTGCTATACATTTGATTGTTCAGCTAGAATCAGGCCAACACAGGTCATTTGTCATAAAGGAAGATCTTTCATTCTAGTCTTTGCCTCTTTATCTGGATTACTGTAATCTGATTACATCTGCCTTTGGGACTTCTCTTGATTCTAGACCAAGTGGGCCACTTTGCATTTTGAAACTCTGTTAGTCTTGTCAGGTAACATCTGGATTTAGAGAACCAATGCTTGCAAATGCGCTTAGGTTAGATACTTAGTTTTTATTATTTCATCCTTACTGTTCACTGCTCTTATACTGTATATTCCTGCATATTCTTTTAATAAACCTTATTAATTATACTTTGTGGTGTAATGGTTAAGAGTGATGGAATCTGGATGGAATCTGGAGAACCAGGTTCACTTCTGCACTCCTCCACATGAAGCCAGCTGGGCGACCTTGGGTCAGTCACAGCTCTTTCAGAGCACTCTTAGCCCCCAAAATAAGTCTAGCTCACCACCTAGTGGTGCATAATGCTAAAAGAGCTAGAACTTTACACTGCCAGACAATCTTAAGAACTCCTGGCTATACGATACACATTGCCATACAATTATAATTATAATTATACTTTGTGATATTCTTGGGTTTGTGGGCTTCATCTGAATTTTAGGCCTACAGCTAACAGAATAACTGTATTTTGGAACTCTGCTTGCAAGCATTCTATCTTGCAGGTCTGACTTCTTGATTTTAGAACTGAGAGGTCTACACACTTAGTCCCTTGGTCTCTAGCCGGCAGGTTGGTAAGGGGACTGGTGATAGCACATTACCTCCTGGGTTTCTGAGGAGTCACTCTCCAGCACTCTGTGGGTGCTGTGCATGAGAACATGTTACCCCTTAAGGAACTTGTGAAAGTTTGACAAGGGGCTGCTAGTCCATGTAGACAATTCTAGTCTACAATGGTCTAAAGGCAGCTGCATGCGTTCCATGCCCCTAAAACATGAATTCACGATAAAGAAAATGAGCACATGCTCAGGACTAAGCATTAATCTGTTTCCCCTGATTGCTGAGGAACCACAGCTGGTCAACATATGCATAGAAGAACAAGGTTGAAATACTGGTTCACACAACACATAAATAACATGCAGAATTTGCTGCTGAAAGATGTGGTGATAGCCACTGGTTCTGAGGATTTTAAAAGGCGATTAGATAAATTCACAGGCGATGGGGGAGACAAACAAGAGTCTGTTGCACTGATGCTTTGCTTATGCACTTCCCAAGAACATCTGTTTGCAGTGGTGGCTTAACATATTTTTCTGCTTCCTCTCACTATCTTACCTTAGCTGACATACCCACCCCCCCATTCCTTGGGAGCTGAAGGAAACAGTGCTCCTCACCCCCCAAGCCTCCTTAAGAACAGCATGACAAACAACATATGGCCCTTAGGATGTCCCAATCTCTCACAAAATCACTTCTTCACAGAAGAGTTCAGCCACAATTTTGGTTGCCATGGCGCTGGGCAAAAAATAGCTGCTAACTCTTGTGAGAAAAGGTATCTCATGAGGGTTTGGGAACTGGTGTGCACAGCTTGCCATGCTATTTTTAAAAGGCTCAGGGAATGGTAGTGGGGGAGAAGAAGTATTGAATTTATACCCTGCCCTTCACTCAGAGTGGCTTACAATGTCCTTCCTTTCCTTCCCCAACAACAGACACCCTGTGAGGTAGGCCAGGCTGAGAGAGCTCTGAGAGAACTGCCGTTGAGAGAATAGCTCTGAGAGAAAACTGTGACTGACCCAAGGTCACCCAGCTGGCTTTTATGTGGAGGAGTGGGGACTCAAACCCAGTTCTCCAGATTAGAGTCTGCTGCTCTTAACTACTGCACCAAACTGGCTCTCCAGGGGTTATAACTCTCAAGTAGGGTTGTCAGATCTGCTTTGAGAAATTCCTGGAGCTTTGGGGACAGAGCCTGGGGAAAGCAGGGTTTAGGGAAGGGAGGGCCCTCAGAGGGATATAATCCCATACAGCAAGGGTTCCCAGCTTTTGAACCTACAAGCACATTTGGAATTCTGACAGACTGTGGTGTGAACAGCTACAAAATGGCTGCCACAGGAGGTGGAGCCAGATACAAAACGGCTGCCACAACTTATCTTCAGGCACACAAGCAAAGATCCTTTTGCTGTGGTGGCAACTGCTGCTGAAGTGATGCTTTTTAAAAATCTGCACAGCCAATCAGAAGCCTTGCTGGGCAAACATTTCACCTGGCCCCACCCACTTTCTAAAAGCACTTGGCAAGTGCCTGGAAAGGTTTCTATGGGCACCATGGTGCCAGTTTGGAGTAGCGGTTCAGTGCGCGGACTCTAATCTGGGAGAACCGGGTTTGATTCCCCCACTCCTCCATTTGCACCTACTGATGTGACCTTGGGTCAGTCACAAGCTCTGGCACAGCTGTTCTCAAAAAAGATCAGTTTCTGTCAGAGTTCTCTCAGCCCCACCTACCTCACAGGGTGTCTGTTGTGGGGAGGGGAAGGGAAAGGAGTTTGTAAGCCGCTCTGAGACTCCCTTGGGTAGTGAAGGGTGGGGGGTATAAATCCAATCTTTTCTTTTCTCTTCTTCTTCTACACTGTGGACCCCTGCCATAGAGTTTACCCTCCAAAGCAGTGCTTTTCTCTAGGGGAACAAATCTCTGTAACGTGGAGGTCCGTTGTCATTCTGGGAGATCTGCAGGTTCTACCTAGAGGTTGGCAAACCAAGGACTCTGGGCCATGAGTGGGACAGTAGAGGGGTATTGGGCTGGCTGACTGGCGACAGGAGGCTGCCAGTGTGCAGGCTGGGAAAAGCTGCTTCCTCTCAATAAACTGCCAATTGGGGCGACTGCTCCAGGCATCCTCATCGTGAAGGCAGCCCTGTCCGGTTGGTCACTGTTGGAAACCAAAAACTAGACCAGATGGAACACCGATATGATCCAAGAGGGATCTTCTTATATTTGTGTGGTAGGACTTGCTTGTGTTTTTTTTAAAAAATGACTTAGGTAATATTCTCAGCGGAAACAAAATTTCGCACTGCCTGACAGCTGGTCGGCACATCGCTGACCCAGAGGTCGTTGTTCCAAGAGCAGCTTTAATCCTGCCCCCTGATATTCAGTAGATAATAGAGTTTTGAAAACACACACACGCCGTTTTAGGCAATGTGACCTAAATTTGACAGAACTTTCCTCTGTGACAAATGATAAATCTCTTTTTAATTCTGTGTCATAAAGCTAGCCTGCCTTTCTGTGCACTCTCTCTCTCTCTCTGCCTCTTTATTGCACAGTTTTGCCAGTGGGCAAACTGCACACCCACTTAGTAGCTGCATCTATTATTAATAGCAGATTTGGAACATAAAAGTTGTTTTCACATTTGTTATCTGATTCCCCCCCGCCCCCAGTTGCATCCCCATCTTTTAAACTCTGTGTTGACAAGACTCTCTCTTATTTTCAAGCAATGAAAGAATTTTATGAACTGAATAGCCCAGAGAGGGTCCTTAAATTTTAAAGCACTGGGTGTTTTTTCCCTCTTCATAATTGTCCTATTTTCCGAGTGGCTGCTGATGGAGGACTCATAGAAAGAGATTACTTTCTTGACTAACAGGAACGTAAGATACTGGGAAATTGTTGTGAACCTACATCTTCATGAATAGTCAAACTATGTGCACTCAGGTTACAAAGTGCTTGCATAAATCAGATACGGGGTCAGGAAGTAGACCAGGGACCAGATCCTTGTTGCTGTGTATTGGTTGCCTAACTTAGCGCTCTCCAGCAAAACCCCTCTGGTGTAAATAGGGTGGGCACCAGGCCATATGCTTGAACCATCCCTGAGTAGCTTACAGTCAGAGCTGATTCATTTGTTCCTAGAGCAAAGGGATTGCCAGTTTGCCAGTGGTCAGATCATACCACTACTCCAGTGATGTTTGAAGGTTGAAGTCACAGCGCAAGGGTGGTGTGTTCCAGGGACATGTGGAGATCAGAGGGCGATGCGAACAGCCAATGAAATCTGATTATTAATCTTTTGGGCTGGGGGAAAGGCAGCGCCATATCCAGTGGGGGGCACTGGGGGCAGTGCCCCCTATTGCATCTGCAACACCCCCAGCCCAATCTTCCCCTTCTTTTGTTTAAATTTAAATTTATTGTTTAAGCTGCAGCACTTCAGGCCGCCACCATGCCGATCTGAAACACGATTTCCTTCCTTCCTTCTGCTGGTTGGGGCGGGGAGGGAGCCTGTGGTATGCCATGCTGCCTTTCTTCCTCCCTCCCCTCCAGAGAAGTACCTGGCCTTGTGGGGCTCCAACTGGTCCCCTAGCCAGGCCTGGAGGGCCCCCGTCAGGCGTTAGCCCCCTGAGGCATCCTCTCTGGTGCACCGGAGCCAAAGAGCATCTCCTGGCTGATACGGAAGCCCTGCAGCTTCCTTCCCAGCAAGCTCCTGCTTGAAGCAACTCGCGTGGGATTGTGGCCATGAAAGTATGCGCGGCGGACAGTCTCCTTCAGAGCAAGGGGCCTGTCTCGTGTTGACTCGGAAACCAATCCTCCTCCCCACCCCAGTCCCAAGCGGAATGCGTCGGGCTCTGCCTACAGGAGGCAGAAAAGCCTTGCCGGCTTCATTAGGGATGGGAAACCTCAACAGTTGTGGGGGATGTGGCAGCCCCTTTTCTATTCTCAGGGCCTGGCTTGGCTGGGGGGAGGGGGAGCCTGGGGCACATGGCACTGCTGCACCACCTTCCTCCCCCCCCCCTTTCAGAGAAGTACCTGGCTTTGTGAGGCTTGGGGGGGGTGGATGAGCTCACTGCACTTCAGGGGACCTGCAATTCTTGGGCTGTAGGCCAATTCAGAAATAAAAAAAGCAGGGCTGTTTTTTTCATAAGACTGCAAGCAAAATAGATGGGATTGGGAAAGTAGTCCCATTTTATAAGCTTCTACTGGGTCTACAAAAATGATGTTTGGGCCTTATTGGGGAGACCTGGGTTCGAATCTCTACTCTGCCATGAAGATCATCAGACGGCTCTGGGCCAGTTGTTCTCTTGCAGCCTAAAGTGCCTCACTTGGTTGTTGTGAGAATACAATGGAGGAAGGTAGAAATGCGTATCTGGAGCAATGCGGTCCACTTGGAGCTACTTCACACTATTGAGAGTTCTGGGGCTACAAACCCCCCACATTCAAAAGTTTCTCTGTCAGTAAGAAGGATTGAAAACAGGAGATTACTAAATTGCTCTCAAGCAACCTCATCCTGTTGATAATTCTCTCAAAACACCCAGTACTTATGTCTTAGTTAGGTGAATGTTTCTTTTTTTTTTGAAATGACTCTCCTAAAAAGGAGAGAATTTTATTCTTTTTATAAGAAAAGGGTAGGGTATATAGATGGAGAAAGAAAAAGATGGAGTGAAGTTTTTTCTGTTAAAAAAAGGTTAGTTTTAGTTAGTATTCAATACCGTTTTTGGCATCCATCACGGTTAGAAGATCTTCTTTTTAACTTTGCAAAGTCCAAAATAACTCTGTTAGTGAAGTTAGTAATGTCCATTGGGGTTAGTAATTAAACAGCTCCTTTCAGATGTTACACGAACAGTTATTTCTCAAGGTGTCTTCTTTTTAAGTCTCTCCAATTATAGATTGAGTCCTTTTTGACCTTGATGCCTTCCGTTCCGTCACCTCCTTCCCCTGGGCTGCTGTCTTCTTCACTGCTTACATTAATCCAAATTTTGAGTGCTGCGTTCTCCTCCATGCTGGCGTGTCTCTTCAGAAGTTTTTGTAGTTTAAAGATGGAGTCCATCTTCTCTCTTTTCTCTTTTTCCTTATACTTCTGGCCTTCAATTTTCATGGGCTCCATAAACACTACACATGAAATTAGATCTCTAGTATGTTGCCTGCTATGCTCAACAACCCCTTCTACTGGCAGATTATTTTTCTTCGTAAAAGCGGAATAGGCTTTGAGAGCCATATCCACCTCTTCTTTTAATTCTTTCGCTTCACTGCCAGTTAGGGGTGCCAAGACATTCGTCAAGGTAAATCCGAGATCTTCTTTCTCTTCTTCTTTTAAGCCCTGAAAACTTAGAGTCAGATTAGATTTCTGTGCGATTTCCTCCATCTTCCTTGTTGTTTCCGATATTTGTTTCTGTCGACTGATGAGAACACTTTCCACTTTAAGCAAAGTTTCGTTGATTTTCTGCATTTGCTCCAGCAGCGGGCACAGTATCTCATTTTCCTGTTGATTGACAGCAAGCTCTGGGGGGGGGGGCTACCCGGACCGGAAGTCCCTCCCCTCTTCTCTTCCGGTTTCTGCAGGACCTTTTCCAGCGTCGACATTTTCTTTTTTTGTTTATTTTTTCAAAGTTCGTGCCGCATCCCCCAGGAAGCTAATAAGGTCGTACTCTTCCGTAAAACCCCAACGGTACTTTCACCAACACTTTTTTCTCTCTACCCCCCTTCGCGCTTCCTTTATAGATCTCGCTTCTCAAAAGGGGTGGGGCCCCTGTATAAATCATTGGTGCGACCTCATTTGGAATACTGTGTACAGTTCTGGTCACCACATCTCAAAAAGGATATTATAGCATTGGAAAAAGTGCAGAGAAGGGCAACTAGAATGATAAAAGGGTTGGAACACCTTCCCTATGAAGAAAGGTTAAAATGCTTGGGGCTCTTTAGCTTGGAGAAACGACGGCTGAGAGGTGACATGATCGAGGTTTATAAGATTATGAATGGGATTGAGCAGGTTGAGAAAGAAGTACTTTTCTCCCTTTCTCACAATACAAGAACTCGTGGGCACTCTATGAAATTGCTGAGCAGTCGGGTTAGAACAGATAAAAGGAAATACTTCTTCACCCAAAGAGTGATTAACATATGGAATTCACTGCCACAGGAGGTCGTGGCAGCTGCAAGCATGGTCAGTTTCAAGAGGAAATTAGATAAACATATGGAGCAGAAGTCCACCAGTGGCTATTAGCCACAGGATATAGATGGGAACTCTCAGTCTGGGGCAGGTGATGCACTCTATTCTTGGTGCTGGAGGGGGCAGCAGTGGGAGGGCTTCTGGTGCCCTGGCCCCACTGCTGGACCTCCTGATGGCACCTGGTATATTTTGGCCGCTGTGTGACAGAGTGTTGGACTAGATGGGCCATTGGCCTGATTCAACATTGGCTTCTCTTATGTTCTTATGTTCTTATGTTCTTATGACTCCTCCCTCCTCCCATACGCTTATACGCTGCAGGGGGGTTCAAATTCACACTTCAAAATAGATCTTCAACTCACGATTCGATGCCAGTTCTTCTTTTTATTTTAAATCATGGCGCTTTCTTCACTCCTGGAAGTCGGTGGCGCTGCTAAGTCCCATTGCGGGCACGACGCAGCGGGGCCGATTGGGGCGGGGAGAAAGCCTAAATTTCCTGGCTGTCTGCCGGCAAAGAGGCTACTCCCCAAGCGCCCCCCGGTTCGGAGCCTTTGCCTAAGGCTCACTAGGGTCTTTCGCACATGCGAAGACCCCCCCTAACTGCGCGTGGGCTAACCACCTTCGGGAGCGTCTCGAAAGGTGGCCGCCATTCGCAACGCCGAAACCGAAAACCAGTTAGGTGAATGTTTCTAAATGGCAGGGAACAAGCAAATGGCCATCAAACTCCCTGGCAGCAATATGACACCTTGAAGGGGACAGAGACTTGGAAATGCCAGATAGTATCTCTTCCTGGGAAGGACAAGAAGGGGGGGAGTGACCCACAAGGGAGTGGGCAGACAGAGGAGATAAATTCCCTGGACATGAGATGAATTAGGTCTATTTTGGTTAGGTCCATTTTGGCTGATTTCATCTGAAGGAAGGCGCTATCACCCCTAGGTTCCACCATGATGGCCACATGAAACTAACAAATCGCAGCAGAGACTCCACAGTAATGGGAAACCTTTAATATGCTGTAACTTTTAAGTTTAAAGAGCCAGTCTTAGAATAAGACCAGTTAGGTATCCATAGGATTGAAAGACAGAGGACTGTGTCTTGGCACCTCTTCTTTGTATGATCCCATTGCTGTGTGGAGTATGTGTGTGGTATTTTCTTTTTCAATAAATCCTTTTTTATTTTAAATGTCAGTATTTGCTCCCTGTACCACACCGACCTCTACTGTTTGATTACACTATATAAAATGGATGCCAGGAGAAGGGAGGCAGTTGGTTGCTAGATTGCTATTTCCCTGGGATTGTACAAGTACGGTAAGCTGTCCCTCTGGTAGCAAGTCATTGGGTAGCAGCAGACGCAGGCATTAGGTGGAGCCTGTACATGGGAACGAAGCTAGAAGTGCTGGGTCCTTTGGTGGGAATTTCTGAAACTGTCCAGTTTGTGGCAGCATACCAAAAGAGAAGCAGGAGAAACCCCCTGGTGCATTACCAGGCAGCGTCTCAAAATAACCACTGAATGCCTATATGCCTTGGAGGGTTGGTACAGGGCTCCCAGGGTAGTGGGGCCATTTTGCTACAGCATATATCACCCTGAGATCAGTGCAGGAGGGACAGGATAAAAATGTAATGGATAAGTAGCACAAACATGATTGTGATGACTCCAAGTGATTCCATCCTTCAAACATTACTAGAGATGCAAAGGGTCCCGCCATAGGACAGTGGCAACCATACTATTTCCCAGTGACCCCCTATGGGTGCCACCCCGCCTGACAAATAAGGCTGCCAACTGGCCAGGGAAAAAAACTCCTGCCCCTTTAAAAGAGGTTTGATATGCAGAAATGGGCCATTGAAACTCTTCATGGCATACAGCTAAATAATACCATCCGATAACTGCAACAGATGTTAAAAGGACAGCTAGAGGGATGAGATTAAAAGCTGGCAATTCTAGGACCAATGTAGTTCCTGGCACCTCCTTGCTTCTTCCCCAGAGCATTGGTCTCCCAAAGCAAAGAGACAGTCTGGCTTTCCTTCATCACACTGCAGCAGGAAAAGATTCAGAAGAGCCTGGGAGTATCGACCAAGGAGCAGGTATTATGAAACAACTGTCTCCCATCACAGGAAGGATGCTTGCGTTGGACCCTCATAACATTTTGTGGATCTTTCCAGTGTTTTCTGAATTGAGCCGGCTCCCATGGCAGACATTTTGTGATTGCTCCCTCACCCATGGCAGCATTTTCTTTTCAGAATTTCAAAAGCAGTCAGAGGCCCAGCAAGGCCGAAGATTTCTAAAACAGATAGTCCTAAAATAGCACGATGACCATCTGAGCCTAGATGGGTTGTTGATCATGGCAGCCAACAGGCTGTGGGATTTCTTCCCCAGAGAGGTTCAGAATGCTACTTTTCTGTCCTCCTTTTTGGGGCCAAACATTTTTCTGCTCTCATTCTCCTCATACACTCAGCAGCTGCCGGGAACTAAGCCCCCAAACACCACAGGTCCCAGTTTGGATTGGGACTATGAAGTGAGGGGAGGAGGGTTTTTAGTCTCTTCCCCTGCACCACTGTCCCGACCTTAAATTGCCCCGAGGGGCATTATTTGCCCCACTAGGCTGCTGCACATATAGTGTTCAGTATACATGCAGCCCCCAATAAGGAAAACAAAGCCCCTCCCAGGCCATTTTGGACCAGAAAATTATGTGGGGGACCCGGGGAAGATGGAAACCCCTCTTTTCACCTAACACCCTATGGCACTTGGGAACTCAGCTCCATGCACAGCTGCCATGTGTCTGAGGAGAATGAACCATCTAGTGTGGCCCTAGGAAATGGGTTAAAACAGAAGTTTTGGAAAGGAGAGGGAGATGTGTGCTTAAACTGAAGTCCACTGCTATCCAAATCCTTAACATTTCAAGTTTTAGAGAGATTTTTTAAAATGGAAATATACAATATCTTTGATGGTGTTTGTGGCACTATTTGTGGTGATGGTCCTGTGGCACTACAGAGTTTATTTCAATGACTTTAATTAATCTTTCTTATTAGTAGTAGTTTGTGAGCCTTATCTGCCACAGATATTAGGCAACCAGATCCATACCTAGATAAAAATATTTCCATATTCTTAAAAAAAATCTTGGATGTAAAATTATTCTTATTCAAGTTCCATAATTTGGCTTCCTTTGGTACAGAACTTGGATTCTTTTTGGCAGAAAGTACTCACGGTATATTTATAAGCCTTTTAAAAGTTGCTCGAAGGGAGGAGATAAAGGCACAGCAGGCTGTGGGCTTCAGATAAACGGAAGCGAGCACAGATGGTGGGAAGAGTGGAAATGATGAAAAATAGAACACATGCATTTGGTAGGATTTAAGTGAAGGGAGCATGAAAAATGGAAGCAAAAAATAGTATGTCAGACTTCTGCAGGGCTTTGATTTATACTGTGTTTTGCAAAGAGTGAAAGATTCAAGGCTGCTTCCCAGGGATTTCCACCCCCCCCCTCCGATTTGCTACAATAAAAATCTGATTCTAGATATAATTATTTATTGCAGTCCCATATCCCATCCTTTCTCCAAGAAGCCAAAGGCAGAATACGTGAGAAATGTCCCATTATCCGAGCAAGGGGGAGCTTCATGGCTAAGCAGGAATTTGAATTAGCATCTTCCTGCTCCCTGAGCAATAAAAAAGGCCATGAACACAGCTGAACTATTGTGGGAAAAAGAGAGTACTTCTTCACTCAAAGGGTAGTTAACTTGTAGAATTTATTACCACCAGATGTAGTGATGACCAGTAGCTTAGGGGGCTTTAAAAGGAATTAGACCAATTCATTGAGGGTAGGTCTATCGTTAGCTATTAGATAGGTCCTCCATATTCAGAGACCTTGTAAACATCACTACTAGAGGGCATCAACAACGGTTTGGACTCGTAGGCCTTCCAGAGGCATCCGGTTGGCCACTGTGTGCTAGACCACATTGACCAATTGTCTGATCCACCACAGCTGCTCACCTTCTTAGCATGGTGGAACATTCTCATACAAAACCTGTTACCAAGCAGCTCCTTTATAAGGCATTTTTAAAGACTTAAATATGACTGCAAAGCTGGACTGTGAAATAAAGCTGTGTCAGGGACATGGACAAAACTGTAGCCATGAAGCAGTGCCCTTATACTGGACTGAAGGCATGTACCCTAGCCAAGGGGAACCTTGCGCTTAAACAGCACGCCAAGCCAGATGTGGACCCATGGACTACAAGATGCCTCTCGCTCCTGCACCTCTGCAGCTATGCCAGCGCCAGAAGGCAGACCAGCAGCCCTGACTCCTACGCACACAGAGCCAGCAGCAGATCCTAAAGGGAGCCATGATCTGCAAATAAGCCAGGAGATTCCTGTACAAACGCCATGAAGAGCTCCCTTCTCCATCATGCAGGCATTTCCTCCCCGCCCTCACATATTAACATTACCAGGTGAAGTGTGTACTCCTCTTCAGCCTAAACAAAAGGATGTGCCCAATTACACCAAAAGCAAGCCATCACGTTTTCCATCTACCCATCAAGATAACACAGCTGTCAAGCATCGGGTCGTTAATCCAAAATCACCGGTCCTGCAACCTGAACTGTTCTCTTCATTTCCTCCTTTGTCTTTCCCCATTCCTGAGAGGGGTCAGTGTTAGCCAAGCCATTGTTTCAATTGCCCAATGATTAACCCCTTTTTCTGACCCATTAACAGTTTAAGTTTCTTAATATTTCCTGGGGACCAGATGACCAGAAAGGCGCTAGCCTCAGGACACCTTCCTAACCCCACCCTATCTTGCTGGCTCCATTCTTAGTGCTGTTTGGAACCTCCCACGTGTGTTGCTTGTCAACTCACGACCCCCCTTCCCATAAATTTACCCCCTTTTTGCTGCAGAGTCAATTCATCTTGCCTGACAAGTAACGTATCATCCCCATCAATGATACTTCCTGCTAACGCAACTGTCTCTGTACCTTTCTCTCTGAATTCCTAGACCTGTATCACTTGTGTGTAAGCTTGATTTTATATTGTATGTGTGAGAGTCTCTTAGTAAAGAAATCACTGCTTTAGAAATCTAACCCCAGTGTCTATTTCTGGGCTCTGGGAAATCCAATTCCCATATACACAGGTTATTGGTCCCATAGTTAATGCCCATTGCTATTTAATATTCATAATTCCCCACAATGTGCCTATTGAAAGGTTTGCATGTAGCACTCTTTCCTGGTACATGAGGAAGGACCACCAGACTCGTAACAACAGAAAAAGGCTCTGGAGGTTGAATTATGGCTTCCCAAACCCAAAAACCTTCTGTTGTGTTCTGCTTCAGGGGGGAAGGGGAGTATGCAAACACAAGATCAAGGTGTGTTCATGAACGTCACTCGCTAACCTCCGTTCGTCATGATGTCTAAATGCAGCCAGTATCTCTGCATTGTAAGCCCAGCTCTGTGAAAACCTTCTCCGTACTGTTCTTTCAGCCAAAGTGATAACCCCTGGGGGAAGGAGGTGAGCAGAGGGGAGGAAAACCCAATTCAAGCTGTGACATCATAGATCAAGTGACTCAAGTTCTGGTAATTTCTTTTAAAATGAAAAGCTGAGGTAACACTGAGATAGGTTGAATGTGAGTCATTGGCATATAAGTTGTGTGAGGAAGGTCTTGTGGAGGGCTTTGAATGAGGACGTCATCAGACAGCAAAGGCAGACATTCCCTGTTCTAGACATTAGGGGAAGGAGGGAAAATAGGTGAGAGTGGGAGAATAAACTCAAATACTAGGCTCATTACAATATCTTCCTGACCTTGGCTTGCTTGAATTAGCAGAGTTCACCTGCAGCCTCCTCTCCCTTCCCTCATCTTCTTCCAGAATGCAGGTTGCCTCTCAACAGTAGCCTATTCAAAGATATTTCTACAACTGAACTGACCCTGTTCTGTGTGGTGTTTGTTGAGTACACATTCAGTTGCCAAGGATAGTACTTAATAGGAATGGCCTGGTTGGGAACATCAAGGATATCGTTGCTATGACAGAGTACAGATCTTGAAGACCAGGGATTTTCTCCCCTCCCTCTCCTCACCATGAACAGACATTTCTTTTCATTACCCCAAATGAGATCCTGGTTAAACTTCTAAGGTGACTTGAGCACATGTACGGACCGCAGAATCTACATGTGCTGAGCATGACTTAACAGTCTGGGCTTGGCCTCTATTCAGAAAATGTGAAAAATCATCCGAAGCAATGCGGAGCTAGAGTTGGTGTGATGACTAACTGAGGGAGGGTCCGCAGGCACTTTTCCATACCATCTGCCTCAGCCAAGCTACACAGGGTCTAACAAGATATGCACATTTCCATAACTTCCAATGTTTTTCAAATTTAATTAGCAGCTACTCAGAGGCCTGAGATGAGGATTACAAGGGGAGAGATGGTTTGTGTGGGCACAAAGTGCATCAGTGGGATGCAGAGAAACCACGAAGAAGCAACTTATATACCCTGTGGTGGTGGATGTACGTTTCCCTAGAAGGTCAGATAGCAGCCCCCTGGAGCCATTTCTGGTCATGGAAACAGTATGGTATTGTCACTGTCCTGATTCAAACTGAGCCCCCAAACACCTGATGTTTGAGAAACACTGGGAGCTGCAGAAACACATCTGGGTAGCCCCTCAGTCTTTCACTGATCATGTGTTCACCTGGCCATGAGTATTGGAGTGCTCTGCACACTTTGGGGTACTTAATGGTGAGGGATGGGCGGACATGTGAGACTCACATTCTGAGGTCTCTCCATCCCTGGCAATCCCTTCCTTTGTTTATTTATATGAGGTGCCTTGTCCTTGGAAGCCCAGTTGTAGCAACCTTATCGAGGTTGCAGGTTGGTGTTTGTAATATCCGGAAGGGGTCTGAGAACATGACTGTTATCCATCTGGATTACCTTCCTTTTTTATTCTCCTTGGCTGCTGGTCTGTGCAAAATGTTCCCTTTGTACTGAGTGCCTGTGATGAATGTGGCTTATATTGGCCCTGATTGCCAAGGCTAGCATATTGCTGACTTACTTTTTAAAAGGGCAAAACTCCATTTTGGGAGCCAGCAAACCTAAGGTCTCTTATTTGGCTATGAATCTTCTTTGTTACCAAGACCTAAGCTTTCCCGTATTCCCTTATGCTTAGTAAATAGCTGCCCATTCACCTTTAAATACTCTTAAATATCTTGAAAAGCTGCCGGGCCCCAAACTTGAAGCTGAGGGGTTCTCTCTTTGGCAATGAAATATTTCTTGCTCCTGCCCAGGTTACGATGCAAAGCAATGCCAGCAGTCTCCTTGCAGGGCTGGCTGGCCCATTAGTGGCACTTCGGTGATTGCCACAAACAGTCCTGTTGCTGCCTGCCCACAGTGCTGAGGTCTGCCCTGGGTAGTGACCCTTCCCAGCAAACAGTCTTCAGCAAGCCTACTCCTTCCCTTAGTTTGGTGTAGTGGTTAAGAGCAGCAGACTCTAAACTGGGAGAATGGGGTTTGATTCCCCACTTCTCCACATGCAGCCAGCTGGGTGACCTTGGGTCAGTCACAGTTCTCTCAGAGCTGTTCTCTCAAGAGCAGTCCTCTCAGAGCTCTCTCAGCCCCACCTACCTCACAGGGTGTCTGTTGTGGGGAGAGGAATGGAAAGGAGATCGTAAGCCGCTCTGAGACTCCAAGTGAAGGGCAGGGTATAAACCCAACTCTTCTTCATTCCATCAGTGAAGGCAAAGCTAGGGCCCATTTCTAGGGCACAATTTGCCACAGTTGGGAGGTGTGGCACTACTGCAAGCCACAGCACCCTGGGGGCAGGGTGGCAGGGAGACACCTTCCCCGCAGTGGTGGGGGGAGTAATTTGCCACAGTGTGTGGCTTGGCAAAGTCATTTCCACAGAGTGCAAAAAACCCATGGACAAGCCTCATCTCCTTGGAAATATGACAGGGGTAAGTGGGGTCCATTGAGCAAACTACAAATGAGCAAACGACGCATTATTTGGCAGCCATGTGCCCTAGAGTGACAACAGTTCCTTTACAAGTCACCATTGGGAAGGCCCCATTTACGTTCGAGAAAAAATGGGGGAAAAGAAAGGGCTTAAACCATCCCCTCCCCATTGCCCCCCTTTCCAAACTCCTCTCCCCTGCTTTTTCCCTGCTAGGTTTTGGACACAAGTTTGTAAGAAGAATAACATAAATAGGGAATGTGTTAATGGGCTACCTAACCCCTCTGGAAATGCGATAATGGCTAGTTAACAGCTGACCAAAGGGACATGTCCTATCCACATCCTGTATTTTTTTTTTTAAAAAAAAGCTTTCTGTTTTGAAACACATGGATAACTATATTCATTTTTTTGTTCTGTGTGACTTAACGATAGGGTCAGAACAGAAAGTCAAAATGGCCCCAGTGCAAGCCACGCTGAGTGGCCCCTGCAATGGGGCATGTCAACAAGGCAGGGGCCACTCAGCTTAAACCTGTCCAGGTGACCATTGCCTCTTCTCACACTACCACCACCAACCAACAACAGTGAAAGATGTGCTGACTGGCAAGCTGACACTGGTCATCAATACAACTGAAGGGGCCAAGCAGTCCTCTACAGCACTGGAAGAGCTGCCAGGGCTTGGCCCTTCTTCTCCCAGCTCCCAGCAGCCCTCTGTGATAATGACCCACCAGGAACTTTCCCAGTCAGTGAAATGCCCATTCCTTTCCCTTGCAGATTTGGGTGGGTCTTCCTGGAACAGAGGCAGGATTGCATAGGCAATTCTTTTCTGAGGGTTGGAGGAGGACTATTCTCACCTTTCCCTTCCAGAACATTCTACTGCTGTTCTTTGCTCGGTACGCCACTGATCTTTGCAAAGAACAACAGAAGTTTGTAGTTGAGTCCACCTTGTGAAACTCAGGAGCAGAACTGCTGGCAATCAGGATTCTTCATCAGCTCTTGGGATAAGGCTCTTTGCAGAAAGCGAATCAGCTATAACCCCTGCCTGCCTGCAGATCCACTCATGAAGAAGCAACTTGTGATGTAGTTCTGCCAGCAGGGGTCCCAGACTGGAAAGCAGACGTGTGTGCAGACATTGCGAAGACCATGTCAGGAAAACCAGTCTCTGTTTAATGAGAAACTTCACTCTTCTAGGACAAATACCTAAAAGTGGGACATACACGGTGACTCTGCCTGGGATTTGGTCCAATGAGCAGCAGCTTTTCCTCCGAGGAACATAGCAAACACCCAACAATCACGCCAATGTTTCAGACAGACAGCTGTCATTCACAAGGGCCGGGGTTGGACTGTGCTGCTAGCAATATGTGGGCTGTTTTTTGCTTATGAGACAGCAGTGGAGTGAGCATTCACTTCCAGACTTGCATTATGGTCCATTTGGCTGACTGAAAACAAAAGACCATGCTGTAGCCTCGTGTCTCTGAAAGAGAGGGGCCTCCTCTGTTCTAGGAGTTTGTTGCAGGGCACAGGAGGACATGGTTGAAGTAAAAATTAGAATAACAGGTAAGGCTTTTAAAGGGCCGTATCAGGGTTTTCACCTCCACGCCACCCCCATTTCATACAGTCTTAATTCCTGGGTATTTGTGCAAGAGTCAAGTACTTATCTCTAGCCCTTTTAGCAATCTATGCTATTAACAAAAGATTACCTCAGTGCCACTGACCAAGCTGTTGAGGGTTGCTCTGGACAGTCCAAAAGAAGAACCGGGCTTTGAAACCTGGGATGGCCTAATTAAATTATTGAATTTGCTGCTTGCAGACATAGTGCTGGCCAGGGACATTTGTTGGCTGAGAGTTACCAAGCTGCAGCCAAATTATGGTGACCCTGTAGGGTTTCCAAGGCAAGAGGTGAACAGAGGTGGTTTCCCATTGCCTGCCTCTGCATAGCAGCTCTGGACTTTCTCAGTGCTCTCTCATCCACGTACTAACCAGGCTGCCCCTGCTTAGCTTCTGAGATCTGGCTAGCCCCGGCCATCCCGGTTAAAAGGGGATTTGACAGTTTCATAGGGGGGAGGTATGTCAATCACTGTGAGCTGTGACTAAAGAAAAGTCCATGTTCAGAGGCAGTAAGCTTCTGAATACCAGTGTTAGGAGGCAACAGCAGGGGGCGGGTGAGGTTTTGGCCCCTATGCAAGTGATCCAGGGCAAACCTATATGGACCTCTGGCCTGGTCCAGCAGGGCACATCTTTTGATCCCCAAAGTTCTGGCTTTCTCTTCTAATTTGGGTACATGGCCCTTTTAAAAAAATGCACATAATTAAATGATCAAAGGTCGCTTTTAATAAAATATAGGTACCAATTAGATACAAAAGAGATGACAAAATAGGCAGAAATAGCATAGAAATGCGGCAAAATGCAGGATTTCTTTTGCGGAGGCCTTTCTTCACTGCACAGGGAAAGATAGAGAATCAAGCAGGGCCCTGCAAACATGCAGATTTCCAGAATGTCTCCCTTTTCGGGCCCTTTTGCCAACTCCAAGAGGGTGCCGGTCACCCTGACACGAACAGGCAATCTGGTTTTACTATACAGACATTGGGAAGCAAGGGTAGGAAGTGAAGAGCTACAATTCCTACTTTAAAAAAAATGCCCCAAATCTTGTATTTATAACAGCACTATACCTCTATGTTTCTGCACCAATCAGAGCTGGGTAAGCCAGGAATAACATCATGCACCAAGGCTGGGTATTTCTGCTTAGTAACAGATTAATTAGCATTTATATAGAGAACAATATAAGGACAGGCAAGTAGACGAGGAGAGACTCAACAAATGGGCTCCCAACGGTTGTTACGATTCAGACACCAGGAAATTAAGCAGATGTGCATCAGAGCAATCAGGATTAGCTGTCTTTGCAAGCTTTCTTGCTTTCTTCACATAGCATTTGAATTCTCCAAAATGACAGTCGGTGTGTCCAGTAAATTCAGGATCACCCTCTGGGCATCTGTGTGCTTTTTTCTCCCCCTCTGTCTGGATCTATATAATAGATGCAGCTCCATCTGTAAAACTGAAGGGTGGGGAGAAGAAGAGATCGGTGTTTGGGGGCATCATGCCTCAGCGTACAATAGAAAGAGTAGCAAAACATTTAAACAGCAAGACGGCAGAAGAGGGGAGGTTTCTGTGCAGGGTCTGTCCTGCACGGGTGGGGAGACGAGAAGACACAGGAGATGAACCTGCAGGTAAGAATCGAGACAGGGCGGGGTGGTGGTGGAATGAATTGCGGTGGCGAGGAGACAGCCCAAGACTGACAGGCCAGTTCTGGTTTGCTGATTTTGATCCAGAGGAAAACAGGAAAGAAGCTGTGTGAGCTGAATACCAAACGATGCAGCAGCTGTCTCCTGTGAAGGAAGCAATGGACTTTGCATGCAGAAGAGATGGAAGGGAAGAAGGTCAGGAAACAGTCTATACATCCAGAAGGAGGGTGGGGTGGGGTACGCGTTCACTGAGATCAGTGCTTAACAGAGTCTGGTCAGCCATGGATGGCAGCACAAAACAAGCAACCTGCCCCGATGACAAAAGCAGGACTGGTTAAAATTGTGCCACCCAGAACGGAATGCATCCTCTGACCTCAGAAACAAAGGTGACCAAGTACAAAGGCAGGGAGGAGGGGCTTCTCTTCCTCTAACAGACTGTTTGGCAGGTACTGCTTACTGTACAGGGGTGAGAAAGGCTGCTTTTGTTGTTGTTCAGTCACACAGTCGAGTCCGACTCTTTGCGACCCCATGGACCACATCACACCAGGCCCTCCTGCCTTCCGTAGTGCTCTGGAGTTTGCTCAATTTCATGTTCATTGCCCCGATAACACTGTCTAACCATCTCATCCTTTGCCGTCCCCTTCTTCTTTGACCTTCAGTCTTTCCCAGCATCAGGGTCTTCTCCAGTGAGTGCTCCCTTCTCATTTGGTGGCCAAAGTATTTGAGCTTCAGCTTCAGGATCTGGCCTTCCAGGGAACAGTCAGGGTTGATTTCTTTTAGGATTGACTGATTTGATCTCCTTGCAGTCCAAGGGACTCTCAAGAGTCTTCTCCAGGTCATGACCGTGGTATTCCTTGGTGGTCTCCCATCCAAATACTGATCAAGGGCTGGCCCTGCTTAGCTTCTGAGATCTGACAAGATCAGGCTAGCTGCAGTCTATACCTGTCCTTATTCTGAAGAGGGCTTTTATAATGGGGCCCTGAGAGGGAAAGCTGCATGGTATACGATAGCCTGTTCTCATCAGATCTTGGAAGCTAAGCAGGGTCGGTACTTGGATGGGAGACCGCCAAGGAAGACCTTGCAGAGGAAGGCAACAGCAAACCACCTCTGCTTCTCACTTGCCTTGGTAACCCCTGGGTGGGGGGGGAGGTCACCATAATTTGGCTACGACTTGACAGGACTTTATACACACACATAATAAGGCTCTATTTGCCCACATTCCTCCAGGCACATCACTGTCCCAACTGAGATTCTAGAGTTGTCCTCTTGTTTCTCAGGGTGGAACTTAATATTCTAAGGAACAAGTGGGGGACCTGCAAGGACTTGAGGAAGGATGTCATTTCCCCTTATATCCCCCTCCTTCCCGGGGTGGTCTTAGGGAACTGGCAAACAGAGCAGCTGCCTCAAGCCCTGAGCTGGGGGGATCTGATAGATTTAGAGTTAGGATAGAGAGACAGTTTGGTGTAGTGGTTAAAAGCAGCGGACTCTAATCTGGAGAACCAGGTTTTATTCCCCACTCCTCCACATGTGGCCAGCTGGGTGACCTTGGGTCAGTCCCAGTTCTCTCAGAGCTGTTCTCTCAAGAACAGTTCTCTCAGAGCTCTCTCAGCCCCACCTACTTCACAGGGTGTCTGTTGTGGGGAGAGGAAGGGAAGGAGATTGTAAGCCACTCTGAGACACCAAGTGAAGTGAAGGGTATAAATCCTTCTTCTTCTTCTTTTTCTTCCCCACATTGTGTCTAGCTTGATCTCTGGTGTGTGCAGGCAGCCCCTGGATTGACCACTAAGCAAAATAACCACATGCTTAGGGTACCAAGGAAAGATGTGATTTGCTGCTGCTGGGCAAACGGTTGGCCATTTCAGCCTCCACAGTGCCATCAAGCAGAGTTACTCCCTTCTAAGCCTGTTGATTTAAACGGAACCACCAGGGTGTAACTCTACTTAGGGCTGCACTGTTTGTCTCTGTGTAACTCTGTTTAGAAGTGGCTGTTCTTAATGCTAAAGCTGAAGCTTTACCAATCCAGTTCCCACAATGCACTGCTCCTTGTTGACCACAGTGACTACACTGCTGTACTTTTTTCCCGTCTGAATGAGGTGGAGATGCTGTTTTAGATGGGATGGAAACTTGATGACAGAAAATATTCTTTTGACTGTAGTTTATGGAGCAAAAAAACCCTACTGTAAATAACTTTTTGGATTTTTCTTAATCAATACAGTTTTTTAAAAATACAAAAATACACTAAGCAAAATAAGCACATGCTTATGGCACCAAGGGAAGGGGGGGGCACCAAAGAGGCTTTTTTGGCTTATATTGCTTACTGCTATTTAGTGTTAAATAATTTTTTAAAAAGCAAGTTTATATTTAATGCAATTGTGGGGTCTGGCCTGGGGTCTGGCTTGGAAGAATATTGAATTTTTAATCTCTTATTTCTCCGTCAGCCCTTATTGAGTCTTAATGTCTCATCAGTGAAGCAACAGAAGGGCCGAGGGGCACCATTGCTAGGCTGTGCTGAGGGTGTCAGTGGGCCTTAATCTGGCCCTGCATGCAGGAGTGGTGCAGGCACTTGCCTGCCACCGTGCCCCAGCTGGCTGCCTGGATTCTGGCACCGCCAACTGGCTCCCTGCAGCACTGAACACCGGCCAGGGGAGCCTACACCAGCCCCCAGCAGCCGAGGAACTTGCACGGTGACGTGTCTGGGCGGGGCCCCTCCCACTCTTGCTGTGGGCAGCTAATTATGAATAGCAGGGTCGTGGCCTGCTCAGGGGACTGACAGCTCCAGACTCCAGTGCACCCCTGCTAACTCCCTACTTCCCAGCCAGGAGGTGGGCCCGTGTGGCCCCTGGAGCTCCTGCACATAACAGCGACCAAGCTAGATGAGACGTTAGTGAAACAGGCTGCTTGACCAAAGAGACCCCTGTCCCGACTCATCCGGGCACCTTTCGAATATATGAAGTGGCCTTATACTAAATCAGATGGCTGCCCTATCAAGGTCACTGTTGTCTACTCTGACTGGCAGCTGCTGTCCAAGGGCTCAGGACGGAGTCTTTCACATCACTTAGTGCCTGATTCCATGAAGTGGAGATGCCAGGGACTGAGCCTTGGGCCCTCTGCATGCAAAGAGGATGATCTACCATTCAGCCATGCCTTTCCCCTCTTACTATCCCAACACAGGACTACTGTTTTTAGGGAAAGCCCCCTGCATTATTTACAATTGTTGTTCCACCCACCTGCTTTTCGCCTAGGGTTGCCGACTTCCAGGTGGTCAACCACACAAAAATGAAAATACAATGAATACAGTTGTGCAAACAAATAAGTAGACTAATTTGTCACACTGTACAAATCACACTTGAGACTACTGTCTTCTTGTACAGTTCTACTTACAACCAAAAATGATCCATATAACAAATGGTTTTGCTACCATTTGTTATAGGGATCATTTTTGGTTGTAAGTAGAACGGCATAAGAAGACAGTAGTCTCAGATGTGATTTGTACAGTGTGACAAATTAGTTGTCAGGCACTTCAGAAAATCAGTCAAACACCAGGCCTCATGAGAAGGTAGTGTTTATTATACTGCAGTTCTAAAGGCACGGTAACATTCTCTTGTCAGGAATGACCCACTCAAAGAAACATCTCTGGATATACCCTCCTGGAGTAATGCCCCCCCGCCCCCACATTCTACCAATAGCTAAGGAGCCCGCGCGCGGGAAAGCAAAAGGTGCTACATTTCCTAAAGCTGTAAATTTCCATGGCCTAGCTGTTCTCACAAGAAGAAAGAAGAAGAAAACAGCCTGGCGACTCAAGGCCATTTGGCCATCTGGAGATAACCCGGGCTGTGAATCTCTGCGTTGCCCAGGCAACTCCGGCACCTCCCCACATACCACACGATACACAGGCAGACCCTCTGGCACCTCCACCCCTCCCTTCACCCTTATGGCAGGGTTACCTGACATTAGTCTACTTATTTGTTTCTCCCACTATTACAACTGATCTCCAGCCAACAGAGATCAGTTCACCTGGAGAAAATGGCCGCTTTGGAAGGTGGACTCTGTGGCATTCTACCCCACTGAAGTCCCTCCCCCTCACAACCACCCACCCTCCTCAGGCTCCACCCCCAAACTCTCCATGTATTTCCCAACCCAGAGCTGGCAACCCTGTTTTCTCCCCATGTAGCTCTTGAGCAACATAACTGTGGGAATGCATGCTGTGTGTATTATCATAATGCCCCGGGCTTTGTCAAGAGAACGTGGTCGGAAAGCCTCTGCCCGAAGCCCTGGCTGCTAATCATAATTGACAGTCAATGTCCAGAGAGATTGTTACTTTGATTGTCCAGCAAAGCAGCTTTTTTTGTACTCATGCAGTAGGAAGCTGAGTCTTGCATTGGTCAGGGCCCCCCACCATGAAATACAACTTCCTGCAATGCCTCATTATGTAAAATACTGTGAATCTGTATCCCATCTGCTTTCACTTGCAGCAACCGCAAAGAAGGTGAAACAAGAAGCTTTAGTTAGGCAGAGTATTATTTTGCCTGATGGAAACCATTCAGAATGGAATAGGGTTGCCAGACCTCCAGTCAGGCCAGGGGATCCTCCTCCAGTCTTCAGGGCTCCAATCTGCTGCTGGCCAGCTAGCCGCCGGCAGGGGAAGCCCCACTTCTGAACAGGGACATCACTGTGCGGCATCCCTGTCACAAGGACATTACCTGGAAGTGATATCATCACGTTCATGCTGGGAGGGGGGTGTGACGCTCTAGTTTTTGGGCAAACTCTATGGTTTTGAGGGGGGGAAACCATTGAGCAACATGATGACATCACTTCTGGATGATGTTATCACAGTGCAAGCGCAAAGTGCTTGTGCAAGAACTCACAAAGCAGCCTTGAGCTCCCCTGCCGGCAGCCAGGTAGGACCTGGCAACCCTAGAATGGGAAAGTGCTGCAACACTTCCAAGGAAACGATTTGGAAGCATAAAGGGAAAGCACAGAGCTTTGTCAAGTATAGTCAACCGCAAAAGGAAATGCAAAGTTGCTTGATTAACCCAGTGCCAATAACTACTCCTTCAGATTGTCTGAAACCTACAATGGAGACTGTGGCCTGAACTAACAGTCTTTTCCTACTGAATTTGAGCAGGTGTTTCCCACCCTTTTTCAGACCTTGGGCACTTTTGGAATTCTGACGCAGCATGGTGGGCACGACCACAAAATGGCCACTACAGAATGGCTACCAAAGGAGGTGGGGCCAGCCATAGAATGGTGCTGCCACTTGCTTCAGTCTCACAGTGAAGATCCTTGTGGTGTGGCAGCTGCCGCCAAAGCAACGTTTCTAAAAATCTGTACCATCAGTCAGGAGCCTTGCTGGACAAAAGCCCCATTTGCCCCCCCCACTTCCTAAAAACACTTTTAGTGGGCACCAAGAAAGCTATTGGCAGGCACCAGGGCCCCCACGGGCACCACGCCGATGACCCCCGAACTTGTGCATGAACTCATTGCATGTAAGGCTAATAAGAACTACTGTGGCAAGCAGAACAATGGATCAGGCTGGAACTAGGAGGATCCCTCGTGTCCAAATCTCTGCTCTGTCTCAAACTTGCTGGGCTACCTTGGGCCTAACTGAGCCCACCAGGTGGCTGTGAGGACGATCTCCTGGGAGCTAATGGTGGAGAAAAGTGCAACAAACGCACACTCCCGACATTACGCATGTTGTGCTCCGTTAGGCTTCTCTGCACTTTTACACGAATCACTGCTCTGAGGAAGTCTCTGAAACAGGCAAGCAGGGAGACGCACGGTGATCACGTGAAAGTCTGGTGGCTCAGCTCTGCCGCAGCCGCCTCATCCGATGCTTGACTGCACCAGTTGGCCGGTAAAGGCGGATTGCTCTCTGAACACCTCATTTGCTCCTCTGATTATTCTGTTTAGAGCAGCCGCCGTCCTTTTACACAATGCATCCCAGGATAGCACTCCAGGAAAAAAAACAAGCCTTTCTACCTGCCAGAGTGGATGGAAATCCTGCAGCAGCTCGGCTGCCGTGACATGATTTATCTACGGTTAGACAAACAGAGGGCCAGCTGTTACCCTCTCCACATTCTAGAAGAGTCGGGAGCGTGGCTGAGAACAGAGGCATTGCATTGATTTACGTGTAAGGGGGGACACACACTTTCTATTACAGTCCCCTGCTGCTACCCAGCTGTTATGCAAACTGGATCTCGCTTTCTTTAAAGGCAGGAGTGAGAATAGGAGCTATCATTACTTTCCATGGCAGTGGTTTTCAGGATTTCTACCTTGGGAGCACTTTCTGTATTGCGGGTGAAGACAGATGCCCCATTGAAAGGACCAACCACAGCAGGCTCTTCCCTGATAGCATGGACGTGGCACTGCAGTTTGCAAACCTGGCACAGCAGAAGCAGGAACGCTGGATCTGAGCCCTGCCTCGACCTTCACCTGCCTCACCCCTCACCAGCTCCTCCTGGGAAGAGGCCGTGGCTCAGTGGAAGAGCCTCTGCTCTGCATGCAGAAGGTCCCAGGTTCAATCTCCCGCATTTCCAGTTAAAAGAAACAGGCAGTAGGTGATGTAACACAGCTCTGCCTGAGATCCAGGAAAACTGCTGCCCATCTGAGTAGACAACATAGACCGTGATGGACAAATGGTCTGATTCAGTATAAGGCAGATTCATGTGTGTTCATGTGAGACAGATGGACTACATGACCTTTTAAAGTTTCTTGTTAACAGGGCTTTTTTTGTAGAAAAAGCCCAGCAGGAACTCATTAGCATAATAGGCCACACCCAGCAGCAGAAACTCATTGGCCTATTAGGCCACACCCTGACAGCACAGCTCATTAGCATATCAGGCCACCCCCCCATGTTACCAGGAGCGTGGTCATCCAGCCACACCCACCTTTTGCTTCTTATTCTGTTTACCTTGTTTGTTGTCAAAAACCCGGGGCTTTTTTTGGAGGAGGAACTCCTTTGCATGTTAGGCCACACACCCCTCATGTAGCCAATCCTAATGAGTTTCTGGTGATGGGTGTGGCCTATTATGCTAATGAGTTCCTGCTGGGTGTGGCCAACTCGGGAGCCAGCCGGAATTCCATTCCTGTGCGTTCCTGCCCAAAAATAGCCCTGCTTGTTAAGGAACGGTGTATGTTTGCTCAATTATACATTCATCCCCTTCACTTTCTCAGCTTTCTGCCCCTCCTGCCTATTATGCAGAACTGCTCTGGGAATTCAGATAGGGGCAGGTTGGTAATATCAGCAATTTTTTCTTGGTCAAGAGTGGGTCTAGAAAGAACAGTGGGCAGTTGTTTGCAGAGCAGCAAGCCTACCTCTGCCACTCTGAAAACATGACATCCATCTTCCGTCCGACATGTTTGCCAAGGAACCCCTAAGCCTTTCTTTCACAGAACCTTTGCGTGTTGCAGAGGATTGTGGGTCATATTCTATCTGGACACACATTCCGTGTATGTGGGGCACTGGTCAGCCTTTTCGGCTCTGCATTTGAACTGAGGATATGTGTATTACAACCCATTCCCTGCAGCTCCACACAAAAGGAGAAAGCCAGAAATGACAGGCAGAACTGGCTTTGAAGCTTGTTTACCATTACTGACTTTCTCATTGAGAAACCCTTCTTAAAGTTTCTGAGGAACCCACGAGTCTCTGCAAACACAGGGGAACAACTGTTTTTTATACAGTTGTTCTTGGCACAGCATTTGGAGTGCTTCAGCACAATGTTTTGAATAGCACAGAATGTTTATGGGCCCTGATCTTCCAAAGTAGGGTTGCCAGGTTCCCCCCTTGCCAATGATGGGGAGATGTAGAGTTGCCAGTTCCAGTTTAGGAAATGCCTGGGAATTTGGAGGTGAAGCCTGGGGAGGCCAGGGACCTCAGTGAGATAAAATGCCATAGAGTCCACCATCCAAAGCTGCCATTTTCTCCAGAGGAACTGTCTCTGTAGTCTGGAGATGAGCTGTAATTTGAGGGGAGCCCCAGGTCCCACCTGGAGGCTGGCATCCTTGCCATGAGATTTTTACATGTTAGAAAATTCCTAATGGGTTGGGTTTTTTTTCATTTGCCCCCTTCCTGATAAAAAACAGAAAGACTGACACACCTGGTTAATGGAGTCTTTGAGATCCATTGACCAATCAGGGACTCAGAGGGAGACATTAAGGGCAGCTCCTGCAGTTAAGAAATGTACCTGTATGGATGGACGGCCTATAGCTGCACAGCCTGCCTGCCAACTCCTAGACTGTCTCCTGAGGACAGCAGGCAGATGAGACAGGCCTGGGGTTGCCAACCTCCAGGTGGAGCCTGGAGCTGTCCCAGAATTACAGACTACAGAGCTCAGTTGCTCTGGAGAAAACAGCTCCTTTGGAGGGTGGATTCTGTGGCATTATGCTCCACTGAACTCCCTCCCTCCCCCAAACCTTGCCCTCCCCCAGCTCCACCCCCAAATCTCCAGGAAATTCCCAACCCAGAGTTGGCAACTCTAGGGGCGGCAGTCCGAATGGGTGGGACACACTGCTCTATTCATCTTAATGGGCCAGTCTCCACCACTTAACATGCAGCTTGGGCATGTTTACTCACAACTAGCAGTGGATGCCTCCAAAAGGTAGCATCTCTATAAGGGCTTGTGACTCAGCTGGGGGTGTTCTGCAACTGATCGGGGTGTAGCAAGTAATGGGCTGAGGTCAGCTCCGACCTCTTGAAAATTTATGCCACAATAAAGCACCTTCATGCCTTTACTGCCACATACTAACACAAATGCTCCCTCTGGACAATGGTCAAATCTGCATTTGTCTTTCCCACCAGTGTCCCAGCCTTCTGACTCCATCTTCAAAAAAAGCTGTCTACATTTGCTTTCGTTTTCACACTTCAACAGTGCTAGCATACTTTTGCATGTCTGCGTATGTCTATTGCCTTCTTGTGGCGGCTCCACTGTCATTGCACCTCCACACTGCTTTAAATTAATCTTCTCCAAACAACTCTTCAAACAAGCATAGAGAAAGACAGCGTCACAGCAGCACAAAACTGATTTAAAAATGCAAATGCAGATTCGACCATTGTTTTAAATCTGCATTTCAGATTGACACCTTGTGCTGAAATCAGTCCAGGCTGATCACTTTGTTCCTCAGGAATTGTTGGTTTGTTACTAGTTGCTTCTTTTCTTGAAAGGAGGAATTCCTGCCTCCTACCTTCACCCCCATAAAAAGGTGCATTAGGTAATCTACCGATGTTTCCTGGGGGGCGGGCTTCCACCCACATTACAACAAGACAAAAAGGGTTTCCGTCTGTGTTTGTTACACGCTCACAGTAAAGGTCAAGTGACAGCATTCCACGTTGAATTGTAGCAAAACAATCCTGGCAGTGATGCCAAAAGGCATCATCAGCCATACAATGTACACAGTGAATAAGTTCCTACAGATCTGTTTGGTTTTTAGTGACTCATTAAACAAGAACACCAGAGTAGCAAGTATGGAGTGAATGGCTGAAGTTCTACGGCCACCCCTCTTTTTTAAATGACAACAGCATCTTCCTAGTGTGCAATAAATCAAATGATGGTTCTTGTCTACATGTGGCAATGATAAGAGTGTTTTCCTTCTTCTACAAGGTGTCTCTTCCTCATAGCAGAGGGCAAATCCTGGCTCCTCCCCTTAACTGGAGCAGGAGGTACTAGCCAAGGAGGTACTGACCAGAACATCATGGTCAGCTGATATTACTCCAAGTCTGTGGCAGCTGCACTGGCTCCCAATTAGTCTTCAAATCCAGGGCTATTTTTGGGCAGGAACGCACAGGAATGGAGTTCCGGCTGGCTCCTGAGTTGGCCACGCCCAGCAGGAACTCATTAGCATAATAGGCCACACCCAACAGCAGAAACTCATCAGGATTGGCTACATTAGGGGTGTGTGGCCTAACATGCAAAGGAGTTCCTGCTACAAAAAAAGCCCTGGGTTTTGACAACAAACACGGTAAACAGAATAAGAAGCAAAAGGTGGGTGTGGCTGGATGGCCACACTTCTGGTAACATGGGGTGTGTGGCCCAATATGCTAATGAGTTTCTGCTGTTGGGTATGGCCTATTATGCTAATACATTCCTGCTGGGCTTTTTCTACAAAAAAAGCCCTGTCCAGATCCAATTCAAGGTGTTGGTGTTAACCTTCAAAGCCCTCAACAGTTTGGGACCTTCATACCTACAGGACCGCCTCTCCCATTACAACCCCTCATGCTCCTTTTGGTCATCATCTAGGGGCCTCTTCCAGGTGCCTGCCCCCAGGATGGCTCGGTGAGCTGTCACCAGGGGAACATCCTTCTCAGTTGTGGTCCCTACCATGTGGAATGCACTCTCGGATGACACCTCTACCCTGCTGGACATATTTAGTTTCCACAGAGCATGCAAAGCTGAATTATTTAACTTGGCCTTTGGAGGGTAACCATGTGTTTGGGCTGTTTTAACAGTGGTATGGAGATAGCCACGTATTTTAATATTTTAGTGTTAATATTTTATATTTGTTTATGTTGTGTTTACCTCATTGGTTTTAATGTTGTAAGTCACCATGAGACCCCGTTGGGTGAGTGGCGACTAAAAAATCTAAGAAATAAATTTATAAGACTCCATTCCCCCTCTCCCAGCAGGGCAGGGCTTTGTTCAGGCTTTAAAAAGATTGGTAATGGCTATATTGCTGTAGGGCGATGATGTTATAACAGTCTATCAACAATGATAAACTACTCCAGGGGTCCCCCAGGTGGTGCCCGTGGGTGCCATGGTGTCCACTGACACCTTTTCTGGAGTCCATCAAGTGTTTTTAGGGAGTGGGTGGGGCCTGGTAGAGCTTTTGCCCAGCAAGGCTTCTGATTTGACTATTGGAGATCTGATTGGGGTGTGCAGTTTGTTTTTAAAATGAATCTACACTGTATTACCAAAGTTAGGCTGTGGCAATCATTTTGTGGCGGGCTCTGCCTCCAGCAGCAGCTATTTTGTGGCAGCCATTTTGTTGCTGAGCCCACTGTGTTGTGTTAGAATTCCAGATGTGCCTACAGGCTCAAAAAGGTTGGGGACCCCTGTACTAGTCTTTAGCTTTCATTTTTATAAAGTAGCCTGCAGCGCAATCCCTTTTAGTTGCAGAGTTATAAGCAAAAAAATGGAGTCAGCACCTTTCCCCATATAACTCTGTAATGAAAAAAGGCTGGAAAAGACCTGCATCTAATTTCATCTCAGCCTGTGTACAAATGTAATATTGACACTGTTTTCTCTCCCATGGGGTTTGCATGTTTTTCCCTTTACTTATATACTGACAACTCAAATGCTGCTCCAGTGTTGTCCCCATGCTTCTGTTAGGCTATCTGTTTTTTAACTTGTTTAAATGCCATTGTTAATATGCAGTTAAGCCCAGCTGGCTATTGAAGCAGATTGGGAAGTTAAAACAATCCAGGAGCAAGCCAGGGTAAATGACCCCCGCAGTAGTATAAACTGGCACAGCAAGGGCCACTCAGATCAAATCTAGCCAATGGCAGCAACGTACGTCAGTTAGGGTTGCCAGGCAGCAGCAGCCCACTGAGGGGGGGGCATGGGTGCTTCAGCAACAGCTTCACATCACTTCCAGGAAAAACCCAGAAGTGATGCCACAGCTCTTTAGAAAGTCACTGGAAGCTCTATGGAAAAGCCAGCATATTTGGTGAGTCCCAGAGAGGACTGATGTCACTTCTGGGTTTTCCCTGGAAGTGACATCACACCATTGGCCTGACAGCCATTTAAAAAAAATCTCTCACCATGAAAAGGCAGGCCCCAATGGAGGATTGCCACCCCTAACTTTATGGCATCACATCTGTTGGGGTTCAGGCTGGAAGTCAAGCAAGAGCACTAACCCAAGTTGTGTTGTCAAAAACCAGACTGAAGGTCATTGCACAGAATCAGTAAGTCATCAAGAAGCAGGTCCAGAGATCAGTCTGAAAAGCAAGGTCTAGAAGACTGAGGGTCATCCAAGACTTGGTCCAGAGTAGAGTATGGTCAAGAGGCAGAGTATGAAGACAGTTCAAGAAGTCACAGGAACAAGGCAGGCACCAATTCAATGGTCAGATGATATTCAGCTTGTTGCTTCCACTCCTGACTGCCTCCCATGGCTGGTTTTTATAGCCATATGCCTAAGGGTCAAGCTTACAGCCAGCTGCTTGGGAGTAATCCTGCAACTACTCAAGCACCTGGTATCAGGCCAGGAGTTATGCACTTTGCCTTCTTGTCTGCAGCTCTGTTCTCAGCCTTCATCTGTGGTGCTCTAAGGGTGTGGGTGATACTGGAGAGCTGGAAATGATCAACTGAGTTTCACCTGTTGAATAAGGGCTGGGGGGTGTCAGTGGCTCTGCACCAGCTTTTGGCTATGAACCCTGACAAGCCTGCAGCTGATCTCCCTGCTTCCAGCTTCTGCTGACTCAGAGCTGGCTACACAGGGCTCCTCTTCTCCTGAGGAGTCCTCACTGTTGCTGAGCCTGGGCTGACCCATGACAACATCCCTGCTGAGCTCCCTCCCCTCCCCAAACTCCGCCCTTCCCAGACAGCACCCCCAGATCTCCAAGAATTTCTCAAGCCAGGATTGGCAACCCTAGCCTTCAAAACAGCCCCACCTTTGCACACCACTTTCTGCAACATATATCTTAAGATGTGCATACGAACATAAGAGAAGCCAATGCTGGATCAAGTCAATGGCCTATCCAGTCCAACACTCTATCACACAGTGGCCAAAAATACCAGGTGCCATCAGGAGGTCCATCAGTGGGGCCAAGACACTAGAAGCCCTCCCACTGTTGCCCCCCCCCAGCACCAAGAATACCGAGCATCAGTTGCCCCAGACCAACAGTTCCTATCTATACCATGTGGCTAATAGCCACTGGTAGACCTCTGCTCCATATGTTGCATCTATCAATTTTCACATCTAAAGCAGCTGACTGGGCTAGAGCAACTGCAGCCAGGCATTAGAATGACCAAGCTGCCCAGTAAAATCTTACTCCGGTAGGTAACCAGTGTTTGGTTTCCAAAACCAGCCTACATCGGAACCAGCCTGACAAGTACTTCTTTGGCGCTGATCCCTGTATGCTACTAAGATCCAAATTCTTTGTCTGTGGTGCCAACTGCATTTTACACGCTTTTACAATTATTGAATGAGAATAACCTCTGGTCTGCCAGCCAAGCTCTGTCTCCTGGCTCTACCCGCAAGCCCCCCCCTTTTTTAAGTCAGACGTTTTACATCCTAATTCTGCCCATTAGAAAGACTTCATTTTGAAAGAAAACAACTCCATCAAGCAAGCAAAGGGTTTTTTTTTATCATTATGACCACCTCCTTATTCAGTTTGTTTCAGTTTTGAATTCATTCAGCCAGAAGTCCATAAACCAGCCTTAAAATAGAGCTGCCTATAAGTGTGAGGGATTAAGGAACCGCCATAAAAGGGATTATGCCCCCATTTGATTGCTGCTCATATTGGCGGTTCCTTCTGTTGACATGGCATTTGCATCGTCACCCTGACGTCTGTCGGTCTCATGAAGGATGCTGGTATAAAGAAGGTGGGTGGCTGGCCTGGAGTGGGATAGGCTTGCCATCTCTAGGTAGAGAAATTCCTGGAGATTTGGGGGTAAAGCTTTTAGAGGGCTGGCTTTGCAGAGGGGAGGGACCTCAAGGGGGTGTAATGGAGTCTCCTCTCCAAAGCAGCCATTTGCCCCAGGGGAACTGATCTCTGCAGTCTGGAGATCAGTTGTAATTCCAAGAGATTTCCAGGCCTCACATGGAGGTTGGCAACCGTATGGGGGAGTTGGGATGACCTCCAACTTCAGTCACCAATGCTATGAGTGGCCTCTATTTCAAGCCCATGGTCAGTCTATCTTGGAGAGGCAATAGCTTTGAATTGTTTTGGGGGAACCAGCAATGCAACTGGTGCGACCTGAATACCCTTGAAAGATATTTGATTAGCAGCAGCCATGGGTTGGAGCTACTGGTCCTCAAGCTGAACATCGTTTCTGCCATGAACTCACGAAGAGGATCTGGCAAGTTGCCGTCTTTCAGCTCAGCCCCCATCTGCAATATATGATAATAACAGTGATTCATCTTGCTGGAAGAATTACAAGAAAATCTATGCAAAAGGCTCTGAATGCTTGAAAGTGCTCTATGCAAATGCTAAACATTAATAATAAACCAGGAAGGGCAGTTGCCTGGACCAGAATCATTATTCTTATTTAGCAGAATATTTGTGTACGTAAAACACCATAAATGGAAATTAAGCTGGGATTTGGAAACGATCCTCTGTCAGCATGAACTGGCCAGCAGAAGAGAGCTTCATCTTGCATATAACCATGTGAGCCTCCATGTTCAGGGACAGCATACCTTTGAGTACCAGATGCTACAAGCAAACAATGGGGGAGGACAGTCATGCCTTGCTCGTGGGCTTCCTGAAAATGTGAGGTTCTCGCTAGTAGAAACAGGATGCTGGTCTAGGTTACTTCTACAGGAGGTCCAGTCCCGGTTTTTTTTGGAGGGCGGGGTTTTTCCTCTTCTTATGTTCCTATAAGAATAATTGATGGTCTGTTGGAAATATGTGTGTGTTGCAAGGTCTAAAATTCAGTCACTATACGGTTAAATGTGTTTACCTTGTGTGCTATTGTTTATACTGACCTGGAAGGGGATCTGGCACAGAGCCAATGGAGAGAAAGCCCGGGAAAATGAAGCCTATTTACTAACAATCATTGGTTAATCTATTCAGGTGATTTCCTTCTAGGGGTCAAGAAGAAGAAGAAGAAGAAGAAGAAGAAGAAGAATCTCCATTGTTGTAGACCATATGGCCAAAGTGTAAAGATGTACTCTTAGGTGTCTTTGTTGTTTTGTAGATTTCCTGTGAACCCTTCCCTTAGAAATAAAGATGTGAAGCAAAGATCCATTGCAAACTCTGAATATCTAAGTATCTTTGCCAATTTCCCCAACATTTACTACTTTGGTTTCACTGTAGATTTCCTTTTTTTCAGGCTGAGCTTATACTCAAGACAAGAGACTTGACACTGAAGAAGGAACACAGCTGCTTTGCTGACCTCACAGAACAAGATATACTCAGGCAGGATACCAGTTGCTGATTTTGTTTCAGAGGGCAGCTGTGTTGTGTAGAACAGTGAGATTCAAGTCCAAGAGCACCTTAGTGTATGGTTGCCCACTGTACCCAATATGGGCTTGGGTCCTGATTACTGTGGACCCAGGGCCGGCCCCAGGTGTCTGGGCGCCCTAGGCAGGACAGCCTGGGGCGCCCACCCCACCGGGGATTCCAACCTCCCGGTGGGGCCTGGAGCGGGCCCAGCCTTGTCCTGGGCACCTCCCGCAGCTGCAAGGCGCCCCGGGGAGAGCCGGGAACGGGGCAGCGCCGCTCTCCCGGGCCCCTCGCAGCTGCGAGGCGCCCAGAGAGAGCCGGGGAAGGGGCGGCGCTGCTCTCCCAGGCCCCTCGCAGATGCAAGGCGCCTGGGGAGAGCCGGGAACGGGGCGGCGCGGCTCTCCCGGCCCCCTCGCAGCTGCGAGGCGCCCGGGGAGAACCGGGGAAGGGGCGGCGCGGCTCTCCCGGGCCCCACGCAAGTGCGAGGCGCCCGGGGAGAGCCGGGAACGGGGCAGCGCGGCTCTCCCGGCCCCCTCGCAGCTGCGAGGCGCCCGGGGAGAGCCGGGAACGGGCGGGCTTGGAACGCTCGCCCCTTCCCTCCCAGTGGCGGCGCGGCTGGGGGGGAGAGAAGCCGCTCCGCCGCCCCTGCCTCCTCTCCCCCCCGGCTTTGGGGAGAGGGCGGGCAACCTCCACTGCCGCCTGCCACCTCCTGAGCCCCGGCGGGGCGCTCGGGGAAGCGGGGGGGCTTTTCTTGGGAGGGGCCGGGCGCGGTTTGGGGGCCCCAGGGAGGAGGGGAGGGCGACTTGCGCCCTCGGTGGGCGCTTTTCCGCGGTGGCGGCGGCAGCAGGGGGATCCTGCTGGCCGCCGCCGGCCACTTCCTCCTCCTCCTCCTCCCCCCAGGGAGGAGGGGAAGGGTGACTTGTGCCCTAGCCGGGCGCTTTTTGTGCCGGGGCACCGGTTAGGGCGGCGGTGGGGGGCTTTTGGGGGGGAGCGGGGCACCATTTGGTGCCCCTGAGGCCGGCGTGCCCTAGGCGAGCACCTAGTTCGCCCAATGGGCGATCTGGCCATGGGTTTGGGGGCCCCAGGGAGGAGGGGAGGGCGACTTGCGCCCTCGGTGGGCGCTTTCCGCGGCGGCGGCAGCAGGGGGATCTTGCTGGCCACCGCCGGCCACTTCCTCCTCCTCCCCCCCCAGGGAGGAGGGGGAGGGCGACTTGCGCCCTAGCCGGGCGCTTTTTGCGCCGGGGCACCAGTTAGGGCGGCGGTGGGGGGCTTTTGGGGGGGGAGCGGGGCGCCATTTGGCGCCCCTGAGGCCAGCGCACCCTAGGCGAGTGCCTAGTTCGCCCAATGGCGATCCGGCCATGTGTGGACCTAGGGAATGGTAACGTCTCTTTGACAATTGTAGATGTCTCCACAATGGGCCTTAAGTGGCAGGAAATGACTCTGACCAAATGTCCACTGGGGTTTGGGGGAGTGATCCCCCTCCTAGAGGAAGATTGTGTGTGTGTGTGTGTGTGTGTGTGTGTGTGTGTGTGTGTGTGTGTTAGGGTTGCCAGATCCAGCTTGGGAAATACCTGGTGATTTGGTGCATGGAGGAAGGCAGGATTTGGGGAGGGGAGGGACGTCACTGGGATATAACGCCACAGAGTCCACCTTTTGCAGCACCCATTCTGTCCAGGTGAACTGGTCCCTGCTGCCTGGGAGGAGATCTCCAGCCACCACCTGGGGGTTGGCAACCCTAGTGTGCCTCTGTTAAGAAACAGCAGGTCAGATTCCAGAGGAGACAGAAAAGTACAGGCAGACTCTGCTGTGAGTTAGCTGAAGCACTCAGGGTGTATATTCTCTCTCTGGAGATCTGATGTGGGCTGGTAAAACTGCTGCCTTGTAGGAGTGTGTCTCCACCTATATGTTTGCAAATAAATAAATATTATGAATATACCATAACCCTCCTAAATGCTTTCACTTCCAAAGGGAATCACTAACTCAGGTAAGCACTCTCCTCGGAGTCCATGTAGCAGTTACACCCTTCTAAATCTGTTGAAATAAGTGGGGGATAGAAGAGTGTAACTCTGCTTAGGATGACACTGTTAGATACAACAGCAGGGGCTCAAGGCCGTGCCCTGAACGAACAATGCACATGGAATGAACCATGCATTTTCTGCAGAAGTCTTTCTTTACAATTACAGTACATGACATTACCAGCACTTGGGTGCAAAAGTACTACGGCGTATTGCTGTCCTTATGTGGATTTGCGACTCATGTGACTAATGTGACTAATAAGAGTCGGCCATGTGACGGTTGGAAAGTTAAGACCAATCTACACGTGCAGAGAAATCACATGTCTCAGGTTTCCTAGGGCTGTATTGCTTCAGACTGCAAGTGCAGGATTTCATATTTGAAAGCTTTCTCCATATGCAATATCAACTGCAAACAGGGATGCCAGTCTCCAGGCGGGACCTGGGGATCCCCTGGAATTACAACTCATCTCTAGACTACAGAGATAATTGCCCCTGGAGAAAGTGGATGTTTTGGAGAGTGGACTCTCTAGCACGGGTGTCAAACCTCATTTGTTACGAGGGCTGGATCTGACATAAATGTCACTTTGTCAGGCTGGGCCATGTGTGCCTTAAAATGTAACATAGGGTACTGGATATATAACATTGTACGCCATTGAGGCCCCCGTCCTCCGGTTCCATTCCCAAATCGCCATGAGTTTCCCAGCATGGATCTGGCGACCCTTCACCCCGCATTCCCTTCCAGTGGCCAGAAGGGACCTGGCAACCCTATGATATGTTCAAGGCAAGGGTTCAGGCTCGCCTTCTTCTTGACCTGGTATTTTTCTACATGCAAGATATTCCTTAAAAAGGAATGCATCATTCAATCATGTGACTCTCCCTCTTATAGTCGGAATTGGTACATGCCATATCATAAAAATTCCCTGCACGTGTAGATCAGCTTGGTGATTGAGGGATACAGAAGACCTTCTCCATGTCCCATCTTAAACTGCCTCCAGCTAAAACCAATCCAGAGAGCTGATTTTGTAGCAATAAGTCAAGCTGCCTGCATGGATTATCTTTTTTTTAATACTTTCTAGTACTCCTGCAAATGGTTCTCCTGAGACAAATATCTTGGCTTCAGTTCATAGCAGTAGTCTTAAATTAGCCTAAGAAACCCAGCATTGGCACAGGCTGTTGAGTCAACAGACTATTTCAAAAGTTTAAGCTGCTTCGTATGACCTTCTGGGCTGACTCCATTTTGTGATGTTATATGTGAGTCAGTCAACTAAAAACTTCAAAGAACTGAAGGAATGATTCTCAGACTCTATAGTTAATGAGGAGAAAAGAGCAAGAGTCCAGGAGCACCTTAAAGGCTAACAAAATTTGTGGCAGGGGAGGAGCTTTCCTGAGTCACGGCTCACTTCTTCAGGTACAGCTGGATCTACATACATCTGGCTCTATAGGTTAATGAGTAAATGATTCACGAATCCTAAGGCACATCAAGCTGCTCTATATTAAGTTAGGTGGTTGGGTTTCTAATCCTAGGAATCTTTCTTGGGCTCTTCCATAACCCAGTGATCTGGCAGGACTTAAGTTGGGGAAACTTGCAAGCTTTTTCATTTCCCCACCCTGTCATTATAGGGTTTTTTGTGTATGTTGAAGAAGAGCTTTGGTCTCTTTAAATAAACTTGTGCGTGCTAGAGATGGGCACATTTATCTGTGCAGAAACAGCAATGTCTCTCCATTGACTGGTGTCACTGGTCAGCACTCTTAAAAACAGCAATCTTTTGTGTTTCAATTGGACTTGTAAGGTGCTCTGAATTTTTCATTGTGAACAGTTCATTCCTATCCCAGCCTCACCATGAGAAGCAGCATCAGCTAGGCATTTGCATAATATACTCCCTCCGTCTCCAAACATCCCAAGTTATGGCTCTCCATTGACGATCAGGAGGAAGCAAGAGTCATGGGTGAGCTGGAGAGGGGGCAGAAGAGAGGAGGAAATCTTCTTTGGCTCACATGCCCCATCCAAACCTGAGATGAGTTTTGCAGGCTGCTCCACTCACCTTGCATTGTAGGTGGGCATCACAAGTTGCTCTTCTACAGGCTTGGGAGTGCAAATCCCAGTGGTCTTGCTATTGCGTCCTAATTCTGATAGACTTATCTCACCCCACCCCATCCCTATGAAAGTCAGCGGTACTCAGGCCAAACATCTGGTGTGAGGACATCTCTAGAAGGTTGCATGGGACAGAACAGGAACATGAGGATAACAGGGTTGCAATTTGTATGCAGGGCTTGGCATACGGTAGGAGATTGTATGTGTGAGAACAGGAATGAGCTTGAAGAAAGGCATGGAAAAAAGATATAAGCAACTCTGGGAGGCGGTGGGGTGGATTCAAGGTTTTGCTAGTCCTTCAGGGCAAGAGCAGCCCTGAGCTGGATGGTCCAGGCTAGCCTAATCTGGTCAGGTCTCAGAAGCTAAATAGGGTTGGTCCTGGTTAGTAATCAGATGGGAGACCACCAAGGAATGCCTGGGGGTCTGTGCAGAGGCAGGCAATGGCAAACCATCTCTGAATGTCTCTTGCCTTGGAAACCCATGGGATCACCTCAAGTCGGCTGTGACTTGATGGCACTTTACACACACACAAACACACAGGGCAAGAGACCCCTAAAAAGAACACCCTGCTCAGTCGTTCTCATTATAATACTTTCTCTCCGATCTTCTGAGCATGGGGAGAGCTAGTGGGAAGGATCAGAAAGTGCACCAGGTTTGTGGCTTTACTTGGGGAATCTTTCAGAACCACACACAGGAGCCGTAGGATAGCTAGGCATCTCTGGCAGGTGCAGCCACTGGCCAGAACTGGGACAGAAATGCATGTGTGATGGGAAGAAAGTGGCAGATGAGACTGTCAGGTTGCCAGCCTCCAGGTGGGGCCTGGAGATACCCCAGAATTACAGTTCCTTTGGAGAGAACAGCTGTTTGGAGGATAGACTCCATGGCATTGTACCCAACTGAGGTCCCTCCCCTCCCCAAGCCCCGCCCTCCACCCCCAAATCTCCAGGAATTCTCCAACCCAGAGTTGGGAACCCTATGTGACAGGCTGTCAGGGGCTGTCAGGAAAATGTTTAGAGACGGCTCTGTATGCCATAAACATTTTTTTTTGTGAGTATGATTATACCAAGATTGTTTTCAATCCAGTTTGACAGGCAAGCAGCCATGAGTAACAGAATCTCATAAGTTTCAACACTTCCATTACTAACAGTGAAAACAAAACGCAAAGAAGCAGCCCGTTGGCGTATTTGTGTATTATCGGTGCGTACATCCGAAGACACAGAAAATGCTCTCTAACAGATAAGATAGTGTCATTTATAAATAAGCACACGTTGAATCAATCATGCACACATTTGTCCAACTGTACCCTCAGTAACCAGAGTACTAACAGACAACACCCCCCCCCCCAATGATGTGCAGCCTTTCAGTTGCATTTTTTAAAAATACATTTTATTTATTTTAAGACTGGTTTTCTTTGTGGGATCAACTATCTTTAAGCATTATGGGACAGAGATAGACTGTATATCACAGAACTGGACTATATCAAGTAACAATGAAGTGTCCGTCATGGTTAAAGGGTATGTGTGGGCATACTGCAGAGACTGAGGACATACAGGGAATCCCTTGGTACTCTGCATAGAGATACAATGCACATGGGATACCTCTTTGTGGAAACCAGACTATCAAGAGTGGGGTAGATTTTTTTTTTTTAAACAAAATTATTGTCCCTCATTGCAGTGACTTATTTTCTTCCAAATGGATGAAATGGTAGCCATTCACATACAGGGGAAACAAAGGGTTTCAAATGGGCACAGCCTCTAATGCATAAGTATAGCATAAAGAATGCCTGGCATTGCTTTGTCTCTCCCCCCCGCCCCTTGCTGGGAGTTCCCAAATCAACATGGAAACCAAGGGGCATGGGCTATTTCCTGTTTCAATATCTATGCTCATTCCCAAACTCTGCATTCAAAAACTTCAAAGCTATTTCTTATTGGTGGTTAGGATTGCCAACTCTGGGTTGGAGAATTCCTGGAGATTTGGGGGTGGAGCCTCAGAAGGGTGGGGTAATGGTTTGGGGAGGGGAGGTATCTCAGCAGAAGTCTACCCTACAAAGCAGCCATTTTCTCCGGGGGAATTGGTCTTTGTAGTCTGGAGATCAGTTGTAAACCCATGAGATCTCCAGTCCATACCTGGGGGTTGGCAACCCTACGGTAGCCAAGCCTGTAGGCATGGATGCTGGCAAACTTCTCCTATGGAACGGCACTACCCATGCTTTCTTTTGAGCCACAATGTAGCAAATTAAAACATTTTCTGGTGCATCACGACCTTAAGTAATCATTTGAGTGGAGGTTCATTTTTCTTCCAAACCCTGATGCTTTCAGACCCTGGTTTGAGTGGCAGGTTTTGTCACCCTTCAGGTCTGCCCCCTCCCAATGCCACCCTGTTACTATATCCCCTGGAACTCAGTGGGAGCCACTGAGGGGTGGTTCAGTGTCTTCCTCCGTAGCACCTGTTGCATAGCCTCACCTTAGTCTCTCGTTATTAAAGTAAATTGTATGAGATTAGGCTTTTTTGAAAAAAACATGTACCCATTATAGGGTTGTGTGTGGCATGGTGTCTCACTTAAAGGATTCCTCACCCACATTTCCCATCATATACAAGTTCACATGACAGTCGACTATAACCCAAAAAGAACCCGCTCTAGCATGTGTAGATAACAAAGGCCATGCTCAGATTAAGGACTTTTGAACTGAGACCTCCCACTGAAAGGAATCAGAAAAGATGTTTTTTACATGCCCTGTATCTCAGCTAAATTGGGCTTCGGTCAGGCTAACATGTGATTAGTCTGGCTCACATCCAGTGTCACATGTGTAATGTCGAAAATAATATCATTGCTTTCTCTCCATTCTTTCTCATAACTGTTTTTGAACACAGACACGTTCTCCTTCGACTACCCGTAAAACTTGAATCAAACAACTACATTCATCTCTTACAACAATATAAAATATTCTAATGCTTGCCACAAATGGATCATTTCCCATTTCCTTTTATTTATTAATCCAGGAAGAACCAGTCACGTGCCTATTTAACTGTACACCCACCCTGACCACCAGCCCCCCCCCCCAAGTAAAATGTCAGTTCTAAATAGCTGTGCTATTTTCATTTGCAAGAGAGGTCTTCCTTGCAGAAAAGGAGTTGCCAGAAATCATGAGATATTTCCAGATGAGATGTTTCCTTTCATTATCATTTATAAATATTATTGAATAGCCTTCCTGTAAAAGGAACCATGGAATTACCTCTTTGGGGCCAAAAAAATTTAAAAAAGAAAAAAAACAATCTTGCATGGCCTGAGGCCAGAAAGTTCTGTTCAGATTCTACAATCTCTACCGACAAAATGTACATTTACCGGCATAGCACCACCAAGGTGACTAAAGCACTAGGCTAGACGAGCAATAAGGAACAAGCATTAGTGTGCCAAGAACAATCTTGCAACTAGGTTCCCACATGTTACTGTTCGCCTATTATTTTAATGGGCCCAATTCCCTACATATGCCTGGCTTCCTCATTCGGAGCACATTGGTCAGCCTGAAAAAAAGAGAGAGAAAGAGAGAGAGAAGAAGAAACAATTTATATTTTCAAACTCTTTCAGAATCAGAGTTACGCCTTTGCCAAACTGTCCCATGTGGCTTGCTGGTGTCAGGAGGCGTTGTCTACAAAATGCCTCCATCTGGAAGTGGCCTAACAACAGTCTCCAAGAGGGGTATAACCAATGTACTCTTGAATGCCCTGCCATGAATTGCACCTGTTGGTTCTACACCCCCATGAGTGAGCCTGTTAATCTGTGCAATGTTGGCTATATTTTTACCAGCAGCTATAACTACCGATTTTAAATGTTTATAATGTAATGTTTTATTGTGTTTTAAACCTCACGGTATTGTTTAAGAAGATGTGACCCGCCCTGAGTCCACTCACGGGATGGGTGGGATACAAATACAATAAATAAATACTATTCAGACTGCCAATGCAGGTTGTAGCAGAGTCAGACTGTGACCTATTTTCTGTGCTTTGTAGTTGGGAGGACACAGCACCCTTTGATGTCAATTGAATTCTCTCCCCCCCCCCCGACTCTCTGAACCTTCAAAATTCATATGCCAACAGGGATGGTTCCTTTGGCATGCCACGTTTCTGTGTGAGGCTCAAATGTGCAACATCCACAGACACGCTGTGCATTCTGATGTGGCACAGTCCAGAGAAAGGCAAAGCATGTACTGCAGATATGGATCGGCCGTAATTTGGTAGAACTTAACAGAGGTTTGAAACTTGCCCCTCTCAGTAAATGAAGCTGCTCAGAAAACTTGTTGGCATTGCCCAGTCTTCCATTTCTTCTCAGGGAGCATCCACACAGCAGTTTTAGAGGCAGCAGATGGACTGACCTGTCCAAATGCATATCCAACCCCGCCGACTTACTTTTAGAACTGGATTTTCAGGCTAGTGCGTTAAAATGTCTGGTTCACTGTGCCAGTGCGAAACTGAGAGCTTGAGTGTGGCTATGTCCTCAGGATGCTTTCTGAAAGAAGCAAGAGCTATGTGGGCATTTCAGCGGGTGATTTTTCATTGTAAAAATGAAAACATTCTGCAGCGTGACTCAGCTGGCCCCAGCTAGTGCTAGGGATCATTTTTTAATGTCTTTCTACGGATGCCACCAGGTGAGTCTGTGCGGACCTAGAGATGCCAGGAGCATACAGATTTTTAAAATCTAGACACTCCATGGCAGATTGCCGTATCCCCTCCCCTTTCCTTCTGCCATTACAAGCAGCAGAGTCTGTGACCTTTCCGCTTTAGTGCCTTGGTTTCCACTCTCTTCTCCCTTCCTTTCATATACAGGTTTCTTCAAATCAAAAAGAAACCACCCCCTCCAGTGCAAAGGCTGTTCTGAAGTGTCTACTCTCTGCCGAGCCCAGTAGCATTATGACACAGTGAATGTCTATGCAAGAATCTATTTTAAGCAGTGCATCTTAGGGAATAAAGCACATTATATGGACATTATATATATAATCGGCTACCCATATTCAGAGGAGATAGACGTGTGCTGCATAATACCTAATATCTATTTAGACTCGCTCTTTCTCTCTCTCAAACACACACATACATAAATAGAGTTTTGAAGCTTGGATTTGCCTCTAGGACAATAATTTTTTTCCCTAAAGGGAGGGTCCATATGTCCTTATACGTTTGCAGAGCACCAATGTCAGTCTGCGACTAATAAATAACAGTCAATGAAGATGATACAGAGTGTGATGGAATTCAGTGCCGCTTTTTACCCACTGGTGCACAACAAGCAGGAGAATGGCAGTTGCCATTAGTGTCTGGCACGTTGCGGAGAGATGCTCTTTTGGGACTTGGGTGAGGCTCCTTTCCTTTACAAGCTTCACAGCACCCAATAGAAGCTGAGCAGGTTCCACATCGATTCACCCAAGTCACAGCAGAAGGGGATTAGAGGGTGTGGGGCTGGAAAGATGAAAACTCTGCCGGCAAGCAACCTAGACCTGGCCTGCTTCCTCTTCAAGGAACAGAAATCCAGGCAGCAGTCCTAAGGGAAGAGTGGCCACCAAGAGACGGACAGCAAGGACAATGGTCAGAGCATCAGACCAGGATCCTGGAGGCCCAGGTTCAATTCTCCAGTCAGCCATGATACTCACTGGATATCTTTGGGCCAGTCACTCTCTCTCAGCCTAACCTCCCTCACAGGGCTATTGTGAAGAGAAGACAGAAGGAAGGCGGAGCATTGGTGTATGCTCCCCTGAGCTCCTTGCAGGACGAGTAGGATAAAGATGAAATAAAACCATTTCTTCTCTCCTTGTCACTCTTAGGCAATGTCTACGCTACTAATTTGTGTGAGTTTTATAGCAGTTTTAACTGTCATGGTTTCCCCTGGTCACTCCTAGCAACTGTAGTTTGACAAAGTTGCACGGCTGTTAAGCCAGATGACAATTGTGCCATGGATACACCCCTGAGAGTTGCCAAGTAGAGCTGCAGGCATAGCTCACTCACAAAAAGCTCCTGTAGACTGAGTTAGAGCCAGGTCAGAGCCTGGTCTACTCTGGCTGGCAGTGACTGTCTGGGGTGTGGGCATGTTTCAGGTGGAGGTCTTCCACATCACCTAGGACCTGGTCCCTTTTAAACTGGAGATGCTGGGGATAGAACCTGGGGCCTTCTGCATGCAAAGCAGATAACTCTGCCACTGAGCCATGGCCTCTTCCTTTTCGGAATCCCTGCAGCGACAGGGGATGCAGCGATGGCTTCTCCTCCGCCTGTCTCTAGACACAACTTCCCTTCCTGTTTGCTGTGGGTCAGGATGAGAGGCCAACTGGCTCTAGCAGGCTCAAGCAGGAGAGGGAAGGATGGCGGAGAAACAAGACAGCCGACACAGCTGTTACATCTGCCTTCACTGCTGTGGAGTTATTCAAGAGACAGGCGCAGATAGTATCCAGCTTCCTAACCCCCACGGCTTCTAAAATAATACAGAAACATGCTCAGATGAAGCATCTGTTCCATGTCGCCCTCGTTGTCCTTCATTAATGTAATGGATGTAAACCCAGGTTGACGGGCAGTTCCCAAAGGGACCTATTAGCAGTACAAATTGCTAACCTGGACACCACTCCATTTGACTACCTCTAACCCTGTCCCCATCTTCTTGTGCTTAGTCTCTCAAACTTTGGCATATACTGACAGATATATTGGCACAGCAGCTATCTTTTCAGAAGCTTAGGAGCAATTTCTCTCCAGGCCAGTTTGGCCGGGGATTTGGAGGCTTTTTGTCATCTTCTAGGTGTGGAACAGGGGTCACTGGGGGTTGCGCTAGATGACCCTGGAGGTCCCTTCCAACTCTATTATTCTAAGTGGCACCTTTGAAGCCTGTGCCCCTCACCCATTTCATAGTGACCCTCCAGCTGTGAACCTCTTGGTGGGATTGGTTTGTGCCTGAACCCAGGACTTCCTTCTCTTGTAGTGAGCCATGCAAGGCAGGAGAACAAACACATGGACATGGCTTACGCTGAATCAGACTCTTGGTCTATCAAGGATGGTTCTGTGGCTGGCTGTGGCTCTTTCCAAGGTCTCAGGAACCATTCTTTCCCATCACCTACCAACTGATCCTTTAACCTGGAGATGCTTGGGACTTTCAGCATGCAAAGCGGATGCTCTACCACTGAGTCAGGGCTCCTGAACGAATGGTCATGGTGCCGTATTTAGCATTTACTGGCTCCTCCTTGGATCCACCTCTGGCCTGGCAGGCCTGCAGATGTTTCCAGGTCAGTCCTGCATTGTTGCCTGGGCAACGTGTCGTGTTTAGCTTTGTCCAGCACTCTTACCTTCCTGAATCTAGGGTTGCCAACTCCAGGTTGGGAGCTTCTGAGAGATTTGGGCCTGAGGAGGGCAAGTTCTGAGGAAGCACCTCAGTGGAATATAACGCCCTTCAAAACAACTCTTTTCTCCAGGGGAACTGATCTCTGTTGTCCAGAGGTCAGTTGCCATTCCGAAACATCTCCAGGTCCCACCTGGAGGTTGGCAGCCCTATGCATCTGCCACCTCCCTTCTTCATGCTTCCCCTCAGCTTTGATTCTGATTGGGGTAAGACTGTGCCTTGGCCTGTCCTTTCAGCCTGGTGCCAGAAACTTCCAGCCATTTTTCCTTGGGCTCTCTGGCAACACAAGGGCCTGATCCTGCAGCTCCTCATTCAGTACAAAAGCATTATTTACAGACAAGCCTGGTGCAGAAGCACTTCAGGAAGCCCACTTTTGTGTTAAGTGAATTCAGCGTGAAACACAGACCAGACTTTATGCTCCTGAGGAAGAGCATCAACTACAGTGGGTCTTATGTGTACAGGTATTTCTTAAACACACAGGTATGCTAACACACGAACTGAAATCCAAAAAGAGCGTGGGACGCCATGTTTTCCACACATGCCCTTCCCCTGCCTCTCCATGCTTCTTTCTTTCCCTCTTTCAGTTCTTCTGCTGTGACAACACCAATGAAATTTCACAGATGGGAATGGATTTGGCTGGTGCAGGAAGCTCACGGTGTCTAAGGGGGGAGGTCCCCCCTCCTCCCTGCCCTAGCTGAGCCTTCTCTGGGATTGAGACAGCAGGTCTGTGTAAATTTTGGACCTCAGGAACCTGGGGTAAGAGTCTTTTTCCATAAGGCTGTGGATTTTCCCCTGGGCCTGATCAAAGCAGGATGGCGACGGCTCTTGTATGTTCCTTCTTGTCACTTCCCGTGTCTGGAAGTCTATATTCACCTGAGAAAGAAACAGGACAGTGGTTTTATGTGACAGTTGGTTTCATACAATGTTTGGGTACCTGGTCCAATTCAGAGGCAATTTACATTTGCAGGCAAGTAGCCTCCCTGCCAGCTTCCCATGCCCCCCTGAAAACATAGGATCATGTGGTAAGAACCACACTAGCCACGAGGTCATAAGAACATAAGAACGTAAGAGAAGTCAATGTTGGACCAGGCCAATGGCCCATCCAGTCCAACATTCTGTCACACAGCGGCCAAAAATACCAGGTGCCATCAGGAGGTCCACCAGTGGAGACAGGACACTAGAAGCCCTCCCACTGTTGACCCCCCCCAAGCACCAAGAATACAGAGCATCACTTGCCCCAGAGTTCCTCTCTATACCTTGTGGCTAATAGCCACTGATGGACCTCTGCTCCATATGTTTATCTAATTCCCTCTTGAATCCATCCATGCTTGTAGCTGCCACCATCTCCTGTGGCAGTGAATTCCATGTGTTAATCACTCTTTGGGTGAAGAAGTACTTCCTTTTATCCATTCTAACTTGACCGCTCAGCAATTTCATTGAGTGCCCACGAGTTCTTATATTGTGAGAAAGGGAGAAAAGTACCTTTTCCTCTACCTGCTCTATCCCATGTCTACCTGTGACATAGATGTGGTTCTTTCCTTTGCTCCTGCCCATCCCACATGGCTCCTACATTCCAACATTACTGCAGCTTGTGTATCAAGGATATCTGAGAGCTCTGATATCTGAGAGCCAGCATGGTCTAGTGGTTAAGAGGGGCAGACTCTAATCTGGAGAACCGGGTTTGATTCCCCACTCCTCCACATGAAGCCAGCTGGGTGACCTTGGGTCAGTCACAGCGCTCTCAGAACTCTCTCAGCCCCACCTGCCTCACAGGGTGTCTGTTGTGGGGAGGGGAAGACAAGGCGATTGTAAGCCACTCCGAGACTCCTTTGGGTAGTGAAGAGAGGGATATAAAACCAACTCTTCTTCTTCTTCTGAAGTCAGCTTCCATACTGCTGGTTCCTTGTCCCCAAAAGCAACTTTCTGGGCATGGTTAGTGAAGGAAGCAGTGACTACAAAGCAGCTCCGATGCTTGTGAGTGCTGTTTAGCCTTCACTTTCCCATATGAGCAAGAGCCTATTGGTGGTGGAAAGTACTGCCAAGTTGCAGCCCCCACAGGGCTGGCTTTCCTTCCTTCCTTCCTTCCTTCCTTCCTTCCTTCCTTCCTTCCTTCCTTCCTTCCTTCCTTCCTTCCTTCCTTCCTTCCTTCCTTCCTTCCTTCCTTCCTTCCTTCCTTCCTTCCTTCCTTCCTTTCTTTCTTTCTCTCTCTCTCTCTCTCTCTCTCTCTCTCTCTCTCTCTCTTTCTTTCTTTCTTGGCCCCCGAAGAGGAATTTTTTATTGCACTTTCTAAAACTAAAATACTACATAAGAAATAAGGGAAGGGCCTACGCACTAGGGGAAAAAAGAAAAGGTACTGCTAAAAACCCAAGAATGGGTGTCATACAAACTGCTTTAACAAGATTACATATTTAAATTGCTTAAACTTCACGTTAGACCAGTGAACGTGGTCATCTTCTTCTACAGATTTCAGATCAGTAGTCTACATCTACTGTGACTTCATAAAAAACTTAAGACAATATAGTTTATACATTTTTTAGAACTTCAGTTATGATAACAAATCACTTCTTGTCCCTCTTCTTTCTCAATTTGTAGCCCACTTTGGGGGCCGCAGCCCCCAACTTAGAGTCTGATTCTTCGCCAGATGATGGCTCTGCTCCATCCCCACTCCCCTCCTTGGAACTGTCCCCTTCTTCTCCTTCTTCCCCGTCTGCTGGATGACTATGAAGGTGCAAGAATTCTCTTGCCTTCTCAACAGAGTCAATTTTCTCCTTTCCGTTGACAGACTTAAAGATGACTCCTTCGGGAAGTATCCATCTGTAGGCAATTTGCTTATTTTGTAAAAATAAGATCAGGTCTTTATATTTGTGTCTTTTTCTCCTTACTTCAAATGGAATGTCTTTTCTTCTTTGCCCTTGATTTTCAGGGTAACTCCATTAGCCGCTTTGAGAATTTGATCTCTCACTCTTCTTCTGGAGAACCTCACCGTCACTTCTCCCGGCAGATCACCCCACAGGGTTTTCAAGGCATGAGATATTCAGAGGTGGTTTGCCATTGCCTGCCTCTGCGTGGCCACCCTGGACTTCCTTGATGGTCTCCCATCTAAGTGCTAGCCAGGGCTGACCTTGCTTAGCTTTTGAGATCTGACAAGATCAGGCTAGCCTGGAGCATCCAGGTCAGGGCAGAGCCATTATTACGCCTATACATTTGGAATTCCACCGTGCTCCTCCTCCAAGGCACTGGAATTCACAAATGGAAACCCACTCAGCATGAGACTGCTGATTGAAGATTAACCTAGCAAAATGTGATAGTTTGTATAGAGCCCCTATACCATTCTTATATCTTCAAAATATCATGAAACTTTGGCTATACACAAGGGGATGCTTGCAGGTATACAGGCCTTATCTGCAAAACTTTTTGCTCTGCAGGAGGAAGGAAAACTGTTCCACAGCATTATGCACTGCAGCTGTATTACTACTGCTTTTGATAAGGGATATTCCATGCTATGACTATATGCTCCCATCATCTTAAGTGACATAGTCACACATGCACATTATGGACTACATAAATATATTCCAAGGCGGAATGAAAAGGTGTGGGAGGCCCATTTAACAGCCTCCTCTTCCTAGCTTTTCTGGCAATTTGTCAAGCTCCCTGCCCTGGCTGGCAGGATAGCTCAAATGACCAGGATAAGGAAGCACTGCTCCCTCTTCAAATGGCCCTTGTTGCCCTAAGTAACATCAACAAATAGTCAGGTCTGTCCACATGGCATTGTGAGAGCACTGTGTCTCTGGCCGGCTAGGGTCGGCTGAACAGAAGTGAAAGAGCTGTCAAAGGCCATCAAAGCAAGGCTGCCAAAGCAAGAGCAAAATGGGGGGAAACGATGGCTGTGAACATCAGCAACAGCCATGGCAAATAGGTTGGATTTAAGGTTTTCCTCAGGGCAGTTGGTCCCTTAGAAATCTGTATTTTTGAGCTTAATAGCAAACATGGAGAACACTCAGCTTAGCCAGGGCTAAATGAGGACAATTTAATGTCTGCTTCATGTGGAATCCTCGCACATATGATGCTAAAGAAGCAGTGATTTCTTTCCGTTAGTTCAACCACATGAAACTGAAGGCCCAAGAGAAAACTGTGATCAACAGAGGTGGCCTAAATGTTGTTGAATCCCTAGTCCCTTTCCACTTCCTCATTTCTAAGGTTTGTCCTGCCAAAATAAACGTGCCACACATCTACTAACCTCTCGCGGCGCTTGCACATCAATGAATTCTTCAAAAATCCTCTGGGCCTTGGAAGCCAGTTTGGCAGTTGACCGTGTCTTTTTGAACTCCTCACAGGCCAGCCAAAATTCGAGGTTCTCCTCGCTAAATTCTGTCTTCAGGAAGGCGCGAAATGCAGCCACTCCATCTGAAAAGAGAATACAGTTTGTTTATTTATGACATTTTTTGCCTGCCTTTCTCCTGATCAGGGACTCAAGAAGAGTTACAACATTAATTAAAATAACAATTAGCTCACTATACAACAATACAATTGAACACTTCAAAATCCTGGCTGCAGAGCCAAATTGCCAAAGGTTTTTTAATAAAATGTATGCCTAAACAAGTCAGCCTTGCTGATGGTTTAGAGAAGCGGGTGAAATTGACAAAGTGGGGGGCTTCCTGATGACTCGGGAAAGCCATTCCACAAAATGGGGAACTACTAAGTGAAAATGCTCTGCCCCCAGCAGTAGTTGTCTTCAGCTGCCTGCAAGATTGCATTGCCCACAAGGCCCGATCCACAGAGTGGAGCTGCCACAAAGGAGCATATCTGGAGAAACAATTCTGAGGTATGTGTGCCCTAGGTAGGTAATAACTAGCACCTTGCATTAAACTTGGAAGATGCCAGGCAGCCAGTCAAGGGTTCCCAAAACAGGTGTAATATGCACTTGTGCCTAGACCCAACTGATAACTGAACTACTGCATTTTGCACCAGCTGAGATTTCTGAACTGACTTCAAGGGTAGCCCTAAGTAGAGAATGGTACAGTAGTCTAGCCTTGTGGGCCCCAGATCAACATGGCCAAATCAGCTGAGTCCAACAGGAGGCCGAATTATAGATCAAATGAAGATTACAAAAGGGCACATCTTGCTGCTGAGTTCACCTACTTCTCTAACAACAATGTAGGATCCTATGTAGCTCCCAGACTCCTGTCTGAATCAGCCAGGTTCAACTGTGCCTCCCTGAATATGGGCAGGATAGCACCCCCTAGAATTTCAGCCTTCCCAGACATAATTCACTTCATCTTATCTAGATTCAACTTTAACCTGTTCTTCCACAGCCAACTGATTACAGCTGACAGACATCATTCTGAGGGAATAGCCTTTGGTGGCTAAGAAAGAGAGGTGCATAGTGATGACACCCAGTTTCGTAGTGACTGATGAATCAGAGATAACAATGAACCCCGAAGATCCACACAGGACAATTCCCATACTGCTGATCCCATGTCATAGAATCACAGAATCACAGAGTTGGAAGGGGCCGTACAGGACATCTAGTCCAAATCCCTGCTCAATGCAGGATCAGCCTAGAGCATCCCTGACAAGTGTTTGTCCAGATGCTGCTTAAAGACTGCCAGTGAGGGGGGGCTCACCACCTCCCTAGGCAGCCGATTCCACTGTTGCACGACTCTTACTGTATAAAAGTTTTCCCTGAGATCCAGCCAGTACCGTCCTGCCCTTAATTTAAACCCATTATTGCGAATCCTGTCCTCTGCTGTCAACAGGAACAGCTCCTTGCCCTCCTCTAAGTGACAGTCCTTCAAATACTTCAAGAGAGCAATCTTGTCCCCCCTCAACTTCCTCTTCTCCGGACTAAGCATTTCGAAGTCCCTCAGCCTTTCCTCATGGTTAAGTATGACACTTAACGTGATTTCAGATAGTGATTCAGCTTTATTCAGCAACAGCTCAAAGTCAACCAGAACAGCAAACAGCAGATCTAACAGATGACAAACAAAAAATGGAGCTTCCCTCCTTTTAAACATTCCCGGGTTAATGTAGCCACACCTATTTACAGAAAGTAACCAATGCGATTACTTGGATAAGAACCAAAAGGTTCGTTCCCTCCATGAGTGTGAGGTTCCTCCAGATTGGACGGCGATTCCTAGACCACCAATCAGAAGTGCTGGATTTCAATCCTTGTCTAGGAATGAAGCTTAACATAGGTTTTCAATGGGTGCATTACACTTCCACAGAATACATTACACTCATAGGGCTTGGTCTCCAGGCCCCCAATCATCCTTGTTACTCTTCTCTGTACCTGCTCCATTCTGTTCACATCCTTTTTGAAGTGAGGCCTCCAGAATTGCACACAATACTCCACGTGCAACCTGACCAATGCACCTGGAGTATTGTGTGCAGTTCTGGAGGCCTCACTTCAAAAGATGTGTCACGAAGAGCAATCTTCTGAACATGATCAGTGAAGAATGATTCAGACCGTTCCAAGGCATTTCTTCTCGTTCTTATTTCTATTTCTAAAAGACTGCATGATCAGTCATATCAGAGGGTGCCAACGGATCGGACAGAAACAATAAACAAGCACAGCCTTCATCCATATACAAAATCAAGATCATCCATTAGGACAACCAAAGCTGTCTCCCTCCCATGGCTAGGCCTGAAACTAAACTGGAAAGAATCAAGGACATCTGAGATCCAGAAAACCCTAGAGTTGCTCCGCTACCATACTCTCAATCACCCTACCCCAAAAAGATAAATTTCAGACAGGTCTGTAGTCTGCTACTCATTCTTATCCAAGGAAGGATTTTTTTATCAATCTGTGCATAACTTCCTGCCAGAATACGTGAGGGAGGAAACGTTATGTTGGAAGGCTGTTAAAGATACACATCACTGGTTCTCCTAACTTCCTCTGTCACGATTTTATCAGCTGGATGGGCAAGGATCAAGGCCTTCACAGCCCCTGAGATTCTGTCACAGTCACTCACAGAAACCAGTCTGAAGCTATTCATAAAAGGACCAGATGGTGCACCAGAAACCTCTACTATCTCATCTCTATAACTGGAGTCCAAGTCCAGTTGAAGGTGGGAAATCTTATCTTTGGGCACTTCTCTCTCTCCCCACTGCTATTAATGAAAAACATTTTTGCAATACTTTACTTTTCAATTGTATACACAACATTTTTTTATAAGTATTTTATTGATTTTGCAATGCTACTGGATATGGGGTAAGAAGGCTAAGTCCCTATCTCTAAATTCTATGGGAAATGGGAAAGGAAAACTAATACAATTGACACTACTGGAATGGGGGGGGGGGTAAACTATAACCCTAACTCTAAAACAACTAATGGTTAAAGGGAGGGACAGACTAACAGGTGACACGATCTGGTTACATAGTGATATAACTTTGTCACCTGAAAATACAGATCTGTCATTGCTTACACAAAGAATTAACAAAAAATAGTAAAAAGTTGCATTAGCAATCTATTCTTCAAAAACTGCAACAATTATCTTAGTTTTAGAGTCTTTTCTTCTTGCGTTTCTTTTTTCCTCGTGGTTTGGGAGCAGCTGCACCTTTCTCTGATTCCGATGTATCTGTAGAACTATTAGGTTTGTAACTGTCGCTTGATGAATCCTGTGAGTAGGATTCTTCTTCATCTTCTTCCTCCTCCTCTTCTATTTTAGATTTCTTGTCGTTGTTGTGTTGCTTAGGATTGAAGTATTGGTCTACAAACTTTTTCACCTTAGGAACAGTGTCAATGTTGAATTTTTTATCTTTAAATTTGAAACTCAATCCTTCAGGAAATGACCATCTATAAGGAATTCCTTCCTTCTGAAGAGAGAGAGTAAGATCCCTGTAGAGTCTCCTCCGCTTTCTGATTTCAAAGGGGATATCCTTCAAGATTTTTATCTCCTCATTTTTGATTTTCAAAGGTTTCCCCTGTGTAGATTTCAGCACCAGATCTCTGGTAGACCGTCTTGTAAATTTCAAACATATTTCTCCCAGGAGTTTATTTCTTTTTATAAAGTCTGGATAAATTCTGTAAGCCCAGTCCATCTCCTTCAATAAATCTTCCTGTTTGTAATCCATTATTGGAGCCAAAGTCTCTGCCAGGAGAGCTTTTAAATCTTCGTTCTTGTCTTTCGGGATCCCTTGGAAATGTAAAATGTACATGGATCTTTCCAGCTGGAGCAGTATTAACTGAGTTTTATTGGAGGATCTCTCTTTCTCCGCTTCATCCGCTCTTTTATTAATACTCTCCGTTTTTCCATCTTTTCTAATGTCTTTTCAGTCACTGAAGTCCTCTTGTTTATTTGGGACATTTGCTTCTGCAAATTATCCATTTTTATGCTAAGATTAGTCATCTGTTCCATTAGAGGGTGCAATGCATTTGCCAGTAGTGTTACTGCTGTTACTTCCTGGTTGTGGGAGGGAGCCGCTGGTTGGCTATTTCCGGTTTGCAGTTTTTTCTCCAGACCCACCTTCCACCCTCTCCCAGCCATAATATCAACGAGAAGTAAGTTTCCCAAAACAAAGTAAATGTTGACTAAATTTTTTCCGCTTCATGTTATTATGCAGTTTTCAATTTAGCTGATATTCTGATGTGTTTAGCTTAATTCAGAAAGTTTTTAAGTCCCGTTTTAAAACTGCTTTACTTTGAGTGGGGGGGAATTCTTGGGTTTCCTCCCTCCCCTACTGCTTTGCACTTAGGCGCTTCTAATTGCTACCAAGGTTCTTGTAGACGCTTTTAATCACCTGAGCTTTGCTTAATTCACGCTTTGAAGCCTTGGAAGCCTTTTAGAAGCATTTCAAAACTTTTGATCGTGTCCGCTCATCTGGCAGTCGTCTCTCGGTGCCACGTTGGCTCTGCGGCGACGGGACCTTTCGGGGAAGAAGGTGACCCTCAATTCCTTGGCCGTCGCCTTGGAAGAGGCTCTCCTCAGCTCCCCAGGCTGAGGATCTCCTACAGAGATCCTGGGAGGGTCCAAGACAAACTTGGACCCTTCCTGTCAGCCGAGTCTCGTCTCCCCCCCATCAGAGCGAGACGGGGTGCAGCCAAGCAGCAAAACGCTTAAACCGGATGTCTATACGCAACATTTTTTAAAGAATGTATTTAATGAAAAAGTCAGTCCTAGCATCTGGCGATCCTGGAAAGAAAACCTTGTCTACTGGGGAGGGGGGGGGTGCTTGCAAAATTATCATTTTATGTCCATATTGGAAAGTTCAGAAGGGTATGATTGTTATTTTAGCTAAAATACCAACAGTATTCTTATAGTTCTGAAAATTCTTCTGATAGTTAATTAAAAAACTATAATCATGCCCTTCCTGACTTTCCTCTACAAAACAATAATTTTATAAATGCCTTCCCCCAAAAGGCAGCAAGAGTTGGGAGAGAAGGTCTGTGGCACATCTGCCTCTAAATGCCAAAGAGCTTTTTTTTTTTTTTTTTAAAGGGTAGACCTGGCTTTTGGAGACTGGAAGGCAGGCTCGACTTATAGTTTACCAGAAGATGTATTAGCAAACTGTGGTGGTTTGCCTGAACTGGGAAGCAAGTGACTGCATGAGGGGGAGGGGGCAAGAGGAGGGAAGACATGGGCACGGGACTCATTTCCTACCTTACAGGAAGATCAAAAACAGTGCATGTGAACCAATCCAGTGGCTTCTAGATCAGCATAACAGAGGGTACATTGTGCTCATGCATTCATTAATTCTATTGGCAAATTGGAGCATATGAGTCACTAAGACAAGAAGGTAAAATGAGAAATTGACCTTGATGTCATGAAAAGAAGATCGCATATCTCATTCATTCCATAAAATGCAAAACTTCCGGCTTGTACAGCTTCACTGTGCTTTGGGGCTGTGCATGGAAAGAAAAGGGGGTCTGCCCTGACCTGGATAACCCAGGCAAGCCTGATCTCATCAGAACTTGGAAGCTAAGCAGGGCTGACCCTGGCAAGTACTTGGATGGGAGACCTCCAAGGAATACCAGGGCAGAGATGCAGAGGCAGGCAATAGCAAGTCTCCTCTCTGAAATGTCCAAGCCCCAGTCGGGGTCACCAGAAGTCAGCAATGACTTCCAGGCATGCGTGTGTGCGTGTGCACACACACACAGTCTAAAAAAAGGAAAGGAAAGGGAGTCTAACCCTTCAACCTCCACTCAGTTTTGCAATCTGAAGCTGACTCTCCCTCTCTGCTGTTGGCATTTTAAAGTAGAAAAGTCATGTCCTTTAAAGACACAATTTCCCCCCCCTTGGAGATGGTTGAGCCTCCTCTCCCTTCTCAGCATGGTCTTCAGGCAAACTGAGGCTGCATAACCAGAACTTGGAATTTTTTTGATGGACTGAGAATGTGTGACCTTTGCGTTGTCTCTTTGGAATCTAAAGATGTCACTCAGGGTCTTGCACAATTACCAAGATTCCATTCCCTCCCCAAAAAAGATTAGGGGATCCAGAATCAGAATTCAAACTGGAATCCAGCAACAGAAAGCACTGCCAGGGAACAACCTACGTTCTCTGGTCTTTAGTTGATCCGACAGATTATTATTGATGTCCCTCCTGGGAATTTTTGTTTTGGAATAATCGTAAACAGTTTTCCATCATGTGCCTGTTGATCATCCTGTCCCCTCCTCTTTTGCGGCTTTCCAACATCCTTTCTGCTTGCGCTGGGTTTTCTGAAAACTGAAGGCTTGCCAGAAGACGTGAGGAGCTGAGCAGAGAGTCTTATGAAAAGAGGGTACTTTCTCATGATTGATACGCTGAGAAAGACCTCTGCTTCCCCTTTGCCCCGAGAAAGCTGCCTGGAGGAGTCAGAAGGAAGGCGCAGCAGCTGGAAGCTCCAGATCCTACATGGTCTTCTGTCTGGCCTCCCGATGCTCCGTATATTCAGTGGATGTATAAAGGAAATAAATAGTGGATACAGGATTGCTGGGTGGAGCTATGACTTTCCTTTTTTTCTACTGTGCTTCTCCCTCTTCCCTTTCTCTACCCTGCAAGCTATATATGTGGCTGGTCTAGCGACCGTAATAAATTCTACTACTTCTACCCCGCAAATTTTCTCCGTCCCAAGTTTTGAAGTGAGCAATAACTCACGAAAGCTCACACACCCTGCCACAAATACTGTTAGTCTTTAAGGTGCTACTGGACTCTTGCTCTTTTCAGCTGCCACAAACAGACTAATATGGTAAAAAGTACTGAGACTTACTAGTGCTTCCAGTTCTCATACTTTATTTTCAGTGCAGAACAAGACAAACTTCCCGGCCCGCAGGCCGGCTTATATGTGCAATAAACCCCACACCCAACACACACCCCACACTCGTGATAGGCCAGAACAGTGGCTGAGAGTTCTATAGGCTTACGGCTGGGAGCCTAGCCCTCTGAGTGGCTCGGGCTAGGATCTGCTTGGCCATTGTCTCTGGAAGCAAAGCTCAGGAGCTTCGCATGACCGCATGGGGACCTTGCCTTGCACGTGGTCAGAGATGGACACATTACACACGGCTACCCAACTTGATCTCCCTCTCTACATTTTTTTTTAAAAAATCCCCTTCATAGAAACTGAAGAAAGCCATTAAGACAGGCAAAACACCCCTCTTTCTCTTTCCTTCCATAATGTAATACAAAATAGATGACCTGATGCTGGCCTGCTGTGAATTTCTCTACCCTGCAAAACAGGGTGGCCAGCAGGCTTGGAGAAAGATGTCCTGTCTCTTTAACAGAGACTTAATGTGTGGAAATGGGCAACTGATGCTTTTCAAGGTATGGAGACCTGGTTTAACCTCTGTTAAAAGGAAAGGACATTTTTTTTCTCCAGGCATCTGGCAACCCAAGTGGCAGTCAGTGAAGTAGGGGAAAGATGAGGAAATTTGTGGTGTGATCAATACTGCAGTTGGGTAATTGTACAGACTCTGGACTTCATGTTCTTAGTACCCCCCAAATCAATAGTGTCAGATATTTGGCGGTAGTGCAGTTCCCAGAATGCACTGGGAAAGGAAGTGGAAGAACAAGATGGACAAGAGTTGGGTGGTGCTCACCTGTCTCTAGGTACAGGCTCTATCTGGTGTCCTCCTTACAGAGGCAGGGTGGCTGGTCCCCCGGACTATTGCCCCTTATTCTGACCTTGAGGACCCCTTCATATGTTTTGTATTACTAGTCATTACCAACAGAGAGAGGTTAAACATGGAGCCGCTTTCTTCAGCAGAGCCACTCGTCTTCTGTAATGTCTGCTTCAGTCATCAGTCAGTCCGCTGACTTTTCCTCATCCCCTTCAACTCTTCTCTGTTGATCTCATTACTTATTATATGGCCAGTCCCCACATTACACAAAGTCCTCATTTTTGTTGGGGGCCGCCAATATGAGGACTTTATATCAGATGTATGATGGGAGATTTGTGCTTCCTAGAAGTACACTGGCCCATTTCTACTCAGCACATGGGGGGGGGGAGTGCCTTCATCCTCCCCTCCCTCAGGTTGTTTCCACAGTCTCAAACTGCCAAATTATGGCTCCGTTGTAGAATTTAAATGTAGCCACCTAAGTAACATGATTTTCGCCACAGAACCAAGAGTGGTTCCAAGGGACAGGACAAGAAGACAATGTGGTACAAGGTGGAAGCTGCCTCTCTTCACACACACCACTGTCGCAAGTAGAAAAGGGCCAGGTACATCTGGGAGGCACAAAACTCTCATCGCAATGTCTGATACAGAGTCTTCGTGTTGTCCCCTAACATGTGCAAGGACTTAGTGATATGTAGATTGGCCTCAAGAATCTCAAGTTTCATCTGCATCACTTGAAGGAGCCAATGCCTCAGAAATGCTCAGAACACTGGCCCAGCCATGGGGCGTGATGACATCACAGATAACCCGCTTCAAAAGGCAGCCTTGTAAAGCTTGAGGCAGATGGCTGTGTTTAGGAGAGCAGAAAGTGGTTTGGGAGCAGCAATACTTCCCGTAACACATTTCCCTCACCCCACTGTTGCCTCTGTAGGCTTTCGAAAACACACATGGACACAAATCCTGCATGTTCACTGAGAGTAAAATTAGAATGCCTGCACACCACAAATAGCAAACTCCCTGTCAAACCTCCTCCAGCTCTCGGGAGATGGGGGAGAACCTTATCTGTCATCAGGCCAACATTACAGAGATTCTGTAGCCACCACCAAAAGCAAGAGCCTGTTGGAAGTATTTCGTCGCCCCAAGCAAGGTACACTCATCCCCTCCTGGGACTCTAATGCCACAGGCTGAGTCCAGGCCAAGACCCTACAGAGTTGCCACAGAAGCTTGGCTTGGACCGGCCAGCAGTGGCGCAGGAGGGGATGATAGTTGCCATTCATGCCATTGATGTCTGGGAGTGAACTAAGTCCCAAGGGTGCAACCCCAAGCTGTAACTCAGGTAGCTTGGCCAGAGAACTAGTCCCTCATCCCCGCTCCGCCTAAAGGGCGGAAACCTAAACTGTATGACAATGTGACATCATCTTGCGTTCTTGCCAAACAAGTGGAGGAAGGGCAGGGAAACTTGCAACATGCTGCTATCACATCAGTAGTTCTGGCTACTACATATTAGAAGAGCGTGCTTTCAGAGGCTGCCTCCCAATCTCAATAACCGATATGATGGGAGTGCGTGTGTGTGTGTGTATGTATTAAGTGCCGTCAAGTTGCTTCCCACTTATGGCAATCCTATGAATGATTGACCTCCAAAACACCCTTTCATTAGCAGCCTTGCTCAGGTCTTGCAGACCGGGGGCCTTTGTGGCTTCCCTGATGGAGTCAATCCGTCTCATGTTGGGTCTTCCTCTTCTGCTGCTGCCTGCAACTTTTCCCAGCATTATTGTCTTTTCCAGTGACTCACATCTTCTCATACTGTGACCATAGTACGATAGCCTCAGTTTTGTCATGGGATGGGATGGGAGTCAACATGCTTATTATTCACATGCACCTGTCCCATTCAGCTATAATGTAAAGGGGGTGTGCATGTGTCTCATTTTTGTATCAAAAGAGGTAGACATCACAGGAGTTAAATCCTGCTCCTCTCTCACTACACTACTTGCTTCAGGCACTTTTTCTCCCAGCAGAGTTCTAATACTAGAAGTGAGCCAAGTTCGGGAGAAAGGTGCTTAAAAAGTGCGAGAAAGTTGGGCTGGGAAAGAGGGGAAGGTTCAGCTCCCTTCAATGCATTCCCCTTTCGCTACAAAAAGATAGATGCCTCCCCCCACCCTCCAGCTCCAATCTCCTGTCTTATATATGATCAAGACATTTTCAGGGCAATCCTATGCAGATAATTCCAGAAGAGTAGCTGTGTAAATATGCTGCAGCAAATACAGCCCATTTCTTCAGAAGCTAAACTTGGTTAGTTTTTAAGATTCCTATTTCTCCTATGCAGAGTTATTCCAGCCTAAGGAAGCTAAGCAGGGTCAGCCCTGGTTAGTACTTGGATGGGAGACCACCAAGGAAGTCTAGGGTTGCTATGCAAGGGCAAACCACCCCTGAACGTCTCTTGCCTTGAAAACCCTAGAGGAGGAGGAGGAGGAGGAGGAGAGGAAGAAGAAGAAGAAGAAGACGAGTTTTACTACTGTAATTCCTACAAAGACCAGAGACACCCTCCTATTAGATGAAAGTAATCATCCTGTGGTCTTGCATGTACCTTACACAATGTAAATCTAAAAAGTTTATTGTTAAACCTTACGTTACTTATGGTGTTTTTAAAGTTGACTGATATCATACTGTTGTTTGGTATATGTCCTGTGTTACTGCTAATGGCATTATCAACAATGTAGAACTTTATTTTTCTTGTTTTGTTCGCTTTCTAGTTCTTAAATAAAAACTTTTTTAAAAAGTGGGGGTTTTATACCCTGCTTTTCTTGACTTTAAGGAGTCTCAAAGCAACTTGTAATCACCTTCCCTTCCTCTCCCCACAACAGTCACCTTGTGAGGGAGGTGGGGCTGAGAGAGTTCAGAGAGAACTGTGACTGGTCCAAGGTCAGCCGGCAGGCTTCATGTGGAGGAGTGGGGAATCAAAACTGGTTTTCCAGGCTTGAGTCCACTGCTCTTAACCACTACACCACCCTGGCTCTCTACGGGGACTTATGGGGTCGCCATAAGGCAACTAACCATTGCTTAAAACTAGGACAGGTGTTTGACATTTCAATGACCCTGGCGCTGTTTAGACCACATATTTTGGCAGCTACACAAAGCTGATGCAATCCCAGCTTCACAAGGGACGGGGAGGGGGAAATGGGAATTTCCAATATTATCTTGTGGGAAGATGCTCAGTGTTTACAGTAATGAATGAAGGAGATGGAAAGGGAATAGCGAGAAGGGCACAGAGGTCACACACACATGAGGTGACCGGAAAAGAGCTTCCCAAGCTAGCACAAGCAAGCAGGACCCCTTCCCTCCCGCCCCGTGTCTGACCGTGGCAAAGGACAAGCTGTCCTGCCAGACACTGAACAATTGATGAGCCACGTGTCCAACCCAGGAAGGGTTGCCGCTCAGGAGATGCCACCGCTTCGTGTTTCTTCCAGCATCCTGTCAAGTAGAATCTTCATCTGTCTATTCCAGTCCATCTCTCCTGGGCATGAAATATGCAGGGAGAATGAGTCCTCACTGCCATCTCATGGTCACGTCTCTCTGCGTGTCTCTCTTTCTCTCCCTCACACCCCTTCAGACAGAAATGTACAACGCAATGCTCTGCCTGTCTACTCAGGTGTGAGTCCCCCTATATTCAGTGAAAATTACTGCCTTGTAAGAATGCACAAAACTGTGCATTCTTTGTCTCCTCGAAGCTATCCTTCCTGTACGAGTGCAGGAAAGATATCAAGCAACAGCAAGTGTACAGGGTGACTTCACACACATATATTTGCCTCTTTATGGCTGTTTATGAGAAGCAAAGCATTAACCCTCTTTCTAGGTTCTTGTATAGGTTCACAGGTCATCATAAGCAGCAGGCTTTTTCTTTAATGGCTCATTAAGCCGTCTAATAACATGAAGGGAAGGGGTGGGGTGGGGATTGAGGAAGATCTTGTTCCCAGCAAGCCAGCAGCAGTTGAGTTCCATCAGGACTAAGTTTGTCTTCCTTTTCCGGCAGTTAGTGTAAAGCTCGGGTATGGTCAGAAGCAGTGTTCCCTCTAAGCTGTGGAGTCTTGTGAGCAAAAATTCTGCTTTGTGAGTTACTGGCATTAAAGTCGTGAGCAAGCAATTTTACTACTGCATAAATTACTTTGCAAATAGAAGGGGAAGTCACAGAAATAGTGACAGACTTCATGTTCCTGGGATCCCAGATCACTGCAAATGGTGACTGCAGCCATGAAATTAAAAGACACCTGCTCCTTGGGAGGAAAGCAATGGCAAACCTAAACAGCATGATAAAAAGCAGAGACATCACCCTGCCAACATGAACTGTGGTGCTGGAGAAGACTCTTGAGAGTCCCTTGGACTGCAAGGAGATCAAATCAGTCAATCCTTAAAGAAATCACCCCTGACTGTTCCCTGGAAGGCCAGATCCTGAAGTTGAAGCTCAAATACTTTGGCCACCAAATGAGAAGGGAGCACTCACTGGAGAAGACCCTGATGCTGGGAAAGATTGAAGGTCAAAGAAGAAGGGGACGGCAAAGGATGAGATGGTTAGACAGTGTCATCGATGCAATGAACATGAACCTAAGCAAACTTCAGAGGACAGTGGAAGACAGGAGGGCCTGTCGTGATCTGGTCCATGGGGTCGCGAAGAGTTGGACTCGACTGTGTGATTGAGCAACAAAAAAATTACTTTGCTTTGGAACCATCCTTCCTGAGCTAAGACAAAAACCTGTGAGCCAGAGGCTAAAAACGATGAGCTCGCTCACACTAACTCAGCTTAGAGGGAACACTGGTCAGAAGAGCAAGCTGAAATGGAAAGGAGCAAGTGCTCTTTGGCGCAGAGTACCTCTGGATGAACCAGCAATTTGTTCTCAGCTCTCTCAAGTCTTCTTATTGTTGTTTTTTGTCTTAGCTGTATTATGTCATTTTGGGTCCCCTTAGGGAGAAAAGTGGAATCTAAATAAATGGATGATTTTATAAAATCAGTGGGTTCTTAGCTTATGGTACTCTGACATGGTAATGTGGTATTGGAGGAGAGTTTTATGGATGCCGTGGACTATCGAAAAGATAAATAAGTGGTTTCTAGATCAAATGAAGCCTGAACTCTCCCTAGAAGCTAAAATGACAAAACTGAGGATCTTGTATTTTGGTCACGTTATGAGAAGACAAGAGTCACTGGAAAAGACAAGAATGCTGGGAAAAGTTGAAGGCAGCAGGAAAAGGGGAAGACCCACCCAATATGAGATGGATTGACTTAATAAAGGAAGCCACGGCCCTTGGTTTGCAAGACCTGAGCGAGGCTGTGAACGAGAAGGTGTTTTGGAGGTCATTAATTCATAGCGTCACAGTTAAGTCCCAAGTGACTTGTCAGCACTTCACACACACACACATTATGACTGGCGCACAGCAATCCAGCAACCTTTGAGTAACTTTTTCCCACCATGGAGAACAATGGAGGGAATAGGGGCAACCTGTTTTGGGACCCATAGAATTAGACCCCCTGGTCCAATGTTCTTGAAACTTGGTGGGTATCTTGGGGAGAGGCTCCATCAGCTACCCTGTGAGTTTGTAGCTTCTCCCTCAAACCCCTCCCCTCCAGCCCCCAGAATATACCCTATGTTTTCACCATTGACTTCAATGGTCCATAGGATATAATGGGGCTGAATTGCCGCAGAATTTCTTTCATTCCCTCCTTTCCTTCTCTCTTTTACCTCCTTCCCTCCTTCTTCTCTTCTCTCTTTCTTTCTTTCCCACCTTCTTCTCTTCTCTTTTTTCCTCCTTTCCCTGTTTCCCTCCTTCTTCCCTCTCTTTCTTTCCCTCCTTCTTTCCTTCTCTTTCTTTCCCTCTACTCTCTCTCTTTCCTTCCCTCTTTCCTCCTTCTGTGGCCCAACTCTAGTGAGAAGGAGTTTAAACTTTAAACCCCTTCTCTCTTAGCTCCCCCACCAAGACTAGCTGGGAAGGGAAGGGAAGGCTTTTGAAGATGCCTCCCCCCTTTTGCTTCCCCTTCTGACATCACTTTCGGTGATGTCAGGGGGCGTGGCATATGCTAATAGCACATTAGCATACCATATGCTAATGAGTTCCTGCAGCTGTTTTTCTACGAAAAGACCCCTGTCTCCTAGTAATACTAATCAAATCCATTAAAACTTTCTACCTCCATCAAATCTTTCTACCTCCAAATCTTTCTACATCCATCAGATCTTTCTGCCTCCATCCCATGATCTCTCTCTTTGGTTTGCAACTTCCAGGTGGAGCCTGGAGATATTCTGGAATTGCAGCTGATCTCAAGATGACAGAGTTCAGTTTCCCTGGAGAAATGCCTGTTTGGAGGGTGGACTCTGGAAGGGGGCATTATACCTGTTAAGGCCCTCCCCTTCCCTGCGCTCCAGCTCAAAATCTCCAGGAATCTTCCAACCTGGAGATGGCAACCCTACCCATGAGAGAGGCATTTTGTGAAAATCACAGGCAGGGAGGCTATCTAAGCCCAATGCAGCAACCTTTTCCCCTTGTTGTTCTAACTGAATTTCTCTGCAAACTCACAGGGCCATTTTTTTTAAAGAGTTCACCCCAGGAGATGTAAATGTATGTTTGAACTCAACGCAGCTCCAGCTTGGTCTCATTTCTTTGAAAATGTTACATCTGCTGATGCCACATCTCATAGCAGCATATTCCATAAGTTAATTATAAGAAAATATGCCTGAGGAAGCGGCTCCCAATGGTATAGAATATTTAATTACTAACGGTTTGCGGACAACGTACCATTTTTTTTCTAGGCTCAGGAGATGGTACAAACAACCGAGTGATTGTATAAGCATGTGATGGTTTTTGAAAAAGCCAGTTCTAGGGCAGCAAATAGATCTATTGCAACACAAGTGTTAGGTAAGGAAATATGAAACAGCGCTGACTTCACTCCCCCTCCACCTCCAGTTATGACTAAAATAGGTTTTGCTTAAGCCTTAAGGGAAGGTGACTGGATGTAAAATCTCTTGTTTGTCTATGCCTATCTCATAGCTTCATGACCTGAAAAAAAGACTTTTAATCTCTGCTTTCCACAGCGTTTCTTTACCAATATAGACTGGGTGGCTTTTCTGAATAATACTTGGAATTGTGCTACCTTTGACCACCGTAATGTTGCCTCATCATGGCGATCTCTACGATGATATAGCCATATCAGTGACTGTGTGGGGTCTCCTCGCACAGATGTTTTCCTGGAGTTTGAGGGCCAACCTGCCACGGTTCTGCTTCAAGATTCCTCACATCCTCATTTTCCATTTGTTGTCTTTCAGAGATTTCCTTGTGCTTTCTGAAATCACCTTTGCTTTCTCAAATCACCGATTTGAGAAAGTGCAGCGAAGCAATGAAGGAAACATATAAAGGCAACACATTTTTTAAAATGAGGTCAGGAGGAAGCCTGGAGTAAAACAGCTGCTGTTTAGCAGCCAAACTATGGGAAAACCTCTGTGTAAAAAGATTGTCAGGGTCCCATGCCCCTGTAACAGTAGCTATTGCATATTTTTCCTGCTGATTTTCAAGCACTCTCTAACCACCAGTGAACTCTCTCTGGTAAAAGTTATTTTGACCTTTGACATTTAATTGAAACAATTAATGAAAAGTTAGATTAATTGCTTTTTAATAGAGGTTAAGAGTTGAGATTGGCCTTCTTATCTTACTATATCAGATCTAACTCATATGTACTTCCTGACTGGCTCATTTGCATTTGTGCTGATTATCTCATATTTGGCCAAGAACCAATCAGTCATCTAGATAATAATCTCATGATTATGACAGAACAAATTTGGAAAAAGATAAAATTGGTATTTTTCTATAAATATAAGTAAGCAAATCAGGTTTCTCTCGATGGAATTCTCAGAAGAACATTAGGTGAGATTTCAGGGTGTCTGTGACTTGGTTTTTTTATCTATATATCTAATTCTCAATAGTCCTCTCTGCCCATGGATACTTATTTCCACAGACAGGGGGCACACTCTTCCCCAACAGCTTTTTCACAGACTCAGGGGACTCTGTGGCTCTGCAGAAAAATCCTTGGAGAGGGTTGAATTCCCCCCCAATACCTTTTGAAATGGCCTCCACAGGGACCTACTCCAGGCCTCACTGCATGGACAGTGAGAGATAGACTGAGATAGCCAAAGGGGGGGCAAAAAGCAGAACAGGAACTCGGATTGGGAAGGATTCCTCCTTCAGTATGAATGGCTAAATAGCAAGGGGTTAGGAGCCTGGCCTGGGACTAGGATTGTCAAATCCAGGTTGGAGAATTCCTGGAGATTCTGTGGTAAAGTCTGAGGAGTGCAGAGTCTGGGGAGGGGCGAGGCCTCAGTTAGATATAATGCCACAGAGTCCACCCTCTGTTGTCTGGAGTTCAGTTGTAATTCTAGGGGATCTATGAAAGTCAGTGTAGTATAATGGTCAGAAGTTCAGAGCAGGGTTTGTGAGACCCAGGTTTAGATCCCCATCTTGCTGTGGAAGCTCACTGGGTGATTTTGGACCAGTAACATACTTTCACCCCAACCTACCTCATAGGTTTGTTGTGTGGATGAAAAGGAGGAGAGAATAATGTAAACTGCTTTAGTCTCCATTGGGGAGAAAGACCATAGTTTTCCTCGGAAGAAGCTACAGGGGGAAAGGAGATGGAAAGCTGAAGACAGAGGGGTAGATAAACATAGGGTGCCTGTTGGGTGGGAAGGAGATAGGGATGCCAACTCCAGGTTGGGAAATTCCTGGATATTTGAGGGGTGGAGCCTAGGTATGGTGGGGATTGAAGTGGGGAGGGACTTCAGAGAGACATAATACCATATACTCCACCCTCCAAAGCAGTCATTTCCTCTAGGGAGACTAATGTTGCCAACCTCCTGGTGAGGGTTGGAGATCTCCTGGAATTACAATAGATCTCCAGATGATAGATCAGTTCCCCTGGAGAAAATGGCTGCTTTGAAGAGTGGAGTTTATGGTATTATTCCCTGCTGAGGTAACTTCCAAGCTCAAACCTCATCCTCCCAAGGCTCCACCCCTAAATCTCCAGGAATTTCCCAACATGGAGCTGGCAGCCCTGAGAGGAACTGATCTGTGTATTTGGGCAATCCATTGTGATTCCTGGAGAGTGGCTGCTGCCACTGCAGCTGTGGGAGGGAGGAAGTAGTTGGGAGGCCAGGAGAGTGACAGAGGTAGAAAGAGTGATGGGGTGGGGGCAGAAAAGAAGTGACAGGCATGGAGGGGAGAGAGAGAAAGAGTAAGAAAAGGGGTGGCAGGAAGGAGAAAGAGTGTGAGAGAAGTAGGGAGAGACAGGAAGAAGCAGAGGTAGGGGGAATAGGATAGGCGCTCCCACAAGTTTCTTGCGGGTCCCCACTTGTAATCCCTAAAAGAAGTGAGACAAAAACTTGAAACCGGGTTTGCTTTTTAACTATTACTCCCTATAATATGATTAACCAGTAATAGGAATTTTGGTAATTTTAGTACTTATTTTTACAGTAATTGTACGGTTAAATTTTACATGCCTGTATTTCCTAATGTGTTGCATAATCAAGAAAATTATTTCTTTTCTCAATAAAATAAAAAAGTCTCAGTAAGGTTTTCAGTCTGGTGTGCTGTCTATAGTTCAAAGAATCAAAACCACTCCTTACTTACTTGTATTTTCAGGTGCAAAAGTTAATAATCACCCTTTAATATCTGATTTGACACCTGGATTTGATCTGACATCTGATCTCTCCGTTTTTACATAGCATTTTATGATTTTATTCTGTGTAAACTGTCACTTTAAAATTGTTTTAATTGTATTATATTAATTGATATAAACCACCCGTTTACAGGGAGGGTGGTATATAAATCAAATAAATAAATAAATCCTGGAGAACTCTGCTGCTAAGCATTCTGCATAGCGTGTGTGTTAAGTGGGGTCAAGTCCTTCTGACTCATGGGGACCCTGCGAATTAACTACGAAATGTTTCATCATTAACAACCTTGCTCAGGTCTTCAGAACTGAGGGCCATAGCTTTCTTTATTGAGTCAATCCATCTCATGTTGGGCCTTCCTCTTTTCCTCCTGCTTTCAACTTTTCCAAGCTTCACTATCTTCTCCACTGACTCTTGTCTTCTCATCATATCACCATAGTACAATAGCCTCAGCTGAATCATTTTAGCTTCCAGGGAGAATTCAGACTTGAATTGATCTAGAACCCACACCACAGTACCCATAAAACTCTCCTCCAACACCACGTTTCAAATGAATCAACTTTCTTCCTGTCAGCTTTCTTTACTGTCCAACCTTCACACCCATACATAGTAATGGGCAGGGGCAGGGGTCTTTTGGGGGGGGAGCGCACCGGAGCACAGCTCCGGGAGCTCAGGAGCCAAGCCCCGCCCCCAGCGGCATCCCGGAGAGTCTTTTAGGCAGCCGAATGTCAATTTCAGCTCCATTATATCCTATGGGCCATTGAAGTCAATGGTGAAAATATAGGGTATATTCTGGGGGCTGGAGGGGAGGGGGTTTGAAGGAGAGGTTCCAAACTCACAGGGTAGCTGATGGAGCCTCTCCCCAAGATACCCACCAAGTTTCAAGAACATTGGATCAGGGGGTCCAGTTCTATGGGCCCCTAAACAGGTTGCCCCTATTCCCTCCATTGTTCTCTACAGTGGGAAAAAAATAACTTTTTTCCCACCATAGAGAACAATGGAGGGAATGGGGGCAGCCTGTTTGGGGGCCCATAGAATTGGACCCCCTGATCCAATGTTCTTGAAACTTGGTGGGTATCTTGGGGAGAGGCTCCATCAGCTACCCTGTGAGTTTGGAGCCTCTCCCTCAAACCACCTCCCCTCCAGCCCCCAGAATATACCCTATGTTTTCACCATTGACTTCAAAGGCCCATAGGATATAATGGGGCCGAATCGCCGCCAAATTTCTTTCATTCCCTCCTTTCCTTCTCTTTTCCTCTTTCCCTCCTTCTTCTCTTCTCTCTTTCTTTCTTACCTTCTTCCCTTCTCTTTTTTCCTCCTTTCCCTGTTTCCCTCCTTCTTCCCTCCCCTTTCCTTCTCTTTCTTTCCCTCTTTCCTTCCTTCTTTCCTTCTCTCTACTCTTTCTCTTTCCTTCCCTCTTTCCTTCTTCTGTGGCTCAACTCTCATGAGAAGGAGTTTAAACTTTAAACCCCTTCTCTCTTAGCTCCCCCACCCAGGCCAGCTGGGGAAGGGAAGGGGAGGCTTTTGAAGATGCCTCCCCCCCTTTTGCTTCCCCTTCTGACATCACTTCCGGTGATGTCAGGGGGCGTGACATATGCTAATAGCCTAATAGCTCATTAGCATACCATATGCCAATGAGCTCCTGCAGCTGTTTTTCTACGAAAAGACCCCTGGTAATGGGGAATACTATGGTATGAATGATCTTCATCTTGGTCACCAAGGACACATCCTTACACTTAAGAATCTTTTCTAGCTCCTTCATGGCTGCCGTTCCCAGTCTCAATTTCCTTCTGATTTCTTGGTTGCCTTCTCCCCTTTGGTTAATGATGGAGCCAAGGAACAGAAAATCTTGAACAATTTCCATTTCTTAACCGTGAGCCTTAAAGCTGTGTAATTACCCAGTAGTCATTACTTTTGTTTTCATCATGTTCAGCTGTAATCCTGTTTTGGCACTCTCTCCTTTCACCTTCATTAGGAATCATTTCAAGTCTTCACTGTTTTCTACCAGTAATGTGGTGTCATCTGCATATCTCAAATTGTTAATGTTCCTTCCACCAATTTTCACTCCATCTTCATCTAAATCTAATCCAGTTTGCATAGGCAAAGCCTTTTAAAATTGTTTAGTCCAGATCCTCTAACTGGATGCGGGAGAGAACTTCTTGTTAGAATCCTACTGGACAGTATCCATAACATCAAACAAAACAGCCCTCCTTAGATTTTTAGAAACTTTTTGATGAGATTATTTTAATGTGCATGCCTTTTCATTATCTTCAGAGAATGGTAATTCCTCCCCATTAAAAGGGCATATAAGTTCTCCCACACTGGATTGGTCTAAAAGTGGGGTCCCTCATTCTTTTTTTGAGCCTGTGGGCACATTTGGAATCCTGACAGAGGGTAGTAGATGCAATCACAAAATGGCTGCCACAGGAAACAGATCCAAGCACAAAATATCAGGGAGTGAGGTTAGACATAACTCTAACATTAACTCTTCGATATTTCAGGCAGAAGCTCTGCTTAACAGAACTGTTCAAATAAACATATTGTTCAAAAGTATTTTCTTGCTCACACACAACTTACCTTCAGTCACACAGTGAAAATCCTGGTATTGTGGTGGCAGTGTTGCCAAACCAATGTTTTGTTTTTAATCTACACAGTCAATCAAATTTCCAGAGGCCAATCAGAATCCTGCTGGGTAAGAGCACCACTGGGCCCTGCACACTATCTAAAAACAGTTGGCAAACCTCAGGAAAAGTGTCAGTGGTTCCCACTGGAAACAGGATTGCCAGGTCCCCCTGGCCATGAGCAGAGGATGGGGGAGAGAGGGGGCCAGATCCAGTTTGGGGAACTCCTGGAGATTTGGTGATGCAGCATGGGAGGACAAGGACTTGAGAGGGGTACAGTCCCTTACAGTCCACCCTCAAAAACATCCATTTTATCCAGGTGAACTGATCTCTAGTCTGGAGATGAGTTGTAATTTCAGGGGGATCCTCAGGTCCCACCTGGATGCTGTCATCCCTAGCTGGGGACCCCTGGCTTATAGGCATGAAACCATATGAAGTCACCATAAGTGGAATTCACATGTGCCACTTAAGTCTTCATCCTTCTTTCCATTGTTGTTGTTGTTGTGCATGTGTGAACAACAGGAAGGCAGTTCTATCTAAATGCACCAATATCAGCTTTGTGGCATGTGAAAAACAACCAGTTTTAAATAAGCCTGTAGCAGATTTCTAAGTCGATTAATGCTCAGGCAAGCAGGTTGATTTCTCATCACATTTCAACCACCCTGAACTTTATAAAGGATTTGTTATTTCAGACGTGCACTATGAGATCATAGTCTGGTCTTAGCAATTCTGAGGGACAGTGGCACTGCAAAGCTTCAAGATTAGCTCTTAGGGCCAAACTAGTACAGATGATGTCCCTGTGTTTACCATGGGGACACCACCACCGTTTTAAAGTTATTGAAAAATGTAGTGAGATATTAGACTTGCTGTGCAGTGGCCAGAGGAGTTCTTGTTCCCCCCAGCCATGATTTTTCAAGTGCTGAAAATGTTGGGGGGGTGTGTGTGGCCATTTTAGCACTTGGAAAGGTGCAGGGCATGGGAATGAGAGCATCAGCTCACAGGCCCTCACGGAATTTTAAAATCACTTTTAAACGGTGGCAGCATCCCCGTGGCAGACATGAAGATGCCGTCACTTCTAGTCTGCCCCCTGGTCTTGCTACTCAGTATCCTTTAAATCCTACAAGGCTTTCTTGCACCTTGCAGCCCTAACCCACCACTTAATTGTCACATTTTTTAAAAAAAATACACAGTATATAAAAGATGCATGCTCCGGGGCAGGAGAAGGGTGTGCACAGCTGATAAATTATTATTTTCTTTTTTAAAGAAAAATTGGTGATGAAGTGGTAGGCTAGTGCTGCAATGAAGAAGAAAGCCCCGATGTACATGGCACATGGTTATTTCTCCTACAGTGAATCTCCACCCTGTCCTTTGTGTGCCTTTCTGGTAAGGGGTGTCATTAGCAAGACAATACTTACTCCCAGCTAAAACGTACTGTGGCTTATGAAAAACCATCGCTACAAAGCATATTAAGTAACAGCAGAAACCTGAGTATCCCTAGGGTGATGCATTAGTAGAACAGAACAATATTTGCCAGAACTGTGCTGGGATAATTGATCGGTTCTAAGTGGCAGAAAGAACGCTGATTATATGGTGTGGGAGATTTATATAAAAGTTCATATGGAAATTATAGATCGTGGGTTTTCTTTCCTGCTATAAATTATATTGTTTGGCAACTGAGATAAATGGCTTTTTCTTACAGAGTACTGCTGTGGGTGGAGATCTGCGGATCTAGAATTCCCAGTTTCCATTTATTTTAATTAACTTGTTAGTCAGCTTTAAAAATATCAAAGCTGGTGAACCTGGGATCTAAGGAGAATTAGAAATTGGGAGAATTTCAAACTCATTCAGCTCTCTATTTTGGCCTGTTTTTTCCCAGTGGTGTCACCTTGCCTTTGAAATGTCATTCCCTTTGAGTAGGGTTGCCATCTGCCCATAACCAGCAGGCATTGGCCCATGAATCCATTTGCTTGCCCACCCAGAAGTGATGTTTCTCCCACTGAGACAATAAGAAGGCCTGGCAACCTTACTTTTGGGACTCACCAGATATCTACCTTACTTACTTTTCGGTGCCACACCTGAAAATTTCGTGTTACCCAGATGTTCAAGTGAGAGGGTCCCATCTTTTAAAGCTATTTCTATGATCTGCCTCTAGCCTGAGAACTGTTTTATGACTTTCTTTTGACATTGCTGATGATTGCTGTTTTCTGTTGTTTCTATGATTCTGGATTGTTTTCCCCATTTGTTTTACTACTGATCATTCTTATCTTCTGGTTTATATGATTTGATTTTATTATTTTTTTCCTTGTGAGCCACCTTTAGCAGGCCTCTGGAAAACTGGTTTTTACATTTTCTAAATACATACACTTGAACACTAAGAAGAAGAAGAGGAAGAGGAGGAGGAGATTGGATTTATATACCACCCTTCACTACCTGAAGGAGTCTCAGAGCCGTTTACAATCCCCTTCCCCTCCCCACAACAGACACCCTGTGAGGTACGTGGGGCTGAGAGAGCTCTTTTGAGAACTGCTCCTGATAGAACAGCTCTGAAAGAACTGGTAACTGACCCAATGTCACACCAGCAGCTGCATGTGGAGGAGTGGGGATCAACCCCGTTTCTCCGAGATTAGAATCTGTGCTCCTAACCACTCCTCCAAACTGGCTCTCATGAAAATGTAACTTCTTTGATACACAGCTTTTACATTCACATTACAGAGTTAATTGAAAGAAAAGCCCATTTGAGACAAACATGTCCAGATATCCATAGCATAAACCCCAGTACACTGTATGAGAGCCAAATCCCACAGCTGCCTGATACTTATACAAAGCAGATAGCAGATAACATCAGCCACTCATATATGGCTTAAGAAAGAGGGCAAAATAAGATATTGTATGAGAAATAAGCTTCTACTCACATTTGTGGGACAGGAGAACATCAAAAGAATCTGCCCATCTTGTAGTTTCTTCTGTTGATAACCTTCTGGGAGAAATAAAATGGCAGTCAGGAGCAATTATGGATTGAAGGTGAAAAAGGGGAATAAGGAATAATGTTAGAATTCCATTGTCAGAAAGCCCAAATCCTGTGACTGTGCAAAATGGGAACTCCGTTCATGCTTCATCCGGTGTCATCTTTTTGTGTGTACAATTTTGGAAGTCTGTGGTTTGTGTAAACTGTTGAATTGCAGAATAGACTGAAGAAACAGAATTGGCTTTTGGCAGGGGTCTTCTGTCAACAGCTCTAGAGCCAAATATGGCTCAGGATTTGGGTTGCCAACCTCCAGGTGGGCACTGGAGACCACTTGAAATTACAGATCATCTCCAGACTACAGAGATCAGTTCCCCTGGAGAAAATGGCCACTCCAGAGGGTGGAGTCTATGGCATTATACTGTGCTGAGGCCCTCCCCCCACCCCACCCTCCCTGGGCTCCAGCCCCCAAATCTTGAGTTGTTTCCCAACCAGGAGTTGGCAACCCTACACAGGATGAGACCAAATATGCTCTTTAAAAAGAAAAGAAAATCTTTCAATTAAGTTATATTGGAGAGATAAGTGGGATGCTAGAATAACTAGTATGTGACGGGAATGGAAGGTAAAGATATTTTTATGGGATTAGAGGGTTTATTAGACAAGATGAAATGAGAGAGGTGAACAGCTGAGTAGGTTTTTAAGCTTGCCCTGGTTTAGTTATTTCGGTTATTTTAATTATTTAATTAATAAAAATTAACATCCTGCCCTTCATCTTTAAAAGAAAAAGAAAAGCACTGGACACTGCTTAGAAAAGAAGAATAAAATAATAACGTCAAATAAATAAATATAAAAAATTAATCAACACTAACACAATAACAGTACATTTAAAACAACAACAAAGTAAACTCTAGTAATTAAGCTCCCTCCTGTTCACAGCCCATTCATATCTAGCTTAAAACCCTGTAACCATTACAAACAGCTATAAAACAGTAAATAAATAAATAAAAGCTAGGGCAAAAGGGAAATATCTTATGCCCTACAGACAGCGGGTGTTTTAATGTTTGGTTTATAAAATGGTTTTATATTGCTGTTATCCACCTTGCATCCTGAGATGCCCAGGAGAAATTCAGGTTTATAAATATTTTAAATAAATAAAAGGACTCATAAAGATTTAAGAATGCAACTTTTCAAATGAACAGTTTTCTCAGGGGTTCTAACCTACACTCAGGACTGATTCTCCTGTTAAGCTATCCAAGTGACTGTCAGGGACACCACAATAAGGAGGGGGCTGATACACCACAGGGGTTCAGAGCACTCCCAGCCATTAGTAGCATGGGGGACGGGGTGACTGACATTCCCTCCTGGGCTCAAGCCACCTCTAACCAGGTCCAAACCACTGTTGCCACAGGGGGTTCACTTGGACCCGACTGTTGGCAACGCAGGCTCAGGAAGTGATGGGTATACCTTGCTTGTGGGTGACAAACTATCTCGAACCAGCCCTTCCCATACTCCAAAGCATAAAAAGAAGAGAGCATGGAAGTCACCAGGAAGGAGAAGAGAGGAACTCTGAAATGGAAGGAAGCCGGCTGCTTCTCTACTTACTTCAAAGCCCGGTTGGGTTTGTCCAGGAGGATAGCCGTGAAGTCGCTGCATGAATCTGATTTGTGAGACAGGCAACCTAGGCGAGTCCTCATCCCTCTGTTTCTGCAGTAAGTCATGCAAGGTAGGGGAACAAATGGGAGAGAAGGAGAAGGGGTAACACATCAACAGCATAGCATACAAACATAAGAAGAGTCCTGCTGGACGGGACCAAGAGTCCACCTAGTCCAGCTTTCTCTTAACAACAGTGACCTGCAAGACGCTTACAAGAACTCTACAAGGAAGGCAGGAAGACAACACTCCTCCCATTTGTTGCCTCCAGCATCTAACATTCAGAGATGCCTCGGCACATGGAGGTTCTATTTAGCTATCACGTCTACCAGCCACTGATTTCATCCATGAATTGGATCCTTTTTAAAAAGCCAACTCCGCTATGGCCCATCCCAACATTCTCTGGCTATGAGGGTTAGTTTCATAAGGGGAACCCAAATTTAATATTACAACCGAATGTGAAAAGTATCTCTCTACCCACTCTCCTCATGCCAGTAATAATTTTATATACTTATCAAGAGGTGGAAATCTTGCAAAATTTAGGAGCCACAATTTTTTTCACAGAGCCTGCTTAAATGGAAAGCGAGAACAAGACCCGAGTATACAACTTATTACCTCTTATCTCCATTCCCCATTGGTGCTTCTATGTCCAGCAAGAGAAAAATGGGGGGGAAGTGGGGGGGGGTAGGCATCATCACACAATGTTACTTCCAGTGAAAACCAGAAATGACATTATGATGTCCGAGGTGACGTTTCAGAAGTTGACTCTAGGTTTAATGTAATGACATCACTTCCAGATTTCACAGTGTGCTAGGGATGCCAGCCTCCAGGTGGGACCTGGGGATCCCCTGGAATTACAGCTCATCTCCAGATTACAGGGGTCAGTTTTGCCTCAGCAAATGGATGCTTTGGAGGTTGGACTCTGTGGCATTGTAAGCCACTGAGGGCCCTGTCCTCCCTAGGCTCCACCCCCAAATCTCCAGGAATCTCCCAACCTGGATCTGGCAGCCCTACCCTCCATCCCTTGCCAGTGGCCAGGGAGGACCTGGCAAACCTACTGTGTGCCTGTGGCGCCTGTCCCCACCCAAGTCCTCGGGGTGGGGGGGGGGGTTGCTGGCTGCAGCTCACAGCCTTAATCCTGACTTCTAAACAGGGTCTGGAGAATGCCATGTCAACTGCAGAGAAACACTTGAAACCAGAAGGTAATTTAAATTTATGTTTATTTTTGATTAATTACAATGAATTAAACCAATTGAAAAAATTGAGGGCTTTTTTGGGGTGTGTGTGTGTGTATGTGCTTGCATGCCTGGCAGTCATGGTGACTTCTGGCAACCTCTAGTGGGGTTTGGATGTTTCAGAGAGGCAGCTTGGTTGCCTGCCTCTTCATCCCGAGCCCTTGAATTCCTTGGAGGTCTCCCTTCCAACTACTTGCCAGGGTCAGCCCTGCTTAGCTTCTGAGATCTGATAAGATTGGGGTCCCTAGACTATCCAGCGCAGGGCAACCAAGTGTCTTTTTAAAAACATTAAATTAAAATTAATTAAACCAACCAAGTGTTATTTAAAAAAAACAACTTTGCAGTGTTTTAAAGGTAGCCTTGTGATTGTTTTGAAAGCTACTCTTTTTATTCAGATATTTATACCCAAAGCGGCTTACAATATCACCTTCCGGCCTTCCCCGGTTTATCCTCACAACAGCCCTTTGAGGTGAGTCAGGCTGACAGAGAGTGAAGAGCCCGAGGTCACCCAGTGAGCTTCCATGGCACAGTGGGGATTTGAACCTGGGTTTCCCAGCACCTAGCCTGGCACTTTAACCACTATTCTGTAACATCTCTTTTTTGGACAGATGAAACTGGAAAAGCCTGTAGGCCAAGATCAATTTCTCATTTGCTCTTGGTTGATCTACGAACATTGTGTTGTGTTTCTTTGAAAATATTTTCCAGCTACCCAAAGCGGTCCACGGTAACCCAGTGATTTAAGCAATTTATGTGATAGAACCTCATCTCTCTTATTACATAAAGGTGGTTATTACAATTATTATTACATAAATAAATTATTACATAAAGGTGGTTCAGAACACTTAGGCACGCTTTCTAAAGGAAGGCAAATGAATCAACAAAAGTATATTTTGAAGGGAATAAATCTCCCCTGTGGAAAGAGAGAAAAACTAAATTAAAAATTAAAGACGTCTAGGCCTGTTATAAGTGTTAATTATGGTGATTAAGAGCTTACATGATGTCTGATCAATGGCTCATTTATTTCACACACTTTGCTGAGGTAAACCCAGGCTTCAAACTAAGTGTACACTTAGCAGACAGTTGCAACCATTTACAGCTCCCTTAAGTGTGTACCTCTACAATAAATATCCTTGCTACTTTCACGGTAGGGCTATGAATCATGAGCTTATTAGAGCTCAGTTCCATTTCCACTTCTGCCACAAGTAGCAGAAGCAAAACCGTTTGCCGAAACTGCTAAAGCAAGTGACATACATACAGCCATCTCCCAGTGCAATCCTAAACAGAGTTGCACCTTTGTCTTCAGTGGGCTTAGAAGGGGCGAACACGGTCTAGGATTGCACTGTATAGTTTTCTACCTCCTCAAAAAACTCAGCACCTTGCCCACACAGGAGTCATTATCTCTATTTTCAACCTAGTGACCGTATTACACATTACATGGGAGATCGGGGATTGACCGTGCAATCAGAAGTAAACCCGGTTGCCCTTCAATGGGACTCTCTCCCTAGGAAGCATGCTTAAGACTCCAATTAAAATCACAAAGGAATACAAAACAAAAAAAAGCAGCTGCTGAAAAGCACTACTGCAAAAATATATCTAAGCCATTATAGCTTGCTGTTGTTGTTCAGTTGCACAGTCGAGTCCGACTCTTTGCGACCCCATGAACCACATCATGCCAGGCCTTCCTGTCTTCCGTCGTGCTCCGGAGTTTGCCTAATTTCATGTTCATTGCCTCAGTAACACTGCCTAACCATCTCATTCTTTGCCGTCCCCTTCTTCTTTTCTAGCTAAATCATATAATAGGTCTAAACCATACTAATAGATCTAAACCATGCTAATAGGTTTACACTTTATGAGTGTAAAATGCAACGATGTAACAAGAATCCGGCAGTCTTCCCGTTTCAAGGAGAACTGTCATCTTCAGCTGGTTTTTGTGATGGTAACAAGAGAACTTTTACAACTCTGCATATGAAACAACGTATAATGGCATGGGCATGCTAAATGAAATCTAGTTTAGATCTTTTTTTCAGTGGTATAATTCATCATCTGTGTATCTGCTTAGAACCCCAGCTGGAATCTCTCAACTTTTCTTAAGTATTAAAAAGCAGCCATAATGTTTGGATTGGGGCTAGGAGGGGGTTAACCATGACGCTTCCCACTGCACCTTTTCCCAGACAGAAATCACATGAGTTTTATGGCTGCTTTGGTTTCCCCCCCTATGTTACAGTCACAGATTTTTAATTTAAGAATGCCACTCTTGGTTTTATCCCATATTTCTTATTCAAATGTTTTTATGTAAAATGTCTGATTGTGCTGGTCATTGACTAACAATAAATCTGAATCAGATAGAAATCACTCACCCCTCTGCTGCTAGTAGCTCAGCTCTACGCTGGCAATAGCACTACAGATTAGATTAGAGTTTCAATAGCCATTCCACACACAAAAGAACCTCCTCAGGAAACAATCCATAGACAAAAGAACCTCCTCAGGAAAGCTCCTCCATTAGCATGTTCATAGCCTGGAGAACTACACAAGATAATTGACTCAGCCCTACCCCACCTTCCAGGGTAGAAATAAATTACTTGCCTATCATTTTTCTGCTCACCTTGACATAGAGAGTACTCCATCTTTCTGTGTTATATCTCTGAGGATGCCAGTCACAGCTATAGGTGAAACGTCAGGTCCTACAATGCCAAGACCACGTCCACACAACCCGGAAAATCTACAGCAGCTAATATTATTTATTTAATACATGTATTCCACTTGTCCTGTAGAAAATGGCTGATTTGGAAGATGGACTGCATGGCATTATGCCCTGCTAAGGTCCCTCTCCTTCCTAAATCACGTTCTTCCAAGGTTCATCCTCAAATCTCCATGTATTTCTGAACCTGGAGTTAGGAGACCTGGGGTTTACAAGACTAGGGGGACATTGATCTGACCCAGCAAGGTATTTCTTCTTTTTCAAGGTAAAGTAAAGGTAACGGTTCCCTTGCTTGAAAGTCAGTCGAATCCAACTCTAGGGTTGCAGTGCTCATCTCTGTTTCAAAGCCGAAGAGCCAGCGCTATCCGAAGATGTTTCCGTGGTCATGTGGCCGGCATGACTAACATCAAGGCACACGGAACGCTGTTACCTTGCCACCAAAGTGGTACCTATTTATCTACTTGCAATTTCTTGCTTTTGAACTGCTAGGTTGGCAGGAGCTGGAACTAGAGATGGGAGCTCGTTCCATCATGCGGCCACTTGGGTCTCGAACTGCTGAACTACTGACCACAGCCTGCAGTTCAGCGTCTTAACCACTTGAGCCACCACAGCCCTTCTTATTTTTCAAAAAGAACTGTAAATACTCAGGAGCAGTGAACATAGGAGTAAAATAGTTTTCACAGAAAGGCAACAGAGTCAGGCATCACCAGTGCAGCAAGGCCTTTTTGCAGATTGCATCCAAATATTGATTATCGATCACATTTAATCCTGCCCTTCCTGAAAGACACTGACTAGCTCAAGGACACCCCCTGACCTGATCAGGGATTCGAACCTCCCCTCTACAATGACTTATCTGGTGAGGAACCCAAGAGCATCTCCCATAAAACTCCTACATGTTGCACAGGATTCTGGGACACACACATAGTTCTTGTGGGGCACAGGACATATGTCTGAAATATTTAGATCCCACCTTTCCTTTATGGCTCAAAACAGCTTACGATTCCAAGATTACAAAATATACAAAAATCTAGTGAACCCCCATTAAGCCTCAATAACCCCTCCCCTACAAAAGTACTTGCAGCTTACACCCCAATAAAAGCTCTTGCAAATTGGATGGCCTTACAGGCCCACCTGGGAAATTATAAAGATGATGCCCCCCTCATTTCCTCAGGGACCAGTTCCTCCAGAGGAAAAGGCTTGTGGGGGAAAGGAAACATTTGGATCCTTTCCTCTCCTGTTTTCTTCCAAAGACTTTTTTTTTTTAGTTTTTCAAAGGGAAAAAGAGGAAGTTTGGGAAACACTGTGTGTGGGGAGGTGAACCCTATGAAATATTTTCTCCCTTAGATTAAGTTAAATGCTTAAGGCTTTTTAAAATGCTTCAGGCATTTTAAAATGTATGGCACGAAAAACTCTGAGGACTTCCCATTTTTCATACAGCAAAATTGGGGGGGATTTGGGGGAAGTGAATAAAAACCTTCTTATAAAATATCATTTTTTTTTATTGAGAAAAACCTGGTCTTAAAAATATTGCACTCATTTCCAAATGTATAGCATGAACCAATGGAATCTGGGGGAATGCTGAAAAAAACCTATGACTTTGTACTCTTTGGCTTTTGAAATAAGTGAAATGAAAGACAAGCTTTAACTCAAAGTGTGTAGTATGACAATTTTGATGCAGGACAGTCTATTGATATGTATACATTCCTATGTATACTGCAGGCATATACAACGTTTTCAAGAATTCTTTTTTGATTTAAATGTAAATAATTTTGGACACAATTATTATGTTATAATGTGTTTAGCGATAATACATTATTAAAGGGTTCAGTGTTTTAAGTGTTGTAAAGTTTAACTGAATATCGAAATATGCAGATAGTTCTGTCTTCTGTAACTGTATGAGAGTGTTTGTTCAAATAATACACTTTCATTTACTACAGAATTTGTTTTCTTCCTTCAACTCCCCACCCCCTTCCAAACAGCAAAAATTAAGATCCAGGTGTTACGGTTGCATAGGATCAGGGCTATTTTGGGGCAGGAACGCACAGGAAAGGAGTTCTGGTTGGCTCCTGAGTTGGCCACACCCAGCAGGAACTCATTAGCATAATAGGCCACACCCAACAGCATAAACTCATTAGGATTGGCTACATTAGGGCTGTGTGGCCTAACATGCGAAGGAGTTCCTACTACAATAAAAGCCCTGGGTTTTAACAAGGAACAAGGTAAACAGAATAAGAAGCAAAAGGTGGGTGTGGCTGGATGACCACACTTCTGGTAACATGGGGTGTGGCCTAATATGCTAATCAGATGCACTGTCAGGGGTGTGGCCTAATATGCTAATGAGTTTCTACTGTTGTGTGTGGCCTATTATGCTAATTAGTTCCTGCTGGGTTTTTTCTACAAAAAAAGCCCTGCATAGGATGAAGCAGTCTGCGGTTCTTTCTCAAGCACTGAGTCTGCTTGCAGATTTTCATATAGAAAACGAAGACGTTTATATTTTTAAATTCCACAAAAAGGCCAAATAGTATAATTTTGTATACTAACTGTGTCCTAAATGATGCAATTCATATTGTTAAATCAGTAAACTGTTTAGGTTTCATAGGAAAGTAAATACTGTATACGTTTCCATTCCTCCCTGCTAATTATTTTTACTTTAAAAGTAATCCTGCGCACATTCCCCCTCCCCAGTGTTTTCTTTCCTGCGGCCTCAAAATTTCCAGAAATGTTACATCTGCTCCAGAAGCTGAGAGCTACTTCAGAGAAGACCAGACACCAAATGGGCCATCTTGAGCAGGGAAATGACTAGAAGGTGGAGAATCACAGGCATCCTCTTCAACTGAAAAAGCATTCCAGGCCATATCCTACAAATCCATGAGGGACCTGCAGAGGGAGAATGATGGGGAGATGGGGGGAAACTACATAGCTTTCTTGAAATGAACTACATAGCCCCCACACACACCCTGGTCATTCTTTGTGAAACCCTCAGTACATTTCCAATACAGAATCCCCAGTGTTTCCTAGAACACACTATTAAAAGCCATTGTAACCACATCATATGGCTCCCTGGGTCCAAAATCGCAACATGCTCTTGATTCTCCTTTGAGCCTCATAAGACTTTCTTCTGTTAACTTTACCATGAAACAGCCAGCAAAAGCTTTTCATTGCTGCACAGTTAAATATAAAGTGACATTTCTCAATGCCATATGGGAAGACGCCGCAGAGAGCTTTGGCACTGTCCCTGAGATAATTTGCACAGTGCCCACTTCTCCCTTCTGTTATAATCACTCTTGAACGGCTTCTATTTATTGAACATTTTTAATGTAATTTTAGAGCAAATCTAAATGTTAGGTGAATAAGATGATTATCTCTCTAGCACCGGGCAGCCTGTCTCATAACATTTAGAACAAGGGAACCTTTAGCATGCCCGCCAGCATTTGTTGGAGGAAAATAAGTACCTGGGCTGTTTCAGATGTGCACAACAAATTCTTAGAACAGGTAGGAGCAGGAAAGCCAGATGAATAAGCAGTACAGTCTGGTCTCCTTTCTAATCAGGGGATTTCAAAAAATGGCAGTTGAATTCATTTTTCTACAAAGGCAAATGCTTTTTTGGGGGGGAGCTGTCAACCAGTTAAAGGATTTTGGGGTAGATGAATCATCTGCCTTTTTAACCAATTAGGTTTAAATAAGTATGGATGATCCCAGTGTGTTAACACAGTTGCCCTTTTAACATAAGAACATAAGAACATAAGAGAAGCCAATGTTGAATCAGGCCAATGGCCCATCTAGTCCAACACTCTGTCACACAGCAGCCAATATATACCAGGTGCCATCAGGAGGTCCAGCAATGGGGCCAGGGCACCAGAAGCCCTCCCACTGCTGCCCTCTCCAGCACCAAGAATAGAGTGCAGCACCTGCCCCAGACTGAGAGTTCCCATCTATACCCTGTGGCTAATAGCCACTGATGGACTTCTGCTCCATATGTTTATCTAATTCCCTCTTGAAACTGTCCATGCTTGCAGCTGCCACCACCTCCTGTGGCAGTGAATTCCATATGTTAATCACTCTTTGGGTGAAGAAGTATTTCCTTTTATCTGTTCTAACCCGACTGCTCAGCAATTTCATAGAGTGCCCACGAGTTCTTGTATTGTGAGAAAGGGAGAAAAGTACTTCTTTCTCAACCTGCTCAATCCCATTCATAATCTTATAAACCTCGATCATGTCACCTCTCAGCTGTCGTTTCTCCAAGCTAAAGAGCCCCAAGCCTTTTAACCTTTTTTCATAGGGAAGGTGTTCCAACCCTAGTTGCCCTTCTCTGCACTTTTTCCAATGCTATAATATCCTTTTTGAGATGTGGTGACCAGAACTGTACACAGTATTCCAAATGAGGTCGCACCAATGATTTATACAGGGGCATGATGATACTGGCTGATTTGTTATCACTGTTAACCCACTGTTAACAGGGCCCACTGTTACAGGGAAAGAACTGAATCAAATAGAAGGAACAGGAGAAGAAGTAATGCTAGATCTAATTGACAGGATGCGCATAAGTAACAGGGTCTGGATGGTAGAAATCCGAGGGTTCTTAAGGAATTTGAATGGGACATCTGCTAACAACAAATATGCAGGTTGTCTAAAACTGGCCACTCTTCCAGGGGACTAGAACGTGGCTAGTGTGACACCAAGTTTTAAATACGGATCCAGAAAGGTATAGCCTGCTTACCTAACCTGTTCTGGGGGGGAACTGTTCTGGGTGGAAATTATTGAAGATAAAATTATTAAGCAGCACAGAGAAACAAACCCTACCATGGAAGAATCAATATGGCTTCCATAGAGGGATCTCTTACCTCAGAAACCTTTTAGATCTCTTTGAGGATTAACAAACACATGGACAAGGCTGACCTGGTAAACATTATCAGTAATCTTTTTGGAAGTCAAAGTATATAAAGTCCTTTTACAAAAAGCTCCCTAGTAGACACGGGATAAGTGACTAGGAAATGGTTAAATGACTGGAAATAGAGATTAAGAGTTCTGTCTTGGACAGTTCTCTCAAAGGAGGGCGTAAACAGTGGGGTTCCACAGCAATTGGAGTCAGAACCAGGGCTATTTAATTTGTTCATAAATGATGTGGAACTGGGGTTGAACAGCAGCCAGGTTATTGAGGATGGTGAAAGCAGACTGAGGAATTCCAAAAGGATCTCTCCAAACTGTGTGACGTTCAAATGTGACTACGTATAAAGGTTCAGTGTATGTACAAAACGATGCACACCGAGGTGAGAAATCCTAACTGTAACTGTATGTGAATGTCATTTGAGCTAGTAGTGACTGATAAGGAAAGATATCTTGGGGCCATGGAGGATAGTTTGATGGAGATGTCAACTCCGCGGCCCTCTGCAGACGCTACACCGATATTCCGTTAGTGCAGTGGCCAGCAGCCGTATGTTTGCAGAGTGCAATCCATGCAATCACTGTCTCAAGTTAAATAGGCAATGTGATTGTGCTTATTGGGTGCATCATATGGACCTGTGCACTCTCAATATGTGCAGCTGATGGGCTCCCACATCGTGTAATGGAACACTATCATAATGTCTGCAGAGGATACTGTTCGGCAATCATGAAAATGCCTTCATTGCACTATAATCATAGTTCACCTCCTGGATTGTCTTGCCCACACAAGACAAACCAATTGCAAATGACTGCTATGGTGCATCACAACAGTATCCAACAAGGCGCAGCCACAGCCTTGGCTGGCTTTGAAAGGGTACTAGACAAAGTCATAGATGGCAGACTGAGGATTGTTAGCCACAATGACTAAATGGAATCTCCATGTTCAGCAGCATTAACTTAATGAACATAGGGCAGCAACACAGGGAAGGCTTAGACCTTATTGTAGGTCTTCCAGGGGCATTTGGAAGCTGGCTACTACATGTAATAGAGTGCTGGACTAGATAGGCTACTGGTCTGAACGAGTGCAGGTGCTCTTACGTAAGCAAAGGGCATCACGTTTTCATTTTCGCTCCTGAATATTCTAACATATGATGACTAAAATAGCTTCAAAGGAATAAGCAAGCATTTCTTTAACTGGACCCATGAGAAGCAGCCATCACCAGTTAAAAACTGGCTTCCCAAATGATAATCTTCCAGAGCTGCAGTGGGTTAATCTACCAATTAAACTGTTTAAGGGGCTTGCAGCCATTACATTTTTCACATATAGATATCACATGTTTCTCCCCTTTCCTGACACACAGCATCTTGCAAAATGCCGCAAATGTCTCCAGGACTTCAAGGTTCAGTAAGCAGCCACAGAGCCGTGAAATCCAGTTCACAAACAGAGCAGATTATATTTGGCCACCCAGATAGGAGTGTCACTACATGGCGAGTCAGCTGGAGCACTGGACCACTTTGTTATGGGAATGAAGCAAGTACACTTAGAATGAAATCAATGGCCATGTCTGTTAAATGGGTACATGGGGGGGGGGGTTGCACCCTATTGCTGGCAATACCCACGTATGGACATGTTACCTAACACCAATGGGTGAAGTTCCTTCAAGATTCTGCCTACTGGTGCACACACATTAAATACAAAATCCAGTGCTCCTGTTAAATAAAATTATTGAAGATCCTGGTGCATTCAAAACCATGGACTGAATCCCAACTTTATTAGGCTGCCCCGATGTTTCTGCATTAGGGTGCCCCTACAGTTGTCAACTACCAGGTGGGGCCTGGAGCCCCCTCCCCAGATTTACAACTGATCTCCAGACTACAGAGACCAGTCCCCCTGGGGGAAATGGATGCTTTGGAGGGTGGACTCTATGGCATTATACCCCACTGAGGTCCTGCTTGTCCCCAAACCCTGCTCCCAAGCTCCACCCCTAAATCTCCAGAAATTCCCAACCCAGAGTTGGCAACCCTAGGCACCCCAACTACTTGCCTTGCTTACAAGGTCTGTTCCAGCAAACGGCAGTGAGAAGCTCACATGCCACTCAATTCAGGTATATGACATGCGTCACCGCACTGCTGTCTAAACTCCTGTAGAGTCCATCAAAGGACTGCAGGAGAAAATGATAATACTCATCAGGAAGGGAGGCTGCAGCAAAACAGAGCATGTGCAGGATCTCATTGTGGGGGTGGGGGGAAGGGGCCAGTAGCAACCAAAACAGGATGCAGGAACCGATGATAACGAGAAATGGAAAGGTAAAGGAATAAGGCAGGGGAGAGGGAGGATATTACAATGACCTCAGCACATGATGCACCCAATTCAGAAGCAGAATCAGGAAATAAGGTTCAATCTACACTTTCAACAGAATGGGAGGATAAAACAGAGGAGGGATGAACCATGCAGGTGAGCTGTAACTCACGAAAACCTCATACCGAAATAATCAATGTTAAGTCTTTAAGGTAGACAGTGGATTTTTCTTTCATTTTGCAAGAACCCTGCAAGCTACCAATTAAATAAATCAATCCCAAAGTGGTATAGTGATGGGTGGAGCCTCTCTCCCTACTGGGCTAGCTCTTCGATTGCAGGAACGGCTGAGCTCTCTCTCTCTGTGTATTCTTGCTGCAAGTGCTGATCCAGCCTATGGGAATCAGTAGGCCTTGCTCCCATGCTAGTGTGCATGGATTAAAGCAACTCAGTCTTTTCAGGCAAAGAACTGGAGGAATAAGGAGAGACACTCTCAAGAGACAAGTTAGTTTTTAACAGTTACCTGTGCAGCATCAGTAATGTTGCCAGGCAGGCATCCCAATTAGTTAATGCTTTCATGGACTGTCAAGAGAGGTAGACCCATGTGGTTTCCAGGAATCAAGAGGGAAGAAATAATAACAATGCTGTGTGCTGCTGCTTTAAACTTTAGCCAATGAATCCTTTGCACAAGGCAGGCACCTGTCCTTGGCTCAGTGACCTTCCTTTCTTCCTGGAAGCAACTGCTTTCCTGGAGTGGGCCATAAAGAGAATATAAGAGGAGCCGTGTCGGATCGGGCCAATGGCCCTTCTAGTCCAACACTCTGTCCAGAACAGATGCCTGGTTCCAGAAGGAAGTATAAGGGTTACCCCTTCCCTCTGGCACTGAGGTCAAGACCCGGCTTTCAGTTTGCCAATGGAAAAGCAGCAGAGAGGTTGTGTCACAATGTCATTCAGCAAAGTCTCAGCTCAGGGCTGAAACAGCTTAAAGGGGACAATTTACCCCGATGCCCCATGATGTCCCTTCATGTCATTGCTTGGGGCCGCTGGAAAGTCAGCTTGGGAAAGCAGGCATTGAAACTGGCCTGTAAATAAAGCAACAGGATGATTTCACACAGTGGTCAGTGCCGGTGCTCTTTATAGCGTTCTCACAAGCAACAACAACAACAAAAGGACCTGGTCACTTCGGTTTGGGGTCCTGGCAGCAAAGTTGATCTACACAGAGCAAGGGAGGAAAAAGGAGCAGAAGTCCATCAGTGGCTATTAGCCACAATGTATAGATAGGAACTCTCAGTCTGGGGCAAGGGTTGCTCTGTATTCTTGGTGCTGGGTGGGGGTCAAGAGTGGGGGGGCTTCTAGTGTCCTGGCCCCACTGGTGGACCTCCTGGTATTTTTGGCCGCTGTGTGACAGAGTGTTGGACTGAATGGGCCATTGGCCTGACCCAACATTGGCTTCTCTTATGTTCTTATGTTCTTACGAAAAGGACAAAAGGGGGAAGAGATGGGACTCGGGCCTGCTAGAGCCCTGGGCCACTTTGGCCAAGAGAAATTAGCCTAGAGCTGCAAGCAAAAACAAACAGACAAGAAGCAAGAAAGTGAGAGAACATCAATGTGCATAGCAGTTAAGGTCTGCATGACATATTCTCTCTGCAAAACTGTGTTCATAAGCATGTGTCTGGTGTGGTCGTGTGAAGCCAGAGAGAAGCAGCAAGAGAGGGCTTAACTTTCCCCAACACTGTCTTCCCTGCAAATGCCCCCCCACCATTTTTTATCCTATCTCCCCCAAAAAAATGGTTCTGGGATGAGAACTAGCAAGCCTGCCCATGGGGAAAAAGCAGCCTTGAGAAAGCATTTGCAGGCGGGAGGAGGGGGAGTTTTATCCCTCTGGTGCCTCCAGCTCTTCCCTGCAAATGCCTCTCTGCTTCAGCAAGGCTTACTTCTAATTTGCAAGCTCAGTAGGAGGGAAAAAAACGGGCCTAAATTGACACCCTGTTCTCCCCTGCAAACACCTCTTTCCCCAGTTCTTGCATTTCCATTCTGGGATATCTGCCTTGTGCCATTGGGACAGAGATGGGGGCAGAGGACAGAGCTCCTTCTCAGAAGGAGTTTCAGCAGCCCCGCCTTCTCTTGCCTTTGTACACCAAGTTGTGTCTGTCTACTCCCTCCCTACCAAAGGGACTTTGGACTCGCACTCAGAGGAAGGGGGGCATTCATGAAAGCCGGGATGGTGGTGTGGTTGGACTATCAGGCAAAGATATGGGAGACCGGAGACCCCAATCTGGATCTGCTCTGCCACGCTGCTTGTTGGGTGACCTGGGGCCAGTCATACATTCTCAGCCTATCCTATCTCACGGGGTTAGTGTGAGGACAAAAGGGAGCAGCATGGGACAATGTATGCTGGCCTGAAGCCCTGGGAGGAAGGGTGGAATAAAAAAGGTATTGAATAAAATAAATTAAAAGCAGATCTAGGGTTTCCAGGTCACCAGTAGGGGATGGGGGGGGTAGGGTTGCCAGATCCAGGTTGGGAGACTCCTGGAAATTTGGGGATGGAGCCTGGGGAGGCCAAGGACATCAGAAGAATACAGTGCCATAAAGTCCACCCTCCGCAGCATCCATTTTCTCCTGGGGAACTGATCTCTGTAGTCTGGAGATGAGCTGTAATTCCAGGGGATCCCCAGGTCCTGTCTGGAGGCTGGCATGCCTAAGCCGATCCCAGTGAAGGATGGAACCTCGGCCTAAAACTGACTGCATTTGTGTTCCGATTACCCAGCTAGATGTGAATGGGCATCCAAGGTGTAAAGCAAGGGTGTGCTAATTTTTATTGTAAACTGGGGCACAAGGGTGAGGAAGCACTAAACCCTGTCCCCTTATCTTGCGTCAGTTCTCTAATAAAATCACCATTTTTTTGGCCCAGCCCAGAAACCCGATACAAACTGGGGGAGAAAAAATGCTGAAAGCTACGCAGTGCAGGAAGGTCGGGGAGAAGGACTTTGCTCTCCTCATCGAGGTGCTCCTTTTTGTGTGTGAAAAAAATAACCCGCTTTCCTTGTGAACAAGGAACACATGAATCAAATGCACATGGATCTCACCCCCACCCCCCATCAAATTTAATTAGGCTTTTAGGTAAACCTCGTCAACCCTCCTCCTGTAGCACAGGGACCAGTAAGAATGTGAGCTGGAAAGCTTCCAGTTCCGATCTCACCTCTGCCACAAATTAGTCTATCGATAGGGACCAATATGCTTATGGCCCCAACTGTAGTTATGCCGGCACCCTACAGAAGCATTGCATAAGTGGAACTGTCTGCAAGCCTTCCTCTCCCCTCCCTCACCCCAGGGGTGATTGCTTCTACAGAAAGACAAAAGATGAAAAGGAGACCGAAAAGACTGAAAAGACTGGCAGCGCAGGGGCAGGGAGATGGCTCTGAAGGCCTTCGGAACTCAGGACCAGTGGCCGATCTTGGCATCCATTGAAAAAAGAAATCTGATTACATTAAAACACAGATGCACAAACACAGGGACAGAGAGAGAGAGAGAGAGAGAGAGAGAGAGAGAGGAGAGGGAGAGGGAGAGGGAGAGAGAAAACGGTTTTCTTTTCACTAATGGACCAGGGATTGCATTACATGCCAGCGAGTGCATTGCTTTTAATCCCTACCCCAACTGTCTGCCTTGTGCTGTATTTAGCTGAAATCAATCCCTGCAGTTCTCTAAGTTCCTTTGAATTTTCTTGTTGACACAGGTGCAGCCCCCAATCCCCATCCTCGTGCAGGGCTGCAAGACAGGATGCTGCTTCCCTGGATTCCACGGGTCAGAATTTTCTGAACAACAGGTTCATCTGGGCTCTCCCCTCCTGCCTATGCACGCAGTCGTTTCTGTGGCTGACCAAGAATCTGTTCTTCCCTCTGGTGCCGGTTGAAGGGGAAGGGTGCAAGGGGAATGCAAAGTAGGCCTGCTCTCCCCACCCCGTCTACCTGCAGACACTTCAAAGTTTTCCCCTGATGCCCTTTTTGCCTCATTCTTGGATTTCCGACCTACCACTATTCTGTCCCGTTCCGCAGCCTATCTCCACCCTGCTCATTCCTCCTATCTCCAGCCACAGCAGTTCCTGTTCATCAAGGCAGAGGTGAACAATTTCTAATCCTGCATTCCAGAAGGAGGTCTGCAGTCATGATTCCATAAACTGCCATGAGAATTTACCAAAGCACTGGTGAGTCCACACAACGGGTACAGCCCAAAGGGAAACAGAGGCACCTGACTTTGCGCAGCACGATCTCACCTCCCTGACACTTTCCTCCATGCATGGGAAGTCTCCCACACACACCTTTTGCAATATACAGGTTCAGGTATAGCCTTTGAAGCCCAGAGTTTGCACGCATATGGAAGCACCAAACTTGAATGTTGCTGTACGTCTGGTATCACATCATCCAGTACAGTCGGAGGGTGCTATTCCCGTTGTGGGGGATGGGGGCAGGCAGGAATCAAGGGATAAACTGGATGAACAGAGACAACCTTTTTTTTTTTAAGGATAAAGCCATCGCAGAGACAGAGAGAGCAGACAAATTAAATACAGCTCGGGCATTTCCAACAGACAGACACACAGAGAGACTAAGAAAAGATACTCACTGCCTTTGACCTGTCCTCGCGTTCTGGAGGTCTTTGCCAATCGTGTGGTCAGAGAGGCTCTACGGAGAGAAGAGAGTAATCTCTTAAGAGGGGGCAGAAGCCGCACACACAGACACACCTCCCTGTCTCTCTTCCCCCTGCTCAATTTCCCCCCCAAGCAACAGCTCAGCTGAAAGCTCTCATCCCTTCCGCAGATCACATCCAGTAAACACGAAAGCAGTCTAGCTGAGCAGGCTCAAGGCTTGGCTAGCACTGCAGAGCCGGCTCATTGGTAGGATTTGCAAAGTGCCCACCTGATCGGAGCATTTGGGAGTATCCTCCTTCATCCTGTTCCTCCTGGTTCACCTGATGGCAAAGTCCCCTTCTCTTCTGCTAAATTAAAGTGATAATCCACCGCCTCGGGGAATGCAGGAAACACATGTGGCAAATGTTTGCAAGGAGAATCTCAGATAGGATTCCCTTGCCTTTGTAAATATTCCTTCTGGGTTTTCAGCCCGGGATTGTTAGAATGAAACGCGAGTCCACATTGTTTCAAAATACACCCTGGCTGGGTTTGTGCATCCCCAGGGGTATCTAGGCTAGGCAGGCACCCGGTGGAGTGGGGTGGGACAGAATAACATCAGGGAGCTTAATTAAAGAGCATCGGTGCCAGCGAAGTCAAATTGCCTCGATTAAATGGCAAGGCGGGTTTCTTATTGGGTGCAACTGCGTGATAGATGCACGGCCGAAAAAAGCGACCAGAGTTAAAACTAAAATAGAGAGGTGCGAATTCCTCTTCCACCTCGACTCATCTGGTCTGGGTGTTATCTCACATCTCCGCATGTGTCCTCTCACCTGGTTATCATCATCCATCCGGATCTCCTGCCATCCCAAGCACACTTCCTTCTCACTTCCTCGTCTCCCTCCCCCTCATCCTCGCCCAGGATTCAGGTAGATTCTACAGCGAGAATGAACTCGGAGGGCCACCCTTAAAATAACCACCCACTCCTGTTCCTTAAAATAGCCACCCAATCCCATTCCGTGTGGCAGTTTCGCTCTTCCAAGCAGGGACTATGGCTATGCCCTCTCTGTCTAGGGCCAATTTTGCTATGGTCTAGACTTGGACTTTTGCCAGTGGGTGCCCCGGTGGAAACAGTAAAGGGTCTTGTGAGGATGTTTTATTTCCAAGAGTTTTTCCCTAGTGTAACACCGAAGAGTCATTTGGCTACTTTGTTATCCAGGATGGACAAAAGGAAATACTTTTCATACAGAGAGTAATTAAAATATGGAATTCGCTGCCAGAGGATGTAGTGATGGCCACAGGAATAGACAGCTTTAAAAAGGGATTAGATATATTCATGGAGGACAGGTCTATCAGTGGCCACTAGCCATGGTGACTGAGGGGAACCTCCACATTCAGAGGCACTAAACCTCTGAATTCCACTGCCAGGAGGCAACATCAGAGGAAGGTCTTGCCCTCTATACCCGGTTGTTGGCCTTTCAGAGGAACTGGCTAGCCACAGTGTGAGAGAGGATGCTGGACTAGATGGACCACTGGTCTGATCCAGCAGGGCTCTTCTTATGTTGTTATGTTAGACTCAAGTTCAGTAGCCCCTTTGGAATCAACAAAAGTTTCAGGGTATAAGCTGTCAAGAGTCAAAGCTCCCTTCTTCAGACACAAGTAGGAATGGAGATTTTGCATCATAGCTTAAATAGCATATTTGTGTTGGGGTTTTTTAAAATATGTTGATCATTATTGGGCTCTTTTTTAAATTATTTGTGTCTTCTACGTATCATAAACCACCCTGAGCACCCATTTGTGTGGAAAAGTAGTCTAGAACTATTATAAATGAATAGATTAAAGCCAGGAGAGTTGTAGTGGCTGATGTCAAACTAGGATCTGGGGGGGCTTTCCAATTCCCTACTTGGCTCTGAAGCTTGCTTGGTGACTTTGGCCCAGCAAGTGTCATCATAACCAGTGTTCCCTCTAAGCTGAGTTAGTGTGAGCTGGCTCACGGTTTTTTAGCCTCCAGCTCACCGATTTTTGTCTTCGCTCAGGAAGGATGGCTCCAGAGCAAACTGGCTTATGCAGCGGCCAAATCCCTCACTCACAACTTTAATGCCGGTCGCTCACCAGGTAGAATGTTTGCTCGCGAAACCCCACAGCTTAAAGGGAGCATTGATTATAACCTACCTCACAAGGTTGTTGTGAGGAGAAAATGGGGGAAAGGAGAATGATGCTATTACCCTGAGCTCTTGGAGGGAGGACAAGATAAAAAATATGATATATAAAATGACCTTCTTTGCGTCTGCTACCATCCTGCTTTTGTTTATTTCCCTTCCAGGCCTCTGCTTTGGGTCCCAGTTGGCTGAAAGATAGATGAGACAGCCTCCTTGCTGAAGCAAAGTAGGCCTGCCTGTGTTTGTTCCGTGCTTTTCTGGGAGACTTTCTGGGAACCCTTTCATATGCCCTCCCCAGGCTCCCTGCCAAAAATCTCCCAAGTGTTTCCCCAACCAGAGCTGGCAAACGCACTCCTGAGCCTACAGGAGAGGTAATCAACTTGACTTCTGCCTACAGCCCAATCCAGAAGAAGTCCCAGACTACCCGCTAATCACAGGGGTCAAAGTCACCTACTGCTATCCCCTTCTGATTCAGAAGCGAGCTCTAAGGCCTGAACACCCACAACCCAGGACCCAAGATTAATTTCTCTGGGTGATGCAAAATTGTAACATGGGTCATGATGGGAGAAAGGGGAGCAAGCGAGGGAAGGATGTCCAAACCTGACTGATACCATCGGAATCCCCTGAATCTCTGTCAGAAAGGCCATAGCAGTTTGGAGGGGTTCCTTGACATCAACCATCCCTGTCACTTCCAGATCTGAATGCAATCTCCACCCCCATTGGTTTCCCTGCAGCTTCCTTTCCTATACTACCTCCTCAGTGGCTGTCTCTTCTTCCCCAGGCCATTGGACTTTTTCCTATGGAAAAAAACAACCCAGAAACTGAATGTCACTATATTAATATACTGTAACAAAACTATTGTAAAGGTTCTCTGAATTCCCAGCTTTCAAGAAAAGTGAAACTAATCTAAAAAGAACGCTCTAGTCTCTTCAGTTGTAGGGGTATGTCTTTCCCCTTATATCTCCGCAAGACTGGGAATTCTGAAGAAGAGAAGAAGAGTAGGTTTTTATACCCTACTTTTTTCTACTTTAAGGAGTCTCAAAGTGGCTTACAATAACATTCCCCTCCACTTCCCACAACAGGCACCTTGTGAGGTAGGTGGGGCTGAGAGAGCTCTGAGAGAAAAGCCGGGGAAGCCTTGCTGGGACCTGGGGTCTGGCAACCCTATTTTAAACCTGCCTGCCTGCTTTGGCAGGAACCTTCAGCAATTCAGATGTAGGAAACCTGCCACTTCTAGGAGATACCCCCAGACTCTCTCCAGTCAGGTTTCATGTCACATAACTCACATCTGTTACCCCAGATCATGTTTTACAACATCTATCCAGGTTAAACAAATGGCCGTCTCCAGGCTGAAATGCCTCTCTGCCCTCCTGGTGCATTTTATTGCCTGATTCGTTGAGAGAATAAACAAGGTCTCATGTGCCTCAAAGCACCTTGTATCTCTGAATCCAGAACAGAGCAGATAATCCATGTAGAAGTGGTCAAAAGTTAGGGTTGCCAGCCTCCAGGTGGGACCTGGCAATCTCCTGGAATTACAACTGATCTCCAGCCTTGGAGGGCAGACTCTATTACATCATCTCTCTGCTGGATACTCCCTGTCTCCACCCCAAAATCTCCAGGGATTTCCCAAGAGAGAGTAGATTTTCTTACCGAATCCTCATGTAAGAAAGGATTCTATCTTATTTTGGAAAGAACATCAATGAACCCTATCACGGTAATGGGCATGGAGCCCTGGCCAAATCCCCACAGACTGTTTGGCCCCTGTTCAGTATACCCAATGACCCTCCCTGACTTGGGCACTGCCTACCATCCCAGGTACTCCTTAAACTAGATTCCAAATCCTAAATTTGTGATGACGTCTCCCGTCTCTTGAAACCTCTATAAATAGCAGCCACAGAGGGTGGTTTGGCTTGGGACGTTGTCCTGGGCAAGGGGGAGATCTTCCTTCCCCTGCATCCTTTTCCTGATGTGAATCAGCCCTCTAGAAGCGCTGTTTGCTCCAGCAGTTTCCTTCCTAGGGCAAGCAGCACCTCCGGGGGGCCTATTCACAGCAGGGAAAGGGCAGGGGTAAAGCACTCAAGCACATCCTTGTCCAGCACTATGGCCCTAATTCAAATGGCTCCCCTGTGGCTATTGTTTGTAGAGGTTTATTTTTTGTTCTTTTGTCGTCAAGTCAGAGCTGAGTTATGGTGACCGGGGGGGGGGGGCGTGTTTCAAGGCAGGAGACATTAGGAGGTGGTTTGCCACTGCCTGCCTCTCCGTCATCATGGCCCTGTTTTTCCCTGATGGTCTCCCTTCCAAACACTGACCAGGGTTGACCCTGCTTAGCTTCTGAGATCTGATGAGATCAGGCTAGCCTGGGCTATCCAGGTCAGGGCAGAAATCTAAACAGGCGGGAGACAATCACTGACTTCTGATATCCAGTTTAGCCCCCTGATTCTAGTCTTCCACTGGGTTTCAATAGTACAAGCCTTGGAGCCCCTGACAGCAAGTTACTGGGTACCTAGCAAGCTTGGAATCCAAGCTAAACTGCTTGTCTGTTTGGTCCCCTATCCATTCACAAATTGCTAGCCAATCCGCCCATGGTAACTGGTACTTTGAGTAGATTGTCAAAACAATCTGATTCAGCACAGATTCAGAGCTCGGGGCCAATCTCGTTGCCCACGTCCTGCCATACTGTAATATTTTGCATCCAAAAGTTAACATTTGGGTACTATTTTCTGTGGCTGGATGCACGTAAAAGTATTTCTGATGACTGGATAGTGCATTCGTTTTCTTTGCTTCTGCTCTACCTTTGTCCTGAAAAGGACCCAATGGCAATTACAAACAAAAATCAACAATCACAAGTATCAGAATAAAAGCAAATACATAACCACTTAAAATCACAGCACAGATCCCTCCTAATCTGGCTTCACTAACGCAGGCCTTGATGTTTGATAAAAATGCTTGGCTGAAAAACTCAGTTGTGCAAAGTAACAGGCAGCCGATGAAGGGTTTACAACAGTGGTGTAATGTACGCACTATACTTTACTCCTAATAGTACATGCACTGCTGCACTTTGACCTTAGTGAAGTTTTTTGGACGGTCTTCAGATCCCACATAGAAACTGTCGAAATAGCCTAGCCGCAGAGTTACTGTAGTATGCATCAGTGTAGAAATAGAAGAAGGCATTTTTCACAGCAACCCCCACCCTGTTTTTCCAGTAGCAGAGCAAGGTCTAATACGACTCCCCCCAGACTTCACGCAGAATCTGACTGGGCTAGCTGAATCCCCATCCAAAGTGGGGAGAACAATACCCTCCAAGGCCTAACATTATCATCCAGCATCACCTCTGCCTTGTCAGGGCTCAGCTTCAGTCCATTTGCTCTTAGCCACTTGGCTGTGGATCCTGAAGTTTTGTTGAGGTGGTTGGAAGTACAGGTTGACATCAGCGGTTCTGTGCTGAAAACGGATCCTTGTTGGCTGCATGCAACTGTGGGACAGCAGGCGTCAACAGTTTGTGAGATCTATCCCATGGAGCACTATAGAATTCAGTCTTGTCTCCTTTGTTGTTCAATCTTTATGTGAGGCCCTTGGGGATTTAGTGTCCATGGTTTTGAGACGGCCGTCAATACACTGATGACACCCAGCTCTATATTTCACTCTCTAAACCGCCAAACAAGGCAGTCTCCATTCGGAGCCTGTGCTTAGCGGCTATAATAACAACACCCAGCATCCTGTCAGCATCCACTGGCCTAATTAAAATGAATTGATCCAAAACTGAACCAGACTGCGCACCAGACATCTGTGCTACTGGATCCCCTGAATAAAGAGCATCCAAGGTGAAGCGGGTTCGAGAGATTTTATCAGCACAAAAAAAACCTTTGCAAAAATGTCACGGCTAATAGCCAGTCCTTTGATGACTCACTCTTTGAAATCAATAAATGCCCTCCCCCCCATTCCTAAACGACTGTGTCGGATGCAAGCTAATTGATGCAAATGGTACAAAAGAGGTGTGTGCTGCCATCACTGTCGCCTCACAGCCCTTCAAGCGGGCGCTCTAGAGATCCTGCATCTGATTTGGCCCACCAATGTTGATTTATTGATTTGATTTGATTTGATTTTTACCCCGCCCTCCCGCCTCAGGGCGGCTTACATAAAACCATATAATATAAAAAATAACATTCATTAATACACGAGAGTTCCTAAAACCATAAATATAATAATATAATAAAGTGCTAGTACTTCGTTTCCTCGTCATACTGATCTAGCCATCCCTCCACTCTCTTTACACGGTTAAGCAGCTTCCTAGCAGGCAGTTTGGTAAGTTGCAGCTGGGTTCCTGAACCTCTGCATTTCTCCAATTCTTTCCCACCCAGTTGTGCGCAGATAGGGTTGTCAGCTCCGGCTTGGGAAATTCTTGGAGATTTGGGCATGCCTCCTGGGGAGGGGTGGGCTTGAAAAGGGGAAAGTCAAAGCTCCCAGCAATCCTATGTGCAGACAACCAATTCATGTAAGATGATCAGATATATAAATTTGTGAGGCATAGCCGCTGCAAGGTGTGCAGAGTGTGAATCAGCCCTCTTCAATGGACAGGAAGTGATGTCATTTGCTGGCGAAACCAGAAGTGACATCAGAGCATGGACAGTGCCCACTGGGGAGAGTAGGGAGGTCGTTTGGAGCACGAAAGCATAGGTCTCTTGAAGGAGCTGGAAGGCTCCTTATGAAGTTGCTATAGGCCTTATGAAGCCTGCGATTACACAGGCCTTGAAAGGCCATGTCCTTGGAAATGGGTCATTGACCCCTGGGGACCCTGTCTGGCATGAAGAAACATGGAGAAACCTTGGGAGCCCTTCACTGGGGATTACTTCAGTTGCCTGCAAGAGATTTTGATTAAGAATCTAGAGAGATGATTAGGCAGTTCCCTGGGGCACCCTAGGGAATTAGAGCACCCAGAAGGCACTAACTAATGGCTAGAACTGTACCCTCTGAGGCTCCTTACAAGCAGGTTTGCAAATGGGGCCTGGAGATCTCCCAGAATTACAATGGCTCTACATACTGCAGAAGTCAGTTCCCCTGGAGAAAATGGCTGCTTTGGAGGATGGACTCTATGGCATTGTACCTCACTGAGGTCTCTCCCCAAGCATTACCCCCAAGTCTCCAGGAATTTCCCTACCTAAAAGAGGAGATGCCCCTGAGTCCCAACACTCAAGAGAAACATTCCTAGGAGTTCTTTGCCTGTCTGTAAAATATTGAGTTCAATCTGATCCATAAATAATTCCAAAGCTGTTTCATTGTCTAAGGGTGAAATAATGGGTTTTTTTGCTAAAAGTTAGAGTGGGGTCTTCTTCCAAGGTTTGCATCCAGCATCTGCTTTTTCTATGGAAGAAGCTTAAAAACTACAATTCTGGTTTATCAGTTTTGGTTGTTCTAAGGCTGGAAAAAGTTGTAAAGATAGTGAAGGTGTTATCGAACAGCTTTTGCTAACCTAAAAGCATCTGTCTTCCTTCCAAGTCGAATCTGCTTTTGCTGCTCCATAAAAACGTTCCATAAGCGGCATCCATTTTCCCTCTGTCCTAACTGAAATAAGAGCCTCACCTCCTTTGTTTCTGACTGATGAAGGGCCTTAAAACAAGTCTGCGTAGCATGGTCAGTGCAAGAAAAGAAGATCATCATAACCAATTTTGTCTCTGCTAAAATATATATTGCCAAGCAGCTTTGAGAAGCAACATGTCCCCGCTTTCAGCAGCTGTTTCTGCAGTAATTGAGCATTATTGAAGAGAAAGGATTCAATATTTCCTGACTTGGAACACAGTGCTCCTGGCCTTATGTGCGCCGAGTGGTGACCCCTCTTTTATCTCAAGCTCTGGACTGATAAAGCATAATAGCTTTTGTACACTTCCTCTCTCAAAGCCAAGTCAGAAGACATAGCAAGGTTTGGTTCTGTCCTCGTGCTGAGCTCTTGTTGGATGAAGAGGAACAGGGTTAGTTTCCTTGGACTTCTGCCTCATTTTCACAGGGTATTTTTTTAACTGGTGCGGAAAAACTAGGGACAGTCTCAAACGTGGAGGAAATGTCCTTGCTTCAGGCCCACACGTTCTTTGTTTTCCATATTCGTGGACTCTTTTACTTACAGATCTTTACCAGCCAGTGTAGTCCTAACCTGAACAGCCAATGCTAGCCTGATCTCATCAGATCTTGGAAGCTAAGCAGGGTTGGCCCTGGCCAGTGCTTAGGCCCTGGCCAGTGCTCCAAGGAAGTCCAGGGTTGCTACACAGAGGCAGGCAATTAGAAGTACAGAAAGTTTGCCCGGGAAAAAAAGTACGGGTGTTGCTTAGTCTAACGATAATCAGTATATTGGTTGACAAAATGCTTTGATCATGTATGCAGTTATTTTAGGGTTCCCAAGTACTTACCGCGGGGGAGCGGGGGACGCATTCTCCCCGGCCGGACCAGTCCGCATTATAACGCACCATGCTGTTGCCAGGAAGTAACGCCAGGCGACGCTCTGGCAGTGGGGCTGAAAACTCGATGGTACCATTGAGTTTCCAGCTGCATTGCCAGAGCGTCGCCTAGCATCACTTCCTGGCGACAGCATGGTGCTCCATGCCTGTCCTTCCCCCGGGGATGGTCCTGCAAGGACGTATCCATCCCCTGCCAGCACGCGGTAAGTTCTTGGGAACCCTAAGTTATTTGCATGTTTATCATAGGTCTTCCGCTCTTTGTTTTCAAAGGAAAAAGAAGCCATTATAGTTTTAGCCATGTAATCGTCAGGTTGTAACTCTAGAAGCTAGAATGCATTCTCTTTGTTTTACCTCCAAAGTTCCCCTCCCTTAATTTTAGTAATAATAGAACATTTACTTTTTAAGCAAACACAACGGTATCGGCTCTTAATTATTTACTCTGAAATTTAAACAATGGCAAACCACCTCTGAACATGTCTGGCCCTGAAAATCTTACAGGGGGTTGCCCTAAGTTGGGATGTCAAACATATGGCCCGTGATCCAGAACTGGCCCATCCAGGGCTCTTATCCGGCCCACAAGCAACTGGTCATTACCTTTATTGGCAGATGGCTGAGGCTGTGCATTACATCCCTGTATACTGTCCCAGTGCTAATGAGTAATGGGTGTTGGAAATGGGAGGGTGGGCATCAGGGAGATACTTGAAGGAAATACTGTAAGCAAGTTTGTATTTTGAGTAAAAAATAATGTCAATTCGGTTTGCCTGTGTCCTTTATAAAGTGTATATCTCTGGTACCTGTCATTACATTTTATGGCACACGTGGCCCGCCCAACAATGTGACATTTATGTCAGATCTGGCCCTTGTAACAAATGAGTTTGACTCTTCTGCCCTAAGTGGGCTGCAATTTGACAGCACTTTCTACTGCCACCAGCCAGGGGAGTTCCATTCTGTCAGACATACAGGTCTTTCTCTTCTTAGAGAGTGCTTCTCTTTCATTTCATTCTCTGCACCAGTTCTTATTACTCCCCCAGCCTGTTCTTAACTCCATCTTAACTGTATCTTCACCAACTGCCTCATCTAGGGTTGCCAGGTCTGGGTTGGAAAATACCTGGAGACTTTGGGGATGGATCCAGGAGAGGGTAGGGTTTGGGGAGAGGAGGGGCTTCAGCATGGTACAGTGCCATGGAGTCCACCCTTCAAAGCAGCCACTTTCTCCAAGGGAGCTGATCTCTGTCAGCTGGAGGCCAGTTGTAAGAGCGGGAGATCCCCAGGCCCCACCTGGAGGCTGGCAACCCTAGCATCACCCTTCACCAGACTTTGGAAGATCAGGGCCCATAAACATTCTGTGCCACAAAGAACATTGTGCTGAAGCAATCCAAATGCTGTGCCAAGAAAATCTTGAAGCCCAATTACATTAAACACATGAAGCAAATTTGAATAATTTATGCTGCTTTTGCTACTCATAAGGAGAGGCAAGCATCTGTACTTGTTCCTGAGCTGCTTAAACTTCCCACCCCTGACATCTCTGCAGTGGGTAGGAAGCCTCCCCAAGCCCTATGTATAATTCATCCTCATTACTTCAAGAGCAGAAACACACGCCAGGAAACTGGGCATCCATCCAGCCGTGATAGGACTAAGGAGGTAACATCTACAAGGCTCAGAGATCCTGGAAGGAAGAGGGCCAGCAGAGCCAGTAAACTGAGAAGAAACGGGGGGTGGGGGAACGGGACAACAGAAGTGGTTGGACTTTGATGAAGGGGAAGCAAGGGAAACAGAGAACTGGGAGAAATTTCCGATGTAGTTATGAGTAGAGTTTCCAGATCCAGGTTGGGAAATAGCTAGAGATTTTGGGTGTGGAGCCTGAAGAGGGCGGGGTTTGGGGAGGGGATGGACTTCATTGGGGTATGATGCGATAGAGTCCACCTTTCAAAGCGGCCATTTTCTGCAGGTGAACTGATCCCTGTCACCTGGAGGTCAGTTGTAATCCCAGGAGATCTTCAGCCACCACCAGGAAGCTCGTAGAAACAACAGAGAGATCACAGGAAGGATGCAAACAATAACGAAAACAACCGTGATGTTATATTATGAAAATATATTTAGACTACTATTCTGTAGTGAATTGTATTTCTTCATCACATCATAAAAATATACGCATACACACAGTGGGAATTGCACATGAGCACTGAAAGAATCTGCTTCATTGAAGTGGGAAGAATGTTGTGTGTTAATTCATGGATTAGAATTGTTGACATGTAAACTAATGGTATTCATGCAGCCCGCTTAGAAAAAGCTGTTATGTGAAATGGTATTGTATGCAATTCCCGTTGTGTGTATGCATACGTTTTTATAATGTGATGAAGAAATACATGTCCTCAGTGGCGGTTCTCTTGCTTTTAAAGGACAGCCCTTAGAGAGGGATGGATTCCTCAACAGCTTCCTGGGAGAACTGCCAACTCCAGGCTGGGAAATCCTGGAGATTTTGGGGTGGATCCTGGAAAGGGCAAGGTTTGCAAAAGTTAAGGATCTCAGTAGAGAATAATATCACAGAGTCCACCCTCCAAAGCAGCCATTTTCTCCAGGGGAACTGCCCTCTGCAGTCTGGAGATCAGTTGTATTCTGGGAGATTTCCAGGCTGCACCTGGAGGTTGGCAGGCTGACTTCCTGAATCACAGGGGAAGACAGGGCTTCCCCTTTCCCCGCACCATCAGACAGCTGATTGGCCAATAGATCCAGCTGACTTCTTTCCTGTTGTAACCCTGTAACTACTCTCCTAGTGTAGGCTTATCCCTGCCAAACAGCTGGGTGGCAACTGTGTTGATGCCACTCAGCTGAATAGCAGGCAGGGTTCCTGTTGGACTCCAGCTGCATGATCAGCCTGTCCTCTGGGGTCCCTCTAAGCTGTGGAGGCTTGTGAGCAAAAATTCTACTTTGTGAGCTACTGGCATTAAAGTTGTGAGCGAGTGATTTGGCTGCTGCATAAATTAGTTTGCTCTGGAGCCCTCCCTTCCTGAGCTAAGACAAAAATGTGTGAGCCAGAGGCTAAAAACCTGTAAGTGAGCTCACAGTAACTCAGCTTAGATGGAACACTGGTTGGGAGGTGTATTGCTTTAGTGGCAAGACTAACATATTATCAAAGAATTCGAAGGAGAAATAAACATTGAATACCATTTATTATGATCTGGAATGAGAAAGTGCGTGATTAGATTTATCCATTAGCTTTTTAGAAATCATTGCAGATCATTTTTGTGTGACTCTTTTTTCTTTTCTCTGTCTAAATGTTGTATATGTGTGCACATGTGGAAATGAAGAGTCGGGATACTATGACTAGGGTTACTAACCCTCAGGTGGTGAATGGGGATCTCCCACTATTACAACTGATCTCCAGGCAAGAGAGATCAATTCACCTGGAGAAAATGGCCACCATGGAACGTGGGCTCCATTGAAGTCCCTCCCCTCCTCCAACCCTGCTCTCCTCGGGCTCTACGCCCCAAATCTCCACATATTTCCCACCCTGGAGCTGGCTAACTTAACTATGATCCGGCACCTTCCACGCTGAAAACTAGTAGGAGAAAATTGGTTGTTGGACAAGTCAGCGCCGTGGTCCTGGGGCCCCTGGGAGGCGGCGGCATTCAGGGGTGTAAAGGCCCTCCTGATCTCGAACAAGGTGCTGGCTCATTTCGACAAGTCCTTGCCGGTGGTCCTCATGCGTGACGCCTCCCCTTACGGCATGGGCATGGTCTTGGGTCACGTCCTCCCTGATGGCCGAGAGGTCCCGGTGGCCTACTATTCCTGGACCTTGTTGGACGCTGAGCAGAACTATGCCCAGATCGACCAGGAAGGATTGGCAATTGTGGCTGGGGTGAAAAAATTCCATGGCTATGTGTATGGGCACCCCTTCATGATTGTTACAGACCATAAGCCACTCCTTGGCCTCTTTGTGGCGGACATGCAGACCCCCTAGGTGCTCTCTCCCTGGGTCCTCTGCTGGTCCCTCTTCCTGGTGGGTTACAACTACAGCCTGGAGTATCGCCCAGGCAAGGCTATGGGTCACACTGACGCCCTCAGCCGCCTATCGCTTCCGGACATGGATGCCAATCCCGCTCCCATCCCCGGGGTCTTCTTGCTTGAGGGCCTCCCAGATCCGCCCCTTCAGGATGCCGACATTGCCCACCACTTGGCCCACAACCCCGTTATCTCCCGGGTCTTGGGCTGGGTGGTGAAGGGGTGGCCCGCGACCTCAGTGGGTCCAGAGTTTGTGGCTTTCGCCACTCTCAGGGATGAACTGTCAGCTTTTAAGGGGTGTCTCATGTGGGGGGAGAGAATGGCGGTCCCAAGCACCCTGCGGCAGCAGGTCCTCAACGCACTCCATGAGGCACACTCGAGGATCATCTGAATGAAGGTGTCGGCTCAGAGCTATGTGTGGTGGCCAGAAATCGACACGAAGATTGAGTCATGGGTGCGGGGATGTCAGACATGCCAGGCGGTCCACCTGAATCCACCGAGAGCACCCACTCAGCCATGGGCGTCCACCCATAAGCCATGGTCCTGGCTCCACAAAGATTTTGCTGGGCTGTTCCAAGGATCGATTTTCTTGGTCATGGTGGACTCCTACTCCAAATGGTCAGCCCAGTAACCACTACATCAACAAAGGCTGTCATCCAGGCACTGCACTGGATCTTTGCGACTCATGGACTGTTGGACACCATCATCTCCGGCAATGGGGCAGCCTTTACATTGGTGGAATTCCAGGGCTTCCTGCAGGGGAACCTCATCTGCCACATGAGGTCAGTGCCTTTCCACCCCATGACCAACAGGCAAGCATAGCGAATGGTGTGCACCGCAAAAGAGCCCTCAGCCAGATCTCCAACAGAGACTGGGAGTTTTGTCTCGCACGCTTCCTTCTGACCCAGTGGATGACACCAAACCCCGTCAGTGGCTGATGCCCCACAGAACTCTTGATGGCTTGCCGCCCCACCATCCTATTGGACTGGCTACACCCAGAATGGGCACCAGAATCCAGGAAGATGACAGGACAACGGGAAGCTCCCAGGAGGTTCGTCCCAGAAGACCCTGTCTACATAAGAAACTTTGGGAAGGGACCCCCATGACTGGCGGGAAGAGTCATACGGGCTACTGGCCCCATGTCGTATGAAGTGTCTACAAAGGATGGTCAATTCCTAAAGAAACACATTGACCAACTGCAGAGGCGACAACTCCCAGTAGCAGAGGAACAAACCCTGTGGTTTGTGGGGCCCAAGCCCCTCAACCCTGAGTCAAGTGCCCAGACTGACCCACCTGACCCCAGGGAGGCGCCAGTAGCAGAACTGACACCCGCAACACCGGGATCAGTGGAACAGCTACCGCCCCCAGAACTGGCCAGCCAACCAGAAGCAGGCATGAGCAACCCCGTACCTGTGCCCCGGCATTCCCTGTGAGAGCGCTGACCACCAGCCTATTTGTAGGACTACGTTACATAGTTTGGGTCGGAACTATGGGGGGAGGGGTGTTATGTACACGGACTGCCACCAGGGGTCCGTGGCTAAAGTAAGGAGCTTGGGTCCCAAACAAAATGGGGACCTCAGATCCTAGACCTCCTTGTGTCCACCAATAGGCCATCTGGCAGGAAATTCAAACCCTCCAAAGAGACTGTGGGTGTACTGGGTGGGGTGTATATAATTGGCCCTTGTGAGGCTGGTTTCTCAGCCTCGTGTGTGAAGTACAATAAACACGTCTGAACACATGTTGTAGTCTGAGTCTCCATGCGGCGAACCCAGTACTTTACAAGGGTGATGGGACTGAATTTGGGGCAAGGATATCAGAAGTCCCATTTTATTCAATGGCGTTTACTCCCAGGAAAGTGTTCTTAGGATTGATTGTAGCTCAAGGATCCGACTCAGCATGAGGCGGCAGCTTTGTTTGTTCAAATTGGCTGCAGATCTGGAACATCACAATAGAACCACCATTTCTAAAGCTGAACAGGCTAAGCTGTTCTCATTGCAAAAGCTTTGGTGGATCATCATACCCATCGCTGGATTCTTTTCATTCCCTGAGTGCAAGCCGTTAATGAGAAAGGTCATTCTTCACAAGGAATCCCAAGAACTAATTTGGACCAATGTTTTCCTAGGTCAGAGATCATGGCAGGAACGAAAACACCATTCATGTATTCACACAACCACAGCCACAAACATAATTGAATGGACAATAAAGAGATTTATATTTCAAAAGAGCCAATATTTTAGAAAGCCTCTTTTTGAGGCAGGAGATTTATGGAAAATTCCTTCGCAAAACGCCCCCAACACATTTCGATTCCCCCCCCCCCGGCAGCACGCTTTGGGAGCTTGGCTGCTATTTAATAGCTTTTAATAAAACAGTCATTTTGATATTAGACTTGAATGCCATCCAAAAAAAATTGTTTTTAATCTCTTTACATTATCGTTTTAAAGTAATTTCCTAGTGACCTGATAAACCACCAGAAGCATAAATCATAAATATTCACAGCCCTGAAAAACGAAGCTGAAAGTGAGTTTCAAATTACAGGGGAAACAAAGAACGTGTGTGGGGGGGTGTCACCAGTTTGATTTCCTCTGCATTTATCCAGCCCTGGCTTCCCTGGTATATCCCTCTGTCCATTCTCTGAATGTGAATAACAGTCTCTGCAGCTCCCTTCCTCTGCTTTCTGCTCTCACTCAGCACCCACACCAACCCTTTCTCTGCCATGCTTCTTCCCAAAGAGGCATGCAATTATTTTGGATAGAGATGCCAACCTCCAGGTGGGACCAGGGGATCCCCCGGAATTACAGCTCATCTCCAGACTGCAGAGATCAGTTCTCCTGGAGAAGATGGATGCTCTGGAGGGTGGACTCTAGGGCATTGTACCCCTCTTAAGGTCCCTGTCCTCCTCAGGCTCCATCCCCAAATCTCCAGGAGTTTCCCAGCCTGGATCCGGCAGCCTTACACCCCATCTACACTAGCGGCCAGGGGGACATGGCCACCTTAATTTCGGCTTTTATTGGGAGCACAGCATCAACAATCAAAACTTTATGTATATGCTACGAGCCAGCCGTTAGAGGCACCCGAGCACATTTTAATCCTGTAGACTCGTAGCCGGGCCAGGTGGGAATCTGATCGATGTGAAACCAATCAGCCCTGGTCAGAGGAAGGGAATGCAGGAACAACAACGGCCAAGTTAAATTTTCGTTGATGTATTGATATACCGCCTTTCGGCTGAAAGTCCCCATGATGCTTTGGAATTCAGTACAATAAAAGCAATAAAAACTAACGCAGTGTAATAAACATTCAGCTGAAAAAAACAATTGAGTAAATAAAATTTAGTAAGCATCATAAATGCCCTGACCTGAACGGCGCAGGCCAACTCAGTCTCATCAGATCCCAGAAGCTAAGCAGGGCCAGCCCTGGCTAGTACTTGGATGGGAGACCTCCAAGGGAGTCCAGATAGGGTTGCTACCTCCGGTTTGGGAAATACCTGCAGTGTTGGGGGTGAGGAGGGTAGGCTTTGGGGAGGGGAGGGACTTCAGTGCATAGAGCTGGCCTTCCAAAGCAACCATTTTCTCCAGGTGAACTCATCTCGGTTGCCTGGAAATCGGTTCTAATAGCGGGAGACATCCAGCCACCACCTGGAAGTTGGAAACCCTATGTCCAGGGTCACTACACAGCTGGGCAATGGCAAACCACTAATGAGCATCTCTTGCCTTGGAAACCTTATGGGGTCACTCTACGTTGGCTGTGACTTGACCGAACATTCCACTACCACCACGTACCATGAATACCACCAAATCAATAAAATACAAGATTCCAATGACTGCTCAGTGACCCTCTGGGAAAGATGGGGCTTTAAACCCACCGGAAGGCATTTAGAATTGTTCTCAGCTCTTGCAGGAGGGAGTTCAGTAGTCGGGAGGGGGCAACAGCTGAAGAAGTCTTACCCCATGTCCAATGCTCCCTCTAAGCTGTGGAGTCTTGTGAGCAAAAACTCTACTTTGTGAGCTACTGGTACTCAAGTTGTGAGTGAGCAATTTGGATACTGCATAAATTAGTTTGCTCCTGAGCTAAGACAAAAATGTGTGAGCTGGAGGCTAAAAAAACGGTGAGCTAGCTCACACTTACTCACCTTAGTGGGAACACTGCCCATGTCCCACCTACTAAGCCTCTACTCTGGCTAGTTCCCAGAGGAACGCCCCTTGGACCAATCCCACGTCACAGATTGGTTGAGATGAGCAGAGGTGGTCATTCAGGTGCCAAGGAGGCGGGCTGGCATCGGCAGGCCAAAGAAAGACTGGCTGGCCCTGCTGTAGCAACTTTTGATCTTCTAAAGAGATACTCCCTAACCTATATAAAAACTTCATTCATCTAAGCAGCTCCAGGAGCTGCTTTTGCTGTTACGTGCAGTTATGTCTTGCTTCTCTTTTGCCTTTCCCTTGCCTTGCCCTCAGTGGTATAGAAGCCATGAATGACTTTGGCTGGGCCACGTACATTCCCTTGAGTGGTTTCACTTCCCTGCCCATCCAGCTGCCAACTCATTGTTAAGTCAGGTACGGAGGTATTGGTGCCTTTGGAAAAAGAACTTGGTGGTTGGCGGCTGGGGGAAGGAGTGTGGGTCCCTGGTCCATCCCCTCTCCAAGATGGTCCTCCCGGAAAATCAGCTGCTTGCCCGAAACATCTGTATTCCATCTTAGCTAGGAGCCTGATGAATGGAGCAGAGATCTTACGGGAGCAGACCCTAAAGGGAAGGCATGCCTGGTAACTACCCTAAGTAGGCTGGATGCTACCTGCAGGACACTGGACAGCTCTGCAGCTTACCACCCCCGTTCCAGCAGAGGACAGAGCCATACTGAGTTCTTATATACTGCAGCAAAAGAACCCATCGTAGCCCACCCTCTGAAGCTTTTAAGGGATCCACACTTGCATTCCGAGTCTCTCATTTCTGTAGCGCTCTGTAATTTCCTAGAGATGATGTCTCTAACAAGTAGAACTTGGTCATTGTGACCTCTGAGAGCTCTGAGAACAGGCTGTCAGGGAGGGGGGGGGAGGAGGAGGAGGAGGAGGAGGAGGAGGAGGAGGAGGAGAAGAGTTGGATTTATACCCTGCCCTTCACTCAGAGTCTCAGAGCGGCTTGCAATCTCCTTCCATTCCTCTCCCCACAGCAGACACCCTGTGAGGGAGGTGGGGCTGAGAGAGCTCTGAGAAAACTGCTCTTGAGAGAACAGTTCTGACAGGTCACCCAGCTGGCTGCATGTGGAGAAGCGGGGAAGCAAACCCGGTTCTCCCAGATTAGAGTTGGCACTCGTAAACACTACACCAAACTGGCTTTCACTGCACTAAGCTGGAGGGGGCTAAGCTGACAGATCTCAAGTTTGGTTACAGGGGTGCCATTCCCCCCCACCCCCAGTAAAAGACCCTTTTTCCCTGAACATAGTTTCTGGCTCAGCCAGGCCTCACAGATCCTCCAGAGCTGCCTCATCTCTTGTGAGTGGCATGGACCACGTAAAATTCTGGAGAGTCTTCACTACCACCTCCTGATAGTTACCAATAAGGATGGGCTTGCCTCCCCCCCACTGTTAAATTGCCCCACATGGCCAGCAAGCTGTTCCTACCACAAACCATCTCGCTTGCTACTGCTGGTAAGGCAGCCCCTTGCAGAGGTGAGCACATGAACACATGACACCGCTTTAAACTAAGGTCAAATCTGCATTTGCATTTTTAAATCAGTTTCGTGCTGCTGCGACGTTGTCTTTCTCTATGCTTGCTTGAAGAGTTGTCTGGAGAAGATTCATTTAAAGCAATGTGGAGGTGCAATGACAGTGGAGCTGCCACGATAGGGCGATAAACATATGCAGACATGCAAAAGTATGCTAGCACTGTTGAAGTGTGAAAACGAAAGCAAATGTAGACAGCTTTTTTGAAGACAGAGTCAGAAGGCTGGGACACTGGTGGGAAAGACAAATGCAGATTCAACCGTAATAGTCTGACCACTGGTCTATCAAGGTTAGTATTGTCTACTCTGCCTGGCAGTGCCTCTCTGGGGTCTCAAACAGAGCCTCTTTGCATCACATACTACCTGGAGATGTCAGCGATTGAACCTGGCGCCTTCTGCATAGAAAACAGACGCCCTGCCACTGAGCCACAGGCCCTCCCCATCCCAAAGCAAAAAGACTGCAGCTAATTTCCTCTCCGTTGCTGGTTAAACATGCCGGTGGGTGATGCCACTGGACTCTGTTCTCTGAGTGCTGCAGCAGCACGGATCACGTCCCTCTCTGTGAGACATCCCGAGGGGCAAAGCCTAATCCTCCACTCCCTGACTGCCGTCCTCCCACCCCCGCACCAGGCAGCAGGGGCAGTGCGGACAAATGTCAAATTCAAGTGCTAAAAACAGAGTCTTGTTGCCTTCATTTCAGCGCATTTTTGTTTTGACAGCAGCTGTTCCGGGTCGCCTCCCTCAAGGATGGTGGCTAGACTTCGCACAGATAAATGAACTGATGTGTACGTCTGCCGACAATCCAGTGTGCGCGGAACAGAGACCGCGTGGCGTGATGATGGAGCCTGAAGTTGAGCTATTCCGCACGATATCAGCTTCTCCCTGCAGCTCCCAGCCTCCTTGTTGTTGCGGCTGCTGTCAATACATCAGTGTCTTAAATGCAAACTCCTTAGGGGGAAAAAAGGAGCTTGTTGTGAAACATCTGAAAGATCTTAAATTGGGGGAAGAACTGAAGAGTCTTAAGCCTTGATTCTGTTTGAAGTAAGCTGGCTACAATCCTTTTCAGACTGAAAGAGCCAGATTTGGGGGAGGGGTTAGTTATTATCATGGATAGCATCAGGCCCGTAGCCAGGATTTTTTAATTTGAGGGGGCCTTTAAATGTCAGGGGGCACCCTGCACACCCACCCACCCACCCACCCACCCAGGGAGCGCCACATATAAAATAAAAAATTGGAAATCACGGGGCCTGGACTGAATGGGAAGTCGGGGGCCTTGGCAGTAAGTTGGGGGGGCAGGTCCCAAGATGCCCCACTGTATCTATGAGCCTGGCTAGCATTGCCCAAAGTATAAGGGGCACCGTGGTTTTTTACCCTCTGGGCTCTTTATTGTAGATGTTTCTCTTAAGTAAATGCATTGCATTTTGCATTGGCTTCTGGGCTCAGAGTTGCCCCAAACTGCTCGGTTTTGCCCTCAAACCTGTCAAAGCTATAGGACGTTGCCCTGTGGTTCCAGCCCAAACTTGTTCTCAGCTTTGCCTGACAATCAATTTTCCCTCTAAGCCGAGTTTGTGTGAGCTAGCTCACAGTTTTTTTAGCCTCCAACTCACACATCTTTTTCTTAGCTCAGGAAGGAGGGCTCCAGAGCAAACTAATTTATGCAGTAACCAAATCGCTCGCTCACAACTTTAATGCCAGTAGCTCACAAAAGAATTTTTGCTCGCAAGACTCCACAGCTTAGAGGGAGCATTGTTGACGGTCCAGTGGGCACACAGCTGCCAGGCACTGCCCAGGTGCCGGGCTGTTCTTATTGCAAAAAGAAGTGACAATTTGAATCATCAGGTTTTGTCCACCAAGCACTGCCACCCCACTGTTTTCCCCATTTATTTCACCAGGGATTCTGTGGACACTGAGTCCAGGCATGTAAATAGCCGTTCAGTTACTCATCCGCACTGAGTAGAGATTGCCTCCAGCTAAGCAGGGAAGGATTTTATTATTATTATTGCCCAAATTGCTGATGTGTCACAAATGATCTATGCTAGTACGCATTGGCAGGAAGGCTAATAAAACAGGTGGATGAGCTAGTAACTTTTCTGGATTAATGGGCCCACATTTCACATTCATTTTTACACCCTTTCAGGCAGCCCACAATGCCGGTGCTAGAGAGTGGTGGTGGGAAGTGCTATTGAGTTACAACTGATTTATGGCGACCCCAGAGGGTTTTCAAGGCGTTTCAGAGTGATGGTTTACCACTGCCTGCCTCCACGTCATGCCCCTGGTCTCCCATCCAAATACTAGCCAGGGCCATCCCTGCTTAGCTTCTGAGATCTGATGAATTCAGTGAATTCCGCACCTCTGTCCGCCCCCCAAAACCAGGTAGCAGTAGCAATCTGAAGCATGCTCAAATTAAAATGCTAAAATCTGAGCCCTTTTTCATTTGTTTTGGTGAGTTTCATCATTTCAAAAGGGTTGTAGCAAAACCTTTTGTTAGCCTTCTGTTGTTAGACTGTTGTAGCAAAATAAAGTAGAGGCAGCATCTTTACGACTATCCAGGTTTATTCCAGCATCACCTGTTCTGAGTCCCATCTTCAGAGGCATATGAAATTGATATTTTATGGCTCTTTTATAACCACATTCAGACCAGGGATAGCCATTTCACATGCATCTGGAGAAACGGGGACTAACAAATGCAGATGAGGTGGGGGCTGAGGATGAAAACTGCCACTGGAGACTCCTTGAATTCATGCCAGAAGTGAAATTTGAACCTGGGACTTCCTCTCCCACAACTTATACGTCAGCTCCTGAATTCTTTCTCCATCCATTTGGACAGAACTGTATTTGCTGCTGACCTTCCCCTGTAATCTCTTCCTTCTGGAATCTGGAATTCTGGGCCCATTCTGGCGACTATTTGGGTATAGAGGGAAATGGGGGAAATGCCTAAAACTCTGCAAATACCAGCTTTCAACCCTTGGAAAGCTAAGACTGCATCCACCTGGAGGTTTTTCTCCACCTTGTCTTCCAAATTGCATCAGGATGTCATTTTCCCCCACCCCAGCAGCCGCACAATGTCATCCTCTAATTGTCCACGTTCCAGGCTTCCCCCATCCTCAGAAGTTCTTTCTCAGATTCAATCTGTTTCAATTATTCCAGAAATAATGTAGCCCAAGTGCTGTTAGAAAGCCATCTGTGTGGGAAGGAGAACATTTTCAAAAGTTCCACCCATATTGACGCCATTTTCCTTTCATTAGACCCTCACGGCTGCCATTTTGCCTGACACCGCACAGGAGGGCTTTTAAAAACCAACCAACCAGTAATCGCTGTTGTGCTATATAGCACAATGATGTTGCTACAATCTATTGCCACACTCCACTAGTTCCTCTAAACCTCCAGCTCTCATTTAAAAACACACTAAGTCTCTAGCCCTTTTGTTTTCAGAATTGATTTCCTAACTGTTTTCCTCCCCTGGCATGGTTCTTTTGGCAGCCAAGTTTCAAGCAGAAATTCCGCAGATAAAGGTTTTCCCAGGATGCACAGAAAAGTGATGGGGAAGCTCTACTGTTCCTTGCACACCTATTAAAAGCACAGGAGCAGTATGAGAAAAAATAGCAGTCCTAAGGGTGTCCTGACCTGTGTAGCCCAGGCTAGCCTGATCTCTTCAGCTTTTGGAAGCTAAGCAGGGGTTGGCCCTGGTCAGTACTTGGATGGGAGACCACCAAAGAAGTCCAGAGTCACTACACTGAGGTAGGCGATGGCTAAACCACCTCTCAACATCTCTTGCCTTGAAAACCCCACAGGGTCACCATAAGTCAGTTGTGACTCGATGGCCAAAAAAAAGAGAAATCCATTTTGTGAGGTTGGCATAGGATTCAGGAGGAGACAGCGGTCTCCCTCACTACTGACTCTGGAAAGGGAGCTGTGCTTTTCTTGCTGCTTGCACCCTGGTATGTATACAACATATTCATCAGCTGCCGGACAGCGAGCACAATAAAACCTCAGTCCGTTTGGCCAAGTGAAGCCGTTTCCCATCGGCCTCACACCTTCTCTTTATTATTTGGAAGCTTCCATTCTTTGCAGCCCTTCCAGTTTATTAAAAACACACACACACACACACATACACACACAGAGACAAAAGTTCATGATGGTGCTAATCCCTGCTATTTATCACAACAGTGTGGAACAGCCAAAATGCCAGTGGGGAAAAAACAAACAGCAAATGACCTTCTTCCAGCAGAAATCTGAAAGACGCTACTACAAGTGCAGGGAAGGTGGGCTTCTGGACGGCACCGTCCTTCCTTGCTGTCACCGTTCCTCTTATTTTGTGGGAAAGCCTACAACCGATCTTGCAGCAACACACACTTCCATGAGAAGCAGGGTGGCTGGGCTTTAAAGGAGAGGCATGATGGGTGCAAAGCGGACAGCCCCTTTCTCTCCCTGGAGATATACTGACCAATTAGCATGCAGAGAGAAAAGCACCCCAGCGGTGCTAACAGGGGTGACAGTTGCAGGAGGACAAGGGACCCCCCCCCTTCCTGCCCACTCACGATGCCCCACTGTGCCCACAGAACCGGAGGCCAAGCTGAAACCCCAAAGCCATTCCTGAGGGAATTACGTCTGCTCTGAGAATCAAGAGGCCTACACAGCCCCGTCACAAAGACCCCAACTGCCATCGCCAAGCAAACCCCACCTCTTACCTGTCTCTTAGGGGTCCACACTGCAGCGGCCGCCTGGGTTGGGCAGGTGCCGGAGGGGCACGGCCCCCCGAGGCCCTGGAGGACGGAGTCTGCGGCCTCCTGGTACATTGGAGAGCTTGCAAGGTGGCCAGTCTGACCACGGTGATCTGTCTAGAACAGGCTCACTGGCATGCTGCTCAGGCTGGCTTCTCTGAGCAGCGAGGTTCATGAAGAGCTGGGGGGAAGGGAGGGGGGAGCGAAAGGGAGGGAAGGGGGAGAAGAAGAAAGAGTGAGGAGGCTCCCTCAGATGTGTGCGTGGAGAATTGAAATGCACAGAAGCTGAGGCAGGACAGCAGAGGCTCGCTCAGCCTCTGCCTCGCTCTCATTATTCCAGCGTGCTCACATTATTCCAGCAGCCTGGCTTCTGCCTCAGGCGCTCCCTTTCAAAGTCAGTTGTCTCATGAGTAATGAGGGTAAGGAAAGGGAGGGGAGGTCGATCCCACCGGGAATTGCTGGATTAAGAGGATGGGAGCAAGGTTAGGAGATCACCTTTCTGCTGGCTGGCTGGTGTGTTTGTGTGTTCTTGTTAACCTCCACCAAAGAAAAGCAAAAGACATGAGAGTAAACAGAAGAGGTTTGATCTGTCGGAGTCATCGTTGCTGAGGGTGGTGCTGCTGGGGGTGCCGAGGGAGGAGTCTGTGCCCTGTTCCTCCTTGGACCTGTAGAGGGAGGAATTAGGCCTGCATTGTAGGGTTACCAACTCTGGCTTGTGGCTTTCGAGGCAATGCCCAGGGAGGGCAGAGTTTAGGGACAGGAGGGGGGCTGAGGGGGGATGTAATAGCACCCTAAGACTTACGTTTCTCTTAAGCACTCCATGGAATAATGTACAGTCTCCCTCATAAGCTGCAATTTCCTTTGGCAGACTGATCAATGTAAAGATGCCAACCTCCAGGCGGGGGCTGGAGATCCCCCGGAATCACAGCCGATCTCCAGATGTCAGAGATCAGTCCCCCTGGAGGAAATGGCTGCTCTGGAAGGTGGGATGTGGCATTATACTCCACTGAGGTCCGTCCCCTCCCCAAATCCTGCCTTCCCCAGGGTCCACCCCCAAATCCCCAGGAAAATGCCAAGTGGGAGTTGGCAACCCTAGATGACCATGGTTTAGAGCTCAGATGTCATTCTGGGAAAACTCTAGGCCCCTCTTGGAGGTTGGTAATCCTGCCTGCATGGGCTCCAAATCAGTGAGTGCTGTCAGCAGCATCCTTTATGAAGATGATGTTTCACATAAATCTGCCTAGTACTTCCTGTTTAGGAGCTGCGGTGGCTCGAGTGGTTAAGACGCTGAACTGCAGGCTGTGGAAGGTCAGTAGTTCAGCAGTTTGAGACCCGGGTGCCGCATGATGGGGTGAGCTCCTGTCTCTAGTTCCAGCTCCTGCCAACCTAGCAGTTCGAAAGCAAGAAATTGCAAGTAGATCAATAGGTACCACTTCGGTGGGAAGGTAACAGCGTTCCGTGCACCTTGGTGTTTAGTCATGCCGGCCACATGACCACGGAAACGTCTTCGGACAGTGCTGGCTCTTCGGCTTTGAAACGGAGATGAGCACCACAACCCTAGAGTCGGATTCGACTGGCTTTCGAGCAAGGGAACCTTTACCTTTACCTTTACTTCCTGTTTGGTGTAGTGGTTAAGTGCACAGACTCTAATCTGGGAGAACCGGTTTGATTCCCCACTCTTCCACTCGCACCTGCTGGATGACCTTGGGCAAGCCGTAGTTCTGTCAGGGGTGTTCTTGAAAAAGAGCAGTTTCTGTCAGAGCTCTCTCAGCCCCACCTACCTCACAGGGTGTCTGTTGTGGGGAGGGAAGGAGTTTGTAAGCTGCTCTGAGACTCCGAGTGAAGGGCGGGGTATTAATCCAATCTCTTCTTCGCTTCTGTGTTGGGAAAGTCCTAGTGATTTTGGGGGTGAAGCCTGGGGAGGCAGAGTTTGGGGAGGGGAGGGACTTCAGCAGCATAGGAATGTCATGAAATCCATCCTTCACAGCAGTCATTTCCTCCACAGGAACTGATTTATGTCATCTGGAGATCTGCTGTAATTCTGGGAGATCTCCAGGCCCCACCAGGGAGTCGACAGCACTACGCTATATCCAAAAACTGAGTGATTCTGCATCTGGCATTCCCTCCACATTTTCTGAACACTGAGGAAAAGGTACAGCTCAAAACCATATTCAAATACCCCGGGGCAATGCCATATTGCCTGCGAAGTCACCCCTGAACGGCTATAAATCTGTGCAGAAGGTACCATAAAACCCGATGATCAAAGAAAGCGAAAGTGGCATGCATTGTGGAGGGTATCATAAAATAAGACGATCAAAGAAGGCAACAGCGGCATGCAATGCAGAAGGGAATTTCTGTTCCAAGGTGGGTTTGGTAAAACCACGGAGGGAAAAGCCAATGCAGGGTCGCCCACTGTTCCATCTCGCCCTCTACTTGGACCTGGGAGCAGTTCTCCAGGCTCTTGGGCAGGGCGTTTTCTAACTTTGTCTCATTTTAACAAGAGATGGCAGCTTAGACCTGGGCTGGGAATACCACTAAATTATACCCCTTCCCCTGGTTAACATCATCAGTGTGTGTGGGAGTTGCCCCTGCCACTGCAGTCACTGAAAACACGGCATTCCAGCCACGTCAAGCTGAATCCGACATGCTGGTGTAGCTGAGGTAGGGTGCGGGCTGACTGAAAACCCTGGAGGCAACAGACTGAGAGAGCCTGGCAGAGAGGCCCCATGTCTTTGTATTTATGTTATCGTTAAGCTTCTCCTTGCTAATCTCCTTGTCCCTCCATTATCCCACAAAATGTAAACCTGTCACCTTCCCTCTTCACTTCTGCGGCATTTACATGGGGGCAGGGTGTTAAAATGCTCCCTTGACACAGCAGCAGCAGCAGCAGGGAGGAGTGTGGGGACGGCATGGCCACAGCCGGTCCTTGCATCGCTCACTGCTGCTTCCCCCCTTCCCCTTTTGCTCCCTTGCATCTGGACAAAAGAGGAAGACACAATGGTAATTACACACGTGCACATGCACACACACACAGAGAGCAGTCTGGAAGGCCCCCCCCCTTGCCCTCTTCCTGCTAAATGGAGCACTGGCTACACCATGGCTTGGCTGTGAAAGTGAAAAAAGGTCCTTTAAGAAGCACCGTTGTTTTTTATACGCTGCTTTTCTTTTCTCTGCCTGAAGGAGTCTCAAAGTGGCTTACGATCACCTTCCTTCCCCCCCACAACAGACACCCTGTGAGGGAGGTGGGGCTGAGGGAGCTCTGAGAGAAATGCTCTTGAGAGAACAGCTCTGAGAGAACTGTGACTGACCCAAGGCCACCCAGCAGAGGCTTCATGTAGAGGAGTGGGGATTCAAACCCAATTCTCCAGATTAGTCTGCCACTCTTAACCACTGCATCATGCTGATTCTCAGAGTGGCTTCGAAGGTTCAGAGGGGCATAGTGAGCTGCCCTGTACTGTCCTGAAAGTGGAGCTTGGCTCCAGCCCTCCCCCCCCATAGTGGGTCTGGATGGACACTTCACCTGGCCAGCCACCCTGCAGTTCCCGTTTTGAACCAAACCAAATCCAGTTTAAGAAGGAAAACCCTGAGAATCTCACTAGCTATGCTCAGAACGAGCACAATGTCATGTGGATGTTATCTTTTGAATTTGGGGTGGGAGTCCGTGTGTGGAAGCAGCCTTCATACATCTGATGAAGTAGGGTCTTATCCATGAAGACCCACACTACAGCGAACTACTTAAGGGATCTCCCCACATTCAGTGGCTCTTGCTTGAATCAGGTTGGCAATGCAGAAACAAGATGGGGAGGGATGCTCATTAACAAAACTTCTGGACACTTAATAGTACGAAAGAGCCCTATGTGTGGAAACACATGTCTTTTAGAGACCAGTCCTAAGCAGGTCCATTCCATGGGGCTTACTCCCAGGAAAGTGTTTGTAGAATAGCACTGCTAGAACATGATGCAAACAACAGTGATTCTCATCCTGCCCTGCCCTGGATAGCCCAGGCAAGCCCGATCTCGTCAGATCTCGGAAGCTAAGCAGGGTCAGCTCTGGCAAGTACTTGGATGTGGACACCTCCTTGGAATACCAGCAGCTGGGAGGTGGGGGCAGGCTTTATTCAGCCACCTCTCTGAATATCCCCCAGGATCCCCAGAAGGGATCAATCACCAGAGGTTGCCACGACTTCCAGGTGCACACACAGTCAGTCATCAGAGGTCACCATGACTTCAAGTTGCACACATGCGTACGCACACATACAGGGCCGGCTCGCTCACTAGGCGAACTAGGCATTCGCCTAGAGCGCGCTGGCCCTTAGGGCCCCCGCCCCTGCCAAAAGCCCCACCAACCCCCCCTGCCCTTTCCCCTGGCTTGCCAGTGCACCCCGCAGCTGCAGGATGCACCGGCAAGCCGGTGCTCAGACGAAAGGGATGGGGGTTTAAACCTCTGCCCCTTCCCTGGATTGCTGGCGTGCCCCGGCAGCAGGCGAGAGGGGGAAGGAGGAAGAGGAGGGGAGCCCTCCCTCACCCTGGGAAGCCCCAGCGGTGGAGGGGGGCGCCAGAAGATAGCACCGCCTAGGGCACAAAAAAACCTCGGGCCGGTCCTGCACACACACATATGAAAAATACTAATAAATACCATGCACAAAAAGAAAACAGTGATTCTCAACCTGTGGGGCAGTGCTGCTGATGAAATTCAGAGTGGAAAGAGGGACAATCTTGCAACAGACTGAACAGAATTGTCCCACAACGGGCTGGATTTCCCTGTAGTGATCACGGAGAAAGTGCTCCTTTTCAATGTCCTCCTTTTCAGTGCAATCCTAAACAGAATTAACACCTGTTTAAGTCCACTGAAGCCAATAGACTTTAGAAGTGTGTGACTCTGTTCAGGATCGCACCCGCTGGCACGGGCCTTCCAGCACATATCCGATACGGTATACTCATCATGGAAGATGCAGAGAGTCTTAGGAGCGTGGGAGAGATTCTGACTGCAGCGGGCCCCCTCCGCTCCTTTCCTGACTGGCTCGTCTTAGGAAGGAGTCGGAGGATCAGACAGATAGCATGCTGGGTGTTCCAGCTTCAGAAAATAAGAAATTACCAGGTGTGCAGGGCCCCAGTTCAATCAGTACAGCTCCTTTCCAGTAGATACGTCCTTCATTTCAGCTCTGTGCCGAGAAGATGGGGGATTCAGGTGTCTTTCAGACCCTTTATTTAAAGATAATGCCTGCAAATGGGAGAAATTGCTTTGTTTACAGAGAAATACCGAGCACACGAGGTTTGCCTGTTCCTCTTGACTGGAGGGCACAATAGGCTCATGTGTGATGTTCCTACGGCTCGGCGGAAATTTTATTTTAATTCGTGACAAATTAAGAATAGCCAGATACATGGTGAGAAGGATGATTGCCTTGAAGTGTCACCACAGCATCCTGTCCACATACATAATTGTTCATAGTTTAGTAATTGCGCTCAGAGGGGGGATGTATTTAAAATGTTCTTGTCCTGAATTCAACCTTGACTCTGCATTACAAGAATATCTTTTTATTTTATCTTTTTTTGTGCTTCTTACATATGTAGTAGACCAGGGGTGTCAAACATAAGGCCCAGGGGCCGGAACTGGCCCATTCAGGGCTCTTATGTGGCCCGCAAGCAATTAGTGCAAGGGAGAGAACAGGAGACTGCTCAGAAGGCAATGGGCAGAAGTCACTCTGCAGCTTCAGCAAGGCGGAACAACCTCATCTGCAGCGGTCAAGCGGCATGGAAGCATCTGCCCAGTGCTGCACTGCTGGCTCTCCAGTCCACCCATATAGGTTTTCCTTTGCACCCCCCTCCCAGCCCATGGGGCCTTTCAGTGAGGATACAACAACTCGGAGCTTACCAGCGACTGTCCTTTATACAGTTTATATCTCTGGTACCTGACGTTCTGCTTTATGACACACAGTGCCCAGCCCAACAAAGTGATATTTATGTCAGATCAGGCCCTCATAGCAAATGGGTTTGGCACCTCTGCAGTACACTGTGCAGAATAGCTTGGTTGAGCCACCTCCCTGCTTGACATTCTGGGCATGTACCAACCCAGTGTATTCCTCTCTGCAAGGTGCCTGCAAGGAGGAAACGTGCCCCACCCCCAAATACTAAACGTACTGATTTTTAAATGTACTGGTATATGATGGGTAAGGGGGATTGCTGATGGCATGTTGTTATTATTAACTTCATTTATAGTTCACCTTTCTCCCTGAGATTCAAGGCAGATGACAAAATGTGAAAAACAATTCAGTCAGATGACAAAAATTGCCAATAAAAGTGTGCAGTAGGAGTAGTAGGATTACAGAATTTAGAAACAATGCAATGAAGAATGAAAGGGATTTGCACAGGTGGAGGATGTTGGGACTGGAGGACTTTGGCACTGTCTCCGGCACCAAAGAGTTTATACAGATAGGTCCTTTCTGCACTAGACTTTAAATCCTGGTTCAAGAATTATCCCGGGGTATTTTTTGTTTCCACATTACATTGAGGTGACCCTGGTTTCGCATCACACTTGTCCCGGGATAAATGGATGCTGTTATAACCAATGGGATAAATGCAAAGTATTGTGCTGCGAGCTGAACTCTGATAAAACCAGGGATGAGATCCATGTGTGGAAAGGACCATAGAGAGGTGAGGACACATAGAGCATCCTTTCCTTCCTGCTCCCTGGTCCTTTCCTTTGCAGCAGAATGCTACTCTTAGGGGCAATTTCCTCTGTTTCCACTCTCCCGTTCTTCTTTCTGGCACGCACACAAACAGAAAGATCTTCATCTTTCACCATGGAGACTGGACATGTGTCCAACAGCATCCAGCACCATCTAGGTCATCGATATCTCTCTCTTACCTGCACTCTCCGGAATGTATTTCCTTTAATAAAAGTTGCCTATTGGTTCTAGAACTGATGACTGACTCCGTGTAACTCTGTAGGTCTGCTGCCACACCCAGTCTCAGCTTTGCTGCGTTGAAGCCTTTGAGCACTCTGCTACTTTTCACATGGTTCCCTGGCAGTAAGAAGTCCAGAGAAATCCAACAGAGCACACTGTAGTAGCAAGGGAGGTGATACACTGCATTTATTTATTTAATTCATTTATACCCTGCCTTTTCCCCCAATGGAGACCCAAAGTGGCTTACATCCATCTCCTCTCCTCCCTTTTATCTTCACAACCACCCTGTGAGGTGGGTTAGGGCTGAGAGAGTATGTCTGGCCCAAGGTCACCCAGCAACCTTCCATGGTACAAGTGGGGATTCGAACCTGGGTCTCCCAGGTACTAATCCAATACGCTTTATACCACACCAGCTCTCATACAATAAACGCTGCAGCAGACTACAATACTATTCTGTATAGAAGCCGCCTCATGGTTCTAATCCCTTTAAAAATACCCTCCTGAACATTCCTGTTTTACACATTCTGTGGAATGATAGATATATGGGAGCCCTTCTGACATCCTCAGGCAGGCCACTCCACAAGGTTAGGGTTGCCAACCTCCAGGTGGTACCTGGAGATCTCCTGCCATTACAGTGGATCTCCAGCTGACCAAGATCAGTTCCCCTGGAGAAAATGGCTGCTTTGGAGGGTGGACTCTATGGCATGGTATCCCACTGAAGTCCCTCTCCCAAACCCCACCCCCTCAGGCTCCACCCCCGAAATCTCGAGGCCCCAACCCAGAGCTGGCAACTCTAATCAAGGTGGGAACCATCACAGAGAACACGTGTGAAGAGGTGGCTGCTGATCTTACTTATTTAAATGGGGGCACCTCAGTGGACCTGAGGAGATTTCTGAGTAAGTCTTAATTGTGAACACCCACTATCAATATCTTTATTTTAAAAATGTTGACCCCTAATATTCCATACACTATGCTGTATACAATTTTAATTTGAGGTATTTTAGACATTGTACAAATGAACCTAATTCTAACTGAATTTAACAACTAAATGCGTCTTTTAAGATATTAGGAATTGAGTTTTATTTAAAATTGTATTTTTTTTCTTTTTAAAATTGTGACAGCCAATGGCCATATACAATAAGCTCTATTCTATTCTATTCTATTCTATTCTATTCTATTCTATTCTATTCTATTCTATTCTATTCTATTCTATTCTATTCTCTCAGAGCAGCTAGCAATCCTTAAGTAAAGTCAATCACAGAATAAATAACATTTTTATTTATTTATTTCTTCACATTTATATCCCACACTTCCCAGAAGCGGGCTCAAGGTGGGTAACAACATTTCATTTATACAAAACATATTAGTTAATACAATACAAATAAAATCATAAATATTAAAATGGTGGTCACAGCTGATAACAAAGAAATTTTCTGGTTGTGGGAGGTTCCTGGCCATAGCCAGTAGTTGTTGACAGAGTGACAGACTTGTTGTTAACAGAGTTGTTGTTAACAGTAGTTGTTAACAGAGTGACAAATAGAGTGACAAACATTCAATTACATATCGATCAAACAAATATTGAAACATCACCAATCACAGGAACAAAACCCCCCACAATTTTGCCACAATTATATGTATTATAACATTGCCAAGAGAAACATTAGAAAAGACTTTCTGAAAAAAGCCAAATTATACAGCGGCCAGAAGCATTCAGGTTGCCTGCAGCCCCGTGTTCCATGGTGGGGGGGCGGGGGGATTCCACAGAGGACTCCTGCTTTCTAGTCGATCGAATCCCCGCTCTGCTGCAGAACCTTGCTAGGTGACTTTAGGCCAGTGACACTCTCTCAGCCTGCTTGTGTTGTTGTGCTGATAAAATGCAGAAGAGGAGAATGAGGTGAGCTGAGCTGCTTTGGGTCCCTGTTGGGGAGAAAGGCAAAGTATAAACAAAGTAAATAACTACAACAAATAACAAATAAATAATCCACAGCTGGATTTGAGGGAACAACTAACAAAGGCTGTTGCACAGATCTTGACTTATGAATTTCTTGTCTTGTGAACTTCTGAGCCCTGGCTTCCATAGCGGAAGGCTGATTTGCTTTTCCCCCTCCGGAGACTCATCAGGACTCCACTTGAACCTGTGTGGGTTGATAGCTATAGCCATGTTTGCTTTTTTGTTTGCTGTATATCTTTGGCCTCATGCCTCACAACTTAAATGGCACAATTTGCACATTGTTTGTGAAGTGAATCAGACTCAGGCAGCTCTTAATCAAGTGATTTCAACTTTATTTAACATGAAGGATCCAACACAAAAACCCATAGGAGCCAGAGCTCCTTTTAAACATCCCGGGCTGGGGAAACCACGCCCAGTCAAACGGTAAGAACCAATCGTATTTACACGATAAGGACCAATAGAATTCATTCCCTCCGAACATATTATTATGCTTTGATTGGCCTGCTGTCAAGGAGCAGCCAATCGGAATGTGCAGTTCAGGATACCAGAGTTCTTATGAGCCTCAGGCTGAAGCTCAGCAGTAGTCCGTAGTCCGATACATAACAGTTTTGGATGCCTGGAATTATCAGGCACTGAGGCATGCAGCTGTTCAAGCAGCACTGAAAAGCCCAAAGTCAAGCCAGAAGGTCAGGGTTCAGCAACAGATCTGTAGGTCACAGGAGAATCAAAGTCAAGATCAGACCAGAAGCAGGGTTGTCAGATCCTCTCTGGTCACTGGTGGGGGGTGGGAGGGTAGGGAGATTGTGAAGCATGGGGAGGACATGGACCTCAGTAGAATACAGTGCCATAGAGTCCACCCTCCAAAGCATCCTTTTTCTCCAAGGAAACTGATGACAGTAGTCTGGGGATGAGCTGTAATTCCAGGGGATCCCCAGGTCCCACCTGGAGGCTGGGATCCCTAACCAGAAGTCATCATCCATGTGGGGCAGTCAATGGGGCCTAACTACATATCTTTTTTTCCCCTCATGAGTTGGTATCTGGGACAGGTTCCCCACTCTGATTTCAACTGAGTTCCCCTCTAGGAACCTCATTCCCAAGGGCATACAGGCCTGATTCAGATAAGGACTGCAATGTAGGCTGAAAAGGGGATTCAGCTAGCCTACTCTCTGGCACCACTTTCCCAACCTGAAACATCCCCCAAGGGTATGCTGTTTGACCCATTGGAGCCTACCTGTCCACTGATGGGCTACACACGGGTTACTTCAGGTCAGGTGGGGAAACAGCCAAAGCGCCTTCCACACGCACTGCAGTCCCGATCCCAACTTGTTTGGAAACTGCATTCCCAGCAGAAAATTCACAGATGATTTCTGACTGAAAGTTGGAGTGGGGAACCCAGACAAACTCACAGAAAAGCTTGCAGCATTAGGTCTCAAGATTAAGCAGAATTGGGACCAAGGTGAGGAAGGAGTTCAGAATCCACAAGGCTGTCTAGGGTAAGATCGCCACCCTCTGGGTGGGGCCCAGAGTTTTCCTGAAATTACGATTCATCTCCAAACTACGGAGATCCATTCCCCTGATGTTATGCACACGCAGTTGGGTAGACACGTGGCCAGGCGAAGGGCCCAAGTTTCGTTCCAAAAGACAATAGCCTAAACGGATCCTAGCCTACACCTATAGGATGGCTAGGATCCAAGAAAGGACCTATGGAATGTAAAAGCACTGTAAATAATGTGTCACAGGTGTGTGTGTGTGTGGGGGGGGTGTGGTTTATAAAGGGAATATAAACTGGCCACCAGCCGGCTTTTCTCTCTCACGTTCTGACTGTAAGCAATAAAGTATGGGCTGAATCACTCCTCAATGCATCAATCTCAGTACTTTATACCTGAACAAAATGGCAGCCTCAAAGGGAGGACTCTGTGGTTGACAATAGAGACTGGGAGAAACAGAAGTCCTTGAGTGACATCATCTTGTTATTGTGTCCCCCCCACCTACAAATTCCCCAAGCCAGAGTCAGCAACCTTAGCCAAGGCTGAAGGATATTATGGTGTTCAAAATAGGCAGGAGTCAAGAATCCATGTCTTCTTAAATAAGATCAACAAATCCAAATCAGCTCATGGCGGAATTAAAATACCATAATGTAAAAGATCCTGTCATGCCAGTGCATCTGTAGGTTGCATGAGGATGGGAGGCTAAAGAAATCTTCTAGTGTACAGTATTTAATTTGTGCACATACTTAGGTGAAAGAGCTCTGTAGGGATCTTCTAGGTGCATTTTAGCACATGTCCTACTGGTCACATGCTCAGTAGCACCTTTTCTGTCCATCAGGACTCAAAAAAAAGCCTCTGTCTGCCAAACATATTTCCTTGTATGACAGCAAAAATGTCAGTTTGTCAGCTTGTGTGTGTGTGTGTAGGTATAAATTTAGAGCAATACAGGAACAGTTTTTTAAAAAGGAGAGTCAGGATGTTTATGTAACTGTGAAAAGTCACAGGAAAAGCTGTGGACCACAAAGAGAGAAATTTAACAAACACATTTGTGTGGCGGGGTGTTTTACATACTATTGTATTTTAACTTTGTTGCTAGCAGCTCCAGACTTGTTAAAGACGCGGGATAAAAATTTTGGAATAAACATGTGCTGCTCTCAGTTTGGAAATAAAGTATTTTATTTTATTTTAATACTTTATTCTCCCACTCTTCTCCACAATGTGGACCCAAAGTGGTTTACATCATTCTCTGCTCATCCCTTTTATCCTCACAACAACCCTGTATGGGAGGTTGGGCTTAGAATTTGTGATTGGCCCAAGGTCACCCTGCAACCTTCAGTGGCAGAGTGGGAATTTGAATTAGTGTTCCCTCTAAGCTGTGTGCATGAGTGGCTGCTCATTAACACAGAAAGCGTGTTGGGTTTTGCAAGTGCCATCCCTTCAGTCGTGAAAGGGTTAAGCTGAACTTTTTGTGAATTAGTAAGCAAGTTTAGCTTAGGGACAATTAGGCCTCCAGTAGAATCTTCCCATCAGAAAGAGGGAGGTCTTATTCTTAATAAAGTGACTTTAAGATTGACTAATGGCTAATCAGATAAGAAGGAAGAACTGCAAGCTGAAAGTCCTCCTGACTCACCCCCACATGTGACTCGTTTAAGGGAGCAACTGCAGCAAAACTTAGCAACCAGGTGAAGAGAGGCCAGGCTACAGGGGAGACGCTCAGCTAGCCCAGAGTTCTAACAGGAGCCTGGGCGATCGTGCAGCTGGCTAATTGGTAGCAGCATTTAACTCTATACTCTGGGCAGTACTTTTCATGGAAGCAATGAGTCAGCTTCATGCTGCTTGTATCCACTGCAGCTCGGCTCTTGCACCTAGACCTTCAGGTTTTGGACTTGGCTCTGTGTTCCTGGCTCCTGACCCCGGCTTGGCTTTGGACTATGCTTCTGGTTAGTTATTTTTGGACATGGCTCTGGGTTTTTGGCTCCAGACCCTGGCTTGGCTTTGGACTATGCTTCTGGTCAGTGATTTTGGATGTGGCTCTGTGTTTCTGATTCCAGACCCCAGCTTGGCTTTGGACTTTGCACTGTCTTCTTGACTCCTGACTGTGGCCTGTTCTGGACTCCCTTTGACTGGTACCCCAGCCTGTGACACCAGGCTCAACTTGTGGCAGGGAATGTGCCTTGAGTGGTGGTATCTGCCTCCACCCTTGGACTCATGTGGGGACTAGGGACTACCTGAGGTCTGGCGCAACATGGTTTTAGGGCCTTCCTCCTACCTCCTTCTTATGCTGTTTGTACATAACATAGCATATTTATTTATATAGAATATCAGCATTACAAATGCATAGCGTTTTGTAATATTTAATGATGATAGGACTGGAGGTAAAAACAAACTTAGAGATATCTAACTTGAGAACCAAAGAAGAGGAGTCCTACTGGATCAAACCAGTGGTTCATCTAGTCCAATATCCTGGATAGCCCCGGATAGCCCGATCTCATCGGATCTCAGAAGCTGAGCAAGGTCAGTCCTGGCTAGTATTTGAAAGGGTGATCTCCAAGGAATACCAGGGGCATGACACAGAGGTAGGCAATGGTCAACACCTCTAAAGTGTCTCTTGCCTTAAAAACCAAGTCTAGCTTGCCACCTAGTGATGCATAATGCTAAAAGAGCTAGATCTTCTGGCTGCCAGACAATCTTAGGATCTGGCTTAGTGGTGTCGAACTCATTTGTGACAAGGGCCAGATCTGACATAAACGTCACTTTGTCAGGCCAGGCCATGTGTGCCAGAAAACGTAATGCCAGGTACTGGAGATAGAAACTGTATAAAGGACAGCAGCTGGTAGTCTCCGAGCTGGTATGTCCTCACTGCAAGACCTCATGGGCTGGGAGGGGGGTGCAAAGGAAAACCCATATGGGTGGAGAGCCAGTGGTGTAGTATTGGGCAGACGCTTCCACACTGCTTGACTGCTGCAGATGAGGTTGTTCTGCCAGGCTGAAGCCCAAGATGGTCTCCTGTTCCCTCCCTTGCACTAGTTGCTCGCGGGCCACATAACAGCCCTGGATGGGCCAGTCCTGGCCCCTAGGCCTTTTGTTTGACATCCCTGATCTGGCTAATGCTACACACACTGCCACATGATAATTAATTAATTTCCTGTTTCATAACATAGCTAATGTAGTTGGTTGCTCTGGAGGACCAACAAACAGGACATAGAAAGGCTTTCCCTGATGCTGCCTTCTAGTGCTGGTTTTCAGAAGTTGCTGCCTCTAACTATGGAGGTTCCCTTTGGTCGCCATGGCTACACCATCATCATGAGAGGCAGGTTTCTACTGCAGATCTTTAAGTCAGACGCCTAGGCATCAATATAGGTTTTATGGAGTTTTTTTAAAAATCATCATCAGCGAACAGGCTGGATCTCAGCTGTTTATCCTTGAGTAACTTGCTGTGAAATCACCCTTGGGTAAGTCAATTTGCTTCCCCAACTCACATAAATGAACCAACAATGTTTAAGATGCACCAGTTCTGCCTTCTTTTTAATGTTCTAAAATATCTAGTTAGCCTCCTGTGATCTCTTCTCCCATATAAATTCAGCTTTTGTATCCACTCTTTTGTTTCAGTAAAACAAGGCTGTAATTATCACTTTAGAGGCTTGCTGGCTTCTATCTTCCTGGTGAATTCAAGGTAATTGGTGGCAAACCATTTTTCCCCCAAATGCTTCGGGCGGGGGGGGGGTCACAGATTTTTTTCTGGATTAAAATTAGAGACATGCCTCACTACTCTCAAAGAAGCATGTGTGTTTTCTCAATCAGTTCAGAACAATGAGGAGGAATCTCATCTACACAATAGCCCATTTAATGTTCAGTTCAGACATCATGCAAAACCATGGGAGGAGGAGGAGGAGGATTTCCCACCCTTCAGTCAGCATCTCAGCAGCTAACAATCTCCTTCCCTTCCTCTCCCCACAACAGGCACCCTGTGAGGTAGGTGGGGCGGAGAGAACTCTGAGAGAACTGCTCTTGAGACAACAGCTCTGAGAGAACTGTGACTGACCCAAGGTCACCCAGCTGCCGGCATGTGGAATAGTGGGGAATCAAACTTGGTTCTCCAGTTTAGAGTTCACCACCCTTAACCACTACACCAGACTGGCTATAGGTAGACAGAAGGTAGACTCTACAGCGGTGTATCCCACCTCCCCTCCCCAAACCTCACCCTCCTCAGGCTCTACCTCCAAAATCTCCAGGTATTTCCCAACCTGGAGCTGTCAAAATGAGCTAAGCCTCCACTCCTAACATGTAGGGGCAACAATGTATTCTTTGCAAAGAGGTTTTCCTTTTGAACCTTCCTCTTTCCCGTGGCAAAAACAGCAGTGCTTTACAGTGGGTGTATTACCACACACAGGAGACTTGTATATACTATGCAGGTTTTGACAAAAAGATGATCCAGATGAGTCCCACCAGGGTAACCATATTAGCCTGCTATAGCCAAAATATCAGAGTCCTGTGCCACGTTAGAGACTAACAAATTCATTATGGCATAACCATTCAAGCGTCAGGGTCCACCATCATCTGAGAAAAATAGGCTCTGGTTTATGAATACTTATGCCACAATAGACTTGTTAAGTTATTTAGGTGGCACTGAGGGAACTAGTGCCCATTAAGTGGCATTACTTAAGGCTCAGCTGGAGACATGTTTTAATGATCAAGTTCTGAGAAGGACCACCACCACCACCCAAAAAAAAAGATGGGAGGAAATTCAGAGGAAAGCAATGAAGATGGGAAGCAGTTGACAAGTGCAAGAAATTATGGGAATCATAAATATTTGACAATTCACAGGATAAGAGAATTATTTACAGTTCTTGGGAAAACTGGCCAGCTTTAAAACAGAAAACCTGTTTTCATATAATAAGTGCTGCCACTTGTGGTAAATGTTTTCATGGAAGATTACCTTTTGATTAATTTTTTTTTCTTTTCCCAGTGCAGTCTTTCCAGGAACTGTTTCCTGGGCAGAACGCCTTCTCATTATGCTGCCTTCAGGGAAAATATACTCGGAAGTCTTTCAAGGGCCCTTTGAGAATATCTGCTTGGAAGGATGCCGCTTCTGTCTGATTCTGAAGAAATCTGGGCTTTTGTTGGTTCAGCCATGGATGTTATATTCCCAAAACGGTCAGAGAAGTTTCCTTCTCAGCTTGCTGCTTTTAAAGTCATAGCTGGCTTCCTTTCCTCAGCATCGATTCCTTCCAAAAGGCTATAAAATCTGTTTGGGTGTGACTTTCTTTTAAGGGCTTCCTTCATGATAAAATGCACAGTTGTAACGCACATATTGAATGCCATCCAAGGAACAAAGCAGGATTGCCAACTTACAGGTGGGGCCCGGAGATCTCCTGGAATTACAACTGATCTCCAGACATCTATCAGCTCCCCTGGAGAAAATGGCTGCTTTGGAGGGTGGCCTCGGTGGCATTATACACTGCTGAGGTCAATCCCCTCCCCAAATCCTGCTGTCTCCAGACTGTACCCCCAAATCTCCAGGAATTTCCAAACCTAGAGTTGGCATCCCTAGAAAAAAAGAGATTTTAAGAGTGGCAGAGGCAGCTTGATAGCACCTTTGCTGCCCTGTTAACAAATGGTGACCGCTAGCAATTCTGTCTACACCTTTCATAATTTTGTCATCGTTCAAATATCTTAATTAATTCAGTAATTTAGATATTTATATAGCACTTTTCTCCCCAATGAGGACCTGAAATGGCTTACAGCTTCATTCCCCCCATCCTCCATTTTATCATCACAACAACCACCCTCTGAGGGAAATTATGCTAAGAGGGAGTGACTAGCCCTAGGTGGTCATGCAGGTAGCCTTCCATGGCAGAGTAAAGATTTGAACTTGATCCTAGTCTGATATGCTTACTAAGACAACACACTTGAATTAAAACCAAGAATATCTTTGTCTGGGTCCCACTTTAACTTTTTAAAAACTCTGAGGCCCAAGTGTTTCTTCACCACTAATGGAGGGTGGCCCAACAAAAGCATAACTTTCCTCAGCTGGGAATTGATGCCAAACTAAATGCCAGACACAGAAGTAGGAAACCAAAGCTGATTTCTGGACTCCTGGATTATACTCGCCTTCCTTACCCTGGGGAGATAGTGACTGATTTCGCACAAGGAGCTTGCCTCCCTTTGCCCCATTTCCATTGGTTAGTTTCCCACTCAAAGCCGTGAGCCGCATTTTGACCTGTGACTTTGCCCAATTTTCCCTGCGGTTTCCTGATCCTGTTTTTTGAGTATCCAGGTGGCACCTAGAGATCTCCCACTATGACAGTTGATCTCCAGATGACCAAGCCCAGTTCCCCCTGAGGAAAATGGCTGCTTTGGAGGGTAGATGCTATGGCATTATACCCTCCTGAGGTCCCTCCCCTCCCCGAACCTTGCCCTTACCAGGCTCCACCTCCACAAATCTCCAGGTATTTCCCAACCCAGAACTGGCAACATTATCTCACGCCCTTATCTATATCCTGAGCAGCTTCCCCCTGCATCTCTTTGAGAAGGCTTCCTTGTTGTCTTTGTTCATTGCAACATTCTCCTCACAAAGTGGATATTCTTTCCTTCTTGCTCATAAACTGAAAAAGCAGATCAGTGTTGGCCTGTGAAGTTAAAGGAACAAATTGACATACACCCGACATAATTTGTTTTACTTCCCACTGAGTTTCCACCAACCCCTTCATTGATATTTACATAATAGCTGCCAGTTAGAGATCAAAACCTTCAGTGGAGTCAGAAGATCATATGGTCAAGTGCTTTGTTTACATGTGCGTGCGTGTGCATGTTTTTCCTTCCTCACTTCTTGAAAGGCTGGGTTGGATTGTAGCATCTTGTGCCTCACACAGCCATTCTGTAGAATGAGCTCATACATAAGAACAAAAAGCCATCTGCCGATGTTACATGGCAATTCTCTTCAGGTGGAGCAGGAACTCAACAGCTGTTCATATTGGGAGCATGTAGGTCAGGTCTCCATAATGCACCCAACAAATGTGGTTGCCGTATCATGTAACTTGGGCAGTGCATGGATATTCCACGTGGATACAGCTTCTATTTACATAAACCAGAACCCTGGTCTTGAAGACTGTGTTCCCAAAACACATGGCTAGTGGTGGTGGTGGCACCAGAGCATCCATCAAGAGCTGGTATCATGCAGCAGTGAAAGATTATGTTTCAAAGACCCGGGTTGCACCCCATCCAAAAGTTCACAACAGTCCATGTCCTTAAACAAGACAATATTACCTCCTCCGCAGCCCTCACCCTGCGATATAGGCATAATAATAGTTATCAAAGCAGAGCCAAAAAGAGGCTTTTTTCATGGACATGTCTCAAAGCGATATGATTGTCAGTAATTCCTTCAAAAGAAATCAAAGGCAGTCATCTAAGCATCGCCCTTGCTCAGAATTGGCTTTGTTGACTGTTAGTGATGTCAGCATGTATCAGATCTAACTACTTACAGTGCCGTCCTAAACAGATTTATATATTCCTTTAAGACCACTGAAGTCATTGCTCTCAAAGGTGTAACTCAATTTAGTTCCATAATATTAATCTATTCACTGCAAGACCATGACTCCTCAATGAATGGCGGTCACCCATGTGTTTAGTCAAGCCAAAAGAAAACACAGTAATAAGGATGAAAAATGGCATCTTATAGGAAAGGAAATGGAATAGCATTGTTTCAGGAAATGCATCTTATAGGCATCTCATAGGATAGGAAAGGGAATAGCATTGTGTCAGGAAATGCATCTGCCAATTTGAGAACATTGCTTATGACTCTAAAAATCAAAACTGGAGAATATCTGGTGCAAAGCAAACCTAATGCTGACATGTTACGGTTGTAAAAATGTTAATTTGGGTCCTTTTTCACCTCAGTGGGCAAGGTTGTTTGCCAGCAGGAAGACATAGACCTCAAGGGTTTAACTGATACAAATCCTAGTGCTCTTTTATGTGAACACTTAATGTGAATTCTATGTATAGTTTTATTTTTTCCTGTTTCCCTGCCTTTCTTTATTACATACTTATTCAGCTGCATCTGTAGTTTATTATTCATAGCCTAAACTCTTTAATTGGTATTGCTGATGTCATAAGTTTCCCATACTAGCTGCCAAAAGGCTTTGCCCCGATCACTTCAGGCTCTACCCCCTGAGTTGTTGCTGTAGCTCCAATGTTCAGTCACAAGGTCTAAGCCTCAACAGAGCTGGTAGGCCTAGCCAGAACAGGAACAAAATGTTGCTTCTTCATGTCCTACCTAAAATCATCCCTGCTTCCAGGTGTGTTTACTTCTCTTCACCCACCTGGAAATTAAATAGGGATGCCAGCTTCCAGGTGGGAACTGTGGTTCCCCTGGAGAAGATGGCTGCTTCGGAGGGTGGATTCTGTGGCATTGTACCCCACTGAGGTTCCTGTCCTCCCCAGGCTCAATCCCCAAATCTCCAGGAGTTTCCCAACCTGGATTTGGCAACCTTGCCTCCCCTGCCCGTGGCCAGGGCGTACTGGCAGCCCTAATACTAAACCCAATTGTAAAGCAATTTCCCAGCTCTGTAAAGACCTTCACCGTATACATTGTACTACGCTACAGTTCTCCAGAGAGCTCACCACTGGGGCCTGCATGCATTGGGAATCTAAATGTATGCAGGCCTTTACACAGGCCTTTATAACCAACACATGAATGCCAGGAAGCCAGAGGTGGAAAACAGGGTGCAGTCAATACAGACAGGCAATAATAGGAAGTATTTGATATGTGACCAGTGTTGTATTGGGATATTTGGTTCATATAGCAGAGTTTTGCTGGTGATCGAAGCATCATACTGAGTGCAGTAAATAAATCTTCCAATAAGTATATTGCAAAAAAAGGTAACGTTACATTTTTTCAAGTAGATCCCATTCACATTCAGGTTGCAGTCAAAAAGGGAGAAAGGAAGCCCAATCTAAAGAGAAATTTGCCTGTCACAAATGGCCAGCTTGTCTGGCATCATGTTTGTGGGGGTATTAGGGCACTGTGTCTGCAAGAGACATGTGCCTCCCTGAAAGGCCAAGGAGAGAAAGGAAGGGTCAGAGGGCAGCTCCCCCCAGGTTAAGACAAAGAGAGACATCCCATTCAAGGAGATAACATCTATACACTCTCAGAGTAATGTAGCACGCACACAAACACCACCACCTCCCAAGGTCCAGATGTGCTGAGGTGCTCACTCCAGCATGTTGAAGGTGGGAATACAGGAGAGCAAGGATCATGAGTCAAGTCCTGCAAGAACCAGATTTGTCCTCCTTCCCTCCACGTGTCTTCTCCTACCCAAGACGTTTATAACTAAATGTCCATTAAGTGCTGTCAAGTTGCTTCTAACTCATGGTGATCCTATGAATTAATGGCCTCCGAAACATCCTCTCATTAACATCCTCACTCAGGTCTTACAGACCAAGGGCCGTGGCTTCCTTTAGTGAGTCAATCCGTCTCATGTTGGGTCTTCCTCTTCTCTTGCTGCCTTCAACTTTTCCTAGCCAATTACAAGTCTATTTCCCTCCATTTTGGCTTCGCCTACTTATTACGATGCTTCCTACCATCTCTGTGAGTCACTGATCAAAACTACACTGTGAGCCATTTCCTCAAGCCAGCTTTCTACTCATTCCCGGTGTTATGGTACCGTTGGAAGTGTAGTTACCTGGCAACAACAGCACTTTATTTTTTTTTAACACAAATACCAACCCTCTTTGGCATCAGAGCCCAAATGGCCTATTAATAGCAATTCCCGAAGAGACTTATCCAAAGGCAGATTTCATATTCTTGGGTCATTTGCCAGACTCTTCTAGAAATGGTTTTTTTATCCCTTTCCAGTAAACACAGCCGCATCCCCTTCCGGGGGTGGTGGCTGCTGAGCATTGTCAGTTTACACACAAAGAGCTTTGGAGTGCCCTTAGAAGAGAAAAGAAGAATGACTTGTTGGATGTTAACAATGCAAGACTGTTCTCAGCTTTTAAGAGGGATTTATTGTTAAGAATTTATTCTTATCATTTCTTAAGAACAGTTTTATAGTGCTTTTGTAACAGGAGTTTCAACGAAGGTGTCTCATTCATCCTCAGAACAAAGCTATGAAACAGCATCATTCTGTAGACTCTAAGAGCTGGTTTAATGTACCTGGTGGAGTAGTATATGGAACCTGTCTCTTTAAAAGACAGGCTGAGGTCCTAAGTGGAACTCTCTGTCTTCACATGAATGGGTGTGTCTTCTGGTGTATACTAGTTAGAACTGGGTTGTTGGTAGTTAGGACTCCAGCTCTTGTTAAGTCTAAGTTGTTCCCTGCCTTGCTGTTCTGCACATTTAAGAAGGTTTTGAAGACATCCTGCCTGCTGCATCTCTCTGGCCTTCAGACAGACCATTTACCCACTCCACAGTCAGTACACTTTACAGAGGAGGCAGACACCACAAGTGGCTGAGGATGCAAGCTGGGAAGCAAGCCATCTCTCATTCAAACATTAAGAACATAAGAGAAGCCAATGTTGGATCAGGCCAATGGCCCATCCAGTCCAACACTCTGTTACACAGTGGCTAAAAATACCAGCTGCCATCAGGAAGTCCAGCAGTGGGGCCAGGACACTAGAAGCCCTCCCACTGTTGGCCCCCCCCAAGCACCAAGAATACAGTGCATCACTTGACCCAGACTGAGAGTTCCTATCCATACCATGTGGCTCATATTCACTGATGGACCTCAGCTCCTCTTTTGCCCTCAGCGCATTTTTGCCACAAATTCACTCTGTGATGCTAGGCAAGCTACTGCTTTCTCAAAGGCTAATTATACAATCATCATGTTGCTCTCCACCACTCCTATGTATGGCCAAAATTTGGTGGGCCTAAGTCAGCTGGAGGGCCCTTGAAGCCAGCATCATGCTGCATCGGCCCCAAACTCTTTCCAGTTATTTTTAATGCAGTTCTGGCTGCAGCCACTGGGGGTACAGGACAGTTTGAGCACAGTACAAGTTGCTTGATATTTGCTAGACTTTGCTTTCTCCAAGACTGAAGCAAACTTGCTTAACAGATCATGTTAAACCCATCAACTAATCCAGCAACAGGGGAAGACAAGCAACCCCAGCTGATGGCTGCTACACTAACTATCAGTCTGCAGCCTGCTAACCAAGGTCATTTTCTATAATAGCTAGCCTTTCTCTTTTTCTTTCCTTGCACCTAGCTCAGCCAGATCTTGCAAAGCAGTAGTTAGGATGCTGCAGAAAGATAAAACAACCTTTCCCTCTGTTTTCCTTAAATTCTGTCCCTCTTCTCCATTCTTCTCTCATTCATTTCTATCTCCCTCCACCTAATTTTTCTGTGATCCCCTCCCATTTATTTTCATTTCTTGGTCTTAAGACCTTCTCATCTCTATTCTTAAATGTACTTAAGAGTAGTATAGTAGCAAACTTTTGTTAATATTATGAACAGAAGCGGGGGGAGAGTTACTATTTCCCCATGATGTAACAAAGTAGTAAAAAGACGCTTCCCTCCTCTTCTACCCTTTACATGCATGGTAATGAACCATTAATCTGTTTTAGTGGTTATACATGTAGAACAGAAGTTACAGCTCCCAGTTCAGGCACTGGGTTAGGATTGCCAGGTCCTTTTTTCTCGCTGGTGGGGGTGGGAGCTCTCTGGGGGTGAGGGGGTGGGGCAACATCGCCACACAATATGTCCCCAGTGTAATGATGTCACACACAAGGGATGTCATCATGCCGGGGGCACTGCATGGCGACACTCTGGTATTTGGGGCAAAAATCTATGGTTACCATAGAGTTTTGTCCAAAGTGCCAGAGTGTCACTGCACAGCACCCCTGGTGTGATGATGTCAGTTCCATGTGACGTCATCATGCTGGGGATGTTGCGATAGGTGGTGGCTGTTGGGGCGGGGCTTCCCCCACTAGCAGCTAGCCAGTGTCAGGCAGGAGCCTGCGAAATTGGGGGATCCTCCACTCCCACCTGGGGGCTGGCAACCTTGCACTTAGTTGTTAATCATTATTGTGTTGGTGAAAGATCCAATAGCCCTTTGTAAAGCCTGCTTGGCTATATGACAAATGATGTCATCTTTTTAATATCATTAAAATTAGATTTATAACAAACATCACACCTGGTCTTTTCCCCCAGTGGAGATCGAAAGCTGCATTGTCCTCCACTTTATCCTCACAACAGCCTTTTAAGGTAGGCCTGACTGAGAGGGTATCACCCAGCAACCTTCCATGGTGGGGTGGGGATCTGACAGAGGGACATGACAGGTGCTTAAGAAAGCTTTTAAGCTCTCTTACATGTTTTCCGTTGTGAAGATAACCTGGTTCAGGGCGTTCCATTCATTTCCCTTCATTTTTGGCACTGTCACTTCCACCATCATTCTGGGGTTACATATATCCTTAGCTTCCATTGTAAATAGCACAGTGTGGTGGTGGTTTGTCTCACCTGGGCTAGGGTTTCCCCATGCCTTTCCGTTTTGGCTAGGGAACTCCCACACTCATCTTGAAGCTGGTGGCCAATTTTGAGTCTTCAATGAGTTATGCCTGCCTGCCACTGTGGTATAGCAGTTAAAGTGTCAGGCAAGGATCTGGGAAACTCAGGTTCAAATCCCCAATCTGCCATGGAAGCTTGCTGGGTGGCCTTGGACCAGTCACACGCTCTCAGCCTAACCTACCTCACAGGGTTGTTAGGATAAAATGGAGGAGAAAAGAATGACATAAGCCACTTTGGGGAGAAAGATGGGATACAGATAAAGGAAATAAACAAACAAACATGGGGTCCAGTCACGGAGGATTTGCTGCGTGATAGGGATGAATGCCAGGTGGATTATATGGGCGTGATCACATGGAAACATCTGGCAAGCATGGCACACCTGTCTCCAACCCATATCATACCGCCAAAGATCTGGACTCAAACTTTGTTCATATTTTGGAGGGTTATTGTACAATGGTAAAAAAGTAATTTTATGCTTTGCGTTTCTTCCACAAAATGCAACAATCCTTTGTTTATTGCTGTGTTTTGTTGGTGCTCTGGACTACAGGAAATACACAGAAATGAAACCACTTAAACTTAGCCAAGCTAAGTTTGTGTGTTTCATGTTCCTGTTTCTGAGTTTGCTGAGATTTGAACGTCCAATACAAATTTCATATATAATTACTGTTGGTTGCATGACCCACAGATAACCACTATCATCAGGAAGAGAATATGCCATTGTGTACTGTCTTGAACATTGACTGTTTTGTCTTTCATTTTGTGCAAAGAGACCAAACCAGATGTGGTACCAGTGAACAGATCCCCCCAACATTATTTAAATAGGAAAACAGCTGTGGTGTGGGACCCTAACCTGGATTGTAGGGCATGGTATGGGGGAAGAGGTGATACAGTCTTTCTCTCCTGTGCGCTTTTGGCAATCAAAACTTGACTTCCCCTGTGCTGTTCTCGGTCCCGAAATCAGGAAAAAAAGAGGAGGAGGGTGTCTGTAGCAAACACCCACTGATCCTTCTGTGTTTTTCCAGGCCTTCAAGATGACTCCTTCTCATCCAGCTGGTCTCCCTTTTGGGTAAGTCTCTTTAATTAATTAATTAACAGTCAAACACAAACATCTCTTGTTGGCAAGACAGGTTATATCATTTTTGCAGCAATAAAAAAGGAACCGAGCGCTCCCGTGTCATCCAAAGCCAGCCTCTGTAACCCATACAAGCTGAGACAAACCCTTGATAAGGAAGGGGGTAGATTCTCTTTTTTGAGCATGGTGCCTTCCTGACCCAGTGACAAAGCGGATAATTAACAGCACTGTGCGGCACCCGTGATGTTTCTCTCCTCTTTTTCTTTCAGGGGTGATGCAAACATTATTGCAGCCTGTTGACTCCCAGGGTCTGCTCGCATGAGCCCTGTAATGCATGACCAAATACAGTCTGGCCCAAGAAGGTTTATGCCGCAAAGGAGATCATTTTTGCCCTATTTTTCCTGTTTATTCAAGGAACACCCAAAGTGGTGGTATAAATACTTCTCCCCTTCCTCCCTGTTTGATCCATGCAACAACCTGTGTGAATGGCCTGGTGCAAGATCATCCAGGAGGTTTCATGGCAAGCAGGGATATGAAACTGGGTCTCACCACTTCTGGTCCAGCCATCTAAACAGTACACCACACTGACTCTTGGGGTTGCCAGTTCTGGGTTGAAAAATCACTGGCGATTTTGGGGGTGGAGCCTGAGGGGGGTGGGGTTTGGGGAAGGGTAGGACTTCGGCGGGGTGTAATGCCATAGAGCCTACCACAGAGTGGCCATTTTCTCCAGGTGGACTGATCTCTCACCTGGAGCTCAGTTATAATCCCAGGGAATCTCCAGCCACCCCCTGGAGGTTGGCAACTCTTCATGCTTCTGTAGGATGCAACCTATTAAAAAATGCAGCCACAGGCTAAAAACCTAAACAAGTACAGGAGAATAAAAACAACAGGCAAAAATAACAGTAACACTGTAAGTACAAAAGCACCCGCTTCACCGCTTAAAGGCCACACAAGGGCATACTTTTGTTTCAGCCTTAAGTTCTAAGTAGGGTTGCCAGGTCCTGTTGGTATGCTGGTGGGGAATGGAGGGGGGTAGGGTTGCTGGATCCAGGTTGGGAAACTCCTGGAGATTTGGGGATGGAGCCTGGGGAGGACAGGGACTTCAGTGGAGTACAGGGCCACAGAGTCCACCCACCAGAGTATCCATTTTCTGCAGGGGAATTGATCTCTATTGTCTGGAGATGAGCTGTAACCCTGGGGGATCCCCAGGTCCTACCTGGAGGCTGGCATCCCTAGTTCTAACTGGATTGCTTCGTTCAACCCAAATTCGGATTGCACATGAAACTGCAGTGCCAGTTAACAGCTGTTTCTAAAACAGGTTGTGTAGAGGCCGGAAAGAAAGTGGAAAGTGCCTTTAACTCAACATTTCTGCTGGGATTTAATCCAAATTGTGTGCAGACATCCATATCCGTTTTCCTCTTCCTTTCAGCGTCTCCCCCCACGCCCCCCTGAGTTTTACACCTTTGTGGAGAGTTCTAACAAGGCAGCTGGCTCCCTACTGGTAACAGCTCATTGTCCCTGAACAGTCAGAAATTCCACTCCTTTATACATACATCGGCCCCATAATCCCATGGAATGAGCCAGTCACTGTTTACGCTAAATGTCTCTAGGCAAAGGACAACTCAGTTCTTCTGTGGTTGCCAAAAAGGAAATTCTAAACACAAAATTACAATAGAGGCGAGACAGCCCCCGGTTTCCCCTTGAGCCTTTATTTTCCCCGGCTATATTCATGTTATATTTGTGGGAAAGTCAATTCAAACAGCCAGAATATTGTCCTCACAGAGGTAGGCCACACCACGTGTTGTCTCAGCAAATCTGCACCACATCTTTTTCCTTGCCGTTTTCCCCCATTGATGCTCCTTATTTGTGAGAAGGGGTGGAGCTAAACTCTGACTTCAAAATGGCGGAGCTGGGTTCTGCCTTCCAGGGTTGCCACCCTTCAGGTGGCACCTGGACATCTCCCTCTATTTACAACTGATCTCCTGCTTTTACAACTGATCTCCAGCTGACAGAGATCAGCTCCCCTGGAGAAAATGGCTGCTTTGAAGGGTGGACTCTATGGCATTGTACTATACTGAGGCCCCTCCCCTCCTGAAGCCCTGCCCTCTCCTGGATCCACCCCCAAAGTCTCCAGGTAACTTCCAACCCAGGGCTGGCCACCCTAATTAAAATGACCAAAGATCCGTTCCTCTGGAGAAAATGGCTACTTTGGAGGATGGACTGTATGGCCATAAACCCTGCTGAGGTCCCGCCCCTCCCCAAACCCTGCCTTCCCCAGGCTCCACCCCCCAAATCTCCAGGTATTTCACAACCCAGAGTTGACAACCCTACTTCCCTCCCTACTTTTTGGACCTTTAAAGGGTTTCTTCTTTTTCCCACCTGAGCTGTGCTGTGGTTTTACAGTGCAACTCAGTTGTGAAAGGAAAATGGAGGGGAAAGGAAGGTCGTGGCAGGGAGCTCTGGCACAATCTGTGTTGTATCTGTACTTTCCCGCAGACGTGACAGAGAGAAAGGGGGACAGGTGTGAGCTGGGGCGGTGGATAGGGCTTGGATAGATTTGCCAACCTCCAGGTGGGACCTGTAGATCTCCCACTTTTATAACTGATCTCCAGACTGCAGAGGTCCATTCCCCTGGAGAAAATGGCTGCTTTGAAGGATGGACTCTATGGCATTGTACCAGGCTGAGGCCCCTCCCCTCTCCAAGCTCCGCCCTCAAATTCCACCCTTGTGGTCAGGGCATGTGGAGAGTGTTCCCACCTGCTCTCACATGCCTTGTTGCTGCTGCTGCTGCTGTCACAGTGACAGTGCATTTTCCTTTGCAACTTCCACTCGGCTGTTCCTCCCCACAGCTGGGATCCCAAGATCCATGTTTATGACATCCACTAACATCTGGTATGCTGTCTGGAAGGGAAACAGGCAGAGAATCAGGCAATGCAAGGCTTAAGCGCTCCTGCCTGCCTAAGAACATAAGAGAAGCCAATGTTGAATCAGGCCAATGGCCCATCTAGTCCAACACTCTGTCACACAGCGGCCAAAATATACCAGGTGCCATCAGGAGGTCCAGCAGTGGGGCCAGGACACTAGAAGCCCTCCCACTGCTGCCCCCTCCAGCAACAAGAATAGAGTGCATCACCTGCCCCAGACTGAGAGTTCCCATCTATACCCTGTGGCTAATAGCCACTGGTGGACTTCTGCTCCATATGTTTATCTAATTTCCTCTTGAAACTGACCATGCTTGCAGCTGCCACGACCTCCTGTGGCAGTGAATTCCATATGTTAATCACTCTTTGGGTGAAGAAGTATCTCCTTTTATCTGTTCTAACCCGACTGCTCAGCAATTTCATAGAGTGCCCACGAGTTCTTGTATTGTGAGAAAGGGAGAAAAGTACGTCTTTCTCAACCTGCTCAATCCCATTCATAATCTTATAAACCTCGACCAGCCTGCAGCTGGTTCTCTCCTGCAGACCACCGGCTCCCAATGCTGATAGGGTTGCCAGCCTCCAGCTGGGGCCTGGAGATCTCCTGCTCTTACAACTGATCTCCAGTTGACAGAGATCAGTTCCCCTGGAGAAAACGGCTGCTTTGAAGGGTGGACTCCATGGCACTGTACCAGGCTGAGGCCCCTCCCCTCCCCAAGCCCCACCCTCTTCTGAATCCACCCCCGAAGTCTCCAGATATTTTCCAGCCCAGACCTGGCAACCCTAGATGCTGATGAGCTGAAGCTATTCTGGAGATCTGGAAATGTGGCTTTACCGCACTGCTTACTTATTTCAATTATTTCCATCCCTTTCTCTCAATTCACTGGATTTTTCGAGCAGCCTGAAGAGTGGCTTATTGAAGAGCAGCTTGGGGGAGCAGAGGTGACAGGCGTGAGCCTCTCCATGGTGGAGGAAGGTGGCAACCACATAGGTACAAGAGCTAGCCCTGTATACCCGATGCAGATTTCTGCCACCAAAGCAGGAGAGGTTGTTGCCAACTCCCCCCCCATTCCCCTCATCCCCAAAACCATTTAACTCCATTAGCAGCACCAACATCCCATAATTATATGCAGTTTGGAAGAAGACTGCCATGTTCTCACTGTTACTTGTTAAAAAATATAACTGCCAGTTATTTTGCAAAGTGTTGTCAACAAGAGAACCAACTCAGCTTCAGAGCAAAAACAGTAACATGTCAAAGTGACAGCCACAGATTGACAGGAACACAGTGTTTAAGAGGGGAAGGCTGAGCTGGAGTCGTTTCCAAATGAACATCTTTATATGCAGGTTTAATTAGCTGTATCTCTATGGGTGTGTAATTTTGGAAACCAGGGCAGCGTCTTCCCAGGGGGACTCGGCTTTATCAGTGGAGAAATTAGACATGAGATGTTTCAAAGGAAGAGGGAAACATGGAAACAAGTGGCATACAAAAACAGGATAAATTCCAAATGTAAATTCTCCTGGGCAGTTCTCCCAGCATGGTGTAGTGGTTAAGAGCAGAGAACTCTATTCTAGAGATCCAGGTTTGATTCTCACTCTTCCACATGAAGTCTGCTGGGTGACCTTGGGCCTGTCATAGTTCTCTTAGAACTCTCCCAGCCTCACCTACCTCACATGGGGCCTGTTGGGGGGAGGGGACAGGAATGCGAATGTAAGTCACTTTCAGACGCCTTAAGGTAGGGAAAAGTGGGGTACCGAAACCCCTCCCATGTCCTCCTTTGAGCTGTGGCACTGTGCAGCAATGTTCTGAGTAAAACTATCTTTTCTATTTGTGTTGCTCTGTACAGTTTGGGACTGTTTTATCCAACTGGTTGTTGTATTTTAGGCATAGTTTTGTGCTGATTCTGTGCCTTTACATCTGATTTGTTGATTCTTGTATTTCAGTGTTTTGGATTTTTTGTTTATAATGTTATAGTGATATAAAACAAAACATATGTGTTTGGGGTTTTAATTATCTTATAAGTTGTTCTTGATTTTATATTGTTTTATGTGTGGTTGCGAGACTTTCAGGCAGATGAAGTCTGCTGGATGACCTTGGGACTGTCACAGTTCTCTTAGAACTCTCTCAGCCACACCTACTTCACATGGGGCCTGTTGTGGGAAGAGGAAGGGAAGAAGATTGAAAGTTGTTTTGAGACTCCTGAGGGTAGAGAAAAGGGGTATAAAAACCAACTCTTCTTCAACTCCCATGCAATCTCCTGTCTTTTCAATACCTCCCCCCTCCCCCCCGATTTCCCTGTTCCAGTCAGTTTTCAAGCCTATAGCACATGGAGGACCAAATTACAAATTCCTCACGTAACCCACAGGTCCACCATGTGTCCTGCTGACCAGATGTGTTCTCTGGGAGTTACATGTCAAAACTTAATTCTGAAGGAAATTCTAATTCTGCTGGGAGAGGCCATCTAGATATTTGGGCTGGCTTGTCATTAATATGTGAATGGTACTTAGCACAATCTCATACTTCCAGCAGATCCCAGCCAGACTGTACAAACCTTGAAACGGTGCAGGGAGGCAGTTTTGGAATGGATAATGGTCAATAAACTAAAGCTTAATCCTGAGAAGATAGAGGTGCTATTGGTGGTCAGAAAGACAGATCTAAGAACTGAGATGTTCCCTGTTCTGGATGGGGTTGCTCTATCCCTAAAGTAGCATGTTTGCTGCCTGCGGATGCAACTGAAGCCATGCATCCTGTTTGACAAAGGGGTGGTAGCAGTAGCCAGGAGGAGCACCTTCCACTGGCTTCAGCCGATGAGCCAGCTGCAGCCACTGTGGTACATGCCAATTAAACATGCTGCATATACAGGAGGTCACAAACATCAGTCAAAATTATTACTTTACCACTCCTATAATTTCTACTTAAGCTTCACCCCACAGGAGATGTTTAATGATAATTTATTATCTGCACAGGGCAAGACTTGCAGAATATATATATATATGTCTGAATCATAATGCAATACACAGGATCTGAGGTCTTCAATTAAAAAAACACTCCGTCTATAGCAACTTTCTGAAGCCAGGATAAATTACTCACCCTTGCATAAGAGAATAGAGTCTTTTTTATAAAAGAAAAAAAGACAGCTTTGATTGTGGCGCTGCTTCTCCAGCTGCAAGCCTTCATGGTCCTGCATTAAGGTGTTCTATTTCATGCTGTGTGATACCATCCATCATGTTGATTTCCAGAGCCACTGACAATAAAAAAATAAGGTTATGGGGGTAATATCTCTTTTTTATCCAATGACATCTTCCCAAATATTTTTGGACATTAAATATAATGCAGTTGAGTAATGGCAGATGTCAAAGCAGAGTAATAAGGCGGCCTTCTTGTGGGGGAAATGCTCTCTTGGCTGTTAATGCTGTCAGGAGGTTGTAAAAGAGGCACCAACTGTTCTGAAACAGCCTTTACCACTGGCAGTTTAGAAGAACATTCCACACCATCTGAATGATTAACTTTTCTGTTCTTTTCTCCAAGCTACCCACATCAGGGGGCACAAGAGGGGGAGGGCTGCTATCTTCTTACCTTACTTGTAGACTTCTTAGAAGGACCTGATATTTATTGGGATCCTTTCACCCCTGTGCTGAAAGAGATGCACTAGTTACCCATGTGTTTCTGTTGAAGTATTGCAAGTTCTCTCCCTGATATCTTGAAAGAGTTAATCTGTTTGTTTGTGTATGCTAATTTGTAGTTAGCTTAGAACCTATGAGATGGGGTGTAGAAGTGCGTGCACTAGAAGAGGATGCCCTGTGCATAATGAAGTGACCTTCAGCCTGGTCATTGGTCAATTCATAGCTGGGTGATGTTACCTGATATTCTGCATGTAGGGAATTTTAGGGTTTCCTCTTCCTCCCTAATAGGTAGTTATGAGCAAAAACACCCCCCCCTCATTTTTAAAAAATTAATTTAATGTTTGTGGATGTTTAAAACCAATATTGCTTTTTTAAATTTAATCCTTCTTTAGAAAGTATATACATTCCCTTTTGATGCTGTAAGACTTGAAGAAGGCATCAGAAATGAGGTTACACCTGTTCTCATAGTCTTGCAGTTCTTTTGCTGTCTTCAAAGATGTCTAGATTGGTTTGTTTGTTTGTTTGTTTTTTACTGTTTTCAAGACTGTAATTTTTGTTATAAATCACATGTGATATTCTTGAAAGAAAAGTTACTGCTTATGTAACTGAGATTCTATATATAAAAAAATAGTTTAATATATCTGTTGATGGAAATATACAAACAAAAATCTAAAGTTTGGTTTTTATATTGGTAACAACTTCTACATGGTGCCATTGTTTTGATATTTGCTCTGGCAGGGTGGCTCTTCTCATATGAGTTTTTAAAACATTTAATTGTTTTTCCTCAAATTAGTTCCCCCCCATTCTAAATGCAGAGGGTTATCAGATTAAGAAAGGACTGGGGCACGCAAAGCCGATCAAATCTTCTGTGCTTGGACAACAAAGAGAAATGCAATCTCTGAGCTAGATGTACTTTCATGTAACAGTCCATATGCAAACAGTGTTACATGGCTGGTAGAGGCATATTTCAAAGCCGATGGGAATGCCCACCCTTATCCATACCATTCAAGTGAAGTCATGCTTCAGATACCTACTACTAAATGCTCATCTGCATCCACTCTGTAGTGGTTGTGCACGGACTCTAATCTGGGAAAACCAGGTTTGATTCCCCATTCTTCCACTTGCAGTTGCTGGATGGCCTTGGGCAAGCCATAGTTCTGACAAGAGCTGTCCTTTAAAGGGCAGTGCTTGAAAGAGCTCTCTCAGCCCCACCTACCTCACAGGGTGTCTGTTGTGGGGAGGGGGAGGGAAAGGAGTTTGTAAGCTGCTCTGAGATTCCAAGTGAAGGGCGGGGTATAAATCTAATCTCCTCCTCTTCTTCTTCTTCTTCTTCTTCCTCTTCTTCCTCTTCCTCCTCCTCCTCCCAGCAAGGAAATCTACACATGCTTCTGTCCATGTATATCTTGTTTGGTTAAGGTGAAATGTTAAGGATTTTACCAGAGGTGAGCCAAGGAGGATCAAACCAGTTACGAAGTTATTTCTATACTAGACCACCCTGGGCATGAGAACAGTTAACCAGACATCTTTCTCTGACAAAATGACTTCAGTTGGGAGTACTTGGGGACATGTTTTCTTAAATCCGAATTGCTTTGATTTTCAGAGAATACCTATAGAGACAAAAATACTAGTCCAAGAAACAGGCATGACACTTCCCTGCAAATATAGAAACCCTAATGACTCTTTCCAAATAATGAGCTCAGGGAACATTGCCTTGTCACAGTACTGCAAAACGAGGGAATATTGATGTCATTTATATCTGCAAGTGACAACTCCAAATCTCTGCAGAGTGCAGCCTTGGCAAGGAATGAGGCATCAACAGGATACTTTTCTCAAACTACAGCAGTTTTCCGAGGCCTTGAGCTTCAGACCAGAGGTATTTTGTCCCTACTTAGCAGGTGTGAAGAACTAGTATGGGAGGGTTCATTTGACTTTTTAAATTAAACAGCTCCTTAAAAGCACCTCTTATGTCACACCAGTTGAGATATTTTAGAATAGAAGTCATGATAAGATATTATACCCTGTATTATACCCTGTATTCAGTGTTCCCTCTAAGCTGAATTAGTGTGAGCTAGCTCACAGATTTTTAGCCTCCGGCTCACAGATTTTTGTCTTAGCTCAGGAAGGATGGCTCCAGAGCAAACTAATTTATGCAGTAGCTGAATCGCTCGCTCACAACTTTAATGTCAGTAGAATTTTTGCTCACAAGACTCCACAGCTTAGAGGGAGCATTATAGTTGAATATATGACTGAATTATACAAAAATAGTGGGGACGTAAACAGAAGAGAACTTTTCCACAAATGGTGGTGGAGGTAGTGGTGGAAAGTGCTGTCAAATCACAGCCAACTTACGGCAACCTGATAGGGGTTTTGAAGGCAAGAGATGTTAAGAGATGGTGTGACATTGTCTGCCTCTGCATAGCAACCCTGGATTTCCCTGGTGGTCTCCCACCAAAATATTAACCAGGGTCAGCCCTATTTAGCTTCCAAGATCTGATAAGATCAAACCAGTTGGGCCATCCAGGTCAAGACTCATAAAAGGTAGAATTGTTTTAAAGATCAATAATTGCTGGTGGAAAGTAATACAAACATTTAATAATGTTGCTAGCTGTCTACTGTATCCTGTTATTATCCTCCTCAATTACACACTTCAAAGGTCACAATAAAAAAGCCTTATCAGCTTATTAATTGTAAAACTGTTAGCTGCTACAGAATGAAAATCATTAAAATTCCATCCATCGGCAAAATAATGATCTAATAAATAGTGCAACTCTACAAAATTAAATTAATTTAATATATCTGTCAAAAATCAGTCACAAAAGGATAATTTTTATCAATTGTGAGGTCCATATATCACATACTAGCAGTAGAATCCAACACAAAATTACTTCAGATAGTTGAAATTAACAGATATAGGCTGGAGTAGCTTTGCAAAGGTTGGTTATCATAAAATAAATGGTTATGAGTTATAGTTGTTTTGAACCTTGTATATCTATGTGGATATGTGTGTTTTGCAATTCTGTAGTCTGTGTTCAGCATCAGGAAGAGGCACTGACACAGAAGTACAGAACCAACTGGGAAAGTTATTGAATCAACTATGGTACTTCAGGAGAAGCCCTAGAAATGAACTGGATGCTCGTGAGGACCAGACTGAATTGTGTACCATCGGATCCTTTGAGGCTGATCTCAAGATGAAGAATGAAATAAGGGACATGACTGAAGCATCTAATGTGATACTGGTTGACTACAACTACCCTCCCATTGACTGGGTAAACATGCGCTCAAGTCAAGTAGGGTTGTCAGGTCCCACCTGGCCACCAGCAGGGTATGGGGGAAGGGTTGCCAGATCCAGGCTGGGAAATTCCTGAAGATTTGGGGGTGAAGGCTGGGGAGGCCAGGGAGCTGAGTGGGGTATAATGCCAGAGAGTCCACCCTTCAAACCATCCCTTTTCTCTAGGGGAACTGATGTCTGTAATCTGGATATGAGCTGTGATTCTGGGGGACCCCACTTGGAGGCTGGCATCCCTATGCTGCACAAATGAGGTTCCTTGACATCATAAATGACTGTGCACTGCAACACTTGGTCACAAAGCCAGCCAGAGGGGTAGTGATGTTCTTGTACCAATTGGGAACAGCAATCATAGTGCTATTTTCACCATTCATGTCAGTGGAAAGTAGGGTTGCCAGTTCCCAGGTCCCAGTAGGGATTCCTCTGGTTTTTGTGGGCTTTTGCTGGCCGGTGGGGGAAACCCCACCCCCAAACAGCAATATTGCTGTCTGACATCCCCAGTGCAAATGATATCACCCAGAAGTGACAACATGTTGGGGGCATTGCACAGCAATGCTCTGGTCTGATGGCAGAACTCTATAGTTTGAAGCCAGTTTTACCATGGAGTTTTCCCCAAAAAACAGTGTTGCTGTGCAACATCCCCAATGTGATGACATCACTTCCGGGTGACATCCTTGCCTCGGGGACATCCTGGAATACCCACCCAAATCCACCTGCCGGTGTGACCAGGGGACTTGGCAACCCTAGTAGACGGCTATCCCTGAAGACCAAAACAGTAACATTTGATTTCAAAAGAGGGAACTTCGAAAAACAAGGAAATTAGTTAAAAGCAGGGGTCTTTTCGGGGGGAGCGCACCGGAGCGCAGCTCCGGGAGCTCAGAAGCCAAGCCCCGCCCCCAGCCGGCGTCCCGGAGAGTCTTTCAGGCAGCCGAATGTCAATTTCAGCTCCATTATATCCTATGGGCCATTGAAGTCAATGGTGAAAACATAGGGTATATTCTAGGGGCTGGAGGGGAGGGGTTTGAGAGAGAGGCTCGAAACTCACAGGATAGCTGATGGAGCCTCTCCCCAAGATACCCATCAAGTTTCAAGAACATTGGACCAGGGGGTCCAATTCTATGGCCCCTAAACAGGTTGCCCCTATTCCCTCCATTGTTCTCTATAGTGGGAAAAAAATAACTTATTTTCTCACCATAGAGAACAATGGAGGAAATGGGGCAACCTGTTTGGGGGCCCATAGAATTGGACCCCCTGGTCCAATGTTCTTGAAACTTGGTGGGTATCTTGGGGAGAGGCTCCATCAGCTATCCTGTGATCTTGGAGCCTCTCCCTCAAACCCCCTCCCCTCCAGCCCCCAGAATATTCCCTATGTTTTCACCATTGACTTCAATGGCCCATAGGGTATAATGGGGCTGAATTGCCACTGAATTTCTTTCATTCCCTCCTTTCCTTCTTTCTTTTTCCTCTTTCCCTCCTTCTCTTCTCTTCTCTTCTCTTCTCTTCTCTTCTCTTCTCTTCTCTTCTCTTCTCTCTCTCTCTCTCTTCTCTTCTCTTCTCTTCTCTTCTCTTCTCTTCTCTTCTCTCTTTCTTTCTTTCTTTCTTTCTTTCCCACCTTCTTCTCTTCTCTTTTTCCTCCTTTCCCTGTTTCCCTCCCTCTTCCCTCTCTTTCTTTCTCTCTTTCCTTCCTTCTTTCCTTCTCTCTACTCTCTCTCTTTCCTTCCCTCTTTCCTCCTTCTGTGGCCCAACTCTAGTGAGAAGGAGTTTAAACTTTAAACCCCTTCTCTCTTAGCTCCCCCACCCAGACCAGCTGGGGAAGGGAAGGGGAGGCTTTTGAAGATGCTTCCCCCCTTTTGCTTCCCCTTCTGACATCACTTCCGGTGATGTCAGGGGGTGTGGCATATGCTAATAGCCTAATAGCTCATTAGCATACCATATGCTAATGAGCTCCTGCAGCTGTTCTTCTACGAAAAGACCCCTGGTTAAAAGGAAACTGAAAGGGAAACTCAAGAGAGTCAGATCTCTAGAGTTGAAAGTTATTATGATCACACTAACTGAGGCCCAGATAGACTATATTCTCCAGCAGAGTTACTACCAAGTCTAAGAGGATCCCTGTGTGGTTAACAACCCAAGTCAAGGAAGCTGTAAAAGGCAAAAAACCCTGGAAGGTCTGCCCCAGTGAGGTGAACCAAAGGTACCACAGAGTCTGGCAAAATAAGGGTTAATAATCATGTAAGCAAAAAAGAGAATTTGAGGAACAGATTGCTAAAAGCATCAAGGAAACAATGAATATTTCTTTAAATATATCTGGACCAGAAAACGGGCCAGAGAGGGATTTGGGCATTTGGTTGACCAAGGAATAAAAGGATTGTTAAAGGAAGCTGTCCTGACCCAGATGACCTTGGGTAGCCCAATATCTCCTGATCTTGGAAGCTAAGCAAGTCTTACCTAAGTTTTAGTGGGGGAGTCCTGGGCCGCGCGCCGCGATGACATCACCCATTGGGGGCAGACCCACTATCATTCAAGGGAAAACCATAGCATTTTCCCTCAAATGATAGTGTCCTCCTGCAATGTGCCTGGCATGATGACGTCACCTCTGGCATTTTGGGGGTGGGGTTCCCCCCGGTGGCCCAATCTGGGCCGGCAGGGAATGGACCCGTCAAGTGGGGTTCCCTCCCGGGGGGGATCTGGCAACCCTAGACCTGGTTAGTATTTGGAAGTCCACATTTGCTATGTAGAGGCAGGAAATGGCAAAAACCATCCCTGAATGTCTCTCGCCATGAAAACCCCATAGGGTCTCCATAAGTTGGCTGTGACTTTAGGGGGGGAAGGCTGGGTGTAGGTAGAGAAGCTAATGAATTCTTTATACCTGTGCTGACTGTGGAAAGTATGGGGCTGTACCCAGGCCAGAGCAACTATTTTCAGGAAGGGAGTCTGAAGAACTGAGTCAAATTGAGGTGACAAGACATGAAGTCCTAGACCCATTCTTGAAATTTTAATAAAGTTTCCAGATCCTGATTGCATACACCCAAAGGTTCTTAGGGAATTCAACATCTGCTAACCAGTATATGTAACTTGCCGCTAAAATCAGAGATGGAGAGTAACAAATGTTACACTGATTTCTAAAGAGGGGTCCAAAGGGGAACCAGGAAATTACAGGCCACTTAGTTTAACATCTGTCCCAAGAAATCATTAGAAACTGTAATTAAAGATAGAATTATTAGGCACATAGAGAAACAAAGTGTGCTGAGGAAAAATAGGCATGACATCCTCAAAGGGAAATCCTGTCTCATCAATTTTTTGGTGTTCTCTGAGAAAGTGGACAAGCATGTAGATAATGGTGACCCAGTAGACATTATATACTTGGACTTCCTGAAGGCTTTTAACAAGGTAGCTCATGAAAGACTCCAGCGTAAGCTTACCAGTTATGGGATAAAGGAAGGGTCCTCTTATAGATTAAAAATTGGTTAAACAGCAGGAAGCAGAGAGTAGGAACAAATGCACAGTTCTTACAATGGAGGGAAATGGCATCCCACAAGCATTGGAATTGTGGCAAGTGCTGTTTCATTTATTTATAAACGATTTGGAACTGGGGATGAGCAGCATAGTGGCCAAGTTTGCAAATGACCGAAAATTATTCAGGAAGGTGAAAACCAAGGCCAAGTGCAAAGAGCTCCAGGAGGATCTCCACAAATTGGATGAGTGGACAGCAATGTGGTAAATGAATGTAGCGCAGGGGTCTTTTTGGGGGGGAGCGCACCTGAGCGCAGCTCTGGGAGCTCAGGAGCCAAGCCCCGCCCCCAGCCTGTGTCCCGGGGAGTCTTTCAGGCAGCCGAATGTCAATTTCAGCTCCATTATATCCTATGGGCCATTGAAATTGGTGAAAACACAGGGTATATTCTGGGGGCTGGAGGGAGGGGTTTGAGGGAGAGGCTCCAAACTCACAGGGTAGCTGATGGAGCCTCTCCCCAAGATACCCACCAAGTTTCAAGAACATTGGACCAGGGGGTCCAATTCTATGGGCCCCCAAACAGGTTGCCCCTATTCCCTCCATTGTTCTCTATAGTGGGAAAAAAGTAAGTTTTTTCCCCACTATAGAGAACAATGGAGGGAATAGGGGCAACCTGTTTTGGGGCCCATTGAATTGGACCCCCTGGTCCAATGTTCTTGAAACTTGGTGGGTATCTTGGGGAGAGGCTCCATCAGCTACCCTGTGAGTTTGGAGCCTCTCCCTCAAACCCTCCCTCCAGCCCCCAGAATATACCCTATGTTTTCACCATTGACCTCAATGGCCCATAGGATATAACGTGCCGAGTTGCAGCCGAATTTCTTTCATTCCCTCCTTTCCTTCTCCCTTTTTTCTCTTTTCCTCCTTCTTCTCTTCTCTCTTTCTTTCCCACCTTCTTCTCTTCTCTTTTTTCCTCCTTTCCCTGTTTCCCTCCTTCTTCCCTCTCTTTCTTTCCCTCCCCTTTCCTTCTCTTTCCTTCTCTCTACTCTCTCTCTTTCCTTCCCTCTTTATTCCTTCTGTGGCCCAACTCTCATGAGAAGGAGTTTAAACTTTAAACCCCTTCTGTCTTAGCTCCCCCACCCAGACCAGCTGGGGAAGGGAAGGGGAGGCTTTTGAAGATGCCTCCCCCCCTTTTGCTTCCCCTTCTGACATCACTTCTGGTGATGTCAGGGGGCGTGGCATATGCTAATAGCCTAATAGCTCATTAGCATACCATATGCTAATCAGCTCCTGCAGCTGTTTTTCTACGAAAAGACCCCTGAATGTAGGTGATATAATAATATAAGGTGATGCATACCGGAACAAAAAAAACTCTAGCTTTAATTAGGTCTGAACTTCTTGTGCCTGAGAGGGAAAGAGATCTTTTAGATGTAGTGGATAACTCAATGAAAATGTCAACCCAGTGTACCGTAGCAGTGAAAAAGGCAAACTCTGTGCTGAAGGTTATTAAGGAAGGAACTGAACATCAGACAACCAATATTATAACACACATACACACCCCGTGCAGGTCTATGGTGTGGCTTCATTTGGAATACCATGTGCAGTTATGTCCAAGCTGTATGCTAATTTGCTATTCACCTGGATAGGCATCTATCATCATCATCCATCATCATTATCTATCTAAAAACTGTTAGCTTCCATTTCAATGCATCTGAAGAAGTGTGCATGCACACGAAAGCTCATACCTTCAATAAAACTTTTTTAGTCTTAAAGGCGTCACTGGACTCTAATTTTGTTCATGTGTAGTTATGGTCACTGTATCTCAGAAAGGGCATTACAGAGCTGGACAGTGTACAGGAGATGGGAACAAAGATAATCAAGGGATTAGAGCACCTTTCCTTTAAGGAAAGGCAAAAAGGGACTTTTCAGTTTAGAAAAGAGACAACTAAAGGGGAACATGATAGAGGTTTGTTAAATTATGCACATGGTTGAAAGAATTTCTTCCTTTCCCAAAACACTACAACTCAGGGGCATTCAATGAAGCTGATGGGCAGTAGATTCAGGATGGATGAAAGGAAATACTTCTTTATTCAACAAGGGATTAAAATGTGGAATTCACTGCCAGATGATGTACTGATGGCCACAGTCATAGATAGCTTTAAAGGGGGATTAGAGAGATTCATGGAGGATGACTACTAGCCATGGTGACTGAAGGGAACCTCCACTTTCAGAGTCAATAAACCTCTGAATACCAGTGTCAAGAGGCAGCATCAAGGGAAAGCCTTGGCCTCTGTGCTCTGTTGTTGGCTGCCCAGATTAACTAGTTGGCCACTGTGTGAGACAGGATGGTGTACTAGATGGACAACTGGTCTGAATCAGCAAATTTCTTCTGATGTCCTTATTGCAAGCTGGAAAACCTAATATACTAGGGTTGCCAAGCATGGCCTGTATACTGGGGGGAGGGGGCGGCAGCATGATGCCACTTTAGGAATGGGGACCCAGAAGTGATGTCATGGCTTCCTAGTAATTGCTGGAATCTCTATGGTAAAGCCATAGAGTTTTCAGTGATCCTTAGAGTGGACTGATGCCCCTTCTGGGTTCCCCCTGGAAGTGATATCACACCATCCCCTGCCAGTTAGATTATTTTTTTCCTGCTGGCTGCCAGAAATGCAGCAGGAAATAAAAGCCAGGAGTGGAGGAAATCCCCTGTCCCCAGCAGGAAAATTGCAGTCCTACAGTATACCCCAGTTGTCTGGGTGGCCAGGTGGCTTTGCTTTGTGTCTTTCTAATATTCCATCTAAGGAAAACTGAATAACCAGCCATCATCACCTTCTAACACCCACACAACCTTACAGAATTCAGCATTTCTCACTTGAGACCAACTCTGAAGTACTTTTGAGTTACTTGGAAACTGGTAATATCCTCCAATCTTCTTGATAATAAGGAACTTAGTCAGTCTACAGAAACAGTATACCAAAGATGCACTATTCCTTGGAGAAACTTTGGCACCCGGGGTAATAAAATTAACTTTAATGCACCATAATTAACAGAAGCGAATACAGTAAGATTGACGTATAACTGGCCCAGTTTTTCAATAAAGCCTTAGAGACAACCCTAAAGGACAAATTCATGAAACTGTTTTCCCACCACAGCAGTTTTATATATCACAATATTTAATAGTAAAGTGGCTGGCTCTTGTAGCAATCACAAAAGACATAAATCTAGATTTTTACTTATTTTACTTTGTTTATACCCCACTCTTCTCCCCAACAGAGACCATTCTCCCCTTCTCCATTTTATCCTCAGGTTAGGCTGCGACTGTGTAACCAGCCCAAGGTCATTCCAGTAACCTTTCATGGCAGAGTGAGGGTTTGAACCTGGATCTCCCCATAGCTGTGGTGGCTCAGAGGGTAAGGTGCTGAGTTTGCAGATCAGAAAGTCTGTAGCTCAGCAGTTTGAGACCTGAGTGCTGCATGACAGAGTGAGCTCCCATTTCTGGGCCCAGCTCCTGCCAACCTAGCAGTTCGAAAGCAAGGAATTACAAGTAGATTAATAGGCACCACTTCGGTGGGAAGGTAACAGTGTTCCATGCGCCTCGGCATTTAGTCATGCTGGCCACATGACCATGGAGAAGTCTTTGGACAGTGCTGACTTTTCGGCTTGGAAATGGAGATGAGCACCGCCCTCTAGAATTGGATTTGACTGGCTTTTGAGCAAGGGAAACCTTTAACTTTCCTTTACCTCCCCCTAGCCTAACACTACACCACACTAGAGTATCCACAGACAATGCTCACGGTCTCTACACAATAAACTCACAGGGGAAAAAATGTAAGAGTGCCCATAACAGCTCAATAAGGACTGAATAGCTTTACGATGTTGACAGCTCCTGAACAGTCAGCTGAAGAAAAGAAGTGGGAGTAGAAATCAGCCTACTCACACCTCCAGAGAGTGTATAAAATATTGGAGGGGGAGTTCTCTAAATTGTTCCCCACTTCCTTGTAATTCCTTGGGAAGCCTAGAGGATGCCAGCTCCAGATTGGGAAAAACCAGGAGATTGGGGGGGGGAGGATGGGAGGGACTTCAATGGAGTATAATGCTGTAGGAAGAGCTGTGGCTCAACGGCGGAGCATCTGCTTGGCATGCAGAAGGTCTCAGGTTCAATCCCCAGCATCTCCAGTTAAAAGGATCAGTGTTAGGAGGTGATGTGAAAAACCTCAGCCTAAGACCCTGGAGACCTCCTACCAGTCTGAGTAGACACTACCGGCTTTGATGGACCAGTGGTCTGATGCAGTATAAGGCAGCTTCGTGTGTTCAGAGTCCACCTTCCAAAGCAGCCATTTTCTCCAGGTGAACTGATCTCTTTTATCTGGAGATCAGTTGTAATCCCAGGAGATCTCCAGCCACCACCTGGAGGCTGGCAACCCTAGTGAAGCCCCAGTTTATATGTATCTATTTTGCAGTTACTTTGGATCCACAAACAGCATTGCCTCATGAAAGGGATCCAATATGCATTTATCTCTCAGGATACCATGTCAATAACATTTATCAAAAATTTGGTTGCAGGGCTTTTCCTGTATCTGGAAAAGTATATGCTTCACAGTCAAGTAGAGCATCTGGGGAAACTGTTTGGTTAGGGCAGGGATCCCAATTTTTTCAGCCTGTGGGCACCTTTGGAATTCTAGCATGGCATGGTGGACACTGTGACAAAATGGCTGCCACAGTAGACGGAGCCAGCCACAAAATGGTTGCCTCAGTGTAAGTTCAGTCACTCAGTGAAGATCCTTGAGCTGTAGAGGCAGCTGCTGCCAAAGTAGGGTTGCCAGGTCCCTCAGACCTGCTGGAGGGGATGGGGGGGTGAACTTACTGGGAGCGAGGAGGATCGCCAAAAATAAACACGACATGCTTACATGACCCAGAAGTGATGTAGGCACATGGGGGGGAGACACTCTGGTTTTGGGGCAAAACTCTATGGTAGAATTAGCTTCTACCATAGAGTTTTGCCCAAAAACTAGAGAATCCCCCCTGACGTCCCCAATGTGCTTACATCACTTCTAGGTCATGTAGGCACGTTGCATTTATTTTCGGTGTTCTTCCCTGTTTTTTGAGGGGGTGATCACCCCCCCCATTGACCAGCTGGCTGGCAGCAGAGAGGAGTGCTCGAAACTGGGGGACCCCTGCCGGGGGGTCTGGCATTCCTATGCCAAAGCAACTTTTGAAAACCTGCACGGCCATAGCCAATCAGAAGTCTTGCTGGGTAAAAGGCCTACCTGGTTTCACTCACTTCCTAAAAACATCTGGCAGGCACCAAAAAGGTGTCACAGGCATCATAGCTCCCATGGGCACCACACTGGGGACCCCTGGGTTAGAGTGTTGGAGTAGGATCTGGGAGGTACAGGTTCAGATCCCCACTCTGCCATGGAAACTCGCTGGGTGACTTTGAGCTGGTCCCTATCTCTCTCAGCCTAACCTACCTCAGTGGGTGGCTGTTGTGAGGATAAAATGGAGGGGGGGAGAACGATGGTGTAAGTTACTGTGGGTACCACTGGGGGGAAAGCAGGGGATAGATAGATGGCTGGACTGGTCCCTCCTTTGTTATACCACTGCTACGTGCTGGTGGGGAACCAGCTGCAGTCCTTTCAAACAAATCCTCTTCCATGTTATGCAGCAGGAAGTGTCTGAGGTAAGAACCAGGCAACAGCCAAAGTGAAGGTCAATTCAGCCCCTTAGGGCCAAAATAAATTGCATCCCAGCTCTGGTAGATGGAGAACAATCTGTCCCTCACATAAGATTAAGGCTCAGGATATACTCCTGAGATGCTTTTATTCATTGAGCGTATTTCTGTGTTGCCTCTCTGAAACAAATCTGCCTGAAAGTCTTGCAACCACACATAAAACAATATAAAATCAAGAACAACTTATAAGATATTTAAAACCCCAAACACATATGTTTTGTTTTATATCACTATAACATTATAAACAAAAAATCCAAAACACTGAAATACAAGAATCAACAAATCAGATGTAAAGGCACAAACAGAATCAGCACAAAACTATGCCTAAAATACAACAACCAATTGGATGAAACAGTCCCAAATTGTACAGAGCAACACAAATAGAAAAGATAATTTTACTCAGAACATTGCTGCACAGTGCCACAGCTCAAAGGAGGAGGAGGACATGGGAGGGGTTTCTGTACCCCACTTTTCCCTACCTTAAGGCGTCTGCAAGTGACTTACATTCACATTCCCGTCCCCTCCCCCCAACAGGCACCATGTGAGGTAGGTGGGGCTGAGAGAGTTCTAAGAGAACTGTGACAGGCCCAAGGTCACCCAGCAGACTTCATGTGGAGGAGTGGGGAATCACACCAGGTCTCCAGAATAGAATCTGTCACTGTTAATCACTACACCACACTGAAGAAAATATTACCATGGCCAAGAAGCTGGAATTTTATAAAATCAACTAAAAACCTGGGCGAATAAAAATGTCTTAATCTTGAATCTGGTGTGCTTCTTAGGAGACAGTATTCCATAGCTGAGGTGACACCACTAAAAACCCATCCCTGTTCTTGGTTGGCACCTTCCCCAATTTCATAGTATGTGGATCAGAGCTTGTGATGAAGATCTTAATGAATGGGCACGATTATATGGGATGAGATGGCCCTTCAGATATCCTGGTCCTCACACTACACCCCATTCCTAGAACAACCTATGTAACCCAGGCAAATGAGCCAACCCACTACAGGAAAATATGAAAAGCCTACAAGATTACTAGTTCTTTAACGGTTCCTAAAAACTGTGAGCAAGACCCACTGAACCAACCTGAATAGAACATGGAGTAGACCTGTTTAGGATTGCACTGTAAATCTGCAGTAATGGAGATTGAAACTTAACTCCTCTTTGGTTGTGGGGTCATGATTATTCTGAAACTCTCCCTCTTCCAGTGGCCCATAGTGCCCCCAAAAGGTCCAAAAGTACACTTGTTGTGAGCCGCCCTGAGCCCGTTCGCAGGGAGGGCGGGGTAGAAATGTAAATAATAAATAAATAAACAAAAGTGCACTATAGGAGCATCAGGACAGGTGTGATGTAATGGTGACAGTGTTGCACTAGGACCTGGGAGGATCAGCTTCCAGTCCCTTTTGTAGGGTTGCCAGCTCTGAGTTGGGAAATTCCTGGAGATTTTGTGGGGTGGAGCCTTGGGAGGGCGGAGTTTAGGAAGGGGAAGAACCACAGCAGGATGTAATATCATAGAGTCCACCCTGCAAAACAGCCATTTTCTCCAGAGGAGCTATTCTCTATAGCCTGGGGATTGCTCAGAATTCTGGGAGCTCTCCAACCACCACCTGGAGGCTGGCAACCCCACTTCATGGCCATGATGCTTGATGGGCAGGCATGGGCCAGGCACTCTTTCTAAACCTACTGTGCATGTATATCAATGGGTTACATGTCAGTTTCCTCAACAGGGCACATAGTGACTCCCCAGGACTGTTTCAGGTCAGGAAAACTGTGCAGTGAGGAAGGGCTGCAGCCTCTTTCCCCACACCATGATCCTAGGATTGCCAACCTCCTGGTGAACCCTGGAGATCTACTGCTATTACAATTGGCCTCCATATGACCAAGATCAGTTCTGCTGAGGAAAATGGCTGTTTTGGAGGGCGGACTCTATGGCATTATACCCTGAAGAGGCCCCTCCGCTCCCCAAAACCCACCTCCCCCAGGCTCCACCCCCAAAATCTCCAGGTATTTCCCAACCCAGCACTGGCAACTCTACATGGTCCCAACTGAAATCATGGCCCAAGGTGATTGAAAAACAATTTCCCTTGCTCCTGACAACTGGCAGCATCAAGGTCAGGTTGGGGAAACCCTGACTTTCTGCATGTGACCTATCCTCAGGGCTTTTTTTGTAGAAAAAGCCCATCAGGAACTCATTAGCATAATAGACCACACACCCCGACAGCACAGCTCATTAGCATATTAGGACACCCCCCTGTGTTACCAGAAGTGTGGTCATCCAGCCACACCCACCTTTTGCTGTTTACCTTGTTTGTTGTCAAAACCCTGGGCTTTTTTTTTGTAGCAGGAACTCCTTTGCATGTTAGGCCACACACCCCTAATGAGTTTCTGCTGTTGGGTGTGGCCTATTATGCTAATGAGTTCCTGCTGGGCGTGGCCAACTCGGGAGCCAGCCGGAACTCCGCTCCTGTGCGTTCCTGCCCAGAAATAACCCTGCTGATCGTAAGGTGTAGTTCGGACTAAGTCAAATGGCAAGGATTATGTCTTCTTTGTAATGTAGGGGTCTCTGCAGGTGCCTTTGCAACTAGTCCCAAGGACATTTTTGTACAACTTCATATATCACCTCTCCAAAGTGAACAGCAGTGATGGTATACCATAAGTCATTCCCGGAACAAGAAGCACTCCAAGGTCCCTTTTTATATGGCGCATTCTAGATGAGTCATCACCAGCTAATCCTGAGAAGCCCTTGAAGCTAAATCTATCAATTCAGAACCAGAATTTCAAGCAGAAAATAAAATTATAGCTTGTCACTTCTCGTTCCATCAGAAAGCCCTGACAGATAAAAAGGGGAGAATATACAGGGGAAGAAAATGGTGATTAAAGAGAAGGAGGACTTTAAATTATACATTGTTTCTTGGGGGGAAATCACTGAAATGTAGGCAACATGCCATCTGTTTGACTCAGGATGGGAATGCTGATCTTTCTAAAAATAATGATTTGTCAAGACAACCATGTCCACTCTTTTATTTGTCTCTGCTAATAACTGCATTAGGCACATTTTTATTCATTTGCCTTTGAGTGCTCCTTTCTGTAGATGGGGGAAATAATTTTAATCCCGTTATGCAGTACCCGTTACCCTAAAAGGTGAGAAATTCCAGGGTGATGCTACCTGGGTATGATTTCTTTGTGGATATTTACGGTGCCAAAATGGTAATATTCATTTTATTTACAAATATACTAGAAAGGAACACGTGTGGAGCTAAAAAGGCTCTACTTAATGTAGCCAATTTGAACGAGAGAGAGAGAGAGAAAGAGAGAGAGACCCAATTCTTCCAGCTAGGGTTGCCTGGAAATTTGGGGATGGAGCCTGGGGAGGACAGGGACCTCGGGGAGGGGGGGTACACTGCCATAGAGTCTGCCCTCCAAAGCAACCATTTTCTCCAGGGGAACTGATCCGGGGGAATTACAGCTGGAGATGAGCTGTAATTCCAGAGGATCTCCAGGTCCCATCTGGAAGCTGGCATCCCTGTTTCCAGCTAGCAGTACTGGGATGTCGCTTCCTCTGTCTGCTTTTCTCCCAAACCACATTAACTCCTGTCCTTAGGCTATAACATCTGCTGCCTCTCCTCAGCAGAGAAGGGTCACCTTCTCCAAGCTTCTGTTAAAGAAATCAGAAGAGGAAATCTCTTTTCTCTTTAGAAAATGACAAAACTGAGTCTATTGTACTTTGGTCACATTATGAGAAGGCAAGAATCACTGGGAAATACAATAATGCTAGGGGGAAAATGGAGCAAAGGGAAAACTAGGGCCCACAGGAAAAAAACGGAGGTAGCAGGAAAAGAGGAAGACTCAAATTGAGATGGATTGACTCAAAGCCGATTCTGCATTGGCTTTTCCCTCTGTTGTTTTACCAAAGGTGCAATTCAAAACCACATTCAGATACCCCTGGGGCAATACCATACTGACTGGGAAGTCACCCCTGAACAGCCATAAATCTATGCAGAAGGTACCATAAAACCCGATGATCACAGAAAGTGATAGTAGCATGCAATGCAGAGGGGAATTTCTGTCCCTACGTGGGTTTGGTAAAACAACAGAGGGAAAAGCCAGTGCAGAGTCACCCAATAATGGAAGCCACAGCCCACAGTTTGCAAGACCTGAGCAAGGCTGTTGACAATAGGATACCGTTAATCAGGGCTTTTTTGGTAGAAAAAGCCCAGCAGGAACTCATTAGCATAATAGGCCACACCCCTGACATCACAGCTCATTAGCATATTAGGCCACACCTCCGTGTTACCAGAAGTATGGTCATCCAGCCACACCCACCTTTTGCTCCTTATTCTGTTTACCTTTTTTGTTGTCAAAACCCAGGGCTTTTTTTGTAGCAGGAACTCCTTTGCATGTTAGGCCACACACCCCTAATGTAGCCAATCCTAATGAGTTTCTGCTGTTGGGTGTGGCCTATTACGCTAATGAGTTCCTGATGGATGTGGCCAACTTGGGAGCCAGCTGGAACTCCGTACCTGTGCGTTCCTGCCCCTGCCGTTAAATAGTGGGTTCCATGGATGAGCAGGCTCGAGTCTAGTGATCAGCTCAACTTTATTTGTGATTTCAGCAAGAGCAAGACAAGTCCCCAGAGCTGCAGCTCTGTTAAATAGCATGCAATTGCCACACCCAAACACACCCCACTCCCAGCGATAGGCTATTTACATAACATTACTACTAGACTGGTTACTTTCAGAATCCTGGTCGGCTATTGTTCGTGCGCTCCAAGCTCAGCCAGTCTCGGGGGTGATTCAATCAGGAATGATTCAATCCCAATACATAATAGATATTTAGGAGGACATTAATTGATAGGGTCGCTATAGGTCAGAAGCGACTTGACAGCACTTAACACCCACATAGGTGGGGTAACTCTGCAAAGGATTGCATCAACCATCAAAACCTAGAAACAGCAACCATATTTATTTCTTCTGGAAATTAGTCATTTGAGCGACGTCTGCAAGTAGCCAGACATGCCCAGCCAGTGTGGTGTTCTTCTAGCCCCTGATGTTATGGCATTTCCACACAAGCGACATTAGAAGCTCTTTTTTTTGCATTTCCACATCTGTGATTCAAACAAACAGCTGCTATCTTTCACCTTTTCACGTGAACCTGCATCAGCTGTGATATATATATATTTTGGGGACTTGGTAACATTGGCACCAAGATCCTTGCTCACTTCACTCCATTAGAGGCCCCCAATTAATAATTAACACATACCTTATTAGAATGGTAAGAATAGCTATTTATCCATCTGTTTGACACAGCAAGCCACGCACAAGGTATCTATTTAAAATCTGATTTGCTTTCCCAGTCCCCAGCATGTCTGGGAACTTTTCTGCATGACAAGCACCCAATTACTTAATTTTTGTACAATGCCAGTTAAGTTAACTAATCGTAACTGGCATCTCTCCATACCTGTCACTAAGCGGCAACAAGGAATATGGAAAGGGCACCAGTCACAGGTAGGGGAGAACAAGGGGCGAGTTTGGGTTGGGGTCTTTCCCTTGCCCTGTGGTTCTGGTCTCATACTGTAGAATCAACCTTAGGACACCACAGTGAAGTTGTTTTTGTTTTGCTTTTTGCCATTAAGTTGCAGCCAACCTATAGCAACCCCATAGAGTTTCAAGGCAAGCGGTGTTCAGAGGTGGTTTGTTCTTGCCTGCCTCTGTGTAACGACCCTGGGCTCCCATCCAAATACTGACCAGGGCCAGCCCTGCTTAGCTTCTGAGATACGATGAGATCAGGCTAGCACGGGCTAGCCACATCAGGGCACAGTGAAATAAAAACTATGAACTGCAACATATCTTATTATATCTCGTTAATGCAACATTTTAATGGAAGGAATAATAATAATAATAATAATACTTTTGATTTATTGATCGCTTTTCCACACACTTGTGGGCTCAGAGTGATTTACAGTTACTCATTTGACAGTTGGACTAACAATTTTTCATGGGGGAAGGGGAGACAACACATACAAATATTTAATCACACACTGTAGCTGCTCGAGAGGATTCATCTTGCAGAGATAACGGGAAGCATCCTTTAGTCTATTTTAGGGTTGCCAGCTCTGGGTTGGGAAATACCTGGAGATTTTGGGGGTGAAGCCTGAGGAGGGTGGGGTTTCAGTAGGGGAGGGGCTTTAATGGAGTATAATGCCACAGTGTCCGACTTCCAAAGCGGCCATTTTCTCCAGGTGAGCTGATCTCTTGCCACCTGGAGATCAGCTGCAATAGTGGGAGATCTCCAGCCAGTACCTGGAGGTTGGCAAGCCTAAGTCTATTTGTTGTTTGCATAGGAACATCTGGGACTCAAGGGCTGCCTGGGTTTGCATTTGTAGTTGAAATGCGGAAGGGTGCCTGGACAAGTCCTCTCCTCCAGTGGTGGTAGGGAAGCATTAAATTTGGTGTAGAGAGCCAGTTTGGTGTAGAGGTTAAGTGCGTGGACTCTAACTTGGGAGAACCAGGTTTGATTCCCCACTCCTCCGCTTGCACCTGGCTGGATGACCTTGGGCAAGCCATAGTTCTGGTAAGAGCTGTTCTTGAAAAAGAGCAGTTTCTGTCAAGAGCTTTCTCAGCCCCACCTCCCTCCCAGGGTGTCTGTTGTGGGGAGGGGAAGGGAAGGGAGTTTGTAAACCGCTCTGAGACACCTTTGGGTAGTGAAGGGTGGGGTATAAATCCAATCTCCTCCTCCTCCTCCTCCTCCTCCTCCTCCTCCTCCTCCTCCTCCTCCTCCTCCTCCTCCTTCTTCTTCTTCTTCTTCTTCTTCTTCTTCTTCTTCTTCTTCTTCTTCTTCTTCTTCTTCTTCTTCTTCCTCCTGTTATTCTTCACCTAGGCCAAACGCAGCCTCTCCCAGGGCAGTTTATAAACTACCTGAAGCAAATGGGAACCGTTATGGATTTCAGGAAGCCTTCCCACTTCAAATGGGGTTCTGACAGTTGCCACCTTGTGCTTTTTCACATGAACAGACCTGGATTGTAGTTAGAATATTAGAGATGGACTGGAAGCACCATCTTGTCAGTTTCCTATGGAGAACTGTAGATTTGTCTTTCAGTCTCACTGATACAGACTGGATCATTCACAGAGATCATCCAGTTCAGACTGCTCACCTGCCCCAGTGTATAAGATCCCAGACTTTAGTTTCTCCCCTCCCATGTCCTTAAAAAGGTGGCAAATGGCCAATAGGAATCAAGCTTAGCATTAAGGAGCTGGCTGATGAACATCACACACAAGAATCTCACGCCTGCCTGAGATCTGCATATCATCTGCATACCTATAGAAATAAAGTTGCTTTTTTTAACTGGAGGTTTGGTTTAATGCTCTAATATTTTACTTTAACACATATGAAGACATATGAAGCTGCCTTGTACTGAATCAATATGTGAAGTATGGATAACAGTCACAGTAAACTAAATAGAGAAGAACCCGAAGGAAACTCCATATGATACAATATATTGTGTTCACAAAATATCAACAAACATATGTTAAACTATCATCATAGAAGAATTTATAGTTGTTCCATAGTTGTTTGTTAACGATGTTTTCTGGAATGATGTATCCTTTCGTTGGAACTTCCTCTGAACCTTGTGATATTTATTAAAAAAACCCTTTTTTCTACAGATGTTTTTTATAAATATTACAAGGTTCAGAGGAAGTTCCAACAAAATGATATGTCATTCCAGAGAACATCGTTAACAGACAACTATGGAACAACTATGAATTCTTCTATGATGATAGTTTAACGTCTGTTTGTACACTTGTTGATATTTTGTGAACACTTAATATATTGTATCATATGGATATTTAGCGCATTTTTGCAGTTTCCTTCGGGTTCTACTCTATTTAGTTATACTGAATCAAACCATTGGTCCATCCAGGTCAGTATTGTCTACTCAGAGTGGTAGCTGTTCTCCAGGGTCTCAGGCAGAGGTCTTTCATATCACCTACTGCCTGGTCCTTTTAACTGGAGATGCCAGGGATTGAACCTGGGACCTTCTGCATCCAAAGCAGAGGCTCTTCCACTGAGCCACAGCCCCTCCCTATTTGTGGCTTGGGGGTGGCATTCAGTGGTTACATTGCATATTGGATGGCTGTGGTGGGTTAAGGGTTAAATGCCACTGATCTAATCCCTCGTGGGAGGGCTGCAAGTGGGAGACCTTTAAGAAGATGGTGGTAGATCCGGGAGGAACTTCAAGCACCCCTACGTACTTGTTAAGACATCAACTGCTATGGCTTATTCCGTTCCTTTATTTGCATAGTAACAGAAGCCTCTAGACCCTGACAGTGCTATTAATGGAAATTTATATTCATGTAAAGATTAAATAGAATCAGCTTAAAGCCCTCAGTCTAAACCTCTGGTAGGCAATTATGGATCACCTAATTGATATGCACAGCCCTCAAACAGCACACAGAAAAACTGCAGCTTCATGACAGATTGCATTATGGGAGCCTGGGAGATCAGAGATGCAAGTTCTGAACCTGAGAATATTCCTCCCTCTTTAATTTGTCCAGGGAAGGGAGGAAAATTCAGCTGATGTGGCTGTTCTTACCTTTGATCTTAGACCACTTCCCCAGGACATCTTAAGCACTTGCAGTGCATTTTCTGCCTCCATGAATTCATATGTCAAACTGCATTCAGGTTAAAGATGACCTGCTTTTGCCCTGCATTGTCAATGCTCATATGTGTGCACAAATAGCATGATGTAGTGAGCTGAGGAAAGCAGAGGAAAGAAGGAAAGCTAAAGGCAATGGGGAAAAGGAAAGATTTGCCCAACTGAATGCAGATTTCCAGAGAACAGCAAGGAGAGATAAGGAGGCTTTCCTGAATGAACAATGCAAAGTAATAGAGGAAAACAATAGATTGGGAAGGACTAGAGATCTCTTCAAGAAAATTGGAGAAATCAAGGGAACGTTCCATGCAAAGCTGGCCATGATAAAGGACAAAACCGGTAGGGACCTAACAGAAGCAGAAGAGATTAGGAAAAGATGGCAAGAATACACAGAAGAACTATACAAGAAGGACCTCGATGTCCTTGACAACCACGATGGTATAATCACTGACCTCGAGCCAGACATCCTGGAAAGTGAAGTTAAATGGGCCTTAGAAAGCATTACTAACAACAAAGCTAGTGGAGGTGATGGTATCCCAGCTGAGTTATTCAAAGTCTTAAAAGAAGATGCTGTTAAAGTGCTGCACTCAATTTGCCAACAAATTTGGAAAACACAACAGTGGCCACAGGATTGGAAAAGGTCAGTTTACATTCCAATCCCAAAAAAGGGCAACGTCAAGGAATGTTCAAACTATCGCACAATTGCACTAATTTCACACGCTAGCAAGGTCATGCTCAAAATCCTACAAGCTAGGCTCCAACAGTACGTGGATAGAGAACTGCCAGAAGTACAAGCTGGGTTTCGAAGAGGTAGAGGAACTAGAGATCAAATTGCCAACATTCGCTGGATTATGGAGAAAGCAAGAGAGTACCAGGAAAACATCTATTTCTGCTTCATTGACTATGCGAAAGCCTTTGATTGTGTGGATCACAATAAATTATGGCAGGTTCTTAAAGAGATGGGAGTACCAGACCACCTCATATGTCTCCTGAGAAACCTGTATAAGGGTCAAGAAGCAACAGTTAGAACCGGATATGGAACAACTGATTGGTTTAGCATAGGAAAAGGAGTTCGACAAGGATGTATATTGTCACCTTGCTTATTTAATTTATATGCAGAGTACATCATGCGAAATGCTGGCCTGGATGAATCACAAGCTGGAGTTAAGATTGCTGGGGAAAAGATCAATAACCTCAGATATGCAGACGATACCACTCTGATGGCAGAAAGTGAAGAGGACCTAAAGAGTCTCTTGCTCAGGGTGAAAGAGGAGAGTGCAAAAGTGGGCTTGAAGCTCAACATCAAAAAAACTAAGATCATGGCATCTGGCCCCATCACTCCTTGGCAAATAGAAGGGGAAGTCGTAGAAGTAGTGACAGACTTCACGTTCCTAGGATCCCAGATCACTGCAGATGGTGACTGCAGCCATGAAATTAAAAGACGCCTGCTCCTTGGGAGGAAAGCGATGGCAAACCTAAACAGCATGATAAAAAGCAGAGACATCACCTTGCCAACAAAAGTCCGCATGGTCAAAGCAATGGTATTCCCCGTAGTAATGTATGGCTGTGAGAGTTGGACTATAAGGAAGGCCGAGCGCCGAAGAATAGATTCTTTTGAACTATGGTGCTGGAGAAGACTCTTGAGAGTCCCTTGGACTGCAAGGAGATCAAATCAGTCAATCCTAAAAGAAATCAACCCTGACTGTTCCCTGGAAGGCCAGATCCTGAAGCTGAAGCTCAAATACTTTGGCCACCAAATGAGAAGGGAGCATTCACTGGAGAAGACCCTGATGCTGGGAAAGATTGAAGGTCAAAGAAGAAGGGGACGGCAAAGGATGAGATGGTTAGACAGTGTCATCGATGCAACAAACATGAAATTGAGCAAACTTCAGCGGACAGCGGAAGACAGGAGGGCCTGGCGTAATCTGGTCCATGGGGTTGCGAAGAGTCGGACTCGACTGTGCGACTGAACAACAACAACAAGTGAGCTGAGAGCCAGAGCAGGATCTACCAGAACCAGGTTTGAATTTCCCACACTACCATGGAAGCTCACAGAGTGACTTTGGGCTGATCACATACCCTCAGCCTGACCTACCTCACAGGGCTGTTGTCGACAGCCAGTTTGGTGTAGTGGTTAAGAGTGGAGGACTCTAATATGGAGAACTGGGTTTGATTCCCTACTCCTCCACATGCAGCTGCTGGGTGACCTTGGGCTAGTCAAAGCTGTCTGAGAGCTGTTCTCTCAAGAGCAGTTCTCTCAGGGCTCTCTCAGCCCCACCTACCTCACAGGGTGTCTGTGGTAGGGACAGGAAAGGAAGGAGATAGTAAGCCGCTTTGAGACTCAGAGTGAAGGGCAGGGTATAAATCCAATCTCCTCTTCCTCCTCCTCCATCATAGGAGGGGGGAATGCTGTTATAAAGCCACTTTGGGTTCCCAGTGAGAAGAAAATCAATAAATAATAACTATTGTATGGCACTGTGTGTAGAATAGCCAGGAGTTCCTAAGACTGACTGGCAGTCAGAAGTTCTAGCACTTTTAGCGTTATGCACCACTAGGTGATGAGTTAGACTTGTTTTTAAGGCAAGAGACATTTCCAAGGTGGTTTGCCATTGCCTGCCTCTGTGTCACAGCCCTGGTATTCCTTGGAGGTCTCCCATCCAAATAGTAGCCAAGGCTGACCCTGCTTAGGTTTCAAGATGTGATGGGATTGGGCTAGCCTGGGCTATCAAGGTCAGCGCAACCAATCAATAATAAAGAGGCTCAAAGGCACTTTCATGTGTCAAACTGCTCTGCAGCCCGACTGCCTGCCTTGCTGCTTATCCTTTTGTCATCGGTAAGACTCCATTTCAGAGGTGGCCTTAGATGTTTCCATACGTGAAACCAAAGTCAAAATGCCCCCCCCCTCCCTTCTGCCGCTCCAGGTTGGAGCACCTTTTTTTAAAGTGATGTGGAGATCAGAACAGTCTACTGCTCCAAGAAAATACTTCTCGCTGCTTCATGGCAAGAGCAGTCCTGCCGACACAACCATGTTAACGGGCAGTTAAGGACGCCAGAAGCCATTTGGGACCTGGAGATCCCCAGGAATTACATCTGATCTCCAGACTACAGAGGTCAGCTCCCCTGAAGATGCTTTGGAGGGTGGAGTCTATGGCCTTGTACCCCACTGAGGTCCCTGCCCTTTCTGGGTTCCATCCCCAAATCTCCAGGACTTTCTCAACCTAGGCTTTGCCAGGTCCTCCCTGGCCACTGGTGGGGGATGGGGGTAGGATTGCCAGATCCCGTTTGAGAAACTCCTGGAGATTTGGGGATGGAGCCTGGGAAGGTCAGGGACCTCGGGGGTAGAATGCCACAGAGTCCACCCTCCAAAGCATCTGTCTTCTCCAGGGAGAATTGATCTCTGTAGCCTGCAGATGAGCTGTAAACCTGTAATTCCAGGGGACCCTCATGTCCCACCTGAAGGCTGGCATCCTTATCTCAACCTAGAGTAGACAATCCTACCCCCACCCCACCCCCTGCTGGTGGCCAGGAGGGACCTGGTAACCCCGAGTAGAAGAGGAGGGCAGGAAAGGAGCTCTGGGGTTGTTTCTATGAACTGAGTCCCTGCCGCAGCGGAATTCCTTTGACCAAAACAGCTGATGTCACCAAGACAGGAAGCGGTAGTTGGTGAGGGGGAAGGTAGCTGGATTCTGATTATTACATATGTATATACCCTGCTTTTGTAGTAAGGGGCTTGATTGTTTGCAGTGCTGAGTTCAAGAAGGTCGAGACAGACTGACTTAACTGTATAGCTGATGGACAGCCTGCCACCTCCTGGACTATCCGGTGAGAAGAGTAAGGGCGCAGGCAGGAAGAGACAGGGATCAGCTGAGCTGCTAACCTCAAGCTCGGGCCTGGCGTTGTTCCTGATCTCCGGGGAACTGACTATGGAGAACAGTTCCCCTTGAAGAAATGGCAGCTTTGGAAAGGGGACTCTATGTGTCATCACATCTCTCCCCCTTTCCCTTCAGACTTCACCATTCCCAGGAGTTGACTCCAAAGCTCCAGAAATTTCCCAAGCCAGAGTTAGCCACTTTAGTGGCATCCTTTTTGCTGTAACAGACTGACACCTGCTGGAAACAGGCTTGCAGTTGGCAACATCATCTCTATTTTTAAAAGGGTTTCTAATCTAAGTCAGATTTCAAGATTGTGGACTTATTCCCTCCACCAAAAAAAATGGATTAACTATCCTGGCCAAAGGAGCTGTTCTCCTGGCTAGGAGGAGCCTGGTATAATTTCACCAGCTGTAGGGCATTTGTCTCATGGCACAAAACTGCCGGAATGGCTGGCCAGGGGAGGGGAGGAGAACCCCCACCCCATGGGCTTTCAGGAGGTGCCACTGAACAATTTCCTTTCTGAGGAGACTCTGTTGAATGGAGTGCTGAGGAATTTTATTGCATGATAGATGAGATGCTGACATGGTGTAGTGAGTGCCGGAGAGATCTGGGAGAACTGGGTCAGGATCCCCACTCTGGCTTGAAGATGGCCGGGTGGCCTTGACCCAGTCACACTTTCCCAGCCTAACCCACCTTCATAGGGTTGTTATTGTAAGGATATTTAAGGTTGCCATCTCTAGGCTGGGAAATTCCTGGAGATTTGGGGGTGGAACCTGGAGATAGCAGGGTTTGGGGAGAGGAGAGACCTCACCAGGGCACAATGACACAGAGTCTATCCCCCAGATTTTCTCCAGGGGATCTGATCTCTGTTGTCTGGAGATCAACTGCAATGCTGGGCAATCTCCAGGCCCCATCTGTAGGCTGGCAACTCTAGGTGGAGACAGGAAGAGGGTTGTTACCAGAGTGACAGGACTCCTGTGTGACGCATGCACCATCTTGGGATTTGAACCTGCCTGATCCCTCAGCTAGCCCAGCTTGGGGGGTGGGGGGGGGGTGAATCATCTTAGCTTTACTCTTGTACTATCCGACAGAGATCTATAGGAACAACAAAGGTAATTGACTTGCAGCCCAGTGACGAACACTGACTAAAGCCTGTCGTAGGCTACCAGAAAGGCCAAAAAACACAGCCTACCTTCTGAGGCCTTTTGCTCTCCCTGACATGGAAAATGGAAGCCTCATAAGTTTTATATACAGTTTCTGATGTATATTTTTGCCAGGTTCTTAGGGCCCCTTTTCAAGAACAATACAGAATGCACTATAATGTGATGTCTTTCTCTGAAGTACTGAGATATCTCAGTGAAACACATTGTTTAGATTCTCTGTTTTCAAACCAGTTCAAGCCCCAGCAACCTGTCTTTAAACAAGGGAGGAAAGTTGGATGTGATGTCTAATTAAGATCCCTCAAACATTGTGTTTGGCTAGGTTTTTTCTGTTTATTGGAGAGCTCTAGTGGGGCTCGAAGCTTCCTTGAATGTTAAATTTCTTTTTGAAAGAATCAAAACCAGGTCCTTCAGTAGGAGAGATCTAGTTCCAGTGGTTTATTTTTGCTTGTTCTGTGCATCTACTGCCCTCTAGTGTTAGATCCTTATTCTGTAACAATTCACAACTTCCTAAATAATTTTAGCAAACGAAATGGCTCATTTCTTGCAGGTTTTCCAGGCGTCTTTCCCATAATGGGACATCCCAGCACTCAGTCAGCAACATTGCACATGAAGAAAATTCAGATCTCCTGCAAGCAAGCGCAATTGTGTCATGGAAGTGACCATGTGTCCCATAGTCACTTACCAGAAAAATGCTCGTGGTGTCACTAGTCAGAGGTGTTTTCCACGCTGGAACAGGCTTATGTAGCTTCCCTGTTGCTGCTGTGGCTGCTGATATAGCACTGTGGCAATAGGTCTTACATGTGGCAAGTTCCTCTGCTCTAGTCCCCTGGTGGAGGCCATCCACCTCAGTATCACCAGAGGTTTCCCTGTTGTTGTTGTTTGTTTTTTTAAATCAACAATTAAATGTTGTTATGGAACAATCTGTGTACCAAGTTCTGTGTATTCCCAGGTCTAATTTTTTAAAAGTCCATTTTGTTGGGGAGTAATGCTTTCCCCTTCTATCTCTGCAATATAAAGGGCAAGACTTTTTTCAAAAAAATTAAATTTGGGAATTCAGAGAATCTGATACACAGAATTTTTGGTAGGGTATGAGCTTTTGTGAGTCACTGCTCACTTCTTCAGATATGGCTAGAATGTGAGTCCATCTGTCTTATATATTGGAAAGTGCAGTGATTTCAGATGCCAAATGACATTAGCAGGCAAATGACAATAGCAGGTCTGCTTAGATTAGGTGTGATATGCAGAGAGGTAGTAGGAGTGGAGAAATCAGCATTGGTAATAAGGCAGGAGACCTAGGTCTTGATTCAGTCCAGGTGGATGCATTGCCTTGAGCTTTGTTATCAGTTGCAATTCAGCAGTATCTCCCTTTGAAATTCCTTTGTAAGACAACTGCTACTTTTAAGTCAGCAACTGAACATCCTTGAAGTTAAAATGTTCTCCCACTGGTTTTTGAATGTTGTGGTTTCTGATGTCAGACTTATGTCCATTAATTCTTTGTCTAAGGGACTGGTCTGTTTGTCCAATGTAGAGGGTGGAAGGGCAATGCTGACATGTGATGGTGCAAGACAAGAGATGAACAAAGGTGTTTGCCATTGTCTGCCTCTGCTTAGCGACCCTAGACTTCTTTGCAGGTCTTCCATCCAAGTACTAACCAGGGTTGACGCTGCTTAGCTTCTGAGATCTGGGCCATCTCTTTAATGGTGCCCAGGCTTTGGAAAATCGTCCATGCAAAGACTCATTTAGCCTCTTCTCTTGTACATTTAGGTGATGGGTTTGGACTGTCTTTCTCAGCCTTTGAGGGACAGATGCCACGTCTGGGGAGTTTTCTCCGGTTTATTTCAAGGCTCTGATTCAAGTGCCTGTTCATTGTGTTTAAGAGCTGTATCATTTTTATGCTGTTATATGTGTGTTTTTTAACTTATCTGTGAGCTGTCTTGATTGCAATGGCAGTACATCTTCTGTCTTAAGGATGGCAGCCCAGACATTGCTGGGGGAGGGGGGCATATGGCCTATTGTCCAAATTTTTACCAGCCTGACTCAAATGTTATCTTCTGTATCAGTTGCCGGGAAAGATTTCAGCTGTTGGTGTGCGTGTGTCAACTGTCACTACACATCGAACTGTTGTGTCTGTGGATCACCACCAGGGGTCTGAGGCCTCAGTCCTTAGCTTGGTTCCAAACACAATAGGGGCCAAGGATCCTAGGTCACCCTTAGTCCTCCAATAGGACCTTGGTGGGAGATTCAAACCCTCCAATGGAACTGTGGGTGTGTCTGGGATGGGTGTATATAGTTGGCCCTTGCCGGGCCGTTTATGTCTTTTGTGTGAAGTACAATAAACGTGTGTTGTTCAGCATGTCGTAGTCCGAGTCTCCATGCTGCGAACCCAGTACTTTACATTAGCGACGAAGGTGGGATCCTGATGAGCAAGCCTGACTCTTCATCCAGCACAGCCCTGAGCATCGATCCAGTGGAAGCCGCCGCGCCCCGCATCACTCCCGAGCAGCGCCACAATGCACCCAGCTCACCTGGACACCACTCCCTGCTCTGCTCAAGAACCATGGCTGTCACTCTGGGACACCTTGAGGTCTTTGACCCCACACACCCTGAGTTCTGGGAATCATGCTTACCTGCTTCTTCACCTACCATGAGGTCACCGATGCCGGCGAGAAAAGGGCTCTGCTCCTCAGCACATGTGGAGTGGCCACCATTTGGCTAGCAAAAAGCCTCCTGGCACCCAAGATGCTCATGGAAAATACATATGACGAGATTGTCGCAGCCTTGATGAGGTACTATGCGCCCCAGCCCACAATGATGGCCAAATGAATGGACTTCCAAGTGCGCCTCCAGAAGCCCAGCGAGACGGCCGCCGCCTTCATGGCTGACCTCCACCAAAACGTGATGGATTGTGGGTTCACAAAGGTGGAGGAGAACATCTTGACACAGTTCGTCTGGGGCCTGTGAGATGCCAAACTCCGTTGCAAACTGGTAGGCACCACCGACCTCAAAACTGATGATGCCCTACGGACTGCCACTGCATACGAGGCCTCCCATCGCGACCGTCCACTATTGGCAACACACCAAGTGTTACCCAATGCGGCATCCGACAACTTGGACAAAGAAGAAGTCTGGCTAGTCCACCCCTCCAACCGCAGGAAGCTACCCTTACCTGCCGGAGCGACCAAATACCCCGACAAGCCCGCTGCCCGAACACCATGTGTCAGCTGTGGAGACACACACGAATGCAGGACATGCTGTTTCCACGACGCAATATTCCACACGTGTGGGAAGCAGGGACACCTCAGACATGCTTGTAGGTCCAAAGGTACCCGGGCTCTGAACACACAGCCGCAACAATGCCGCTGGGCCGTGATGCACTAAGAGGCTGCCGCAGACATGGAGGAACTGTACCTTCTCACAAGCCAACCTTCACTCCAGGTACTATGTTTCCCCAGCCAAACGGCAGCCCCAAAAATACAGGTCCAGGTTCTGATAGAGGGGTACTCCTGCTCCATGGAGTTAGACTCTGGGTCCGTGGTGTCCATCGTCTTGGTGGAAACGCTTAAAAGACTTTGTCCGAATGGGCGGCCCCACCTGTGACCCTCACCCTTGAACCTGGTGGACTTCCAAAGAAACCCAGTTCCTATATGGGGCTTGGGGGCTTTCCGGGTACAGTACCGGGGGTTCGAGGGCTACCTGGACTTAATAGTAGTCAAAGGGAACCTCATCAGCCTCCTAGGACAGGCTTGGTTCGCTCCATTGGGAATCACAATTGGGGGGGTTAAGCAATGTGCCCCAAGAGACTTTGGCGATATTTGTGGGGAATTCCCCGCGGTGTTTGATGGGGCTCTAGGATGTTACACGGGGGTCCCGGTTTCCTTACAACATGACCTTAAGGTGGCCCCCATCTGCATGCAATTGCGAAGCGCCCTGTTTGCTTTAGCACAAGGGGTCCTGGAAACAGTCTCCCATGCAGCATGGGAGACCCCCATAGTCACGCCCGTGAAGCCCAATGGCGATGTCCGCATCTGCGTGGACTATAAATGCACCTTGAGCAGGGCTCTGCAGGACCATGCATATCTGGTCCTGGTAGTAAGTCACATGTTAGCTACCTTAGCAGGGGCCAAAATCTTCAGCAAGTTGGACCTCACCCAGGCGTACCAACAACTGCCAGTTGATGATGCCAAGGCCACCGCCCAGACCATAGTCCCACACCAGGGGGTGTTCAAGGTGAAACGGTTACAGTTCAGGGTGAGTGTGGCTCCAGGAATCTTCCAGCATTTAATGGACTCTCTTTTAAAAGGGATCTATGGAGTGAAGCCGTTTTTCGACAATGTTCTCATTGCCGCAGTGACCCCGGACAAATTCGCCACCCATCTCTGTGCAGTCCTCCGCCGCTTCAACGAGCCCAGCCTTAATCAAACTGAGCAACTCTTTAAACTTTTGGGATCCGAAATAATTATCATCTTGTTAGTATTGGGGATAATGAAAGAAACCATTTAAAGGGACTCTGGCTGCATTCCTAAAGACACCTTCCTAGGAGTAAGTCCCATGGAATAACATGGGACTTATTTCCAAGTAGACCCTGGTAAACAGAGGGAGTGATTCGAAGCTGGTCTACTTGGGAATAAAGTACAAAATGATTTAGTGGGGTTCCCCCCCCAAGGAAAGCACCCTTAGGATTGCAGTCTTACAGGGCAATTTTATTTATTGTTTATTTTATCTAGGATATTTCAGTTCTGTCTGTTCAGGGTCCTTCTTCTTCTTCTTTTTAAAACATTTTTATCACTTTTCTAAGCTACAAGCCCACAGGGTCAGGGGATGGGTACAACCTTGTGGGCACTCCATGAAATTGCTGAGCAGTTGGGTTAGAACAGATAAAAGGAAATACTTCTTCACCCAAAGAGTGATTAACATATGGAATTCACTGCCACAGGAGGTCGTGGCAGCTGCAAACATGGACAGTTTCAAGAGGGAATTAGATAAACATATGGAGCAGAAGTCCATCAGTGGCTATTAGCCACAGGGCATAGATGGGAACTCTCAGTCTGGGGCAGGTGATGCACTCTATTCTTGGTGCTAGAGGGGGCAGCAGTGGGAGGGCTTCTAGTGTCCTGGCCCCACTGCTGGACCTCCTGATGGCACCTGGTATTTTTGGCCACTGTGTGACAGAGTTTTGGACTAGATGGGCCATTGGCCTGATTCAACATTGGCTTCTCTTATGTTCTTATGTTCTTATGTTCTTATGTTCTAATGTTCTTATGTTCTAACCTAAAACTAAGAGTAGCAAGGATCGTTAATACAGAGATTAAAAATTGTTGATACTTCCTTATTACCCAAATGGTAAAACGTGGGAGTTAATAATATAAAGATATAAAAGTATAAAGCAAGCAATCACAATCATATTTGACTATAGTGTGTACATCTTAGCTTTAAAGTTATGAGTTAAAAATAAACATCAGGCTATCAGAGTTAATCTAGTTTGCTTTTTTCTTTCCTCTAAGCTTCTTATCAAAATCCAGTTTAATTTTTAGAGGCTTAGGGGCAGCAGCCTCTAATTCTGCTTCAAGATCAGAGGATTCTGCTGAACTACTTGAGATGTTATCAGAACTTTCCCCATCTTTATCTTTTTCTTCTTCTGCGTCTTTGTTATCCTCCACTTTCTCAGATCCAGCTATTGCTTTCTGGTGTTGCTCCAGGAACATTTTTGCTTTAAGAACAGAGTCAATCTTTTCTTTTTTCCCATTGAAGTTGAAGACAAGACCTTCAGGAATTATCCATCTGTATGGAGTGGTATTTTTTTGCAAAAGCAATTCTAAGTCTCTGTATTGTCTCCTCCTTTTCCTGATCTCAAATGGAACATCTTTTAAGACTTTGATTTGTTCTCCTTTGATTTTCAGGGCAATTCCATTTGTTGCTTTCAAAACTATGTCTCTTGTTGACCTTTTTGAGAATTTCATGTATACTTCCCTGGATAGCTTCTTTTTTTAAAAAAATAAAATCTGGATATGTACAGTAAACCAGATCAATATCGCTTTGTAGAGCTTCCGCTGTTAAGCTACCACAGGAGCCAGCTCTTCCCTTAAAATCTCTTTCAGATTCTCTCCTTTCTGCCCTGGAATGTCTTGAAATCTCAGGACATACGCTGATTTCTCTATTTGAAGAAGTAGCAATTGCTGATTCCCAGAGATTTTTTTCTTTTTCCACAACCTCCAGTCTTTGTCCAAACTCTTTTGACTTAACGTCAACTTTTTCCGCTTCTTAACTATCTTCTCTGTTTTTGCCGACGTTTCTTTGAGCTCCTTTTGCAACGTGTCAAACTTGTCATTAAGATTAGTCATCTGGTCCAGTAGAGGGCGCAAAGCATCAGCAATCATTTTAGGAAAGTTTGTGGTTACTTCCAGTTTAGTAACCAGAGATGATGTGCTGGCAGTTTCTGTTGTAAGTTTCCCTTTCACCACCATTCTTTCTGCTCACTGCGTCGTTGTTTACAGTTAGAGAAAAGTTTTTAAAAGTCTCTGAAGGACTGGTGATTTATTGCTTTCTTGCTAATCAGCACCACACTCAGTCAAGTTTTGCTCCCTTCAAGCCGCCCTCTCGGCCCTGGCTTTTAACTCAGTCTTTTCAGGATTGGGGATTCCCCTCCCCTTCCGCTTGTTTGGGGCTTTGGCACGGCTTTACTGCTGGCATTTAGGTGATTGTTTGCTAGGACATGGATTCACTCACATTTTTACTTGCATTTGTTTGGATTGTAGAGAAGATCATTTCTTTAGGATCACTTGCATCCTCTGGCCGGTATGCGCCTCTTGGTGCCATAGCTAGCTCCGTGCCGCAGGGACCTATCAGGGCAAAAAGGAGCCTCAATCCCTTAACTTCCGCCTCAGGAGAGGCACCTCATGCACCCCAGGCTACGACCCCCCTAGAAGACCAACTCGGACCCCTCTCCATTGGCACATTTTGCAGGCCACTCACATCAGAGCTACGATGGAGCACACCCACAAGCAAGCCACCAAAAACCAGAAGTCTGTTCAGGGTCCTTCTCAAGGCAGTTTACAATTAAAACAATGTGAAAATATAAATGGTGGTCTCTGAAATTACTCTAGTATTACCTTGATTTTGTAGGGTTAGCTGAAATCTAGGATTGTTTTACCATTTCCTTGGCTGCTCAGTCTTTTCAGAAGGAGAAAACAAAATCAAATGGGCTTCTGAATGGCAATGGTCAATTAGTGCTCTTTTCATAATCAGAAGAAGCATTTGGCTCTTGAAGTATATAGCCTGGCTCACTTACCTGAGCCATCTGTTTGTGCCAATTCAAAGCTGGGGATACCTTGTTCTTACTTTCTCTTTCCTTGGGGTACACACTAGCCTATGGACTAAGGAATGCTAGACTAAATGGACCTTGGCCTAGACCTGCAAAGTGCTTCATAAGCAAGTGTATACTTGGCATTACCAAGCACTGAACATTTATCACTTAAGAGTTAAGGTATCTTGAAGATGTGCTTTTCTTTGTAAATTTAAAACCAATTAATGGACCATGGGAGTTATTCTACAGTAAACTCAAACAAGTACAAGACTGAAGTCAGCCCATATAGGTTGGCCTCCTTTTTATAACAAATTCTTGGTGGTTTCTGTGCTCTCTGCCTCTGCTTCTTGAAGTCTTGCTCAACATAAGAAGTGAAGGTCATGAGTTGGAAAGACAACTTCAGAAGAGTACAATCCAGTATCCGCTGGGAGGGCAAACCATAAAGCTGTGTTGAAATAGCAATGATCATCCACATAATTTTTTATTCTTCTTGAGTAAGTCTCTCATTGCCCTCCTGAACATGAGTCTCTTGTTGCCTCCATCAACAAATATATTCTGTCTTCACAGATTAACTAGTTTGCTTTAGTCAGCAAGTGGAGAGACACACTGATAATTATTACCTCAGAGCAGGAGAATGTGAAGCAATAATGTCTTGCCCTGTGGCTTCTTCTGTGCCTGGGTCAGCGATCTTAAAAGAGGCAGAAGGTAAAGGTAAAGGTTCCCTTGCTCGAAAGCCAGTCGAATCCGACTCTAGGGTTGCGGTACTCATCTCCGTTTCAAAGCCGAAGAGCCAGCGCTGTCTGAAGACGTTTCCGCGGTCATGTGGCCGGCATGACTAAACACCAAGGTGCACGGAACGCTGTTACCTTCCCACCGAAGTGGTACCTGTTTATCTACTTGCAATTTCTTGCTTTCGAACTGCTAGGTTGGCAGGAGAAAAGAGGCAGAAAGGATCACTCAAAATGTCTGTGGGTCAGGGGAGCATCCGAAATGGCACCAAAACAAGAGCCTTCCTCCATACACACTTGGGTTACTTGTTGCCCACTAGCGAGAGGCACTACTGAGGTGGTTTAACCTCTTAATTGCCAAGTGGTTTCCCGGGAGGGGGTGGGTGGGATGAAATGTACCCTGTGATTTTTGCCCTCTGCATCTTTGCGCAAGGTAGACATCAGCATGGCACCTTCTGGTCAAGGCTCCAACAGTTCCATGTGGCTGATGTGAGAGTTGTCAGTGGTATGTCAAAGACAGGGACAGCTCTCAACTGGTTGGAGGATTAAAATAAACTATGTAACAACCTTTACAGAATCCTACCTTCAGTGGAGTGAGACAGTCCTATCCAGAGAACGGGGAAGCTCCTTGGGACCACTTTCAAGATGGCTTCACACATGCATTTAAAAATGTTATGTGTGAATGTGGCAAACTTCTGCTAGTGCAGAAATACCAACCAGCTGTGCCTTCTTAGCAAGAGTACCCATGCTGAGGAACTTGGGTTTATCCAGCTGTCCGTTTCATACAGCTGAACCACTGCATATATATATTTCTTCTAAAAATTCACAGTTTGATTTAAAACTTCTCAGAGACAAAAGAACACCAAGAACAAGCTAATTAGGAAGTAACACACTCTGAGGTCAATACTGTGCCCCAGATGGAATGCTGGACTCACTTCTGGGCCTTCCAGGGTGCTGCTTGGAAGGTCTCACTGGAAGTTCTGGTTCCACAAAATCCAGAAGGCTGTGGGGAATCTGGTGAGACTGGTGAAGACACCTGGATGGCGCCTAGATCTCCTTTCTTGTCACATCCCTGTCATCTTGTGGTTCAGTTCCCTGAACTTCAACAGAGATGCTGCACAGCAGAAGCCAGCAGGGTACCCAACTGGGGCCAATAGGTAGGATTTTGTTTCCAGTGCTTCATGATAATTGGCTCGGTCTTTGATGATGTCACACATGGGTCCCAAGATCTCCCCAGTTTTCGCCTAGGGGTTGCCAGGCTAATTAATCCCTTCCGATGGACAGAGCGGGACAAGTGCCCGTGTGTGGAAGGGAGTGAAGGTGAAGGGTTGAACGCGCAGTGCCCCTCTGTGTGAAAGGGAATGAATGTGCAAAGTTGCCAAGTGGGGACCAGGCGCGCGGGGCTCCGCTGGGCAGCAGAAGCCTTCAGGGTCCCTTTAAGAGCTTCTGCCCAGCCGGCCCGGCCCCGCGCGGCTGATCTCTAAGGGGCAAAGCTGGTTGCTGATCAGGCGTGCGGGGCCCGCTGGGCAGAAGGAACCTGAGGGGTCCCTTTTAAAGCCTCTCCCTGCTGCGAGACCTGCCCCCCATCGTGCCTGATCTCCAGGCGGTTTTGAGAGGCGACGCTGAAGCGCCTTTCTCGGCCGTCTGGTTGGGGGGGGGAGGGAGCTGCAAGGCCTGCTGGAGTGGCTTGGATCTTTCACATCAGGTGGGCGGGGCTCCGCTGGGCAGAAGGAACCTCAAAGGAACCTTGAAGTCTTTCTGCTCAACGCCGACCGTCCCGCGCGCCTGAATTCCCGCCCCTCTGGCAGGATTTAAAGGGTCCTCCAACCCTTTAAATCTTGCCGGGTGGGAGGGAGAGGGGTGGGCGCTGGTTATCGTTCTTGGGGTCGGGCCCTTTAAAGCCCCACGTTTGGACGAAGACGGACCTGGGATCCCTAGACGTCCTCTTTTCACCCCGCCCCAAAGCCCTTCCACAGCAGCTGACTGTCCCCGGGTTTCAGCTTCATATGTAGATCCTGAGCATGCTCCAATTGGCTGAGCATGCTCAGTGAACACGCACCCAACAACGGAGCAACGCTGCCTGTTGAAACTGATTGAATCCCGGGCTTGAGTTGCCCAGCCTCGTCTGGGTGAGAAAGAGAGAGAGAACTGCGTTTTGGGGCTCCGTGGTTACAGGGGCAGGGCTGGCTTTTAAAAGGAAGATTTAGAGGAAAGGGGAATTCGGGGATGCAGCGATAACTGAGGGGGGGGGAGGATGTATCGAGAGAGCATTACATATTTGACTCTCGAGTAGATCTGCTTTGCGGCTGGTTTTTCGTTTTCTTGTAAGGACGGACCACTTGATGCTTATGCTAAAGAAATGGCTCTGTCGGGGGTTGTTTACTGACTGGCTGCCAAGCAGAAGGGTTAGAAAACCTTTCCAAACTGAGATTCAAGCATCTGGGAAGTTTGTGCTTAAACCACAGCCTTCTAAGCACAGGTTCTCCAGCACCAGCCTTTCAGAAATCTGGTGTGATTTGCGAGGACTGGGTGACCAAAACTGACTGATGCCAGAAATTGATAGCCATTTAGTTAGGCTTCTGACCAAACTGAGCAACTCTTAAGCGTTTGGAATACGAAATAATTCTCGTGTTGTTAGTATTGGGGATAATGAAGGAAACGGTTTAAAAGGACTCTGGCTGCAATCCTAAAGACATTTTCCTGGGAGTAAGTCCCACAATAATGTGGGACTTATTTCCAAGTAGACCCGGATAAACAGAGGGAATGATTCTAAGCTGGTCTACTTGGAAATAAAGTTCAAAATGATTTAGTGGGGTTCCCCCCCCCAGGAAAGCACCCTTAGGATTGCAGTCTTACAGGGCAATTTTATTTATTGTTTATTTTATCTAGGATATATCAGTTCTGTCTGTTCAGGGTCTTTCTCAAGACAGTTTACAATTAAAACAATGTGAAAATATAAATCGGTGGGTTTAGATTGGAACAGCTCTGCCTAAGATTGCACCGTTTGTGTACTTGTGATTTAAATCTTGCATTGGTGTTGGGGATTGCAAAGACCAAGTATTGTTTTTCAAAGATGTTTACAAGTTCTTTCTGTCTTGGAATTTTCTTGTGAGGGTTTGGTATTAACAGAGGTCATTCACAGCAAACTTATTTTCCCGTTCCAGCCAGATTTCTTTTAATCTGACTTCACACTCAGCTACTTTATGGCACCTCAGAAGAAGCTGCAAGGCCTTGTGGCAGCCACCATCACTCCAATGACTCAAAATGGGTAAGTATTTCCTAGGCTTACAAATGGAAATTATGGCTTGATGGTCTCTGAAATGACTCTAGTATTACATTGATTTGTAGTGTTAGCTGAAATCTAGGATTGTTTTACCATTTCCTTGGCTGCTCAGTCTTTTCAGAAGGAGAAAACAAAATCAGATGGGCTTCTGAATGGCAATGGTCAGTGCTCTTTTCATAAACTGAAGAATACAATCCAGTATCCGCTGGGAAGGCAAACCATAAAGCTGTGTCGAAATAGCAATGATCAGCCGCACAATTTTTGATTCTTCTTAAGTAAGTCTCTCATTGCCCTCCTGAACATGAGTCTCTTGTTGCCTCCATCAACAAATATATTCTGTCTTCACAGATTAACTAGTTTGCTTTAGTCAGCAAGTGGAGAGACACGCTGATAATTATTACCTCAGAGCAGGAGAATGTGAAGCAATAATGTCTTGCCCTGTGGTTTCTTCTGTGCCTGGGTCAGCGATCTTAAAAGAGGCAGAAAGGATCACTCAAAATGTCTGTGGGTCAGGGGAGTATCCGAAATGGCACCGAAACAAGAGCCTTGCTCCACACACACTTGGGTTACTTGTTGCCAACTAGCGAGAGGCACTACTGAGGTTGGTTGGCAGACAGCTAGACAGAATGGAGTTTCTGTTCCCTAGCAGATGGGAGAACTTTGTGGCATCAGGCGTGGAACTGCACTTCGTTGTTGCTAAGTGTAGTTACTCTGAGGTACAGCGTGCAAGGAAGAGTGGGTGGTTATAAGGACTAGAGATGAGTGTGTGTGTGTGTGGGGGGAATGTTATGCTCCAATAAGGAGGACAGACAGGAAATATTTTCTTCATTTATTTCTTAAAGACACACCAAACATGAACTACCAGAACTAAAATCACCTCAGGAGAGTCCTTCTTTTGCTTTCTTCAGAGTGCCACTTGGTTGTGTCTTAGAGCCAAACTATATGTTGTGGTGGCCATGGGTTTGACCTGTGGATGCCAATGTCATTTTACATAAGAATTTGATTATTTAAAAAATGCTGCAAAGGGGAGGGAGCGCTAGGTGATTTTATTTCTCCCCCACACCTTTTCAAGTACTAAAACGGGTGTGTGTGGCCATTTTGGCACCTGAAAACACGTGGGGGGTGGGAACAAGAGTGCCTAGCCTCTTCTGTGTGGCCCTCGTGGCATTTTTTAAATGGTCAAATCCTTCTGTAAAATAGTGTTGGTGACTGTGGGTCAAACCCATGGCTGCTGTTATGTGTGGTTTGGCCCTTAAAGAGGCAGTAACATATAAACAATCAAACACAAAGCTTACATGAAGTAGGAGTACCTTTCATATGTGCATGTCACAGAGAGCAGTGCCCCTTACGGCACCCCTCTCACCTTTCTTAAAAAGAACCCTCAGGTCTATCTCCAGCTAGATAAGGAGCTTCCCCCCCCCCTCCTTATTGCCTCTATCAAGTCTATTTATCTTATAGAGGCTAGGGAAGTAGGGTCACTGATTAGGTAAGAAACCTTTGCCTTGTATTTGTTGTGCAGCAAAATCTCAAAGCTCAAATCAACTACGTTATTTAGCATCCCTGCTCTGAACCATTGACCGCATAATTCACAAGCTGACCTTTTTCAGCTAGTCAATATTTTTGGGGGAATATTAGGAGCCAGTTATGGGTTCTCCGGACTATCAGTCTTGAGTACTTGATAGTAAAAGAGGAGGGAAACAGAGTTCTGGTTACCTAAAGGCTATATCTCCCAAATCTGTTCTTTGTTTGCTTGTTTGGAAATCCTGCTATAACAATCACACACCATATGTGCTGCTTCTGTGTTTCCTAGGATTGATCCAGAAGTATTCCTGAGAGCTGGTTTTGATTCAGATATTGGATGTCTTTCATTTGTGTATGAGTAGAAGGGTCATCAATATGGCCAAATCCAGTTAACATGTTCTTAGGCTACATTTAGGTTAGCGGTGAGAGGTTAAGCCATGAGATTTATGAAAAAGTTGGTTTTAAGTAGATGAGAGGCAGCAAGACGGGTGGTGGAAAGTAGGGAACTGAACAAAGCATTTTGCATAACTGAAGGACAATATAGTCCAATTATCGATTCACCTTAAAACTTGTAATCTAGCAACCTTTCTCTCGTATGCAAATTCTTTGCGTGAGCAGTGAGGTGCACGGAATTCCATACACAATAATTTCCACTGACTAGCATTCTTTTCTTCTAGAGAAATCAACCTGTCTGTGATTGGTCAGTATGTGGACTATCTGGTAAATGAGCAAGGTGTGAAGAATGTATTTGGTAAGTTATAGTCTTTTGTGACTTGTGCCCGGCTTTCTAACCCTGCTCTGAAAACCATTATGGTTCCAAATATGGACAGCCATAGTTATACAGACCAATCATATCAAGAGGTTAAAAGGCAGCATTTCTGTGTTTTGGAACTTGACCAACTACTTGGTAAAATTGCTGTTCACTCTGTGTCTAGACTGAGGCAAAGCCCCTTTGCATCTTAAAAGACTGGTTTATTACAGTGCCAGGCTTTGAGAGCCAGCTTGATGTAGTGGTTAGGAGCGCAGACTGTAATTTTGGGGAACTGGGTTTGATTCTCCACTACTCCACATGCAGCTGCTGGTATGACATTGGGTCAGTTACAAGTTCTTTCAGAGCTGTTCTCTCAAGAGCAGTTCTCAAAAGAGCTTTCTCAGCCCCACCAACCTCACAGGGTGACTGTTGTGGGGAGGGGAAGGGAAAGGAGATTGCAAGCAACTGTGACACTCCTTCAGGTAGTGGAGGGCAGGGTATAAATCCAATCTCCTCTTCTCCTTCTGGAAACAGAAGCCTTTCCAAAATAAGGCCTTGCCTACGAGAACTTACGCTGCAATAGGTTAATTAAAGATGCCACGGGTAGCTAAAGTCTTTGTGTGCACTGCAGCAATTAGAGCAAGGTATTGTTGAACTGCCCACTTAATTTCCTCCAAGAAACAGGGAAGTAAGACCACAGGCAATTCAGATCACATATTCTATACAAACTTCATGGCCATTTCCTCTTTGAAGGAAAGCCTGAGAATTAAATGACATAAAGAGTCTCTGATGGAATTTTCAGCATCTCTGCTGACTGCAGTTCCCAGGATTCTTGGGGGGAAGCCGTGACTGTGTGTACAGCGGCAATATAGGGTTGTAGTGTACTGTTTTAAGCAAAGAATGAAATCTGTGAAGTTAAATTATTATTTAAATACACCAAATCAGAACTGCAAATACCACCTTAATGTCATATACAAAACAAGGCACAAACAAGTCAGGGAATTTCAGACAGCCGATATATTCCGGTTCAGGAATTGTTCCCTAACGGTTTCTGGTCTGACATTTCAGACAGAACCGTTTCAGTAATGGTTCCCTACCAGAATATACTTTCAGACAAAAATGCTTCTGTCCCATTAGGGAAGTGTTTCTGAACCGTTTTACCTATAAACTGCTTCCAAGCAGTCTTCACTTTTGATACCATTTCTGAAGTGCTACGGGGTGCTGTGTAAAATGCCCCGTAGTGCTTTCTCCTGTGCTGCTTTGTTTTCCCGCCCTTTTTTCGCCCGTGTGGGCGATCTCTGTCCTTTTCTTTTTTAAAAGTTTTATTTATACTGCTATAGCACTGCTAAAAGTTTTATTTATACCGCTATAGCACAACACCAAAATACTGCAATAGCAACCCCATTGGAATGCCTGGACTCCACTGGGAGACATGAGATGGCTACATCTGCCACCTGGAAACAAGTACCCCATTGTATACAGGCTTCAAGTGGGAGATCAGGGCATCAGTGATTGGTGATACAGATGTTCTAACCCAGCCCGATGTGCACCCATCCGTGCCAAGAGGTGATTGGCTGGGAAGTGACTGGCATCAAGTATAAAGGGCAGGGAGGCAAACCCCTTATCTTTGTGGGCTGAAGTTGGTGAGTGGTAGGCTTGTCTGCTCAGAGTAGGTCCCCCCAACCCCATTACTGTAGGCAGAAATGATTAGAGAACCCTAGATTGTTAGCATACCAGGGCAGAATTGAGACCACAAAGGAGAATCTGAGGGTCATGATTTCAAAACACAGGACAAACTTTTATTTCAGAACATACATGGAAGTTCCAGATCATGCACTCGTCTGCCCACACCCTCAAAGGAAACATTTCCCCAGTGGAATTCTTTATACCTTTATTAATTGTTACAAACAACAGTCGTCAATGCAGCCTGCACCCTTTCACCCTGTACTTTGTGTCTGTGATCAGACACTACATCAGGAGGTGGGACAGGTAGTGCCTGAATGTCCCGAGCCCAGGGGCTCTGCAAAATGCCCCTTTTCTTCACAAATGTTGTGGAGAACAAGGCAGGCTGCAGTAACGGGGGTAAAGTCCTTCTCCTGGAGACATATTCTCCGAGTGAGGCATCCCCACCTTGATTTTAATCTTCCAAATGTGCACTCCACCATGATACATGCTCTGGAGAGCCGCTTATTAAAAAGTTTTTCCATTCTGTCAGTGGGTTTTCTGTATGGTGTCGTCAGCCGTCTTCTGATGGGATAAGCCCCATCAGCTAGCATTAGGATTGTCACACCATTCACAATGATTGTGGGGTTCCCTGGGACAAACACCCCACCATCCATCACCCTGCACAGCTTAGATGCCCTGAATACACTGGCATCGTGTCTCTTGCAAGACATGCCACTTTCTGCATCAATAAAATGACCAATATTACAGGGAAAAATTAATTCCTATTATATTACCGACTATTGGAGAGTTTGTGCTATTGTTGATCAGGTACCCAGCTTTGGATGATTATAATAGGAATTAATTTTTCCCTGGGTTGATATTGGGTTGAAGGCTTTTATACACGGTGAGTGCTAGGCTAAGGATTTTTCCTTCTAAGAGTCTTCTGTACTTTATGAAGCAGTGTGAACTTCTTGAAAAAGAATTATCGAAACGCAGATCAAAATCCGGAGTCTTCATCCATTTTGTCTGTGTACCATTTATGGACTTGTACTAGTCATTTTGTCTATGTACCAGTTCTGGACTTGTACTATTTATGGACCTGCACATTATATGATGTAATTCGGTTTTACTGATATATGTGGTCCCCTATTATATAAATTGATTTTTGTGCATAACTTCAAGAAGAAGAAGAAGAAGAAGAAGAGATTGGATTTATACCCCACCCTTCACTACCCAAAGGTGTCTCAAAGCAGCTTACAAACTCCTTTCCCCTTGCCTCCCCACAACAAACACCCTGTGAGATAGGTGGGGTTGAGAGAGCTCTTGATAGAAACTGCTTTTTTTCAAAGAACAGCTCTTACCAGAACTACGGCTTGCCCAAGGTCATCCAGCTAGGTGTAAGTAGAGGAGTGGGGAATCAAACTCGGTTCTCCCAGATTAGAGTCCGCACACTTAACCACTACACCAGACTGGCTCTCTTGAGCACTTGTGGTCTGCGTTATTTGAACAGTGCTTTTCTACCTACGGCAGATGTAGCCATCTCATGTCTCCCAGTGGAGTCCAGGCATTCCAATGGGGTTGCTATTGCAGTATTTTGGTTTTGTGCTATAGCACTGTAGCACTATAGTGCTCTAAAGTGAATGTTCAAAAAAAAAAAAAAAAGGATGGAGATCGCTCGCACAGGCGAAAAGGGGGAGGAAAACAAAGCAGTGCAGTCTGAAATGACAAACTGCTTCAGAGACGGCTCCTTACCGGTAGGGGAAAGGCTGTGTGAAATGGCAGCCCTGTACTGGTTTACTCCAAGATGGTACAGTAACAGCTTCAAAATGGCTTAAAAAGGGTAATGTGAAATTCCCCGCCATGTCTGAATTGCTCACAAATAAACATAAAGGATGCCACATAATACAAATGAATAATCTTACAAAGCACATGTAGTGCCTCTTCAATAACCACCAGTTGTATGAGCCCTGGTTCAGTTGCTCCTTTTGAATGAGATCTTCTTCAGTGCTTTGTATCTGAAGATTACTCTTCAGAAGCAGTAATCAAGATGCCTGGGATGCTATCACTCAGTGAAAGAATTTAGCATGGTGCAGTTGGCCTTGAAGCCTAAACGGCACATGAACGTTTTCCAATGGGAATTGTCACTGCTAATTTTACTGAATAAGTCTCCACTCTCACAAGGTTGACATGAAAGAGGCTTCCTTATTTTAAAACAGAGACCTCTTCCACCTCCTTGATGTGTTCTCAATTATAAACCTCCACCTTTTTTTTTGTTAACAGTGAATGGGACAACGGGGGAAGGCCTGTCCCTGAGTGTACAGGAGAGGAAACAGCTGGCAGAGGAATGGGTGGCCAAGGGGAAGGATAAGTGAGTAATTCTGAGGAAAGGCTGCTGTGTCTATGAAAAAATTATTGCCTACTGAAGCAAGGACAGTGAGTCAGCAAATCTGCTTCCACTATTTACTTCCTTCCTTTTGGGGTTTAAAGGGGAAGGGAGTGGGAATGGTTTATCAGAATACTGCTGATGTTACAATAACCTTATATTCTGCTTTTGTCCACACTGCTCGCAGGAAAAGAAAATAGACATTGTTTCTGTAAATGAACAGTTCCTGCCATTATGCCTAAACTTCATATCAGTAGATGGAAATAAAGAAGGAAATAGAGGTTAAATGTCACCTTCCTAAGAAGGGATTCTTAGTCTCCCTTATGAGTAGATGAGTTGCTCAAGTCTAACCTGCCCTCTACAGCAGCCACAGTGACTCCTAAATTACTTTATGCCCCTAAAGTCTGCTAGTATAAATGGCTTCTCCGTGGGACTGCCGCTGAAACAATGGTACTTTAGTCTGCGCAGCCAATTAGATCTCCAGTGGCCAATCAGAAGTCTCACCTGGCAGGAGCCCCATCTGCCCCCCCCTTTCGAAAAACCCTTGGCAGGCACCAGGAAAGGTGTTGTCAGGTGTGTTGGGTGCCCGTGGGCACCATGTTGGGGAACCCTGTTACTGGGAATTACAGAACTAGAAAACAATAGAAACAAAAAAGGCCTGTATAAGGCATGACGTACCATAATGTAAAAACTGGGTTACAAAGATAGAAGATAATGCAATAAAAGCAAGCTGATGCTGAGTATAAACATTAGAATAGACTTCATGCCTATTCCCTTGCAAAAGCATCCTCTTGAGCAGTTTCGTTATTCTACAGTTCTAATTCCCTTACACAAATGCCCTGCTAAACATTTTTGTTTTGCACCTTCTGCGAAAAGATGTCCTCAGGCAGGCCATTCCGTAAGGTGGGAACCACAACAGAGAATGCGTGTTTCTGGGCCGTTGCCCATCTTACCTGGCAAATGGGTCTCTTTTTGATGTTTGCATTGTATTTTTTTTGTGAAATGAAACTTTGAACTGAGTTTAAGCTGCTCCGAGTACCATTGATGGAGAGAAGAGAGGGATATAAATAGTTTAAATACATTAAATAATATAATTACATGCAGTTGCAATGCAGTGGAACTGACTCATCTGGCGTTTTCTTCATTGAGTACCATGTCACTTCCAAGAATAGGTAACCGTGCAGAAAATGAGATGGGAGAATATTGTCATCATGTTCCCCTCTTTCCCCTCCCTTGAAAACATGGACTAAATATTTCACAGCATTCTTTGTTCTGAACTTCTGAGCTCCAGTTTAACTGTCTGCCTCTCTCTTGAAATTCCCACGTCAACACCATATGGATAATTCCCTTGTATTGCACAGTGAAGATGTCCTAATTGCATTGAGTCTCTGTCGCCAACCACGCATCTGTATGAGTGCCCCAACTCACCAGTGTGATGCTTAGAGTATCAGGCTAGGATCTGGGAACCCTGGGTTCTTCAGATCCCCCCCAGCCATGAAGCTCCCTGGGGGAACTTGAGCCAGTCACTTTCTCTCAGCCTGGCCTGCCTCGCAGGGCTGTTGTGAGGATAAAATGCGGAAGAGAGAACTATAATTCTGCTCTGAGTTCTTTTGAGGAAGGGAGAGGTGATGAAGAGAAACCAAAGCTGCTTTGCAGAGTAAATGCTGCCCTACTGTCACCCCATCCACCTTTGCAACACCCTCAAGGGACTCCCCTCTTCCCCACTGCATTGTCTCAAATGACTGCTTGTTTCTGTGATAAGCAGTGTGTGTGGGGGGGGAGATTGGAGTGAAGGAAAGGAGGCCTGCCTTCACCCCCTGCTCTTTCTCTCTCGCAACCCCCCCACCTGTGCAGTAGTACTTTTTTTAAAACGAAGGGAATCTGGTGCCACTTGCCTTGGTTAGCCTGGATAATCAGTGGGTTCATCACGTGTCGTGTACCTGCAGTTAGGTGGATTATGCAAAATGCATGTTGGTGCACAAGCTGTCAGTCTTACCCCTTTCGTCTCCTCTCTCTCCCAGCGCCTGTATAAAAACATAAAGCTGTTTCCCCTTTCTTATAGGCTGGATCATATCATCATTCATGTGGGGGCACTGAGTTTACCAGAATCGAAGGGATTGGTGGGTGTGTTTGCTTTGTTTTTTTGGTTCTTGTTGAGACTGTGTTCATCTCGAATGCAAGCTACATACTTATATGGAATGCGATTTCTCTTCCATGGGGGGCATAATTGCAAAGTAGTGTGTGTGGGGGGATCATGTAATTAACACTGTCACTGTCTACATGCCTTTCAGCTGGATTGGGTTGTTCATTTCAGTAGGTACTAGTTGGCTGAAGTGGCTTGTGGTTAGCAGTCCTAGTGTGAGGGGGGAAAGGTTGCTTTGGACTTCTGGGAGGAAGGATGGGATAAATTTCCTTTTTGTTAGCTTGTTTGGGTTTCTTTTTTTCTTCCAAGGGACAGGAAAACAAAAGATGGCCACCCCCCCCCCCTTTTCCCTTTAAGGGGGTGACAAAAGTCCAAGGGGTGGATGAGTTATGATTAGGTAAATTTATTAGGGTGGGAGGGTTAGATGTCTTCTCTGCTCCTTGCATGGCTCTGATTTGAACTAGGACCCTGACTGGCTAGAATTGCTCTTTTGGAAGTCCCTGGAAAGATCCACCAGTTTGGTGTGGTGGTTAGGAACGTGGACTCTGTTCTGGGAGAATCGGGTTTGATTCCCCACTCCTCCCCATGCGGCTGCTGGTGTGACCGTGGGTCAGTCACAAGCTCTGGCACAGCTGTTCTCTCAAGGACAGTTTCTGTCAGAAGTTCTCTCAGCACCACCTACCTCACAGGGTGTCTGTTGGGAGGGGAAGGGAAAGGAGTTTGTAAGCCGCTCTGAGACGCCTTTGGGCAGTGAAGGGCGGGGTATAAATCCAATCTCTTCTTCTCTTCTTCAATTACAAGTTTTTTCAGAGTGGTTCTTTCAAGAGCAGTCCTTGAAAGAGCTCTCTCAGCCCCACCAGTCACAGGGAGTCTATTGTGGGGAGGGGAAGGGGAAGGAGATTGTAAACCTCTCTGACACTCCTTCGTGTAGTGAAGGGTGGGGTATAAATCCAATCTCTTTTTCTTCTTCATCTAATCACAAATGTCTCAACATCCTGTCTGTTTTGACCCTTAAATATCACACAGTGCGGGATATTCCTTATGTTACAGAGTAATAGACTGGTGCACTAGTTAACCTATGGGTCACATGTAAGAAATACATAATCTATTAGCTTATCATGGAGAAACATCTGTCTGTATATAGGATAATACAAAGGGGGGGGTTGGATGAAGTGTTCTGTGTTACTCAAAAGCTTGCATACTCTTACATTTAGAAGCATTTAGTCTAGCACAAGCTATTATTGCATCCATTTTGTATTCCCCCCCATGACTCACGTGATCATAATGGTCTCTATCAATACACATACGTGCCTCTGACTCCTGGTATTTCTCCCTTTCCAGGCAAAGCATGCTGCCGAAATTAGAGCAGATGGCATAGCTGTCATTGCCCCATCCTTCTTCAAACAGGTGAACAAAGGTTAGTAGGCACCTCACTGGTTGTTGAATCTCACTAATTGTGTTTCCTCTTCCATCCCGCTGTCTGGGACTGTGTATTTGTGGTCAGGGAGTTAAAGCAGTCTGGACATGTGTAACTATCAAGAAGTATGGTCATTTTCTGCTAACGGGTGTGGAATTAGTACTTTACTCATAGTTGGATGTTGGAAGGCACTTCCAAACCTACACTGCCTAACTGGAATTCCTTAAAACACACATAAGCACGCTGTATGTATCCTGTAAGGTGCGGGAAAGCTGCTGGATATTGGATTATGTACAAATCAAACTTTGTGAGAGTCTTGGTTTTCCCTTTTTTTTAAAAAAAAGCAAGAAGCAATTTGGGGCATTTATGATACGAAGCGCTGGAAGAGGTGTGTGAGAAAAACCTCAGAATGAAACTAGAAAGGTAGCCGGAGGAGGTTTTCAGTTCTCAAAACTAGTCCTTCGCTGCCCTGCGTCACTCTTTGCCCTTTTTCTTGACTGACAGAGGAAGCATAAAGCAGGTAAGATGATCATGACCAGTGCAGCTTGCTTAGACAGGCTGTGGAATGCAGGTACCTTGGCCAGAACTTTGATTCTGTGTTGTTTTTCTTAAGTGCACTGTACACACAGCCTTGTATGTAGGAAAGCAGAAGTTTGCAATTGCTTACTTGCTTCACCTCTCTCTCTCTCTCTCTCTCTCTCTCTCTCTCTCTCTCTCTCTCTCTCTCTCTCTCTCTCAGATGGGCTTGTTGCCTTCTTGCGTGACGTTGCATCTGAAGCTCCTGACATCCCATTCTATTATTACCACATTCCTCCCCTGACTGGAATAAAAAGTAAGCGTTGCTAAGCAGGGCCAACTCTGGCAAGTACTTGAAAGAGCGACCTCCAAGGAATACCAGAGGTGGGACACAGAGGCAGGCTAATCAAACCACCTCCCTGAAAAACGTCCAAGCTCCCAGTAGGGGTTGCCAAAAGTCAACCATGACTTCCAAGCAAGCACACAAACACACATCTGCTCACTCTTCCTCTCTTTCTCCTTTCTCTCCTTCTCTCTGCAGTCTGTGTTGAAGAGCTACTAGATGGGATGAAGGAGCAGATCCCTACCTTTCAGGGCGTGAAGTTCAGTGACAAAGACCTCCTTGACTTTGGACGGTGTGTCAAGAAAAACAACCAAGGCCAGTTGGTGCTTCTGTATGGGGTGGATGAGGTAAGGGATTTCTATACCATCACTTCTTTTTATAGAATGGCAAGGCAACTATGTAAAAAACAGATGCCAAAGCAGTGCTTTGGATCCACTGGGGTGTTTCTGCAGATGGAAGGATTTCTGGCTATGGATTATGCCGTTCTCACAGTGAATCTCACCTTCATTCTCCTGCTACAGCCCCAAATGCCCCCTTCCTCATTGGCACTGAAAGTGGCATTTTGAGCTGCAGTGGGAAGGGGAAGGCAAGGAAGTCACACTTCCACAGGCAGAAATCCTTCGACCTGCGGAAGCGCTCTAGGGGATCCCAGCCAGTGTCTCTTGTGTTAGACCCACGCAGGAAGCTGACCTTCTACTGAATCAGGCCATTTGGTCCATCGAGGTCAGCATTGTCTACTCAGCCTGGCTGTGACTCTCCAGGGTCTCCGGCAGAGATCTTTCACATCACCTCCTACCTGGCCCTTTTCAACTAGAGATGCCAGGGACTGAACCGGGGATCTTCTGCATGCCAAGCAGAGGCTCTTCCACTGAGCTGCAGCAACTTCCTAAAGAGTAAATCTAGCATCCGGTGGATCCCAGCCTCTTCTGGTGGCCAAACCAGCAACATGTCATTTTTCTGAATTCAGAGGCTCATTCCGCAGGAGAAACTTATGAGCCATCTGAACTGGGACTGATCGGCTACCTGACAGCCTGTGCCAGCCCTGGGGAACTTTAGCAGGAAGATGAATGACTGGGAGAAGAGCCCCTACGGGTGGGAGCCCAAGCAAATGGGACTGGGGGGGAAAGGATAAGTGGCCTCTGTGGCAGGAGAGTGGGGAGGGGGCCATGAGTGTGGGGAGTGCAGCACAGACAACTGGCCAGCCGTCCTGCCCCTCCATTCCCCGCATTCCCTCCACCCTTCTGCTTGTGGCTGGTCTTACTCTATTTCTTTTCCTCCACTGAGGATGAGAATGGCTCTCCCGCTGTTCTGCTGGTGAAGTGAGCTGTCACTCACAAAAGCTTGTGCTGGAATCAGTTCCATTAGTCTTGAAAGTGCTGTGGGACTCCTATTTTTATTATGGAAATCTAAAAGAAAAACACTTTCCTTCCCTAGCAACTCTTGAGTGCACTAATAATGGGAGCAGACGGGGCAGTTGGCAGGTCAGTCTCTTTTTCACTTTTTGTCCTCTGTGTGGGGGATAAAAATGCTTCCTTGGGGTTGCACCTCCTGTGTCTCATTTGCCAAATACTGCTTTGATGGTCCTGGTGTCTGTCTGCCTGCAGACCTTTTCTGTCTACCCTAGCTGATAAGCTGTAAACATTTCCTGTTGCACCTCTTCTCCACTAGACCATCACGGGAGTGAGTAGCTCAGGTGGCTCAGGGCTGGTTTGCACGTATCTGTTCATCAGGGTTCACCATGTGAAGAGTTTCCCCTGAAAAGTCTTCTGTTTGAATTGGCTTCAGGAAAATCAATGTAGGAACTGCCTCCAAGTTAGTGCCTACATTTTAGCCAGGTATCACTTATCTGTTGAGAGCCAAATTATTCAAACGGGATCTAACTTTAGCTGAAGCCTAAGCTTCACCTACCCCGCAGAACACCCCAGGTATGCGCCAATACTGAAGTTTGGAAATAATTCCCTCACTTTACAGACTACCCTATATTGCTCAAACCATTCTACTTTTTTTTTGTTTTTCATTTCATTTTCTTGGCTAGTTACGCCCCCCACTCCTGCTATGCTGGAACGTGCATGTGGCCACATTTTTTAAAAGCATCCATTTCTCCTCCTGTCCCTTACAAATCCAATGTGGATGGATTATCAGCACCACAGAAACTTGGCTTGGGGCTTTTGGGAATACTGCGAAGGTTAAAGGGCAGTTGATGAGCTGCATAATAGTAATTCCACAGGAAGGTCTTGAGCAGAGAGCTCACCAGTGCAAAGGTCACCAGCTACTTGGAATATGGGGTTTTTCCAGAGACTGTAATTGAAGGGGGGGGCATGGAGGGAGCTGGTTCTCTGGCGTCGGCTGAGATGAAGCTCTCTTTCGTAACTGGGCGCTTGGACTGAACAGCCCTGAGTGGGAGCAAATAAAGGAAACCTATGTAGGGCATTGTCCGTGCCATCTCTGTATAGGGAGAGAAGTTCAGAATTGCTATCCTTTGTAGGTCTATTTTAACTGCTGTGAGGAGTGCCAACGCATCTTCTGATGGCATTTTTCTCCCCGTACTTTCTTTACAGCACATATAATTACCTGGGCAGGGCAAGTAACTTACTTCTGGAAGCTTTCAGCAATGGAGATAACATCTTAGCACAAAAATATCAGGTATAACTTGTGTGTGAAGCTTATTATGACTGATGCTTATGGGTTCCACCCTCCCTCCTTAGCCCTCTGATCATGTATTTGAAATGAATGTAATACAGACTCTAACCCCAGAGCACATAACGCCATAAATGTACCCCGATAAGCTGGGGACAATTTGCTTGTGAAAACAGTCTCGTATCACTCATCTCGTCTAGTTGCCAGAGGTACCTGTGCATTTTAAAATGTTGAATAACTGTTTCATATGGAGGCGGAGGAGCTAGATCCAGTCCTGTCTTCCCTATGGGATTGCTGAGATGCCATCTTTTGAAAAGGATAATAGACAATAACATCCACTGTGAAATATAGCACTACCAGAGTAAAGACAAAATAATATTATCATGGAAGTATTTTGAAAAGGGGGATGTCTACTGCTCCTCCACATCTCCTCTGTTGGATCCAAGAGATGGAATGTAATACAGTGCAGCAATATAAATCTTCCTATGTTGTTCTCTTTTTTAGTTTTCTATTCAGGAATTCCTCGGCTTTGTAATTGCACAAGGTAGGTACTATTGTACACTTTCTTCTTCTGTGCCCTTTCTGCATGTCTCGAATATTATAATGCAGATTGCAATTCAGAAGCATTCAAGTTCTTGGGTTTCCATCTACCAAGAAATTTCCTGGTTAAATAGGCCCTGTTAGGGCTCCCTTCAAGTATTTCTTTTTGTCCTTTTAAGAATTCCCTTTAATATTGTCTTCTGGTTACTATTTTCCTCCTTTCTGATTTTTCTGACTTCTTTGTCCATCTGCATCCTAATATTCAGTATCTAAAAGGCATTTAAAATTAAACAGTGGTGTATATACGATATATTTAGTAACACTTCAAACATTAAAATGGTCTACATTTCTTGAATGGTCAAGGTAATGTCTGTTCCAGTATGTTAAAAATAGCTCTGAAAGGAGATTTCTTGCATAATATACCCTGTAACTCTTTGTTATATGTTACCTTGGTGATTTCCATAGAATTGGGGTGAACTGCAAAAGAAACACGTTTTTTGACAAAATTCTTTTTGACAACTCTTTTTGACATAAACATCACTAAATTTATTATCAACGTATTTGTTGCCAGTGGTTGACTTCTCTGAGAACTGGTCTAGCATGGCAGCTAAGGGCCAAGCTACATGTTGTAATAGTTGACGTGTTGTGTTGGGGTTCCTCCAGCATTAATTGTAAACAGTCAGTCACATGTCACACTCATGGGAATGAATTTCCCAAGTGTGTGGGGCCCTGATCTAGGTTAGGACCATGATGCAAGGGGATAAGTGATTTCAGTCTTCCCCCCCCATACCACAATCTTGACCTGAATCGGGGTCCCTACACATATGGAGAATTAGTTTTCATCAATGGGATATTGCGAGAACCCAAACATGACTGCTCAAATATTTGTAACATAGCTTGGTCCAACATGGAATGTTGGTAATATATGGTCTTCATGCCTATTCTATGAACTTAGTCTCTAGGCCCCCTGTGGTATGGTGCATAGTAATGCTGACCCATCTTGCAGGGTGGTTGTTGGGATTATGATGTACATGAAGCATTTTCAGCACAGAAAAGCATTCTATAAATGCCAAATTCGTCTTGCCGGGAGTGCAGAAACGCCAACACAATGGAAGGAAAGGGGGTGGGGGTGGCCACTGCAGCAAGAAAGCCGTGTCCGAGTGGGAGCCATTTGGCTGCTGTCCCAACACACTTCCGCCTTTCTGGCTCCCACTTGCCTAGCAGGATGACTTTTCCTGCCCCTGTGGAAGCAGCCTCTGCATGTGATAGCGAGGATACAGAGGAGGGAGTCGTATCGTGAAGAGTTTACCTGTCTCTAAGGACTTCTTGTTTGCATTTGTTTTTGGCTAGGCTTCGGCGTTGCACAGACCAAAGCAGTTATGACCTTGGTTTCAGGGATACCGATGGGTCCCCCACGACTTCCGCTGTTGAGTGCCTCTGAGGAATTTATTGCCAGAGTAAAAGCCAGACTGGAGGGCGTGAAGAACTGCCCATATAGTTAACATCAGTGTGGCCACAGAAGTGCGGTCCATGTGACTGGGTCATCCGGTATGGTTTGAAAAGTCACCTGTGAGATATGCAGTAACTGGACAACTTTCATGAAGCGATTTGCTCCCATTCTGACCATCTCAATGTCTGTCCTTTTAACCTCGACTACAGGAAACAGCCCTACAGCAGCGGTTTTGTCGCCCGTCAGGGCTGAGACAGTTCTCTGACCAAGACACTAACTTCCCTGAAGCAGCAGCCTCCACTGAAACCCTAGAATTCTTCCACAAATGGGAAAGGGGGAGGGCAATATGAATGTTGGGCAATATGAATGTAATCAGATTTGGCAGGCCTTAATCTTGCTTTGTATTTACAAAGCCTGTACATTCAAGAAGCGCCAATAAAAATGGACATTATCTAGACTTGTACCTGGGTTTGCGAGGCGTGTTGTGTCTTCCTGAATGGTTTTAGTATCCCATAGCTAATGAATGCTAACTGCTGATTGAAGGTGTGGAGTGTGTGTTGAGGAAAGGGCTAAAGAACACACATGAAATGGCTGCCTTATACTGAATCAGACCATCAATCCAAGGTCAGTGTGTTGCCTATTCAGGCTGACATCAGCTTTCCAGGTTCTCAGGCACAGGCTTTTCATATCACCCACCTGATCCTTTTCAACCGTAGATGGTGGGGTTGGAACCTGGGACTTTCTGCATGTCAGACAGAGGCATTTCCACAGAGGCACTGCTTCTCCCATGAAAACAGTTGTGGCTGTAGGCCTGAACCAGTTAGCTGTGAGCCTGCTCACAGGGAGGGAGGGGTATAAATTGAATAAATAAATTTCCATCTGTTTAATTTCCAGTTGATTTTGTTCCCTTTAGGAAGTTTTTCGTTCCATTAAAAAAAGAAAATTATGGATGTTACTAGAATTTAAACACTTGCAATGTGCTTGACATGGCTCTTCTTTTCTGTGGTAATCTTCAGGAACAGGCAAGAGTATAGCACTATGGCCACATTCTCTGAAGACCAAGATGCCATAATCATATAGAGACGCAGCCTCAAACTGCTTTTCACCCGTTTTGAAATGAATATTAAGAACAGGTGTCCCTTTAATTCTAACAAATGCAATATTAAAAAAAATCTGCATCTGTTGGTTCAGAGAGGTTTGAACAATGTTCCTCACTGTCATGCAGGTGTTGTGTTTAAATAATATTTTGCAAGCATTGCAAATGGATCAGTTATCACACTGAAAGTTCAGTTAACTGAAGCTGCACATAAAATCTCTCAGCCATCTTTTGCACATGGTACATCACCCCAAGATGAGCTTGCCACCCTCCAGGTGACAGCTGGATAACTCCCAGTATTACAACTGATCTCCAGATGACCAAGATCAGTTCCTTGGAGAAAACGGCTGCTTTGGAAGGTGGACTCTATGGTATCATATCCCGCTAAGGTCCCTTGCCTCCTCTGACCCCGCCCTCCCCAGGCTGCAACTCCAAATTCTCCAAGCATTTTCCAAGCCAGAGCTAGCAACCCTATCCGGAGATGTAGCCTGATCCTATTCATATTTGCTCCGCTGCGTTAAGATCAGGAGCGCGGGGAGAGGTCAGCCGCGAGAGGTCGTTCTGGCTCCGCCGTCCTCAGAAGTCCCGCGGGAAGAGTGCTGGCCGTTGGCGTCGCAGGCGCCCGGCGGGGGGGGGGGCGAGAAAGGTTTCCCGGCTCCTCTGAGCTCCGGGATGGCGGCCCTGGACTCCTTGCAGGAAAGTAAACCTCTCGCGGCTGACGTCCGAACGGCAACGCCGTTCGGACGTCAGCCGCGAGAGGTCGTTCTGGCTCCGCCGTCCTCAGAAGTCCCGCGGGAAGAGTGCTGGCCGTTGGCGTCGCAGGCGCCCGGCGGGGGGGGGGGCGAGAAAGGTTTCCCGGCTCCTCTGAGCTCCGGGATGGCGGCCCTGGACTCCTTGCAGGAAAGTAAACCTCTCGCGGCTGACGTCCGAACGGCAACGCCGTTCGGACGTCAGCCGCGAGAGGTCGTTCTGGCTCCGCCGTCCTCAGAAGTCCCGCGGGAAGAGTGCTGGCCGTTGGCGTCGCAGGCGCCCGGCGGGGGGGGGGGGCGAGAAAGGTTTCCCGGCTCCTCTGAGCTCCGGGATGGCGGCCCTGGACTCCTTGCAGGAAAGTAAACCTCTCGCGGCTGACGTCCGAACTCCTTGCAGGAAAGTAAACTAAATAAGAGAAGATAAAATTGCAGCACTTTGTTGTAAGAAGGATGTACCACAATTTACAGTGACATTAGAAATGGGGTTTCTACCCTTCCCTATATTAGTGCTATCTTTTAATTCTCCCCTTTTTCGCCACGGAGATGCTTTGGCTCGTTTCAAGCCCTGTTAGTACTGCAATGCCACTTCTTGCCACGGGAGCCGTGCGTGTGCTCAAGGAAGCTTTCGAAGGCTCTAGTCTCGTTTTGCGCACGCGCGAACCAGGCGCCATCTTGTAGGTACGGCTCGAGAGCGACGGAGGGGCGTGCGAAAGGAGGACAGCTGGTGGGCAACAACAAAAAAAAGGCACTACTGGTTGACGCTTAAGGTAGAGTTCTCTGCAGGGTCAGGTGACATATACGAGAGTTACTTTAGTTGTAGGCTTGTATTTATTGCTATGAATGGAACGGGGGTGTTCACACAGATGGGCGGGGGGATGAATTAAGGGAGGGGAGCTAGTAATGCGCATGCGCGGTAATTAACTGCGACAGAGGTGCGCATGTCCAGGACCAGTAGCAGTTTAGGAGTGAGCGCGTGCGCCGACAGAGCCGTCGGGGAGGGGAGCGCGCTTGCGCAATTGTGCTTGCTAAGGTGTTAGCCTCCGTGACTTCTTCCAGGGCTCATCCCAGGCTCTCTCGCCATGGGGGACGTGAAGAATTTCCTCTACGCCTGGTGCGGCAAACGGAAAGTCACGCCGGCTTACGAGATCCGCGCCGTGGGCAACAAGAACCGGCAGAAGTTCATGTGCGAGGTGCGTTTGGGAAGAGGGGATAAGGCCTGTCCTTTGCAAGCTCCCCGAGGGGCCTGGTCGAAGTTGCATTGGAATGAACTCAACACATAAGAAGAGGGAGAAGGAAAGGGAAGCCGGCTGGGAACGGATGCGGCTGATTACTGTCACGTTTGCAAACATGTTCCTACCCCCTGTGTATGAAACTTGGCATCCATCTCTGAGTCGCTCCTCCTGTGGCTGAGCCTGGGATATGTCAAATTATTTATTTAATTCATTTGTAGCCCACTTTTCTCCCCAGTGGTGTCTCAAAGTGGCTTACATCGTTTTCCTCCCCTTCATTTTATACTCACAACAGCCCTGTGAGGTAGGTTAGGCTGAGAGAGTCTGACTAGCCAAGGTCACCCAGGGAGCTTGTATGGCACAAGTGGAGATTTGAACCTGAGTGTCCTGAGTCTGAGATCAAGATATTAGCTGTGTTAATATGCCTGTGGCGGTAGCAAAGAGCAAGAATCCAGTAGCACCTTAAGAACTAACAAAATTTGTGGCAGGGCATGAGATTTTGTGAGTCACTGGTCACTTCAGAAGTGAGCAGTGACATATGAAAGCTCATACCCTGTCATAAACTTTGTAAGTCCATAAGGTGCTACTGGACTCTTGCTGTTTTCTACAGCTACTAGTCTGATTCTCTTAACCAGGCCTGTAGCCAGAAATTTTTGATTTGTGGGGCAGGGAGTGGGGAACTTAATTAGATTACTAATTAGATTAGATTAGTTCCTGGGAAGGTCACTTAGGGGTCTTCCCTTTCCCAGCAGCCCTGCCCTTTCTGGACAGTCGATCCTAGCAGCTGATCAGAGGGGAGTGAAATCAACAAGAAGTGGCATGGTGGCTTCCCTTTCCTTCTGTAGCCTCCCCACTGCTGCAGTGGGCTGGGGAAGGAAAGGGAAGCCAACCTGTTGTTTCTAGTTAGTTTCACCCTGCTCTGATTAACTGTTAAACTTAACAGCTGATTGGAGGGGAGTGAAACTGACCAGAAGCCCCAGGGCAGCTTTCCTGGAGGGGTAGGGAGCATGGTGCAGTGAGGGGGGGTCTGGCATCCCCCCGGGGTGGGGCAGGGCTCATCCCTGGTGGGGCTCTGCTGCCAGATGCCCCACTGTGGCTACGGGCCTGGTCTTAACCACTATAGCTGATGCTTGGGAGAGCTTTACAGGAAGAGGGTCCCTGTTTCAGTCCTAGGCATCTCCAGTTTTTATTTATTTATCTTCAATTTATTTCCTGCCCTCCCTGCAAAGTAGGCTCAGGGCGAGTTCCAACCTGTGATGATCTGTTGAGTACAGATTTACAACAATAAAAACAAGGTAACAAAATAAATACAATAAATACAATAAAATAGCTACAGCAATAAATACTGTAAAATAAATTATACCTCAACAGATGCATGAGTGTGAGGAGGAGGGGGGAGGCCAGATTGAGTTGGATGTCCGCTGCCTCAACTGAAGGCCTGGCAGAAGAGCTCTGTCTTGCAGGCCCTGCGGAACTGTAAAAGCTCTCACAGGGCCCTAATTTCTGATGGGAGCTCATTCCACCAGGCAGGGGGCAGGGCTGAGAAGGCCCTGGCTCTTGTTGAGACAAGTCAATCATCTCTAGGGCTGGGGACCGTCAGCAGATGTTGATTTATAGACCGTAATGCCCTCTGGGGCTCATATGGGGAGAGGTGGTCTTGAAGATATGCAGGCCCCTAGCCATATAGGGCTTTAAAGGTAAGAACCAGCACCTTGAAATGGATCCAGTATTCAATAGGCAGCAAGTGCAGTTTGCTCAGCACTGTGCGGATGTGAGCCTGCACAGGCAACAACGTCAATACCCATTCTGCAGTGTTCTGCACCAGGTGCAGTTTCCAGAGCAAAGTCAAGGGCAGGCCCACATAGAGAGAGTTACAATCATCTAGCCTGGAAGTGACCATTCTGTGGCTCACCGCAGCCAGGTCACAAGGGGCCAACTACCTGACCTGCCTCAGATAGAAAAAAGCTGATTTGGCTGTGGCAGTGACCTGGGCTTCCATAGACAGTCCAGGAACACTCCCAGCCTCTTCACCTTTGGTGCTGATACCAACTGGGCTCTGCCAAAGACTGGCAGCCTGATGCCCAAACTTGGCCCCCCATGGGTTGTAGATTATATAAGACCCGAACACGCTGCCTTTTGATCTAACCAGGTCATACTGTTTGTTCTGGGTGGCTGTGGTGTTCAGTGGTCTCAGCCTGATGTCTTTCACATCACCTGCTATCTGATCTTAACTAGAGATTCCAGGGATTCATCGTGGGAACATGCAAAGCAAGATGCTCTTCCACTGAACCATCATGTCCCTGGGGAATTGCTGCCAACGATATTTTATTGATTTACTTCATTTATACCCCAACTTTCTTCCTAGTGGGGACCCAAAATGGCTTACAGTTGTTCTCCTCCACTTTATGCACCCACCTTGTTAAACTAAAGGTCTGCTTCAGTGGATAAGCTTCTTGTGTTCATGAGCAACTCCCTAAACCTGTGTGCTAGCTGTGCATGTGTATGGTTAGCTGCTATTGCCAAGGAACGGTGGAGGAGGACTGGGCGACTGCTGGGAAGAGATGGACCTCCAAGACATCCAAAAGTTTCTCGTGCTGGCCAGCAATGTCAGTGGTTTGGCTGGGTGTTGGCCATCATCTGGGATCCCCACCGTGTGTCACAGCACGTTCTCTGTGACTTTCTTCTCCCCACCCCATTCACTGCTTAGCAGCAGCTACCAAATGGTGTCTCCTGTAGCGAACAACAATTGTATGCTTTTATTATGGAAGCAGTAGGGGAACTTCTGGCAGGTATAGCGTGTCATGTGAGAAAGAGAGAAAAGACATGCCTGATGAAGTCTGCAGCAGGAGCACGGTCTTCCTTTGCATCTGGTCATCCTTTGGCTTCATTGACTTTCTTTTTCATGTTGAGAATTATTGTGATATGGTGGTAAGCATGTTGGACCAGGACTGGGGAGACCTAGGTTCATATGCTAAATCACAAAGTATGGGGTGACCATGGAGCTGTTCTGTTTTCTCAAACTGATGGGGTTGTGAGGCTAAAATCAAGGAGAACACTGCTATCATTGGAGGAGGGGGCAAATAGTGCTTACTTTTAGTAGATCATTTTGCTTAAGTGTTTAGCTCATCAATGGCCAATCCATGGCATGTGTGCCACAGGTAGGGCAGACAGCAGATTTGTAGCACCTCTAGATAGGAGCAGAAGAGTCCATGAACCTGACCGTCACTTAGACCGAGACTTCCACTCCTGCCTGCTCCCACTAACTTAAAAGGCTAAAGGCAAAACCAGCACAAGGCTGCACATGTACACTTGTAGCGAGCGTTTGACTAGCACTAACTCATACTTTGAGCTTGGCATATACTTGGCTTAAATGTTTTTAGCACTATTTTAGATACTAGTTCAGTTTTTTAACACTATTTTAGATACTAGTTCAGATTTTATTGCAGCCCACAAGCCATTCAGAAGCAGAGTAAAAGGGACAAAAACATGAGTGTATAATTATCTACATAATCCATTCCATGCGCTCATCATAATATTTTAGATACTAGACACTTTGCTGGTCTACTGAAGGAGAGAGAGAGAGAAGAGGGCCTTGAAATACAAAAAGCACTTTTCTGGCCTTTCTGATTTCAGTGAGGAAACGAATGAGCCTGCTTCGGCGGGGAGGGCAGGGTATAAATCCAATAAATATCTCACATTAAAAGCAAAGAGGCTTAGAACTGCCACACCATTTAGTTGTTTACTTGTTGCATTTTTATTTTGCCCTTCCTCCAAGAAGATCAGGGGTTCTTTTATCCTTGCAGTAGCCCTGTGGGGTGGGTTAGGCTGGGAGAGGCTGACTGGTCCAGCGTCACCCAGTGATCTTTATGACATTTTTAAAGCCGCGTCTCCCCAATCCAGCATGCTAACCAATCCACCATACCTATCAGACTGCGCCCTAAATAAATAGAAAATATTTGCACTGGTAAACTCCTTCAAGTAGTGGCTGGATCAGGTATTCTGTTTACCACCTCTTGTGTACCTTTCCCTGAGACCCCTGAGGCAGTACAGTGAATTTCACAGCTCAAAGCTGATTGAGAGTTCTGTTCACACAGACGGTGGGCTGATGGTAGGTGAGAGTTTTTGTTTTTTCTTCCTGAGTCTGTGTATCCACTTGCCATCATAGGTTCGTGTGACAGGCTTCAATTACACTGGGATGGGCAACTCCACCAACAAGAAAGATGCCCAGACCAATGCTGCTAGAGACTTCCTCAATTACCTCGTTCGGGTGAATGAGATCAAGAGTGAAGAAATTCCAGCTTTTGGAGTAAGTGGCTTTGTGTTATGCACGCTGTGTGATGTATTTTTCCATGCTTCATGTTTGTGTCAGTTTTATGGCTAAGGAAAAGCCATACTTTCCATTCCAAAGACGTTTTTAAAAATCTATGCAAGGTAGGCAGTACTCTATATTTGCAGAATATTTGTGCTGAGTTGCCCGTGTTTATGTACTTTACATGGTTGATTGCAATGGAGATAGCTGGTGTATTACAATGTTTTGTAGAATGTTTTGAAAAAGTTGGCGTGGCTAAAAGGTAGAGGAGAGGAACAAGGGACACCGAAGGATACGAATCTGTGTATAGGGCTGGTTATTTATTAGGGAATGTATATTTATTAGGGGATAAGATGCATTCATTTAAGCATGCTTCCTCACCTGTTAGGAGCCTTAGTTTTTACCAGGCATCTTTTGCCCTTTTTGCCTCTTAAGTCTTTCTCACCACAACCATATGGGCTTGATTCTTGCTTAAGAAGGTAAAAGCTTAGCTTCCTAGAAATGCAGGTTCTGTGATGGCCATGCAGATGGATGTGCAGATATACATAAGTGCTGTACAAAGAACATACTGGACTGGAAGTAGTGTTTTGTAAGACTCACCTAATGTACAAAGATTCTTGATGGTTGGGAAAAACTGGCTGTTTGCATGAGGAGTGGCAGAATTACCATTTACAGGCTACTCTTGTTGCTTAGGTAGGAGCTGGGGGTACTCCTGGTGGAGGCCCAGCTGAAGCAGGAGAAGCTGCAGATGGACCTGGTGCTCCTCTGGGAGGGCCACCTCCTCCTCACGTGGCTGCCCAGTCAGAAACGGGTAAGATCTGGAACATCTCCTGCCTGTATATGTTTGGTCTTGAGCTTTGTAAACCAAAGTGTGTGTGGGTTAGAGGGTATGCCTGAAAGTTAGGAGAAGGCTAGTCTGTTTTTTTGCTTCTTTAATAAAAGTATTCTTAGGATGCGTGCTTCACCTGCTAAGAAACATTTGCATTTCTTCCTCGCTAGACGGTGTTCATCCTTATGGAACCGGAAACTCTGGCTATGGTGGTGCTCAGTGGGACCGTGGAGCAAATCTGAAAGATTATTATTCGAGGAGGGAGGAACAGGAAGCCGAAGCAGTAAGCCATTTCCTTCATAAACTCTGATTAGCTAACTTCAGAAGTCATTACAGTTCCAAGCTTCTTGGTAATCCAGGTTGCTGCCTCTTGATCCAGAGACGATACTTCTGAGTTGAGTTTGTGTCTTTAAAGTGCAGCAAAGCAGCTAAATAATTTTGCAGATCATGTTCAGAAGTGCTACAATTTGTTTCCCTCATATGAAGAAAGATGTTTGTTACAGTTACAGTCCCCCCCAAATTATCTACATTTCGAGTGGGTAGTGGGGTAATCCTGATAGAGTGGGTTTTGTGGTTTGGCCCTGGTGTGTGTGTTCAGAAGCCCTAGTGTGCACATCCACATAATTATTTTTTAGGATTGCAAAAAGAAAGATTGTTTTGTTTTACACCAATGTGTACCTTAAAGAGTGGCACTTGGGAACGTTAATTACAAACCAGTTGTTTCTACTACTAGACCTTGGAGTCAGAAGAAGTAGACTTAAATGCTGGCCTTCATGGGAACTGGACCTTGGAGAATGCCAAGGCACGCCTGAACCAGTTTTTCCAAAAGGAGAAGATTCAAGGAGAATATAAATACACGCAAGTGGGGCCTGACCACAACAGGTTTGCCAGTTTTTCTCCCTTGTGTTGGTGATTAGCGTTAGAAATGCTTTTTAGGAAGAAGCTCCTTGTGGCTGTCACAAATAGCCATTGTGTGCTGTATACTTCGAAATATGTGAAAATTGTTTCTCAGTCTTGGGACATTTGAGAACGGGGAATAGGTACCTCCATAGAAAGGCTGTGCTGAAGCCAGTCGCAAAATGCTAGGGAGGCTGCAAGCCAAGCATCTCCTGTACGGTGGGAGGCAGGTGTTTCTCAGAGGTTTTTGGAAGGTCCTGTAGATAACCATCTTGTAGACAACTCACATCAAGGAGATCCCTTTCTCTTTTATATGCGTGTTTTCTACGTGTGGGTTTTTTTTAACACAGTGGATAATTTAAAAATTCACCTTGCCCCATTTGTATCAGAAGTGGTATAGTTACACAAGAACTCTCCCTTGTGACTTGCTGATCAGCCCTTAGAGTAACTGTTGCTGTCAAGGGTGATGCTAAGGGTGATTTTGTTTCTGGTTATTTCTTCCCAAAACTAACCCTGTGACCATGTGAAATAGACTTGCAGAGAAGTGTGCAGATGGTGGGTTGCCCATTCCCTGTCCTGTGCAGCTTCTCTCTCTGCCAGTCCTCCCAGCCATTTTCCATCATAGCCCAACAATCAATAGCATGTTGCTGTGGCAACTGAGAGCCCTTCCCAGCCTTAATGCTGTTAAGGGAGGAGACAGAAGAGCCCCCCCCCCCGAGTTAGGTTCTACACCCTAGGGATGCCAAGCCGCCATCTTGGGGGGCTGACCAAAGGGTGAATGCGATATTGTGCAGTGCATTGATGACACATCCAGGCAAAACCCTTGATGTGGTGTATTACCACAGGGTTTCCAGAATGTTGGCCAATATCACATCTGGATTTTCACTCGGATGTGCTGTTGATGTGTTGCACAATATCATTTCAGATGCCCAGCTGGCAGCAGAATGTCAGCAAGAAACAGGCAAACGGCTTGCATCGGACAGGCAAATATAGATTCAATTGCTTGACTTGCAAGGTGTAGTTGCTTTTGAGATGAGCAACAAATACCATGATACGTTGCATGTTGTTGGGGCTGTTTGAACCGTCAGGTCTCAGCTGATGAATTTAAATGCATATCATTTCATTTTTTCCCCTTCCAGCTTCCACTGGGGGTGTTTCTTTTTTACATTGCTTTGAACGTGTAAAACATTTATCAGTAAGATTTCTGCTCCTTCCCACTGGCTGCGCTCCTATGTGTTTATCAGTAGCTTGGCTTGCAGCCGTTGAGCAGTCAAACCTTTCCCCGTCCATCAGGAAAAACTTTGCCTGCTTAATTCTGCACGTTGGGCCTCTTCTAAAGACGTAGGAGCAGGGCTGGTTGAGCTGGCAGTCCTCATGAATATTATGGATGGCATTAATCTCAGAAGATTGTTTTTTTCTCTCTCCTGTAGCTATGGAAGTTGTCCCTGTTTGGAATGAGGGCTGCTCCTGGAATAGAAGGCTAAATGTCCATTTGCTTGATGACAGTTGGGGCAGTTAGGTGACGGTATGTTTCTCAGCCTGCTTGTTGGTTTTTTTTTCCAGAGAGCATTCCGGGGTGTAGTATTTATTACTCCCAGGAAGGCTCGGATGGATCAGTCTTGAGTTTTCAGAGAAGAAAAGACTCGTGTTGGATTGGAAACATGCTATGCTGCGTCTTATTGTTTAGATTCCTCCAAAGCTGTTTGCTAAGCAGAAAGTAGGTGGTTAATTGGGTGGTAAATTTCACATTGCCGTCATCTTGCAAGGGATGGCTGTGGTTATCTCGAGCAAGATTTTTTAAATTTTACTTTAATGATACTGCTCATTTAGCCTACAGGCCTTGAGCAACAAGATTTTCCTGAGAAGGCACAGGTTCCATTGTCCCAAGGACAGACATGTGCGCCATTCAGTGTTTCCCTTCTTAATTCAAGCCATAAATTTGTAATTGAAGGTTCTTTGCAGGAAACAAAGCAAACAGCATCTGGCAGTATATAATTTTAAATGCAACCATGTTTTCCTGGTGCTCAAGACGCAGGGCGTTCTAGCAAAAAGTGGCACAGGAGGGTGGTTCTACAGCAGCATTGCAGTCTGAGTTCCCTGCTGAAAGGGGTAGCTGACGGTGACACCAGAGGCCTTTTCTCATTCACACATGTGCTGCTGCTTAGGCTGAACTAAGCAATCACATGGGAGTCTATCGTAAATTGACTTCTGGTGTCGCTGTTCCCCCCCCAGGTGGAGGACAATGAATTGAGTGCTGAATATAAGCCTGGCTGAGAAACATACCTGCATCGGTGTCATTAATGAAAGGGTGGCTGTGTTGTCCCTGAGAGCCCAGTGGCCTTTTGACTCATGAAGCCGCTGTGCCTGCAGGTCAGTTCACTGGTGGTTTAGGAAGGGGCCGAAGAACAAGCTGTGACTAACCTGTCTTTTGTTTGCAGTGAGGCATGAAGACTTTTGTCAGTGTTTCTTCCTGCAGCGTAATAGAAATACTAAAGCGGAAGTACTGGTGGAAGGGAATTACATCTCTTAAAATCTAAGCTGACACTTTGTATTGCATTTTGCAGCTCTTAAAATCATGAAATCATAATTTGGATTCAAAACTTCTCCCAAACAATTAATTTAGGAAGGATCTGAAACAAAACTGTGCATCCAGCTCCATTGATGTGGTGCAATTGCTTCAGAATTTACTTTGAAAATCCTAGTCTTTTAGACTAATCTGAACGGCATCATTAACAGCCCAGTCCTCTTGCATGCCTGTTTAGTAGTAAGCCTTGCTGAGGTCAAGTGAGATTGGCTCCCTATTTTGCTGCGTATTGGATTGCATCTAGAGCCTCATGGGTTGCAGTGGCAGCCACGGTGAGATAAGCATGCTTAAGAACATAGCCTTGTTCAAAAGGGCCTTTTGCATAATTTTTAAAGAGGTTTAGAAAACTGAGTCTCCTTTGCCAAATAAAGTGATTCCTGTCTGCAGACTGATCCCAGAACAGTTGAAACAAAGTTCCCATGGAGCTGACCCTTGTAGATTGTTATTTTGGAGGTCAGTCACAACCTCAGGTACATTTTTCCTCGCTATATTATTCACATGAGCGCTGCCTGTGTTGAGAGAGGTATGTATGTTACCCATCTTCCCAGGGAAGTCAGACTTTAGGGTTCTGTTGGGGAAGAAACCTGTACTTGGAGCAGAAATTCTGAGGCAGAATCTTAGATGGGGTGCTTAAAAATGGGATTCCCTCTTGGGTTTGGGTGATTTAAAATGTGGTTCTACTCTGTAATGCAATACTGCAGAGCTCTGTTTTGACTCGAGACTAAAATTTATTTCTCTGCATATTTGTATTATTCTGAGTTCATTTGCTGTCTTACTGATCTTCAGAAGAAGTTAAAATCATCCTCTTAAAACTATCATAACCATATAGGGTATGATTGGACATAAATGTTCATTTTACAGTCTTTTCAGATTAGATCCGTATTTATAATGGGAGTCTTATTTCAGTGTGGCTGTGTTGAGCATATTTAGGTTGATATTCCTCAAAAGCTAGAAGGTCTAATGCTGGTCTTGGGGTGTTGTTTTTTTATGTATTACAGGAGCTTTATTGCAGAAATGACCATTCATGTCAAACAGCTGGGCAGAAGTAAGTACTTGTGTTATTGAGGGCATGATTTGTGCAGACTCGACTGGAGGGTGTTTCATTTGCTGTCCCACACTTGCTGGATAACATAAAACAGCTTCACAGAATTGGCTGGTCAGTTCAACTCATCTTGGTTGGTGTCGTTCCCCCTCCCCTGCCCCCTGGTTTCTGGCATTCCTTTAAGAAGTAATCGTTTTTGTTCTCATAGTCGGGGAGATGGCCCTTTTCCCACTACGGTGCTTATTGAGCAGGTAGAAGAGGCCCCTTAGATGCTGCAGGCTGCATGGAAGTGACTGAGAACACTGGACTGTGGAAGCACTGCATGCTGATGACTGGTTCAGAAACATGTGCTCCAAAGATACATGCTTCCGCTATTCTTGTATGCTGAGTTTTCCCCAGAGGGTTAAGAGCTATTTTCAGTGTGTCTTACTTATTTGAGCCTCAACCTGTTCGATCTCATCCTCCCTCTAAAGAGCTTAGGCTGGGGTACGTGGTTCTCCCTCTTGCACGTGTAGTCTCACAGCAAACCTGTGAAATAGGTTAGGCTGAGAAAGCCCAGCTCAGTTTCACCTGGTAAGATGGATGACAAACAGGGTTTTGAGCCCGAGTGTCTGTGGTCCTGCTCTTATCAGTACACCGACCTGGCTTGCCGACGGATAACTTTATAAAGGAGGCTGGTAAAGCTGAGTTTAGCTGGATCTGCAGTTCTTGAAAACGTTCACATCTGGAGACCTGCATCTGCAGTGGATATCGTGAACTCTTCCCAGTAGGAAACCTTTTTTTTTTTTAAAGAAAATTTATTATCGGATATATAAAAGCATGTTCCATCTCTTGTTTACAATTCTATCATATCCTTTTCATATTTTTTATCTCCCCCCCCCCCCGGCTTCCCACGATGCTCCGCCCCCGTTAACATTTTCAACCACTATTCTCGTACATTCAACTCGTTCTTAATATTCAAATCTTAAATTTCAATATTTTGCTTTTTAACTTTAACAATTAGGTAACTTTTTCAAATACAGTCTCTCTTGTTACAACACTTCTATTATTAGTAACTATCAAAACAAAGTAATCTATTTTTCACATCCCACTTAAGCTCTAAATAGTCTTTAAAATCTTTCCAGTCTGTTAAAAATTCTTCGTCTTCTGCTCCATGAAGTTTTCTTGTTAGTTTGTCCATTTCAGCCATAAAAATCATTTTTGTAATCCATTCCCACTTATCAGGTATCTGTTCTTGTTTCCAGAACTGAGTGTAAGTCATTCTTGTAGTTGAAATGAGATACCATAACAAAGTTCTTTTTGTCATTTTGACTTCTTCTAACTTTAGTCCTAAAAGCAACATTTCTGGTTCTTTTTTCAACGTACATTTCAAGATTTTCTGAATTTCACTATGAATCTCTGTCCAAAAAACATTTGCTTTTTCACAGGTCCACCACATATGGTAAAACGAGCCTTCTTTCTTTTTACATTTCCAACATTTGTTAGACATATTCTCATTCATATCAGCAATTTTTTTAGCATCATATACCACCATCTATACATCATTTTGTAACAGTTTTCTTTAACATTAACACATGTTGATATTTTAATCGACTTTTTCCACAAACATTCCCAAGATGACATTTCTATATCTCTATTTACATTTATAGCCCATTTCACCATTTGTTCTTTTACTATCTCATCTTCAGTATACCACTTTAACAAAATCTTATACATTTTAGAAATCATTTTTTTACCTGTTTCACTCCAAATTTTTTCAATTTCATTATTTTCTTTTCTAAAACCATATCTCATTTTGTCAGTCTTAAATAAATCGTAAATCTGTCTATAATTTAACTAGTCATATTCAAAACCCAAGTCTTCTCTTGATCTCATCGCGAAACTTTTCCCCTCAATTTTCAGAATATCTCTGTAAGGTAGCCAGTCTTTTCCTTTGTGCCTTGAAAGTGGTTTTATTACTTCCGCCGGAACAATCCACATTGGTCTTGCTTCAAAAAAAATCTCTTATATCTCATCCATGTCATAAATAGTGATCTCCTTATTAAGTGGTGCTTAAAAAGGTTATCTACTTTGGATTTCTCATACCATAAATAAGCATGCCAACCATATCTTTGATCATGCCCTTCTAATGCCAACAGTTGTCTATTCTCCAAGTTGATCCACTGCTCCAACCAGGCTAGGCACACCGCATCATGATATAATCTAAAGTTAGGAAGCTGGAAGCCTCCCCTTTCTTTCGCATCACAAAGTATTTTCATTTTAATCCTTGGCTTCCTTCCAGCCCACACGAATTTAGAAATCTCCTTTTGCCATAAGTTCAAAACTTTACAATCTTTCACAATTGGAATCGTCTGGAATAAAAAAAGCAAACGGGGTAAAATGTTCATTTTGACTACAGAAACTCTACCCAATAAAGATAAATTCAAAGTATTCCATTTCTTGATATCTTGTTGAATTTTGTTCCAGGCCTTTTCATAATTGTTCTTAAACAAATCTATATTCTTTGCTGTAACCTCAATTCCCAAATATTTAGCCTTTTTCACCACTTCACATTGAGCTCTTTCTTGTAAATCCAACTGTTTTTCCTTTCTCACATTTTTACAGAGTATTTTTGTCTTGTTCTTATTAACATAAAATCCCGCCAAGTCACCAAATTCTTTAATCCTTTCCATCAATAACGGTACAGTTCTTAATGGGTCTTCAATTATAAACATTACGTCATCGGCAAAAGCCCTGTATTTATATTCAAAGTTTCCAATTGTAAGTCCTTTTATATCTTTATCTTCCTTTACTTTACTCAGCATCACTTCCAAGATCCAAATGAATAACAAAGGGGATAACGGACACCCTTGTCTTGTACCTTTCTGTACTCTAAAATAATCCGTCAACTCCTTGTTCACGTTCAACGATGCTTTTTGTTCACAATATACAGCCCTAATCATATTTGAAAAGGGCTGTCCAATGTCCATTTTGTCAAGAAATTGAAAGAAAAACTCCCAATTTAAATTGTCAAAGGCTTTTTCGGCATCCAAAAATAAAAAGGCAACTTCCTTTTCAGGGTGTTTATCATAATACTCTATTGCGTCAATCACAATCCTTAAATTGTCTCTGATTTGTCTATTTGGTAGAAAGCCGGCTTGTTCTTCTCTGATAGCATTCTTTAAATAAACTTTTAATCTTTCTGAAATAACTTTGGCAAATAATTTGTAGTCATTATTAAGTAGCGAAATTGGTCTATAATTTTTCACATCTGACAAATCTTGCCCTTCCTTAGGGATAAGAGATATGTTGGCTTCTTTCCAAGATTCTGGTATTAATTTAGTTCGCTGGATTTCATTAATTAGAAGTTCCAAAATCGGGGTTAGCTCCTCCTTTAGTTTTTTGTAGAATTTCGCTGTAAATCCATCTGGTCCAGGAGCTTTCCCTAATTTGGCCTCTTCTATTGCATTATATAACTCTTCTTTCTGTATTGGACCATTCAACATATCTTTGGTATCACTATCCATCTCAGGTAAAGTTACCTTATCCAAATACTTTTTAACCTTCATTGGATCAATCTTCTTTTTTTGAAATAATTTTGCATAATATTTGAAGAAGGCCCTCTTAATTCCCTTTATATCAACAATTTCCTTGCCCTCCTCAATTATCTTAGTTATTGTCCTTCTCTCCCTCCTATTTTTCAGTTGCCAAGCTAAATATTTCCCTGGTTTGTTTGCACCCTCAAAGGATTTTTGTTGCTATTTCTTTAAATTCCAGTAGAGTTCTCTATTTAATGCTACTTTTAATTGTTCTTGCAAAATTTGTATTTCTTTGAGAAGTTTCTTTTTACCTGGTCTCCTTTTCAGCTCATTCTCTTTTTGTTGTATTTTATCTTGTAAGTCTTGCTGCTGTTTCAAATTCTTTTTCTTATCCGCTGCATTCATCGAGATCAAAACTCCTCTCATCACCGATTTGTAAGCATCCCACACCGTCTGTATATTGACCTCTTGATTCAAATTCATTTGGAAAAAAAATTCTGTTTCTTTCCGCAAAGTCTTCACTAGTCTCGTCTTGTCCAATAAATCCTCATTAATTCTCCAGTGATATTGCTTTGCCTTTTCTTTTAATGTCCAAACTAACGGGTTATGATCTGAGTTGGTCTTTGGCAGTATTTCTACCTTCTGAGTTTTTAATGCGATTTCGCTCGACATCCAAATCATATCTATTCTTGAGAAGGATTTGTGTCTATACGAATAAAAAGTAAAATCCTTAATTTTTGGATTCCATTTTCTCCATACATCTTCCAACTTTTCTTGCTCAATAACTCTAAAAAAAGTTTGGGGTAACTTTCCAATCTTCTCAATGCCTTTCTGTGATTGTCTGTCCAATTTGTTGTTAACAGTACCATTAAAATCGCCAGCAACAATTATCTGTTCATAATGCACTTGGTCCAATTCGCTCATCAAGTCCTTTAAAAAGTTCTCTTTAGCTCCATTAGGAGCATACAGATTCACAACCAATGTCTTTTTTTGTAACATATTGATCTCAACCACCACATATTTTCCTTCTTTATCTGCAAAAATGTGTTTAGGTTCCAGCTTTTTATTTACATAGGTCACCACTCCTTTGTTTTTTTTCTCTGCCAAAGAAAAAAATTCTTCTCTCAATTTTTTTATTAATCAAATATTTATTGTCCCGGTTTTTTATATGTGTTTCCTGCAAACAGATGATGTTAGAGTTTTGCTTTTGTAACCAATGATTCACTACTTTTCTTTTGTTAGGTGAATTAAGTCCATTTACATTCCATGATAATAATTTGTAATCCATCATTGAGGCTTTTTAAATATCTCCGAAGTCTTCGGTATTTTTGGCTTTGAACCTATACATATCCCCCGGTGTTTTAATCACTTGCCTTTTTGAATTGTACGTAAAGGACAGTCCTTGTGGTATTTCCCATCTGAATCTGATATTCAATTGTTTCAGCTTATCCACCAACTTCTTATATTTCTTTCTGTCCTGCAAGATGGACCTTGGGAGTTCTTTCATTATCATTATCTTTTTACCATCAATTTCCAATGGCTGAGAAAACTGCTTCTTAAATACGTCCTCTTTCATTTTCTTTGTCACAAATTGAACAATGACATCTCTCGGTAAGTTTTTCCTTTGCGCATAAGCAGAATTCACTCTGTATATAAGATCAAAATTGTAATCCAACTCCCCTTTGTCTTCTCCCATGTATTCAGTCAAAGTTTCCATCACTTCAGTACGTATATCTTCTCCCACTTTTTCTTCAATGCCTCTCAGTCTCAGCTGATTTGACATTGCTTTATATTCCACAACTGCCTCAAGATTCCGATTACTCTGTCCATTCACTTCAATTTTTTTTCCAAATCTTGTGTCTTTTGCTCTATTTCCGTTGATTTAGTCGCCAAAGCTTTAACTTGACTACTTGTATTTTCCACTTCTTTTTTAAATTCTGCCACTTCTGCAAGTACTAACTCTCTCAAGGCCGCCACATTTTTCTCCTGAACTTCTTCTAAGTGTTCCAGCTGTTTTTCCATCTTCTCATCAAATTGCTTTTCCAGTTGCTTGATCATACTGTGAATTGCTTCTAGCATACGCTTCTCCATTTGATCTATTGCTGCCTGCCATTCTTTCTTATCTTTGCCAGCCATACCTGGACTTGCAGCTGACGCCGTTCTTTGTCGGAGTTTTGGATCCGTTTTGGGAATTTATCGATACAGTTCAATCAGCTTAACAGTTCTCTTCCAATTCCTCTTTGTTTCGCTGTTTCTAACAGTCTTTTTTCTCTTAAAAACACTTTTTAAAATTTAGTCCTCCACAAAATGATGGGCGCAATTTCTCTGTGGTTTTCTTGGCTAGAGTAGGTTCGTTTTACACTTCCTGTTTCCGGTCCCCCGTTTAAAATGTCTTACCGGATACACTTCCGGTCCGCTTCAATTTCAGTCCTACCGGATACACTTCCGGTCCGCTTCAAATTCGGTCCTCCAACACAGTCTCTAGCCGGATTCTGTTTTCAGCCGGACACAATTAGCTGTTACACCTCTGTCTCGTGATCTTCCCTGTTACTTTCGCTCATTCACTTATCTCCGCCTCTGACCGCAGGAATGTTCAACAAAGTTAATTTAGTCCATTTTTAGCGCTTTAACCAGCTCTTCACTTTTTATCGATGGATCGATTCTACAGTTTAAAGTCTTATGCGCTTAACCGCCTTGCTCAAAACTCGCTAGATCTTCTCCCTGGTAAGCAAATCGTTACAGTTACCTTAGATGTTTATCTCGGGACTTCGCATCGCTCCTTTTTACTTCCACTGTTAGATCGTTTCTCAAGAGACCGGGAAATGGCGAATTTAAGCTGATTTGTCAGCTCGGCTAGCTTCTTTAGTGCTGATTTGCAAAAGCCCGCTCCTGAGAGGGGATCAAAGCGTAAACAAGCCCCCTCTGGGACTTTGCGGACGCCAATCTCAACTCTCACTTGGACCTCGATGCTTGCTTGGCGACCCCCTGCCTGGGGGTTGCTGTGTTGGGCAATAAAACTGCCCAAACTGTCAGAAGAAGCTGCCGTCCAATCTGCACAGTTGCAGGAGTGCGTCAGTTTGCCATTTTACTCCGACCGGAAGCCTCCCAGTAGGAAACCTTAAGGCATGGCTTCTCTTCTTATGCCATAAGTCTGGGGCAGGTGATGCACTCTGTTCTTGGTGCTGGAGGGGGCAGCAGTGGGAGGGCTTCTAGTGTCCTGGCCCCACTGCTGGACCTCCTGATGGCACCTGGTATTTTTGGCCACTGTGTCACAGAGTGTTGGACTAGATGGGCTATTGGCCTGATTCAACATTGGCTTCTCTTATGTTCTTATGACTTGGTGTGATCTGGGAGGGCTGTTCTTAAAGACTGGCGTACGAGAGAGAGACTGGTATGGGTTCTCTGACATGATCACCCAGGCTGTATTATGCAGTTTTGATGGGCTATATGGCCCAAGTGTGTACAGTAGGGTGTGGGGTAAAAAGCTTACAGTCAGATTCAGAATCTGCTGTCTCAAGATTGTAGCTGTGAGCAGAAAAATGTCAGGGTGATTTAGCCACATCCTTTTGTCCACTGATCATTCATAGGTCTGTTTTTTTGTGGGTCTCTGAACTTCACCCACCAGAGAAAAACCTACATTTTACTTACATGGTCGCTTATCCTTACTGGGTAGGCTTCTAAATTTACTTAACCCTTCAAGACCACCACCAAAGCACCAGCCACCTGATCTACAGGGTTGCAGAAAGTTCCATGAGATCCTCTCCCATGTCTTAGACCTTATCTGTCTTGCCCCTTCTTTGGAGTAGCAATAGCAGTCATACTTTGGCTGGTAGGCTTAAGGTGGTTTCACTTGCCTTAGTGTGCTCTGCCTCCAGGTATGTGTCGCCTCTCTTCACCTCACTCACACATGCTTTACACACTTCAGGTCCCTAGTCTTAAAGCCTCACTTACTGGCTGACACATTTAATCCAGCCTTTTACTCTGCCTTTTGTTGTATAAATCAGGATTTGAATGGCTGATGCCTCTGAAGGAGGTGACTGATTGTATAAGGCCCTAAGCAGGACAGCGCAGCATTGGCTTAGATGCTGTAGATAACCACATCTAAGCGTACATCCCTTGTTCTGCAATCTAGTTATAAAGCAATTAGACTGTGCCACCCTGGTGAAATTTCAGATTCCCAGTTTTCCCTCATGGTGGTGGTGCTTGCTTTTAATCCTTTAAAAAAAAAAACCAGAAGAGAATCAGACACTTCTTGCCTTGCAGCCCTCATATTAAGTACTTCTGTTGCAGGAATCTTTGCTCGTGAGCATGGATCAAACAAAAAGCTGGCAGCGCAGTCCTGTGCTCTGTCTTTGGTCCGGCAGCTCTACCACCTGAACATCATTGAGCCTTACTCTGGGCAGACCAAGAAGAAGGAAGGTGAATCGGTGAGTCCGCTGGGCAATGCCCTCTAATTGTTTCTTTTCATGTATACTACATATGCTGAAATCCCCTTCTAAAGCCGTGCAAGTGACTAGCTGTCACTATGTCCTGTGCTATATATGTATTTAGGTTGGGGTTACCAGCTGCAGGTTGGGAAATACCTGGAGATTTTGGGGGTGGAGCCTGAGGAGGGGGATTGGAGGGAGGGAGGGACTTCAATGGGGTACAATGCCCTAGAGCCCACCTTCCAAGTTTTCTCCAGGTGGACTGATTTCTGTCACCTGGAGAGCAGTAGTAATCCCAGAAGATCTCCAGTTACTGCCTGGATGCTGGCAACCCTGATTTGGGTATTTATATCCTGTGTCCCTCCCCAGTGGGGACCCAGACAGGCTTACCTCTTCTTCATTTTATTCTCATACCAACCCTGTGAGGGCTGAAAGACTGGCCCAGGGTTACGCAGTGCGTGTCCATGGGAGGATAGGAATTCGAACTGGAATCCTAGCCTGACATTCTTAACCACTACACCATACAGGCTCTTGGTAGTGAGTTCCACAAATTAAGCATGCATTATTTGGGGTTTTTTTTCTTTTTTTCTGTCCCGAACCTACTGCCCATTGGCTTTATTGAGTGGCCCCAAATTCCAGTGTTTTAAAAGGAGGAGAAAAAGTTATCTCTGTTCACCTTCTCCCCATTGTGCATCATTTCACCTCTCCTGTCTGTTGCCCCCGCCAGTTGCCATTTCCCCCCATTAAAAATATTCCATAATTTTCCTTTATGTGAGTGTATTGCTGTGCCAGTACCTTTTGCGAGCAAGTATTTGCTGTCTGGGTTTGAGCCTGTCTTTCTGTCACTGCCTTGTATGCTAACCCATGTTAATTCTACAGATAGAGCCTTATCAAGTAAACCTCGGTCCGGATTTGGAAAGTCAGCTGCAAAGTCTTGTAAACGACATGGGTCTTGAAATTGTACCACCGGTGAGTGTGACACTTTGCATGTGTGTGTGTGGCTTTCCCCCCCTTCTCCCCCTTCCCTTCTTTCCTGGTCAGGTTAAGTTTGGCCAATTTTCACACAGTAACCTGTCATTTCTCTAACTTCCAGCCAGAAGACCCCAGCTACCCTGCTGTCCTGAACATTGGGAAGCTGGCCCACTTTGAACCCTCCCAAAGGCAGAGCCAAGTGGGAGTTGTGCCGTGGTCGCCCCTCAATCAAACTGGAATCCGTGGACCAGCTGCAACATTGACGAGGGTCCTCTGGCATATGTAAGTCTATTGTTTGCAGATTCTGACAAATTCTCTGGTTTCTGTTGCTTTCCTGTTTGACAGAAGCGTCTGGGGATTTAGTTATATCAGCTTTCATGGAATACATTTCTTAAAACTGCTTTTTCCCCCACCCCAGGCCACACCAGAGCAGATAAGTGTCGACATAAGAGGCAACCTCACCTATCAGCTGGAAAACGATCAGGAATTGCGGAAAGTGAGTCTGAGATCGAATCATTGGCGCAAAGGATTTTTCTTTTACTGAGCCACAATGAATCTTAATGCTGTGGGACCACTAGTATTTCAGCCCGAGTGCCTACAGGGTCAGGCCCTCTCAGAGGTCCAAGGAGGCCTGGGCTACTTCCAGCTTTTGAGGCCCCAGCCTAAAAAAAAAAAGTACACCGTGTGCATAAGAACAAGGTGCAAAATTTAATAAATACTAAAAATAACTAAATGCTGTCTAATTTTGAGGCCTGGTATGAGTTTGTGGCCCGGGCCCTTTGGGCTCCCCTTCTGACTGGCCCTGGATACAAGTCCTCTGCCAGGCAAGCCCGGCTTCCATGAGATGCCCTTCCCCTCAAATCTCTGTTGTCTCTCCCCCCTCCCATGCCATCATCATGTCCTAAGCCGGGGTGGCCAAACTGTGGCTCAGGAGTCACATGTGGCTCTTTCACACATACTGTGCAGCTCCTGGCAGGGCAGCTGGGGAAGCCAAGGGGAGGCGGGCTTTTTCTCCCTCCCTCCCATCTAGTTGTTTTCTTTGTTTCTCTCTCTCTCTTTTTCCACCTCTTTCATTCTTTCCACCTCTCTGTTTCCCTCTCTCTTAGACAAATAAATGTCATTAGCAAATGAATATCATCGGACAAATAAATATCATTGCCAATATCTGTTTTTGGCAGTCTCATTTAATATTAATAAAAGGCAAATTTGCATATTTTCCAATAAAAACGTGGGTGTGATATTTCTTCATGTCTTGCGGCTCTCAGACATCTGATGTTTTATTCTATGTGGCTCTTACAGTGAGCAAGTTTGGCCACCCCTGTCCTAAGCTGCGGTCACACACACTAAACAATCCACTTTCAGTGTACCTTCCAACTGGATCTTGCCAGTTCGTTCGCACAGTAAAATCCAGTTTGAAAGTGCACTGATACTGGATTGTTTAGTGTGTGTGACTGCAGCCCTAATCAGTGATTTGTGCTCTAGGTACTCTCTTCTCAGTCTGCTAGGAGGCGGGTTCTCTGGCCAAGCATTTGATCAGGAGAAGGGAAGCTAAACTTAGGAAGCTCTTCCTAGTGTCTGCCTCTTTCGGGGAAGCTTGTAGGTTTCAATATTGCTGTCTACAAGGGGAGGAGGAATATCAAAGGACACACTTAGGTCTCCCTATTTCCCACCTTCTCGAGAATGGGGGTGGGGTGAGTGAGGCCTGGATAGAGGGCGTTCACGTGCAGTAGGGGTGGTTTCAGTCAGTTGACAGGGCCTAGGTTGGTAGTCCCTGACCTGGCTAGCCCAGACTAGCCTGATCTCACTGGATCTCAGAGGCTAAGCAGGGTCAGCCCTGGTTAGTATTTGAATGGGAGAACATCCAAGGAAGTTCAGGATCTCAACACAGGCAATGGCAAAATGACCTCTGAAAGTCTCTTGCCTTGAAAACCCTACGGGGTTGCCTTAAGTTGGCTGTGGCTTGATGGCACTAATCAACAACCACCAACAGGCTGGTAATGCTTGCGGTGTATTAATGATGAGCTGCTTTCTGTCCCAGATTCTTCAGGAGAGGGACACTCTGCCTGTGAAGAAGTTTGAGCAAGAGATCCTGGGAGCCATCCACCAGAATTCCGTCGTCATCATCCGTGGAGCGACTGGTTGTGGCAAGACCACGCAAGTTCCACAGTACATCCTGGATGAACATATCTATAATGGAAGAGCTGCAGAGTGCAACATTGTCGTGACTCAGGTGAAGAGCGTATGCCAAGCTGTCCCTGTGGCTTTTTACAGGGTCTTCAGCAATAAGAAGATCTATTATTAACCAAGCCACAGAATGCCGGATGCTTCCATTTTATATCATAGGTGCCCCCACCGTCTGCTCTACTGTGCCTGTGACATGGATCTGCGAGATGCCCGTGCATGTGTGCAGTGATTGCCTGCTTAATGGTTGAGCGATATGGGGAGGGCTGATGCACAGTGGTGGCCCCTCTGGCTGTCTCCAGGGGGGAAGCTTGTCTTGAGAGTGGTAGACTCTGTTTTATTTGTCTGCTTAGGAGGGGGCTGAGTCTGAGGACAGCAGATCGACACCTTCCGCTCACCCCGCAAGCAGGCCTGTTCGAAGAGGGCAGGATATTGTCCCTTCTGGTGGTGGTGGGGGAGGCCCCCAGTTCTGGTGCCTGCTGTGCTGCACAAAGCTGGTTGTCCGGCTCCTGTCATTTCAGCTTCTGGAAAAGGTCTTTTGGTTCATTTCTGTCCTCTTGAGCTTTGAACAGTCATTTTGGGAAGGAAGGACTTTGGGTCCAGGCCCCGCTGTCTTTGAGAAGCGCTAGACCGGCAGCTGACATTGATGGAGCCACTAATCTGGCCCACTACATAGATTTTTTTTTTTGAGCTGAGGCATTACTTGTTTGTATGTGCCCCTGCTATCATGGAGTCAGGACAGTCAGTTCATTGTGGTAGTAAATGCCATCTCAGGAGCTGCATTTCAGGTTTTGAAATGCCAGCATAAAATTTGTAAGCTCAGTGTTGGGGAAAAAAGAACCTGCAGAATTGCAGATCAAATCATTGGGCATCTGGCTATCCAGATTCCTGCCCCCCCCCCCCCAATCCTTGATAGGGGAGTTGTTGGCTTGTCTCAGTTCCAGCACTTCAGCAGATGTGTTGCAAGGGACTGCTGTTGGTGAGTGGGTGCAGTTTTCTTACTTCATTTGAACCCCGTTTCTTCCCACAGCCCAGGAGGATCAGTGCCGTTTCCGTGGCAGAACGGGTCGCCTACGAAAGGGGAGAAGAACCTGGGAACAGCTGCGGCTACAGTGTCCGGTTTGAATCGGTGCTTCCCCGCCCCCACGCCAGTGTGATGTTCTGCACTGTCGGTGTGTAGTACTGCTTCTCTGCGTTGTTAACTTCTAGGCTAGGAGGGGAGATAATCTGGAGCTAAACAACAGTGAGCAGCAGCCTCCTCACAGTGGAGTTACCCTGGTTGTGGAGAGTGTGAAAAGTACTGGGAGCAATGGACGCTTGCATTTTCTGGATGTCCTTTATCTGGAAGCTTGTAACACTAGCATGAAAATGTTTCCTTCACTGTTTGGTCTCTGGGCTCATTAAAAAGAGACGAGGTGGGTTCTGAATCCATGATAATGGTGAGAAGGAGCTGTGGAGATGGGTTTTTGTTTTTTATACTGCTCTCACTTTTTCTCATTATGGGGAGGAATCAGCAAGAGATTTAGACAGTGGCTGTGTGCCGTGCGTCACACCTTACCTCCCCAGAGAGCCTTGGTGAAATGACCGCTTGCCTGATTACCATCTATATATCTAACAGCCAAGGGTCCCCTCTGCATGTGGATATCTAAATCCGCACATCAGGAGCACATGGAGGGTGAACAGATTTTCTTGCACACTTGGGGCACTCCCCAGGTGTGCAGGAAAATCTGAAATGTTTAAAAAACTACATGAGGGATACTTAAATCCCTCCAGAAGTAAAGAAGTGTTCCCTGTGCATGTGCAGAGAACACACACCAATGGGAACTGTGGCAGAGGAAGGGCTTGCTGCCGTTGCCGCTGTCGGAGGGCACGGCAGCCCCACCTGCTGGGCTCACCTGCAGCTGCCTCCTCCATGCGGAGCTCCTGCTGCTTCTGCAGGCCAGGAGCTGTGGAGAATACTCCCCCACCCCCACAAGTAGCGTCCTTGCTTCTTGTCTTCCCTAATAGCCAATCTGCTTTTTTAAGGCGTCCTCCTGAGGAAGCTGGAAGCTGGGATCCGTGGAATCAGTCACGTGATCGTGGACGAGATCCATGAGAGAGACATTAATGTGAGTAAGGTTTGAAATGGTCGCCGTCTTATTCTCCTTGTCGGCTTTGTTATTGTTGTGAGGTGTGGAAAAAATTGCTTTAATTATGCTTTGGTGTGCTGTGCCCATATGGGCACATTGGGCTGAATCTGGTCAAAAAGATCTGTGTGCATGGGGGTGGGGATTCCTCCTCCCTGTGACAGGCCTGCGGTCCTTCCCTCATTTTGCTCCTGAGGGTCCCCTGTTCAGGAGGCATGGGTGGGGGGGTTGCTTTGAATGGCAGGAGGTGAGCCAATTGTGCCTCCATGAATTTAAATGGGATCTAAACCTTTAGGTCTTTGCAGCATCAAAACCAGGTTAGGTTATGTTAAATATTTGCCTCCGCTAATCACTGCTGTAGGTCGTCTTACAAAAGCCAGGATTTAAATTCAGTGTTTTCTTTTTGTGAATCATTTATGGAAGACAGTTCTACAACTATCCATTGGTAGCTATAATCTTGGAGAGCCCAGAAAGACACTTCCCAAGTCTTTTTGTATTCATCTGCTAGAAAGAATGTGGGCGTGCCTGAGGCCTCTGTTATTTCCATTGCTAATGGTGGCTTGGATCACAGTGCACCTTAGCTGGAAGTCAGAGTTGCTGATTTGAGTATCACTTCTGCCAGAAATTAATTGAATGACCTTAGGCAAGCCACATGTTTTCAGCCTCAGCTGCCTGACCTCCCTCCTCGCCATCTTCAGCATGTGGATAATACTAATCTGCCCTGCAGGGTTATTGTAAATACACTGGAATGTATGTGAAATGCTTTGAACTCTCTAGTGCATTATAGTCATGTTGCTTATTCTTAATTCAGGTCAGCATCTCGCTTGGTTGTACAGCAACTAGAGCATCATGTAGTGTATGCTCCAGTCCACAGTTTGTTAAATGTGCTTCTTAGCCTATGAAATTCACTAGTGTTCTCGTCCTTTTAAATAAAAATAAATAAAACACCCATTTCTCTCTACAGACTGACTTTCTGTTGGTAGTTCTGCGAGATGTAGTTCAAACCTACCCTGAAATCCGGGTCATCCTCATGTCTGCCACCATCGACACCAGCATGTTCTGTGAATATTTCTTTAATTGCCCCATCATCGAGGTCTTTGGTAGAACTTACCCTGTTCAAGGTGAGTGATGGCCCGGTGAAGTATTTGGAAAAACAGCTCAGTTTGTTCTGTGCAGAATGGAAGGGAACAATGTTGTTTGGTTTTCAGGTGTGTCCTGGTGAACAAACACTTTGTCACACTCTGAAATTATTTTTAGTTGTATTTGTGCAGTGTACATGATTGCATTGCAAGTGACAAAAAACATACCCAGAAAAATACATTAAAAATATTTGCATTGTACTGGGGGGTGGGGAGATAAGCTTTAGGGGTATTGCTTTTGTTGTCTTTTCCATTCCATCTTCAAATCTGGAGAAGTTGGGCTGCTGCTTAGAAAATACCTTGAACTGGAGCCTCCATTTGACACTTTGGAGCAGTTAATTGATAGTTCCTTCAGTAACCAAATTTTGTCTGTGGCAGAGTATTTCCTGGAAGATTGCATTCAGATGACAAGATTCATTCCACCACCGAAGGAGAAGAAGAAGAAAGATAAGGATGAAGAAGGTGGTGAAGATGATGATGTAGGTTATTAGGGATTCTTCCTCCTACTGTGTTTTAATTTCAGCAGCGCTCATAAGAGCCAGAATAATACTGTTTATTTTTGCCCGCCTCTCAGCGTAACTGCTTGTAAGGCAGCCTTCAGCAAAAGAATATTAACCTAAAATATTTATGTCTTGCCACTCAGTTTGGTGGTTCCTGAGGCAGCTGCAATAGCAACAGAATAACAGGAAGCAGGAGAACTGTGCGCTATAGCAGAAAGAATAAGAGCCCGACAATAATAAAATCAACCAGCAATGGAAACTCTTCCAGTTAAAAAAAAAGTATACCCTGCCTCATCAGAGGAATGTTGCCAAGACAGCTTCCAGCAGGTTTAAAAATACATGCTGCAGAGCACCCTCACTACCATGAACCTTCTTGTATTTCCAGTGTTGGTGGCGCATGATAATATTTTCATTAGTCCACTAGTTCTCTGGATTCCTTATTCCACTGGAATGATAGGTCAGCCCCTTGACGTATCAGCTTTTGTAGGGTACTTAAGGATGCTTACGGGGGGGGTGAGCGAAGTGGCTAGATACTGTAAGGTTATAATTTTGGCACCAGATCACGTAAATCGTATTCCTGGAAGCAGGGCCAGAATAGTGTTCTCTGAGAATGGAGCCTGCCAGTGCTGTCCTTTCTGTTCAGGGTATTTATGCCTCTTTCTGCATATCTGACCTCTTGAGAGCATGCTGCAGAAACATCTTCAGGGAGAGGCGTTTGAATCTGGTTATGCCTGTCTCTTTTTTTTACAGGCCAACTGCAATCTTATCTGTAGTGATCAATACGGCCCGGAAACAAAACGCTGCATGGCTCAGCTGAATGAGAAGGAAACCCCTTTTGAGCTCATCGAGGCCCTCTTGAAATACATCGAGACCTTGAATGTTCCGGGAGCAGTCCTCGTCTTCTTGCCAGGCTGGAATTTGATATACACCATGCAGAAATATCTGGAAATGAACCCACACTTTGGTACACACCACTGTTAGCCCCAACCCTTCTTCCATTCCTGGGGTGTTCATAAAAGTGATTTCCCTGCATGCAAGGAAAGCGTGAATGGCAGCATTTAAAGCGTGAGGGGGCTGCACAGGCACCTTAAGTGCTTACCTCTGTTTATTCTTATCACAGGAGTCCAGCGGTACAGAATTCTTCCTCTGCATTCCCAAATCCCTCGAGAGGAACAGCGCAGAGTGTTTGACCCAGTGCCTAATGGGATCACGAAGGTGAACCTCTCTATATAATCTGGCAAGGGCGATATTAAACAGTATGGGTAAACCAGAAATTCTTGCGTGGGTCAGTTTGCTGGAATAAAGCTGACATGCCTGTTTGTCTTCACAGGTAATTTTATCCACCAATATTGCAGAGACCAGCATTACCATCAACGATGTGGTCTATGTTATTGACTCCTGCAAGTGAGTTTTTGATGCTGCTTTTTTCATTCGTCTACAAAAGGGTTTTTGTGGTGATGCTGTGTTAATGCCCTGCAAGCCAGAAGGCCTAGGATTAAGCCTGCAGAGCTCTTTTTTCTTTTTGTAACTATGAAACACCAGGCTAAAATACACTTATTAGCCAGTTGGTCTATCGGCCTTGTTAAACTTCCTTGGGTGATAGGATAGGGTGCACGTTGCAGTGTCCAGTGGTCTGCTCATCTTCTCTGACTTCTTAACAGGGAATGGTTGCGTGAGCTGTAGAGAACAAACCCACTGTCTTAGATTTTGATCATTGAATAGAAGCATCATTTTGGTGTTACTACACACACAGGTGTCAGGGCTGAAATTTCAAAGAGTGAGTTCTTCCCTCCATGCTTTAGTGTACAAGTTCTCCGGGGTTTCTTCTAAAACCACGTCTTGAAACTCAGAGGTTGTAAAGACTTGGGGCCCGTGACCTCTTCTTATTAGGATATTTTCCAGTATCTGAGGACATGGGAATGTTTGACCTGCAATTTTTATTGGGCAGGCAAAAGGTGAAGCTGTTCACTGCTCACAACAACATGACCAACTACGCGACTGTGTGGGCATCAAAAACTAACCTGGAGCAGCGGAAAGGGCGAGCCGGTCGCGTCCGTCCCGGGTTCTGTTTCCACCTTTGCAGCAAAGCTCGCTTTGAAAGGTAGGATTGTACTCTGCTTTCGAAATAACTGAATGGTTTAGCTGAAAAATCAGATGAGTGGGGGATATTCATGTTGCAGACGGCTTGCGTTGAAAAAAACTGCAGCCTGCATTAACGGCCAGCGCTAGTATTTATTAGGTGGCGCTGGAGTGCAGCGGCATGAATGAACTTCATGTAACTTCAGCATAGAACTAATGGTTGGGCCGTTTCTGCCTTCATTAAGAGGACTGATGTGCACGACAGAGAGTGGAATAGACATCTCAGCACATAAGTGCTAACTCATCATACTTCAGTTCGCGTTTTGATTCTAAGGATAAAGTTGGCTTTTGGGGAGCCTGAGATTTGTTATGTTAATGAAATTAAGGGCATCAGAGAGTGCTCATTGGGCTACACGTAGAGCAACTTGGGGTGCAGTCCTAGGAGCACTTTCTTGGGAGTCAGCACCATTCAATAAAATGGTGCCTACTCTTGAGTAGACTACTTTTAAGATTGCTCCAGTGTTGGCAGGAGTAGAGCATATAGTTGCTGTCATCACCTCTGAAGATAAACATTGGGTTGGAGCCTGCCAGTCTGTTCCACTCATGTCAGTAGAAGGATTTGTTGCATTGGCAGAAAGTTCTCTGCACCAAAAGAACATGCTGGCATCAGTGCAACAGATTAGTAGGAATCAGCCCCTACAAAAATGCAACTTTTAAAAATCTCCCCCCACCACCCCCATGTCTAGACTTGAGACTCACATGACCCCGGAGATGTTCCGAACGCCGCTGCATGAAATCGCTTTGAGCATCAAGCTGCTACGGCTGGGAGGAATTGGGCAGTTCCTGGCCAAAGCTATAGAGCCACCCCCATTGGATGCAGTGATTGAAGCAGAGCATACGCTGAGAGGTACTTGGCTGACCCTGACTTGCCCTCAGGCATAGATGTTGTTCTCGGTCACCTTGGTTGTTTGTCTGTGTTAATTCTGAATGGCATAGTTCAGCCTTGTAAATATGTCTACCGTTTTAAGCGTACAGGACTTTTCCTCCCCAGTTCACCTGCCCATTGGTGTCCTGGTAATTTGTGGCCCACATATCTGATAGTCAGTTTGGTGTAGTGGTTAAGTGCACGGACTCTAATCTGGGAGAACCAAGTTTGATTCCCCATTCCTCCACTTGCAGCTGCTGGATGACCTTGGGCAAGCCATAGTTCTGTCAGAGCTGTTCTCTCAAGGACAGTTCTGGAAAGAGCTCTCAGTCCCACCTACCTCACAGGGTGTCTGTTGTGGGGAAAGGAGTTTGTAAGCTACTCTGAGACTTCGAGTGAAGGGCGGGGTATAAATCCAATCTCTTCTCTTCTAAAGAGGGAAAAGGAGATTTCATTTAAGGTTTCCTGTCTGGTCTCCTAGAGGAACATCTTACTTACTCCAGACAGCCAAATTTGCAAATTAGAATTCTGCCTCTGCTCAGTACTCGAGTCTGACTCCTTGCTGGTGCTCATATTTGTAGTGACCCTCCCTGTATACTCAGGGTCTGATCAGAGTCCTTTGTAAGCTCCTTTAGGAAAGCTGGGATAAAAACCAGTAATGTGATTTTCATTTTGTTTACCATTTTGCAACTCAGTGCAAAAGCAGTAGCAATATTTTTTTTCCTGTCACCTTTCTATGCTTAAAGCCAGACTTTAAAACTAGCACCTTCAGAAAACTTTGAGGAAAAATCCTCAGAAGTTGGATTTGAGCCATCTGTGAGTTTGTGCTTCCAGCTTGGCCTCGAGGTTGGCAGGGTGTCCTTGGGCAGGCCATTTTCTGTCCTTGTTCCTTGACTGCCTTGCTATATCCAACCCAATGTCCGTGATCGTCCAGCATTGTGGTTTGAATGGTGGCCAGTCCAGATTGCCTTGGAGAAGCTTACAAGCTGGACAAGAGGGTGACAGTCTTTCCCTGCTGTTGCCATCTGTATGATTTTAAATGCTTAACTAGTTGTGAGTGCAAGTTTAAAAACCACATGAAATGCCAACACATTTTGCTGCTACCATCACGGCTTTTGTTTCAGAGCTTGATGCTTTGGACTCAAATGATGAATTGACCCCACTCGGGCGAATTTTGGCCAGGCTCCCGATTGAACCTCGCCTTGGGAAGATGATGATAATGGGATGCATTTTCTAGTAAGTGCTGTTTGCAAGGTTAGAAAAATGTGTGAGTAAATGGAGTCCCGATGGATGTCGCAGTTTATGATAGAGATGGTCTCTTTAAAGCAGGAGATGCATGTAGACATTATTAAAGAGTTAGGAATGTATTCATTCTTGTGTATTTATGAGAATAATGAAGGCCTATAGTGGTACAATGCCTCCTATCTCTATTTCCGATCTCTAACATCCACACTAGTGCATTCTGCTGTATGTTTTTGAGGATTTGGCTTGTAGATAAAGTATCGAGATTTATTGAAATCAGGCTCTGGAACCTGAGTCAAAGAGCAGGAGAAAATGGATTCTGTGGTCTCTTATTTCAGTGTGGGAGATGCTGTATGCACCATCTCTGCTGCCACCTGCTTCCCAGAGCCTTTCATCAGTGAAGGGAAGAGGCTCGGTTACGTCCACAGGAATTTTGCCGGAAACCGTTTCTCTGATCATGTGGCCCTGCTTTCGGTCTTCCAGGCCTGGGATGATGCAAGGTAATTTCGGTTGTGGGCAGCTGGCATTCCACTTGGCCATCTTATGGAATGGTTCCATCAGTTGGTGGCAAGTCAGCCTTTTTTCCGTTCCATTTTCCCCGTTTGCAGAATGGGTGGGGAAGATGCCGAGATCCGGTTCTGTGAGCACAAGAGGCTCAACATGGCCACACTCCGAATGACTTGGGAAGCCAAAGTGCAGCTGAAAGATATCCTCGTCAACTCTGGCTTCCCGGAAGGTAAGGTGCCGGGGGGAACATGGGCAATTTTGGTGTTGCTTTTTTGGGAAAATATTTGGAAGGCGGTCCAGTAAATGAATGGATAATGTCGAAGGTTCAAGAAGAATTTCTTGCCATAGTTGTGTCCTTACTTAGAAACCTTTTTTTTCTTCAAGGTACAAGATTCAGGAGGCTATAGCTATTTTGATGCAGGGAGCGGCCTCCCGCTGTTGCATCTTGTGTGGAAGTGGCTGATGACAAGAGGAAGCAAAGTGTGTGGAAAGCATACAAAAATTTAAAACTTGGCTAGAGCTTCTTGTCTTCCCTCCAGAAATTGTACAAATTCTTCCTTGGTTGCTTCCACCATTTGCTGTTGGAGATTAATTCCGCAATCATCTTAATCCCGTTTTTGGACAGAATACCATAAACACACAATGAGTCTTAAAGATACACAAAGAGCTGTCTGCACACACAGAGACAGGCTCTGCCATTTGCTGCCGGGGGAGGCCCCAGCTGCCGTAGCTTCCATTTCCTTGTTTGGGGAAAGGGAATGTAGTAGGTCTGTTCATTCTAAGAGTTTGAGCTAAAGAATAAAGTAGACATTTAATCTGTTCACTGCAGTCTGGTCTCTTATATTCAACGGAGGCCAAGTTCACAGCTTTTTAGAAACAGAGTTGCAAAACGAAAAGATGGGCCTGTGAGGAGGACTAGGTAGACTTTTTAGTTACTCTGTGCATGATGCAGAGAAAAGCCAAGTTTCTGTTCTCTACCCAGACTGTTTGATGACACAGATATTTAACAACACTGGACCAGACAACAATCTGGATGTCGTTATCTCTCTGCTGGCCTTTGGCTTGTACCCCAATGTCTGCTTCCACAAGGAGAAGAGGAAGATTCTAACCACTGAGGGGCGCAACGCCCTAATCCACAAATCCTCTGTCAACTGCCCATTCAGCAGTCAAGACATGAAATACCCTTCTCCGTTCTTTGTTTTTGGGGAAAAGGTAGGCAGGCATGAAACAAATGGCGAATCATCTTGTTCTTTTGAATGTACCTTTCGACTTGGTGTATTTTTTTCTAATGAAAATCTTTTAGTTGAAATGTGCTAGTTTACCAGTCCTGTGTCTACCTGAATTGCATGACCTGTACCCTGGTCCAATACTATTAAAAACAGCGTTCTTTATTATTGGGAAATGACTTCTCAACCTTAGTAGGCTGAGGTCAATTGTCAGGCAATTTAGTTGTATCCCATTACCTTAAAATCTAAAATTTACAGAAAGTTTGAAGCCACAGGGAAAAACCAAAATTTATGCAATGATTTCCTATCAAACATAGATTGCTTACACTGATTTAACAAAAGAGAATGCATCATTTATAACTTAGCATATAAAATTGTAGTGTTTGGCAAATATATGGAATTTAAAATTGTTTTCTGGAAGAAAAATTGCAAATGTACCCCAAACCTGACAAAGTGTTGCAAACTGCTGTACTCTGTGCTACCAAAGCACATATATCTTGATTTGTGCCATCTGAGAGGCAGGAAAAAATAACAGTTGAAGGTAGAGATCAAACTCTGTAGTAAACAAAAGAAAGTACATTATTTGGACAGAAACATTAGCAACACAGGTCTTTGAGTAAATTTGTATATTAAACATTTTAACATTAGAAATTGGACTCTTTAGTAATATATTATGAAACACATTATAGCACATTAATTGTTGCCAAATTTCATTTCAACAACAACAAAAATTTGCATTGCAGTATACATCGGGTTTATCATTATTTAATGCTGTAGATTAGGGGCAGGAGCCATGGCTTACTGGTAGAGCATCTGCTTGGAATGCAGAAGGTTCCAGGTTCAATCCCTGGCATGTCCAGTTAAAAGGATAAGGTTGTACAGGATGGGAAAGACCTCACCAGAAATACTTGAGCTGCTGCCAGTCGGAGTTGGCAGTACAGACTTTGATGTACCAAGAAGGCAACTTCATGAGTCCATTGTCTTTCACACAAATTTTTATAATACTAATTTTGAGTAAAACCATGTCTTTCATTTCACTCATTCCAAAAAAGGGGGAAAGTAGGGGTTTTTTTAGCACTGCAAAATTTCCAAAAATTTCCATTTTTTGGCTGGCCCTTCACATCTTTAACCCGAGCTTTATAGCATTTCGGTAGCGCTAGTTTGCCAAATACCATGTTTTTATGCCCACTGAAAGCAATGTGTAGTTGGTTTCCTAGGACAGCAAACACAAAGCAGTATATACTCTTATCTGTACTTTGAGACATATCTTGTACGTTTTTGTATGCTGCTCAAATAACTTGGAGTCCAGTATGTGGGTTTTCTCCCCCAGAATGATAAAATCAGATGCATTTTAGGATGGTAGAGTCAAAGTTTGGGGGTTGGGGGGAGGCTAGTTAGTGATAGGACAGAAATGGGGTCCAGTATTTCAGTGCTGGAAAGGTTTTAGTTTCTGCTTTGACCACAGTATTTAGAAATTTGTCCTTTGAAATGTGAATGCTGCGTGTCATGATTTCATGCTGTGCACCAGATCCCGTGCTTGCATGATGTATATCTGTTCCATTTGCAGATCCGGACACGAGCCATTTCTGCCAAAGCCATGACCTTAGTGAGCCCTTTGCAGCTGCTTCTGTTTGGCTCAAAGAAAGTGGTGTCTGATGGCAGTCTTATTATTCTGGATGACTGGTATGGACTTCTGGCCGAGAGTGGAAGTGAAATGCATGAGTGGGTGCTGGGAGGTACAGCAGCTGTTTTTTTGGCTGTATAAGTCAAGATGTGGAAAAACGGGAATTTTATCAGAATGTTCTGTGGGGGAAAGAGTGTTTCACAGCTTTCTTCAATTAAATCAAAAGTCTTGTACTGGATGAATCCTAGAGGACCAAATATGAACAAGAGCCACTGTGCAGGAATTGTGGAGATTTTGCACTTTTTTTTGCCCTGATCGTTATAATCCTTACCTAGGAAACCTTTCTGACCTCACTATTTATTTATTTATTTCATTCAATTGATATCCTGCCCTCCTCGCATAGCAGGCTCAGGGTGGGTTACACCAAATTCGGTAGAAAAATACGTAATTCATCTGGTGCATGTTATCATTAAAAGCAGAAATTTGTATTTTCAGTAGTACCGGCTGGCCTCTGTTTTAGAGTTTGCTCAAATTCCTTTGTATCTTAGAGCTAATAACTGACTACATGACCAATATTGATGGCAATGTTGGTGCGTAAAATATGGCAGTAAGAGAGAAGAATGCAGCAGTAAAAAAAAGTGTGTTGATGGCATTATGGCAAAAAGCCCAGTAGCACCTTTAAGACTAACAAACTGTATCGTAGCATAAGCTTTCTTGAAAGCTTATACTACGATATAGTTTGTTAGCCTTAAAGGAGCTAATGGGCTTTTTACTATTTTTCAGCAACAGACTAACACGGCTAACTCCTCTGGATCAATGGCAGTATGGAAAACTTAACAGACTTCTTGATGTGTCTTCTTCCTCTTTTCCTGCTAAAAAAGCTGGGGATCTCTCAGAATCCTTTCAGTGTTACTGTTGCTTTTGAGGACAGTGAATAAGGGTATAGAGTTAAATTGTTCTATTAACCCAGTCTGAAAAAGTCAGGGTGGTACAACAGACAGGAACCAAGAGTTCTCATAATAAAATGGAAATAAAAGTATGGTTTGTGTTGACTTCAAGCTAGCGACTAGAAGTCTTGGTTGCTTTGTGGAATGTCTTCTGCACCAGCTGAGTGATACATTAATAGTGGATATGTTCATTTTAAACTTCCTTCTTCACTTAGGATCAAGTTGTGTATGCCGCACAACGCTGCCGCCTGTATTGCTGCCTTGCGAGCGGCAATGGAAGCTCTTGTTGTAGAAGTAACCAAGAACCCAGAGATCATCAGCCAGTTGGACCAGCTGAATGAGCACATGCTGTCTGTCATACGGCAGATCTCCAGACCCACTGCTGCTGGCATCAACCTTACCTCAGGCAGTACAAGGTAAGTGTCAGCCTACTGTGCCCAGAAATGTGTATCCCTTGCTGTGGTTTCATTGGCTAGAGATCAGAAAGCAGATGAGTCTTGCTTATCATTTGGTTGAGAATGTTGTATCCGAACTGGAAATATAAGAAGCCATAAATTACAATTTGGAGATGTGCATTCCGCAGAACGGATTGGAATTATTGCTGGCTTTTAACCAGCAATGACTAGAGACAGTTTAAACAAAGCATTTGGCATAACTCTCAGGTTGCCAACCAAGGTAGGAGTGATTCTTGATAAAGAGTTTGTTGAAATGGAGGGAAGACCAGCTATCCGTAGAATTGCAATTGGAAGTTTCCTTTAACCAGTGAAGTGGAGAGAAGCACCTATATGGACTTACCTGTTCAGAATCAGTAGTTGAAAATGATTGTATGATTTATTCATATGGTAGGAACATGTGAAATGTTGATACTAATTATACTGTTGTACCTTACTGCTGCATATCATTGGGTTAAGACAGGAAGCAAAGTTAGATGAAATGCCATGTCCTCTCAGTGGAGGGAGGTAAACTGTGAGATCCATAGAGAACTATGCTAGATATTTGTATTTAACAAATTAACCTAAAGGTGAGATGGGTCAGCCTTATGAATTGATGTGAAAAATGTCCAGGGTGGTAAAATAAAGCAAACAGTCCAGACCTCCACAAGGGCCTTATGTGACAGTCCAGGCGATAAAATGGTAGATAAGATTCAAGTGTTAAGTGCAAAGGAACATATATGGTGAAAGACATATATACTGATGGTTTCTTGATTGCTTGTGATTTCTTAGGAAAGGCTGTTTGAAAATATGTTCCCCGCCCTGCCCTGGATCTCATCAGATCTTGGAAGCTAAGCAGGGTTGACTCTGGCAAGTACTTGGATGGGAGACCTCCTTGGAATACCAGCAGTTGGGAGGCAGGGAAAAGCTTTATTCAACCACCTCTCCGAATATTCTCCAGGTCCCCAGTAGTGGTCAGTCACCAGAAGTCACCATGACTTCCAGATACACAGTCAGTCACAGGAGTTTGCCATGACTTCCAGGTACACACACACGCACACATGAAAAAGAGAACAACAAAAAATACCAAAAAGATTTTCCCTTATATGCTGCATCGGGGAAAAGGTACACACATGTTAGGAGACAAGAAGGGAAGTTCAGAACATTGTGGTAACTCCAGACAGGCCAAGGTATGATAGAGAGCTTGAGAAGGTACAAAAAAGGGTACAGAATGGGAAGCCTTAAATCTGTTAAAGGCTTTAAAACGTGAAGGTTTTTTTTTTTTTACTTACATAGTTAAAGGGTGAGAAGGTACAGGTATCTGCAGTGACAAGTGGTGTAAAGAAAGAAAAATCGTCCTCAGAGCCCTGTGTTGTTTAAAACTTTACGAGTTCCTTGTATACTCTTAAGTCATCAGTGGGAAATAATGATTTCTTAGCGCAAGAGCCGTAGTTGTATAGACATTGTACAGAAGTTTGTATAAGCATGAATAACGGCTTTAATTTTGTCCCTAGATTTGGTGATGGACCTCGCCCACCCAAAATGGCTCGCTATGACAATGGAGGCGGCTACCGAGGAAGAGGAGGCGGTGGCTACAGGGGTGGCTATGGAGGTGGCTATAACTCTTTCGGTGGAGGAGGAGGAGGATATTCAAGGGGTGGAGGTGGCTATCGAGGAGGAGGTGGCGGCGGCGGTTTTAGGCGACCTGTTGGGGGCTTCCGAGGTGCAGGTGGAGGATTCCAAAGTGGGGGAAATAGAGGAGGTGGGTTCAGAGGAGGGTGGAGTGGTTACTGAAGAAGCCAGTAACAAGCACAAAATGATGCATGCTCTTGTTTTCTTCCATAAAATCATTTGTAATGTAGAAGTGTTCCTACTTCTGAGTTTCATTTTGAATTCTGATATGTATGTAAAATATTCTGATTGTTGTAATAGTATTTACATAATGTGATCAGTTCACTCCTAATAAAAACATTTTTTCTTTTTCTTTTAGTCCTATCCTGGACAATACTTTTATTTTGCTTAGTATTTTACCTTGAGGCAAACTGAAGGAGTCACAAAGTGTATCAAGCATGCGGTAAAAAATACTGACTCTAGAATTCCAAAGCCATGTACTCCACTTAAGACGGGCAAAGAGGCAAAAATAGGAACTAATAGGTACTGATCATGGCAGGCTCTAGGCCGAGGTTTAAATCCCAGAGTAATTGACTAGGCATTTGGACAGTCAATAATCCAATGGGAACAGCAGCAAAGAGGCAAGGGCACATAATTGGTGCCAGACACTGGATTTTTCCATTCACAAGATATTGGTATTTTTGGGCAGGCAGCAAGCTCAATTTGGAGCCAAGTTCTGGTCACAAGAATAGAGGTTTGAGTTAAAGAGGAAATGTCTTTGAAGTAACCTTAGTGCACTTAGGGGTGTGAAAAAAAAATCGGTAAAATTCGGATTTGGGCATATTGGACCCGAATTTTTTCGGTATTCCCGAAAAACCCCGAATACCTATACCGGTAAAGCATTGAAATCCGAAAATTTTTGGGATTCCCGAAAAATTCGGGTCCATTATATCCAATGGGGCCATTGACTTCAATGGCAAAATTTTCTGGAAAGTTTGCAGGGGGCTGGAGAGGGGGGTTTGAGGTAGAGACTCCAAATTTGGACTGTAGCTGCTGGAGCCTCTCCCCAAAAGACCCCCCAAGTTTTGAAAAGATTGGACCAGGGGGTCCAATTCTAGGGGCATCCAAAGAGAGTGCCCCCAGTTCTCCATTGTTTCCTATGGGAATGGATCAGGCAAGCAGATTCTCCCTGTAAAAAAACCTGAGAGGTGTGGTGGTGGTGTGAGGGGGCATGTTTGCCAAGCCAGCAGCAGACCATGTGCAATCACCACCCCACCAACCCCAGGTCTCTCCCAAACCAACCCTAAGGAAGAATAAAATAAAGAGAAAAGAAATTAAATTTAAAAGTGCCCTAATAAATCAAACAAGTTTGAAGTCTTCTGAGGTATTGATCCGAGGTCCACGAAGAGCAGGGCAGACTCAGGAGCAGGGGCAGCAGAAGCCAGCCAGCCACAATCTCCAACAGCCAAGCCAGGCAGCTCTCTCTCACCAGCCAGCAGGATCCAGGAACACAGCAATGAGAGTGAGCCCAGAGACTGGCTCCTTTTATGCTCTCTGAGCATACACAGAAGGATTTCAAAAAGGAAAACCTTCTGTGATTGGCCAGAGAGCAGATGCCAGAACCCTATTGGCCACCATAGTGCTCCTTCCCTGGGAAAGGAGCAAACTGGTGGTTGGGCTGCAGGCAGCAACAACAGCCTTGCAAACTTGCAAACTGCAATGCATTTTGCAAATGCATTGCAGTGATTGGCTGTCTGGAGCCTCCTTCCCCCCCTCCTGGGAACAGGAGGAAAAGGCGGGAGAGAGGGGGAAACGGCGGGAAAAGGAATTCCCAGGCCCTTTAACAGTTTAAAACACCCCCCCCCCCCACAATGCCGTTTTTCGGCAATGCCAAAATGCCGAAAAAATCCCGAATTTTCCAGGATTTTTTTTTTTGGAATTCGAAGATTACAGTGAATAGCCTGTCCGGGATCCCGAAAGCCGAAAAAAAACCCGAAAATGCTTTTTTCGGGTTTTTTCCCGTTTTGGGATTCCCGAATGCACACCCCTAAGTGCACTTGCTTAGCGTAACCAACCTCATAGGCTTGATGTGAAGAAAAAATGAGGGAGAACCCTGCATGTTGCTAGACTTCTTGGGGAAGGGTGAAATATAAACATGCTTGATGGATACAGACAGGGATGTGAACACAGCAGGATCCTTTATTCTAAGACTACTGTAGTAGCTTGAGAGGACGTGGTAAGCAGCCTGATTTCCCAGTAACGGGATAGGATTAGATTTCTCTCTAGTTTGTTCTTTCCCAGTAACAGTGATTTGATTAGACATGGTTGTATTTCCTTTCTGCTTGCTCTCAGTCCTTGATAGTTCTACAGGCCAGAAATTCTGCTTCTTGATGTCAGGTAACTAGCAAATAGAAGGTGGTTCCACATTCTCAAGATGGAGGGGAAGAGAAGACCATGAGGGGTGGGGGAGCCAAAGGCTGAACAAATCACTCTGTGGAATCTCAATACGTTCTGAACAAATTAAATATCATTTTAATAGACATATCTGTAATCTGCAGAACAGTCCCATTATAAACCATAGAAAAACAAAGACATTTGGATGTAGTGTCTTTGTCAGTGGCCCCTTTACAAAATCTTATAAATACTACTTTCCCACAGGGCCTACGATTTGATCGTATTAAGTGCAGATAAACACTACTGACAGAGACAATTAATCAAAACACGTTTGGTCTCTTATGGTTTATAATGGGAATACGATGCAGTGCAGATTAATTGAACATTTTTTTATCTATAAAGGTTATGTATTTTGTTTGGATGGTATTGATTCCTTAGAGTGGAATAGATTTTCTTGTTTATATCTCTACTCCTCAGCCCTTTTTGGTTCAGTCCAGGCAGGAGGGACCAACAAAAATGGATGCTTGATGGCAAGTGAAATATGTCTATGTGATACGATCCCAAAAATGAGTGCTGGAAGCTCTTGATCTGGATAGATCTCATGTTTTGACTCCGGTCAAGGATGCAAGTCTGGATTCTTTGTTAGAAGACCTTGTTATCATTAAAATAAATGAGGAACTGTGCCTGCACATGAAAGCTTATACCTTGAATAACAAAATTTGTCGGGTCTGAAAGGTGCCACTGGGCTCAAACTTTGTTCTTTTGTCATCACTAAGGACAGGGTGAGTCTCAGGTGTCACATGGAGTGAACTGGTTAGAAAGGACTTTCGGGAAGCCATGTAATGAATTTACTTTTATAAATATGATGCGTATTTTTTGTTAATTATTTCACTTTATATCCCGCCCTTCCCTCGAACGGGCTCAGGGCGGCTCACAAAAATAAAAATGAACAATCTAAATTAATGCAATAAAGCCAGTTTAAAATTTAAAGTAATTAAAATATTTAAAATGGGCAGTGTAATGCAATTAATTCCAGTTACTACAGCTGGGAAAAATAAGTGGGCTGATGCTGAGCCATGATGGTCTCATATAGCAGCAATAGGGAGGCCAGCTGGTAGATGCCTGCTGCCTTAACCAAAGACCTGGCAGAACAGCTCCGTTTTACAGGCCCTGTGAAACTGCAGCAGGTCTCGCAGGGCCCTGATCTCAATTGGGAGCATGTTCCACCAGGCTGAGGCCAGGATGAAAATGTTGGAGGTCAGGTAAAGTAGTAAGAGCTGTATTCGAAGGCCATCCTAATGAAGCAGAGACCTGTCGGGACAAAGCCAGATGAGAAGAAGAGAAGAAGAAGAAGAAGAGTTTGGATTTATACCCCGCCCTTCACTGCCCAAAGGCTTCTCAGAGCGGCTTACAAACTCCTTTCCCTTCCCCTCCCCACAACAGACACCCTGTGAGGTAGGTGGGGCTGAGAGAATTTCTGACAGAAACTGTCCTTGAGAGAACAGCTGTGCCAGAGCTTGTGACTGACCCAAGGTCACATCAGCAGGTGCAAGTGGAGGAGTGGGGAATCAAACCCGGTTCTCCCAGATAAGAGTCCGCGCACTTAACCACTACACCAAACTGACTCTCTCTCTGAGAAAGCAACCTACTGGTTCATAGATAGTCTTATTGGCACAGTGCCAAAGCATCAATTAGCTCTGTTTATACCATACAGTAAATTGAAGTTTTATGATGTCCACTATGGAGATTAGGATCTCCTTGCAGGGCTAGAGTTCACATACTACTGCAGGCTTTTCAATCAATCGATCCACCTTGTACAGCCTCACCAGGGTTGGGGGCGAACCCCAGCCCAAGCCAGCTGCGGAGGACCCAGAGCCCCCGACAAGCTGCAGGACCACCCCTCACAACCCTTGGGACTCACCTGCAGGTAGCAACTCTGGCTGGCATGGAGCTGGACATGTCAGCCAGGTCATGGCAACCAGGCTGGGAGGCAGTAGCCTCCAGCATTGCAGCAGTGATGTCCCTACCTGGAAGGAACCTGCAAGGAGGGGCATCACCCCCCTCCACTAGAGAAGATGCTTGGTGGGGGTGGCATTGACCCACTCCTTCAGAGAGTTGCAGGTCGCCTGGAACACAGGTGGACCAGCAAGGGTGATGTAAGGTGGGGGTGGTTGGTTGTGGGGGGGAGGCAGAAGCTAAGGGGGCAATGGGAAAACAGCCCTATGGGATGACATATGACCTACTCAATGGCCTCAGAAGGCGAAGGGAGGGCAACACTGGGGGGGGGGGGCGGCAGCACAGAGTGGGAAATAAAAACAGGTCCCAGGAAACAGTGGCTAACAACTCCCAGCTGCAAGGGAGTTGTGTCCAACCAGGAGGAGGAACAACCAAGTGACATAACCCTCTCTCCTCCCATTCTGAGGCCTGGGGAACTTCCCTCTCAGCAATAAGTAAGATGGCAGAGTGTGGGCTCCCCTAGGGTGGGCAGGTGGGTCCTCACACAGGGACAAGGATGCCTGTGAAATACAGCTCCATGCCTTTCTGATGTAATGGAACTGTATGTGCAACCAGTAGCTGATTTCTTGTACCCTTTGGGATAGGGTATGTCACAAATTTTCTCTGGGCAAGCTTTGTAACTGGTATGGTATGAGCTTTTACAATTATATCTATGAACCTAACTGTTCTTCGATGATCTTTACAAATGCTTTTGGTAACATCCAAACTAGACTATAGTAGCCAGCTGCATATGGGGTAGCGCTGTCTGTGAAGTTGTCAGAAATTTCATTTGGTACAACAAAACACAAGACGATTTATTGATATTTTTGAGAACCATTCTATCACACCAGTGCTGTATCAGCTACATTAGCTGCCCATTTGTTTATGGGATCATTGTGATGGTTTTACTCTTTAAAAGCACAGAATAGAGGCCCCTAGAGAATTAACTGTTGCCACTATAAAAACAAACAGTACAGATATATTTCCATTTTGGTCTTTCATCATATTCCTCTAAGAAACTTTCAGACAAAACATACTTCAACAATTGATGTTAACAGACTAGGAAATCTATATGTAATATACACCAGAGACTTTGTTTCCTCTGCTTTGGATACATTTGCATCAGATATGGTTTCTTTTTCATGACATGATAACCGAGGTCAGCATGAACAGTAATTGTGTATCTTATATAGTACAGAAGGTGAATTTCCATGTAGATAACAACAGTTTTCCACCCTGTTGTACCGTTTGTTGGAGTGGGGTTTTTTTTGCCTTGAAGGTTCCTTAGGAATCTGATGAACTAAAAGAAGAATGTAGCTAGGGTTGTTGTTGTTGTTGTTGTTGTTGTTCAGTCACACAGTCAAGTCTGACTCTTCACGACCCCATGGACCACATCATGCCAGGCCCTCCTGTCTTCTGCCATCCTCCAGAGTGTGCTGAACAACTTCCTGTTCGTTGCCTCAATAACACTGTCTAACCATCTCTTCCTTTGTCGTCCCCTTCTTCTTGTAACTTCAGTCTTCCCCAGCATCAGGGTCTTCTCTGGTAAGTGCTCCCTTCTCATTTGGTGGCCAAAGTATTTGAGCTTCAGCTTCAGGATCTGGCCTTCCAGGGAACAGTCAGGGTTGATTTCTTTTAGGATTGACTGATTCGATCTCCTTGCAGTCCAAGGGACTCTTAAGAGTCTTCTTCTGGTCCATCATTCAAAAACCTCTATTTTTTTGATGCTCGGCCTTCCTTATGGTCCAACTCTCGCAGTCATACATTACTACTGGGAATACCATAGCTTTGACCATACGGACTTCTGTTGGCAGGGTGATGTCTCTAGTTTTTATTATGCTGTCTAGGTTTCCTCCCAAGGAGCAGGCATCTTTTAATTTCATGGCTGCAGTCACCATCTGCAGTGATCTTGGATGCCCGGAACATGAATTCTGTCACTGCTTCCATGACTTCCACTTCTGTGTGCCAAGGAGTGATGGGGCCGGATGCCATGGTCTTAGTTTTTTTGATGTTGAATTTCAAGCCAACTTTTGCACTCTCCTCTTTCACCCTCAGCAAGACGGTCTTTAGGTCCTCTTCACTTTCTGCCGTTAGAGTGGTATCATCTGCATATCTGAGGTTGTTGATGTTTTCCCCAGCAATCTTAATTCCGGCTTGTGGTTCATCCAGGCCGGCATTGTGCATGATGCACTCTGCATATAAATTAAATAAGCAGGGTGACAATATACATCCTTGTCATACTCCTTTTCCTATGCTAAACCAATCCATTGTTCCATATCTGGTTCTAACTGTTGCTTCTCAACCCTTATACAGGTTTCTCAGGAGACAGGTGAGGTGGTCTGGTACTCCCATCTCTTTAAGGATTGCCACAGTTTGTTATGATCCACACAATCAAAGGCTTTAGCGTAGTCAATGAAACAGAAGTTGATGTTTTTCTGGTACTCCCTTGTTTTCTCCATACTTCAGCAAATGTTGGCAATTTGATCTCTAGTTCTTCTGCCTCTTCGAAACACAGCTTGTACTACTGATAGTTCTCTATCCATGTACTGCTGAAGCCTAGCTTGTAGGAATTTGAGCATGACCTTGCTAGCATGCAAAATGAGTGCAATTGTACAATACTTTGAACATTTCTTGGCATTGCCATTCTTTGGATTGGAATGTAAAATGACCTTTTCCAATCCTGTGGCCACTGTTGCGTTTTCCAAATTTGCTGGCATATTGGATGCAGCACTTTAACAGCATCATCTTTTAAGACTTTGAATAGCTCAGCTGGGATACCATCACCTCCACTAGCTTTGTTGTTAGTAATGCTTTCTAAAGCCCATTTGACTTCGCACTCCAGGATGTCTGGCTGGAGGTCAGTGATCACACCGTCATGGTTGTCAAGGACATTAAGGTCCTTCTTGTATAATTCTTCTATGTATTCTTGCCCCCTCTTTCTAATCTCTTCTGCTTCTGTTAAGTTCCTACCATTTTTGTCCTTTATCATGGCCAGCTTTGTACGAAACGTTCTCTTGATTTCTCCAATTTTCTTGAAGAGATCTCTAGTCCTTCCCATTCTATTGTTTTCCTCTATTACTTTGCATTGTTCATTCAGGAAGGCCTCCTTATCTCTCCTTGCTGTTCTCTGGAAATCTGCATTCAGTTGGGTCAATCTTTCCTTTTCACCTTTGCCTTTCACTTTCCTTCTTTCCTGTGCTATTTGTAAAGCCTCATCAGACAGCCACTTTGCTTTCTTGCATTTCTTTTTCTTTGGGATGGTGCTGATTGCTGCCTCCTGTACAATGTCATGAACTTCTGTCCATATTTCTTCAGGCACTCTTATCAAATCTAGTCCCTTAAACCTATTCTTCACCTCCACTGTATATTCATAAGGGATGTGATCTAGGTCAAACCTGAATAGCCTAGTGGTTTTCCCAACTTTCTTCAGTTTAAGCCTGAATTTTGCAATGAGTAGCTCATGATCTGAGCCACAGTCAGCTCCAGATCTTTTTACTGACTGTATAGAGATTCTCCATCTTTGACTGCAGATGATATAATCAATCTGATTTCAGTTTTGCCCATCTGGTGATGTCCATATGTAGCTGGGGACTTGGTAATTATTTGTAACTTTCGATACAGGTGGTACTTTTTTATGCTGACTGTATAGAGCTTCTTCATCTTTGACTGCAAATGATATAATCAACCTGATTTTGGTGTTGCCCATCTGGTGATGTCTATGTGTAGCTGCGTACTTGGTAATTATTTGTAATTTTCTATACAGATGGTACTTTTTTATGCTGGTGATACATTTGTTAAATCTTCATGGTCCATTTTGTATTTGGCTTGTTTTGCGGACCTGATCCTGGCTTTCTGTTGTCCTTTAAGAAAGCCTTAATGGTTAGGATCAGAGTCATTTATACAGCCATCTCCACCCACAGTGATCTGTCTGAGAAATCCAGAGATAGTGGTTTCCTGTGAGAACTAACTTCCCCTAGTTGGTCAAGATCTACTGGCCCAGAAGTATGGCATGCAGTCCCCTGGACATGAGCGCAGCACTGTTCCTACAGGCCTTCTGGACTAAGTCAAAAGTGTTTCACATGCAGCTGCTGGTGTAACCTTGGGTCAGTCACAAGTTCTTTCAGAGCTGTTCTCTTACAAGCAGTTCATGAAAGCTTTCTCAGCCCCTTACCTCACAGGGTGTCTGTTGTGGGGAGGGGACAGGAAAGGAGATTGTAAGCTGTTCTGAGACTCCTTCAGGTAGTGAAGGGTGGGGTACAAATCCAATCTCTTCTTCAGAAAGCCTTAAGAGACGTATTGACTGACTAGTATGGTGCCATGCCATATGACAGTTGGTCAACACAGCTCAAAGGCTTTCTGAAACCTATTGCTTTTAGTACCATACTTAACATTTTTCTGCAGAAATAATTTTAAACTGTTTGTAGTTTTTAATCATTAGCCACTTTAAGGGCCTTTCTAAACTGGAAGAGTACATATAAAAGTGGTAAAATAGATACATTAGAACCAGCCTCCCTCCTGCCTGGTTCTGTGGACTTACTGAGGGTCCAGTCTTGTTCTGGGAGTACCCGAATTGTTGTGATGAGTGCCTAGGACCACTTTTGGATCCCTTCCCACCTTTTTGTTGTTGTTGTTCAGTCGCACAGTCGAGTCCAACTCTTCACGACCCCATGGACTACATTACGCCAGGCTCTCCTGTCTTTCGTAGTGCTCTGGAGTTTGCTTAGTTTCATGTTCGTTGCCTCGATAACACTGTCTAACCATCTCAACCTTTGCTGTCCCCTTCTTCTTTGACCTTCAATCATTCCCAGCATCAGGGAATCATTCCAGTGATTGCTGCCTTCTCATTTGGTGGCCAAAGTATTTGAGCTTCATGTCTGGCCTTCCAGGGAACAGTCAAGGTTGATTTCTTTTAGGATTGACTGATTTTTATCTCCTTGCAGTCCAAGGGACTTTAGGCTGGTGTCAATCTGACCATGTAGTTGGGAATTAGTGTCAATTTAACTAGGAAATTAGGTGTGTGAAATAAGCAGGTGTTTTGGAGATGAAATTGAGATTTGAAACAGATTACAGAAGTGATCCCCCCCCCAGCTAGGCCTGTAAGGAGTTTAATGTGTGGCTCAAAGTTGCCTTATTGGAAAGCATCAGGTGACTGGCCAGAATCCATCTGAGCCAGAGTATGATCCTGTCATTCCTTGGTCTATGGATTGTGCAAAAAGTCTACCAGGACAGAGCTGAGCATCTGTACGATACATTACAGCTAAAGTGAGGTTTCTTATTCCTTTCGATCAGACTATGGCCTTCACCTGTTAGAATAATGCTCTTGAACAGAAATGGCTTGCAACTGAAGCCTTCAGGATAAGAAGCAGATTACCTGAGTGGTGAGCAGAAAGTCCCTCTCCCCAAAGCAAAAAACAAATGAAGAGAAGTTCAAGTGAACAATCAATTCCCTTTCTAGTTGAGAGCCTTGGGACCCACAAGAGGGACCCAAGTACTTGCTACTCCAGAGCCCGGGGAGTAGTCACTTTTTAATAGTTTCCTAGAAGGGGATCTTTTTAAGGTCAGATCTGAAGAAACTGAAGACATGCTTTTCTTCCTTCATGGTATAATGGAATGTCTGTTAAACAGAGCAAACCTCTGCTTCTACAGTTCTCTGGAGGAAGACGTACACTGGTAACTAATGAAGAATTAGCCTTGCTACCAGATGCTGCCTTTGAACAAGAAAGTTCCATCTGTACAGCAGTGACTTCCTTGGGGGTAGGGTGATTGTCCCTGTGGGCAGCATGGCATCAGCCTCTCTGAGAAACTGCCGTAACATGTGGGGGGGGCATTCTGGGCCATAGTTGGAGGGGGAGGCACAAAGTCCTACTTTGTGGAAGGAAATCCTTTCACTTGAAGAAATGTTTTCAGTGGATTGTGCTTAGTAAAGTTGTCTTACAGTCAGTCAGCTTGGAAGGGTGTAACTCTGGTTAGGACTGCGCTGTTAGTATCTGTGGCACGGTAAAAATGGACTTGAGAAGGCAAGTCTGTGTTGATGTAACAATAAAACTAAACCTTAAAATCATTTTCTCCACAATAATGGAATAAACCATTTTTAAAAAATAATACCTAACTGAAAAAGTAAACAGACTTTAGTCTATACATTTTATTATAAACTTTTGAACTATATGGCTATCTCCTCTTAGCTTTAGCACCTGCTGTAGAGGACTAACAGTACAATCCTAAGCAGAATCCAGGTCCACAGAAGTCAATGGACTGAGAAAGATGTATCTCTGTTTAGAATTTTAATGTAGACGTGCTGTCTGTGCTTAGTGATGGAATGGTCTCTCAGCTCTTAAATGGTACTTATGGCATTCTGTGATTTAATACCACCCACAACAGAACTTTTCAGGGATGTCTTTTACTGAAGCATATTCCCTTTGTACTCTAGCAAGGAGTGGCTGAAACTTCAAAGCATACAAGCTCAGTTAACAATACCAAAGTCTGTAGTAGTCTCTTCCAGCACGTTTTTGTTTCTCTCAAGTTTCAATTCCTGCATTAGTTTGGAAACAGAATCTTCTCCATCTCCTGCTGCAGCACATTCCACTATTCCTTCCACTGTAGCACAGAGCTGATCAGAAGGCTTAATAATGGTCACTGCATGGCCATTATTACTGTAAATATGATTGTTCTTCATCCTTAGTTTGGGAGCAGGAAGGACCTGTAAAGGAATCAAAATATTTTCTTAACACCTTTGTTATCATTTTCAGCTTATACAAATTGCCTAGTTAGATTTCAAAAACCATCTTCCCAGCCTCTCTTCCATAATATGATTTACACAAATACCACAATATAGCAACCCGTTTCCTACAAAGATTTTTACCTTAACGTTTATTCCACCAAAACTACCACGTGAACCATTGCTGGTCCTGAAGTTACTGCAGTGGTGAATTTTGTTGCCCTCCAAAGTAGCTGTGCTTCCAGGATACAGTTCAACTCCAGCCCCCTGAATGCAAAGGTAAAAACCACAGTTTCGTTTTACTGTGATTACCATGTATAATACTATCTATAATATTGTGCCTCGCTTGTGAATGAATGCAGGACCAATGCAAAGCATTTAGAACCTATAAGCAGCTTAGAGAAGAGCCACTTGAAACATGCACGGAGGGGCGTGGGCCACCACAGCCCCACTTGGCTCTGCGCAGCGTGAATGCCATCAAGTGTTGTTGCCACAACCCACCACACCCAACATGGGCTCAGAAATCAAATTTCCTGTTTCCAGAATACTAGAAGACTACTCAAATGTTCTATCCTTGCTTGTAAATGAATAAAAACAGGGGGTCCTGAGGATACCAGCAGCAGAATTAGGTAGTGAGTTTTTCACTGGACTTAAGGCTGGAAGGGGGAGGGGTGTATTTGAACACAAACATTCTCCCATATTAAAAGCCAAAACTATTCACGCAAAGAAAGGAAGCACTTGTATCTAAAAGTTTTTGCCTGGTACTGAAGCGTTCTATACAGTCTGGAGGTGCCAGGTACAGAGGGGAGGGGAGCTGCACAAGCTGTGGAGCCTTGTGAGCAAAAATTCTACTTTGCAAGCAACTGGCATTAAAGTTGTGAGCGAGCAATTTGGCTACTGCATAAATCAGTTTGCTCAGGAGCCATCCTTCCTGAGCAAAGACAAAAATGTGTGAGCCAGAGGCTAAAAAACGGTGAGCTAGCTCACACTAACTCAGCTGAGAGGGAACACTGGCTACCACTACAGAACAGACCTGCTCTCTCATGGCCATCCACTTCACTCCAGCAAATCAGAGCATGCTCAGTAGGGCCGCTGATGCAGAACTTAATGTTTGCATTGTGAAGGGAGGAGGATGGCAGTCTTACCCAGTTAGATTTAGGGGTAGCACTGGCCCTCTGAATTGGGGTGCATTTTTAAAAAACACGTAGTGGAACAGACCTTTGTGCAGATTGCAGTTGGCAGCCTTTACCACTGTTTCAGAGGAGAAATGAAGAGCTAAGGTTTATTTTGAAAAGCTTTAACTTGTCTCTCCCAGTTAAACCAGATCAATATTTGTAAAGTATCTTTGCTGCTTTGTGCAAGCACTTTAAATTTTCATACACAGAGGTTAGATCCATGGCAGTTTGAACAAGGGCTTTTTCAGTTGTAGTACAGACTGCTTAGTGATGTCAGAGCTGTGTATATACACACACTGCACAAACTAGAGCTTTTGGTTGGTTTGGTTCACTAAAGAGTTTTTTTGGTCCCATTTATGCTTTCTTTTTTAGGGTGCAAGTTGTTTTTATCATTTCCTTTATCTACAAACCACTTTGAACACTGTGGGAAAGTGGTATACAAATACTGTAAACACTGTACAAGGTACTGAACTGGAACAAAGTACCTGTGCTCCTGTAATCTCACTGTTTGCTACTGTCAGAGAAGCCCCAGCCAGCACACAGACTCCGGTTCCTTCACATTTCAGTATACAATTCTCCAACACTGTGTGCCCAGATTCAACTACTATAATACCATCAACAGTTCCTTGCTGTATCAAAGTAATATTCACTAATTTAATGTTTTGGGCCCTGGAGACTACAAAATTCTCATGGGAAGGGTTTGAAACAATCATTATTTCCTCTGGTCTTCCAACTCCTAAATAAAAAGGGAGGAAAGCCCTCATTAAAACTGGCTAAATGTATTAATATGTATAAAAGGAAGGGAGAGGCTAGAGGAGGGAATACAAACTGAAATAAAGGAAATATATGAATAAATGGCTACATAACTTTGCTAGGGACTGACAGTGAGGTTTTTAAGTATTCCAAAATAGACAACATTTGGGTCAATCTCTTAGAGCTGTTGTAATGAGAACATAGACAAATGTGACACAAATCATCTATACTATTTCTTTTCTAACTCTTAAGTCATCCTCTGTCCCCACTGAACTACTGAGCCCACAGCTTGTTCCCAAGCACAGGACCTACTCCAAGAGAGAGCAGCCCATAAACCATAGCAGCCAATGTGTTGATCTTTAAGCAATTTGCTCTCCTTTAAACTCTGAAAATGTGAGCCTTAACATGAACAGTCTTTATTCTGTCAAATATTTCCTTTGTTTTCATAATCCATTTATTAAAAATTACAGAAGCTATTTGTAATCTGATAATCGTATATGCAAAGAAACAAGTAAGTGTAATAGCAACCTTTAATGGTAATATCTTCAGTTAACATTGAAAGATTTGTGGCTTTATATTCTCCTGGGTAAATAAGTACAGTATCCCCACTGTAACAACTGTCCAAAGCCAAATTTAAGTTTTCTTCGACAGCGTGACGTGTGTCAGTGGATAATTCTTTAACCTGAGACACAACAAAATAATCCTTCGATTAATCTGTCTTTTCTCCATAAAGACTGCTTCCTCTTTGAGGAAGTCTGTGTAATTCAGAATTCAGCATTCGTGGATGGTATTTGAATTATTTTGGTGCAGATTTTATTTAGGATATTTTTATCCCACTTTTCCAGTACTATAGCAGGCAGCCATTCCCAGCAGCATACAAATTCAGCAACGGAGCGGTCAGCTTTTGCAGACCTGGAACTCACCTTTATGTGGCCGAATGTGACCCACTGAGCTGCATGCATCTCCCAGAGTCCTTTAACATTAGAGTCACATGACAGGAAGAAGAGCCAGAGTTATGTCAGCCGTTCAGAGCCACTGATTGGCTACTGTTTGAAACAATGCTGGACTAGAACCATTGCTGGCCTGGTCCAGCAGGGTACCTCTTATGATCAAAAGACAGATATTTATTCTATGTGAGCTGAAGTAACATAGTCAGAGACTAAGATATGAATATGAAAGTGCTGTCTCTGTGATAAATTCATTTAACTGACCTTAAGTAAACCATTCTTTCTTGTCCCCCTGCACTGTGTTGCCCTGCAAGGCTTTTGAGCCTCTTTATGGACTGTAATAAAATAATAAACTGTGCCAGTGTGTGCATAAGGGACTGAACCACATGGTAACCCCACCCAGATGCCAGCAGAGACTGCGCCCAGGCAAGAGACATTCTCCTGACCTTTCCAGCAGCTCCAGTGCCCAGCATAGGTTACCAGCCTGTTCCTCATGAAGGAAAATGGAACAGACCCAGTACACACTAAACACAGCACCATGCCTAAATAAAATACAAGGACTAGGAACTCCAGAAACGCTATTGAGAGTTCCTTCTACATCAGGCAGGCAGCCTCTTTCCCTCCCCCATCACCTGCAAGACCTCACTTGTAGCCCTGGCAGAGTCTATTCATCGTTGCCTGGTAACTAATTGATGGCCATCAGCAGCCTGGCTAATGCCATCAAGAAGACAATGGAATCCGCCTGGTGACTCATCCTAGCTGCTACCAGGTGTCAGACATGAGCAAGTTTCTAGCTCTCAGTATTGACCACCCCTCAGGCACACCTCCACACACCTGCCCTACACCTTCCAACCAATAGGGTATTGTTAGGGACGGACTTACCAAGAGGTGGAATTAGAGGCTGGAACCAGCCCCCACCCTCCTGCTTATAAGGAGATGCCTGACCACCGGCTCTCTCTCTGCTCTTCGACCCCTATCGAACCTTTGACCCTCTTATGTCCAGCTTGCTATCCCCAATCCTTGCCTTCATCTTTAAACTCTAGGTCTGCAGCCTGAGTTTCCATGTGCTACCTGCTGGCCAGGCCACATGGTTCCCCATTTTTCTTAGTTTCCTTCCCCTCCATTTTTCCTGAGGAACACTCTGCACAACGGGACCAGTAAGTATTGCCCACCAACAATTTACCTGCTAATGCAAATGTGCTTTGCCTCTCTCTGTATTTCCTAGGCCTTGAGTAATTGTGTGTGAGCTTGTGTATTGTTTGCTTGTGCAGAATTTCAATAAAAGACTTTATTTTTCAGCTACAAAAAGTCTCCTGGTCTATTACCAACACCTCCTGGCGGGGCTGACCTCTGTATACACAGGTGTTCGCTCTCGCAGCCAATTGCCTATTAATAATCAATCATATTCCCCTTGTTATTATTCATAATAACGTGCAATCAGGCTAACAACTGGCAATTCTCATCTACTTTACAGGACTGAAAGACAACAGTGTTTGAAAGACCTATATCTATGCTAAATATTAATAGGTTGCATTAAAAAATCATTTGTTCCGTTTGGGCAAGGGTAGATGATACTTGCTAATTTGCTCTTCTTCCTGAATACCTCCCCCCCCCCATCCCGGCACATCTTAGGTTGCTTCCAAGTCTCCTAGCCCCCAAAATCACATTAGGGGTGGCATAAAGAGCAGCACTTAGAAGGAAAAGGTAGCAAAGCTTCCTTCTGTAATCTTTCTGTATTAGCAAAAGAGTAGACTGCAACTGTTATTAATATCCTACCCACAGAAACACTGGATTTAAATGAAAATTAAAATAATTAAGGAAGCTATGAAAGGAACTCAATAATGAAACAAACTGTCTAGAGAGATTTTAGAATCTCTTTAACATCTTTCAAGGAAACTGCTTGTAGTTAAAAGCAGCACCCTCTAAATTAAGTCCAAGCAAATTTCTGTTAAAATGGCAGTGATGGGCCTCTTACTTTTCTAGGTCTCAGCTCTGAGAGATTAGTGAGGTTTTGTTTGTTTGTTTACAACTGATTTTTGCTGTTCTCATGTGGACTTCTTCCACAAACCTTGCAAGTTTTGCATATTGTTCTCTGTGAACAGTACACAAATACTTCTTCTGGTGTTAAACTAGACTGTTATTTGCATTTCATTGGTTTTAGGATTTCAAAACATAACTCTGTAGAAAACCTGGGCACAGTCTCTAAAGTATATGGGGAGACCTCAAATCACATTTTGTTAAAAAAAAATCAGATAACAGTTTTAAAACCAGGACCAAGATGAGAAATGATAAAACAGTAATATTGAAACACTGATCCTCATTCCCTTCATTAGTACTAAAGCATGTAGCCACCTGTGAAGGCAGACAAACAAAGTAAAGTCCCTACTATGTACACAACAGATGGTATTCCAACTGTTCCAGCTATAAAGCTTCCAGGAGCTGGCAACTGCTAAGTCTGTGTTGCACCTAGGGAAGACAGCCCCACAGCTTACAGTCTGAGAGAGGAAGAAACAGTCCTAGTTATCTGGCAGAAGACAAGATACCACAGTCATGGTGTCTCGCAGAAGGAGTCCCTCGGTGAATTCTGTACGCAGCTTTCACAGCCGTCCCTGCCTACTCATGTTGCCTTGTGAAATAAAAATTTTCATACCATTTCCACTGTTGTAGTTTTTGCAACAACGTAAGTTACAGTTTTCCCATCATCTCTGCGTCCTCTCCTACGTCTCAATATTCTTGGGGTCAGGGGTCCATGAGCCCTGAAATTTAGAATTAATTCTGAACTACAATTTGTGCTAGGCAAAATATTCTGCAGATGTATGTGAAGCAGACTGACATCAAGCATGCTTAATACTGCATCTGTTTCAGATTTAAACAGATACAGGCATTTAGGCCAAAACAATATCCCTATACACAAGAAAAAAATACCAGAAATATCTGGCACTGTAAAGCCTTCAAACTGAAAAGTGGACAAAGATGAAGTATTTAGCATTTCTGCTTTTTTTTGCCAGACAACCACATTTACGACTGAAACAATACACTGTAGCACCTAGAAATGTATGACATAGTTCTTGACTTACAGATTGTTTCTCTGGACAAAACACAATTTGAACTTCAGCTATTTGAACAATATTCAAAACATAGCTAGTTTGAATTTTAAAGCTGACTAGAAGGTCTTGGCATCAAAGATGCCTGAATGCATTGTCGCAAACTGGAATTCTAAAGGTGATATACTCCATATTCTCCTCCCTCAATTAATTTCCACTATTTCGTTTTAGAGATGTCGCCCTGGCACTTTCAAACATTGCCAGAAAGACAAAAATATGGAATCAAAGTATAATGTGCATTATACATTTATTAATATCACTGACTGGACTTAAGCCTACCCGTTTTTGTACCTTGGGAGACTGCAGAAATACTGTGGAATTCTGCTACTTGACAAATCATCCTTTCTAACCCTCGTGTTTTGTTGTTCGTTTCGCAAGGAAGGCAGAAACTACTGAAATGCATTTTATTACATTGGGTAATCATGTGAAGTTCTAATTAACAGTGTGGCTCATCCCCAGATTACTTATGAAAAACTGCACAGCAGTCCTAGAAGCAAGTACTTCCTGTCCCTATTGCCTTAGCTCCTTCAACCAGAGATGCCAGGGAGTGTATGCGTAGAAATAATTTACCTCATAACATGAGCTGTGGGTCCCTCCCCTTCACAATCTCCTGCACTGTTTCAAGGAACCACACCGTTATGAAAACAATCTTAACCACTTTTACGTGATCCTGGATCTCTGAACACTTTCAATGGAATTTGCTACCTGGTAAGTGATAATTCCACTGAATGCTGTATTCATTCAGTAGGTCTTCTACTGGGGAGAATAAAGAAAGCAGAAATGGAAAAACTAATATTTGGACCTAGTCGTCCAGTCCTGTGAGCTGCAGTCATAGTAAATGTGCATTTGCTGCTATCACAGAAGAGTACAGTACTTTAGGACACACGGAAGGGTTTTCGGGCAGTAATATGTCAAATGAAATTACCTCAGGTGTAGATCTTCCCATATTTTTAGTAATCCACATAGCATTATTAGTTCATAGTATTTTTTCCAACATTCAACAGCTTCTTCTGCTGTGGGCGCTTCCTTAATATTACTTTGGTAATGAATCAATTCCAAATGCATGCTCTTATACTTCTCCAGGTTTCTTCTAAAACGGTGTGCAATTGGAGCAGGGATAATCCCATTCTGAATGTCACACCAACTAAGAAGAATTAAGAAAGTTACAAATTCTTTCTTTTGAAATTTTATAGAGGAAACTAAAGGGGTAGGTAAAGGTAAAGGTTTCCCTTGCTCGAAAGCCAGTCGAATCCGACTCTAGGGTGCGGTGCTCATCTCCGTTTCCAAGCCAAAGAGCCAGCATTGTCTGAAGACGTTTCTGTGGTCATGTGGCCGGCATGACCAGATGCCAAGGCGCACGGAACGCTGTTACCTTCCCACCGAAGTGGTACCTATTTATCAACTTGGAACTTCTTGCTCTCGAACTACTAGGCTGGCAGGAGCTGGGACCAGAGATGGGAGCGCACCGTCATGCGGCACTCGGGTCTTGAACTGCTGAACTACCAACCTTCCAGTCTACAGTTCAGTGTCTTAACCACTGAGTAGAGCTCATCAAATGCCAATGAGGTGGTAAACATGTCACAACAGTATCAATTCATGATGGTATGCTGCCACAATAGAGACACAAAAAAGCATTGTAATTTTCTATATTCAGGACAAGGGGATCAGGCGGAGGTACTGCAACAGCTGACTCTTCAGCTTTAGAAGTCTGAAGTGAGGACATCCAGCCACATGTTTTCTGCTTCATTGTGTCACTTGTGAGAATTAGGGCTAAGGAATATACTTACATTTTTATTCTCTCTTCTATCAGTGCAGCATAGGTTTCACTGTTTTCATCATCATCCCAGTCTCTCCAAAGGAAGTCATAGAAAAACCTGAACAAAAAGCCCATACTAGCATTACAATGAAATTTGTTATTTTACAGTACGAAAGTATATGCCAGAACAAAAATCAAGGACAGTCTCTGCCACATAGCTTACAATCTAGTAAATATAATATTTAGAAGACAAAATAAAAGGAAAAAGCAGTATAAAACTTTATAAAACGCTACTGGACTCTTGCTCTTTTCTACTGCTACAGATAGGCTAACATGGCTACCAATCTTGATCTTTATAAAATGCAGTTATTTTAATGTTGCTACAATATATCCCCATGCAGAAAAATCAATATATTTACGGACCAACTGTTTTTTGTTATCAGCTTTTCACTTGCTCATCAGGATCAATGTACTAAAAAATGCTTTATTAGATAGAAAACATTCTTGTTTTGATCTTTTATCAAGCAGATTATCTCTTTGCTAACCGTAACCTTTTTTTGGCAGGACTGCATCAGCTAAATTGTATTTTCTTCTTTTATGTGTAAATGCCTGATAATTTGTTCTCCATTTTCCCCAAATGGCTTGCTTTAGTAAATTAAAAGTGGGGGACCCACAAGGACTTGTGGGGGACATCTCACTACCTACTGGCTTTTCTTTCCCTTCCCTGAACACCCCAATAGCCTCTCTTCTTTTATTGCTTCTTTCTAACCCATCAGCAAGTCTACCTATCTTTCACTCTGTCATCAGCTTTCCCTCCTTCCCTTCCCCTGGCAGCCTCTACCCAGGAGGATGGGGAACCCACAAGGACTTGCATGGGGTACCTCATTTTCCGCTGTATCCCCTTCCCCATGCTATTTCCTCTTTCCCTCCTCCTGGCAACCCTCATATCATTTTTCCTTGCTTCCTTTGCTTCTTCCCAACAAAAAAATTAATAAATCAAATCAAGTCAACCAACCTTTACCTGCCCCCCCATCTTCAACTGCATTTGTTATTTATTTACTTCATTTACACCCCACTTTTAAACAAAGCAGCTTACATCAGTCTCTTCTCCTCAATTTTATCTTCACAACAACCTTGTGAGGTATGTTAGGCTGAGAGTGTGTGACTGAACGAAGGTTACCCAGTAAGTGTCTATGGTTGAGTGGGAATTTGAACCTCTGTCTCCCTGATCCTCTTTTGATACTCTAATCACTACACCATACTAGCTTTCCTAGAGTGGCTGCTACTGAACAGCAGCAAACGGTCAATCCTGGATAAGTTATGCAAGTAAGGTAATAAGAAGCTGCCCAGTGCTGCTGGGCTTGACCCGAATGAATCCTTCCTCAAAGGCTCAATAAGCCCTGTAAAGTCCTTCCCCTCCCGCCTTTTACTGACAGAAACCAAGACTAGGAAGCTGGCAACACTGTTGAGTTCCCTAGCAATGAGCACCGAGTGCATTCATTGCTCAAAGCTATAGGCATTCTCTTAATTTTTGTGTGGGTCTTAATCCCACAATGTTCTTTTTTTCAGATTTCAGTTTTTTCTGGTTTTGGTCCCAGCTCCTGCCAACCTAGCAGTTTGAAAGCAAGAAATTGCAAATAGATAAATAGATACCGCTTCGGTGGTAAGGTAACAGCATTCTGTGCGCCTCGGCATCTAGTCATGCCAGCCACATGACCACGGAAATATCTTTGGACAGTGCTGGCTCTTTGGCTTGGAAACGGAGATGAGCACCACATCCCTAGAGTCGGATTCAACTGACTTTCGAGCAAGGGAAACCTTTATCTTGACCTACATGAGCTTTTGTGAGTCACTGCTCACTTCTTCATATGTGACTCACAAAAGCTCATACCATACCACAGATTTTGTTAGTCTTTAAGGTGCTACTGGACTCTTACTCTTTTCTGCTGCTACAGAATAGACCAACACGGCTACCCATCTTGATCTAGGTTTTCAGAAAGATTGCTCTCATCTGTTCATAGCTCCCGTCTCCAGATTCAGTCTCCACAAATCTGGCCATGCTGAGAATTATATTGATATTCAAGTTTTGACTTGGGTTATTTTGAAATATTATTTCACTTTAAGAATATCTGTGTTAACGGGTTCCAAGGCAGTAATTAGTTTTTGCAATTGTCTTCCCAATTCTACTTGTGTATGTTTGGCTGACCAATCACCCTAACACATGGATACTGTGGAACACATAAAATAGTAATACCTGAAAAGATTCCAGAGATCAAAAACAAAGAAATCACATAAAATGGAGCCAGAATTTATTATAAGGCAGGCAGGCAGTCTTTGATTGGTGGAATATCAATTGTTCCCCGGCCTATCTCTTCAACTTCTCAAAAGCAGGAAGATCAATTTTGTTTTATGCTAATCTTTTTTCTTATACAGACAAGACTTGGATGAAATAGCTTACATTTAAAACAAAAATTAGTCTGCTTTTATTAATAAAGTACAATGTCTGCTGAGAATCTTCTGAAAACTATGCTTTATTTAAATGATATGACCTTCATGTCAAAGTATTTGACATATGTGAGGAACTTGCCATTCCAAAGCAAGAAGCACCAAATTAATGGTAAGAATCAAAGCAAGCCCCCAGGGGAATAATGTTGCTACGTCAGCTATGGCTCCATATGACAATCCAGTGAGACAACACAGATCTGCGATAAAGTACTTCAGTCTTCTGGAATATAAAACTGAAGCAAGACCCACAATTTCTGGAGACAACAATTTTGTGGTAACAAGACAAAGCATTACAACCTAAGAGTAAATACTTTTTTTTTTTTTTTTGGGGGGGGGGGATATCTTCTATATCAAAGGCTGCATAGCGAACTCATCAATATGGAAAATCTACTGACTGAAGTCAGAAGTCATTTTGTTTCCGAACTATTGTCTAATAAGAGGAGTGCTAAGATACTACAAGTTGTGTTAAAAAGCAGTTCTTTGGGATATACAATACATACTCAAGTATGGCAGTATGCATGGCCAGCTCACCCACTAGGCAAACTTGGTGCTTGCCTAGGGTGCCAGGCCCACAGGGGCGCCAAACAGCCCCCTGCCCCCCCTGTGAAAAGCCCCCCCGCCACCGCCACCACTGCTGCCAGCAAAGAGCGCCCAGTGGGGCTCAGGAGGCGGCAGCAGAGCTTGCCCACCCTCCCCCCTGGGGGGGGAGAGAAGGCGGGGGTGGCGGCCAGCAGCAAAGAGCGCTCTAGCGGGCGCTCAAAGGCAAGCCGGCACTCAGCTCAAAGGGAAGAGGCGAGGGTTTAAACAGCAAAACTTGCACATGTGATGTAGCTAAGTGCAGCTTTGTTATTTCCAATTCCTAAATGCTCCTTGGTATATGGCCTGTAGCTATTAAGCCTGAATAAAGTGTAAGTGTAAAAAAACCCTATATGAATTACAAAAAATTATCCTCTACTGTTTTTCTTTTATCTAACTGCTGAATGATAATGAAAAATGGTCAGGATGTGACGAATGGCCAAGATCTGTTAACTTATAACCATCAAGTTGGTTAGAGCTTAAGATTCTATATCAGTAAAGAAATAATTTTGCACAGTATTTACATTTCACTTCAGCCACATGTAATCTTTAAATCAATATTTAGCACTCATAACAAAATCCTTTTTTGGCATATTAATTGTGGAATATCAGATTTGAGAAATATGTACCTCACAGTTTCCAAAGCCATGGCTATATCAACCACTTCTATATCCTGCCCTTCAATCGGGTAGACTTCCAGAAGAGGCACACAATGATCCATTTCCTCCAGAACTACTTCTACTAATTGTCTTGGAATATTTGCAATATTGGAAGAAAATGGTTCAGCTACAGATACAGAAACTTTGAAATTACCAGAGGGATCCTGTGGTGGTTTGCAAGTAACCTAAAAAAATTACAAGGGGGAAAAGATGAAGTGTCATGTTTGTGTATATCTTCCCCAAGCTTCTGACTACAAAAAACAAGTTTACTTATACAATTACGCATTAAGACTTTAACGCTTTTAAACACCAAATTATTTCTCCTATACAGCCTGGAGTACACTGCTGTTCGTATATTGGGAAGATTTAGTGAGGTGACAGCAGATATAGAATGAAATTAATCAATGTAAAAAGGAACAAGAGAAGTAAGGAATCCAATTAATCATAAGCAGGGCATATTTCACTGCTTACTCTCGCCCCAAGAGGCAACATATACACTGACATCTCCTTTAAGAGGGAGAAACAGTCAATATTTAATCAGTCCCAGTGAGTAAGTCAGACTGGATCACACAGCAAGGCCTCAGTTCTACAGAACTCCCAAAGAAATTACATCTTACAGAATTGTGACCAATTATTATTTACAATAGCTTTTCTGTCAGTCACAAAGCAACTAAATAACAGCATCCCTGGAATCAGGACATTTACAGAAAAAATGATTTTTGGAAGGAAAAAAAAAAGAGGGTTAAGATTTGTGCATCCACAGACAAACTTCTGGTGACATTCTGAGATGCTGCAGAAACCCAAAATGGTACCTCATATTGCAGTAGAAAGCAACTGTGACCACTGGGAGGGGGGCTGGTAAGAACAGAAAGGGGTGATTGACCCTGCTTGGTGACTGGGTTTAATGGGTGGAAAGTTACCAGCTGGATATTAGGGGAAAGTATTTTTACAGTAAGAGTAGTTCAGCAGTGAAATTGGCTGCCTAGGGAAGTGATCTCCCCCTCCCTGGCAGTCTTCAAGCAGCAGCTGGATGAACACTTGACAGGGATGCTCTATCCTGCATTGAGCAAGGGGTTAGACTAGATGGCCTGTACGGCCCCTTCCAACTCTATGATTCTTTGATTCTATGACAGCAAGGGGAGGGGAAAAGAAGCGTTGCCAAATGGGAAAGGGAAGGAAGGCAGAAGAACCGAGGAGGAAGTCGGGGTTGGCAAAGGGTGGGGGAGGAGCAGAGCCAGCAGCAGGAAGGGAAAGAATGGGATTCCCCTTACCCTGCAAGTCCCCATTAAATACAGCACAATTAAATTTTTCAAATAACTACGCAATGGTTTCTAAAATAATATTCCAAAAGTTACACATTCAGTACAGAGCAAAAGCCTTTAGATATGAAACAGTCTTCATCTGCTGGTGGAAACTATACAGAGAGGATCCCAGGCAGCCTTTCTTGGGTGTGGAATTCCAGGTAGAAGTCACCACAAAGAAAGCCCTGCTCTGTGCCTTAAATAACCTCACCTCAGTAAACTGACAAGGCCTTATTCTGTGTCTATGTACTTATCTACAGAAAGGGAGAAATGTATGTCAAGACACTTTAAGATATACAGAGCTCAGGGCACTTAGTGCTATAAAAGACCAGAATCAGAGTTGTAAAGTATTTGACTGTATTTTTATAGAATACTGCCTTACTGATTTTTATTGTGAACATGGATGTCTTTTTTGCTAATTGTGAGTTACTTTGGAAAGTTCAGGAAAAAATGGATAAAGGTAGGCCTTAGCCGCATTTTTATGGATTTTCAGACCAAACAACTGGGATAAAGTTACAGAAGGGATAGGTAAATGGGTGGAAGTTTAGCTGCTACAATACTATATCTCAGACTCATATAGTGAAAACAGCAGGTATATAGAAGTTCCGTAGAAAGGCTTGTAACAATTCCTGATAGATATTAGGATTCAAGCTTTTAGCCACTAGTGGTTATCAAAACAGCTTTTAAAACAAACATAAAGTTAACTTAAGATGAAGTAGTAAAGATGGGTTTAGTTACCTCCACAAGCACACCAACATATGGTACAGAAATTTCTTCCAGATTGACAAAAAAAAGTTCTGGATTGGTCTTCCAGACTCCAAGCCACTTCTCTTTCATCTTCAGCTTCTCCAAAAGGTATTTACTAATAGCCTTGTTGGAATCTTCTGCCTTTCAGATGATAGAAGGTATAATGTACAGCACATCATTTTAATTGCCCCTTTTTCAAGATTAGAAATGTGGTTGGCTAGTTTCAAAAACTAAGAACAAAACATTATCTTGCATTATTAATCTGGACTACATCTGACCCTCTACGAACGACACATCATGAGTTTAAGTTATAATCTATTAGTACCACTGAGAAGCCAAGCAGAAACAATTGGGAAAGAAAAAACCCTGCCATCATGCAACGATGAACTTTCAGATAGGGACAAAACCCATTTTGAATCAGTCCTTTTCTCAACAGGTCTCCAAAATATTGCCCAGATGTTACTACTTAGATTGCACCTACCCTCAGCCTTCTAAATCAAGCATTTGTTTTATATCCCTTTCATCATCATTCTTTAGCACCATCCCCCCTATGAACTGTATGTACAGGAGTTTAACAGAAAATATACACCATGATTGTGTAATAAAATACTATATGATGTATACAGAGAGCAGGATTCCATAATGTGAAGCTGACTGGCATTTTTAATCAGGGAGTGGATATCTGCAAGTTTAACATTTAAAAATATATATCGCAAACCAAAAGCAAGGGAAAGGTCATTCTAGCCCCTATAGATTAAAAACAAAACAAAAACAAACAACTAAACCCAAGGCCACAAAATGGAACAATATTAACATGTTAGACAACTCACATGTATATATAACAGCACAACAAATATATGCTATTATAAACATTTATCAAACTGCCAGGAGCCATAAATCAATAATATATACATTTTATCACAATGTAAGAAAGCCTTCGCTTGTTTTTCCAAAAACTGAGGAGTTTAATTTTTGTTCAGAGTCCCACAGTCTAATATGGTGCTTCAGCAGTTCGGTAAGCAATACTATGTTTTCATTCAGCATTTTTTCTAGAAAATCTGAATATTAAGTTGGTTTGTGATGGTCAAGGATAAATTATGAAGCTGCCAGGTCCTGTAACATGGCTTGTTACAGATGATCAATGCTTGTGAAAGAGGCACTATTTACAAACTGGTTGCTGAAGCCATTTTCTATATGAAGATGTAGGTCGCAAGACATGAGAAACAATAGTTTATAGTTTATTCTTCAACCTGATTTTCCCTGGGACAGTTTTCCACACCAACATGTACAACCTGTAAGTTGGGACCCTGCTCTCTGGATGTGCCCTTAGCTGTTTTTAAAACACTTCTCTTCAATCTTCAGCTTCTCTTATTTGCTCCTCCCCATCTTAACATTTTATATATAATACTTAGAGTAAGCTCTCACAGTTCACTCATGCAATTAAAACACACACACACACCAGAAATGCAAACACAATTCAAGATTTCCAACAAATATTTCAGTGCATGGTTTGCAAAATCCCCTTTAAGGATGTAAGGCAAGTGTCCTGATCACTGTAATTTTTTGTTGTTCAGTTGCATAGTTGAATTGCAATCTTTGCGTCCCCATGGACCATATAAAGTACTATACAAATGCCAAGTATTATCAAATCTGTATTCATGTTTACCATGTGATTAGTAAGGCACAGTACTGGGCACAACATTCCGCCATGGTACGGCTAGTTTGAAACCACTGCTTCATAATCTATAACCTATTTTTACAGGAAGGCAGTAAAAGATATTGATTCTGGAGGTGCTAAAGAACAGCAAATTTACTTTTAGCTTTCCTTTCCCCCATAGACAGATGTGTTTTGTACAAATACAAGTAATTTTGTATACATTTCATTGCATTTTTGGGTTTGATACTTGCTTAGATTTCCAATTCCATATTTGATAACAATGAGAATTAAAATTATATTGCTAGATAGCAATGCTTACACTGTGATTGCAATGAGTCCTTTCAGTATCCTATTTTTTTGTCTTACCAATGAAATGGATGACTGAACTGTCCATATACCTGCCAATTCGAGAATCTGTTGTAGGATGTATACATGATTACGCAGAGTACTAGCCAGGGCCGGCTCGCTCACTAGGCGTTTGCCTAGAGCACGCTGGCCCCTGGGGCGCCAAAAGCCCCCTGCCCCTTCCCTGGCTTGCCGGCGCTCAGACGGAAGAGACGGGGTTTTAACCCTCCCGCCTCCTCCCTGACTTGCCGGCGTGCCCCGCAGCTGCCAGCGCTCAGACGGAAGAGATGGGGGTTTAAACCCCTGCCCCTTCCCTGGCTTGCCAGAGCTCAGATGGAAGAGATGGGGGTTTAAACCCCTGCCTCTTCCCTGGCTTGCCAGTGCACCCGGCAGCTGCGGGGCACCCGGCAAGCCGGCGCTCAGATCGAAGGGAAGGGGGTTTAAACCTCCTTCCCTTCCTTGGCCCTTGCCAAGGAAAGAGTGCGGGGGGCGCCAGAAGGTGTCCTTGCCTAGTGTGCAAAAGCACCTGGGGCCGGCCCTGGTACTAGCATAAGGTTTAACAGTGGCACAGGTGTAACTGTTGCAACTGTGCGAAGAGCACACTGTCCAAGGAAATGGGAGACATTTAATTTATAAATGTCTCTTATATTACAGTTAATATATGTACAGGAAAATGTGTAACTCTGCAGCTGTTCAGAAATGAACTCTGCACATTCTCAAAAGGATGTCCAAAACCAACTGTACCGACACAGTTGTCAGTTGGAGAACTTTGCAAATCAGTTTCTGGAATTCTATTTGACATTGTCCTGCACTGTGCTTTAAATATTGCAAAGCAATATTTCTGCTTTGTGAGCACCTTGCAAGAGATCCCCCCTTTTACCCTGCTCTGAATGACACAACCCTATAACACATTAAGCTGCCTTATATGACAATCCGTATTGTCTACTCTGGCAACTGCTCTACAGGGACTTAGCAGGGCCTTTCACATTGCCTGCTCCATGATCCTTTTAACCAGAAACGCCTGGGATTGACCTTTTGCATGCCAAACAGATGCTCTGCCAGTGAGCCTGTCATAGGGTTCTCAGCTCTGGGTTGGGAACTACCTGGAGATTTGAGGGGTGGAGCCTAGGGAGGGTGAAGTTTAGGGACAGCAGAGACCTCAGCAGGGTACAATGCCATAGTCTACCCTCCAAAGCAGCCATTTTCTCCAGGGGAACTGATCTCACGTCTGGAAATCAGTAATAGCAGCAGATCTCCACAGACTCCACCTGGAGGTTGGCCCACCCTAGCCTGCCACAGCCCTCTCCACTCAAAATGGGGCCACGCTAGCAGCTCGGGCACAGTCCCCGTGATCCATCCTCTTCCAGAGCTGTACTGCGGGGGTGTGGATATATCTAGCCCAGATGCGAATGCTCAAAAGCGGGGAAGGGGGCACAGGAATGGACAAGCCATTATGAACCCAGAGTAGGGACTGCGGCTGTTTCCACATAGAGTATAGTTGGGGTGAGGGGGAGACTGCGTTGTGATGGGGAGAACCAGCGCCTTTCGCCTTCAAGTTCAAACGGCGCCCATCGTTCTTCTGAGCGCCGCAGCCTCACCCCCGAAGCCGGAGAGGAGAGAGGGAAAGCGGGCGCGCTCCCCCCCCTTCTCTGGCCGGAGGTTCACCTTGCAGCCCTTGAGGATCCCACCGCAGTACAGCTCCACTTTCTCCCTGCCCGTCAGCGCCCCCAGGTGCGACGGGTACTCCAGAGGCAGAGGACCGGCTTCCTCTTCCCCGCCCCGGCTCAGGGAGCGGAGACGATGGCGCCCGGAGTTCCCAGGCGAGCCTGCCGCGGCGCCCCCTTCCTCCGCCTGAGCAGCCACGCTCGACGCCATGGCTCCGAGCGCGCACGAGGCCCGTTTGGAGGGTGTTTTTACGCGCCCATACCAGAACTACTTCCGCGAGGGGCGATCGCGCGCCGAGCGACGGACAGCCAATGGGAGAGGCGGTGGTCGCGGCGCCAGGCGTCACAGTCGGTCGGTTTTCGCCTCCGAAGTGTTCTCGTGTTGGGGTTGTCGTGTCCGCTGATCTTCTTCCGCGGCGAGTATAAACGAATCGAACTTTGGGTTGAAAGTAGTACCATCACGTGCCAGCCCCGGCCTTGCCAGATAGACCTAAAGTGGGGTTGCCATGCTTTCCTGTCCCAGCCCCGAACAACTCCCATGGAGTGCAGACACAGGCCTGGCATCCCTGCATAGAAGAGGAAGCAGAAGAGATTGGATTTATATGCCAAAGGCTTCTCAGAGCGGTTTACAAAGTCGTTTCCCTTCCCCTCCCCACAACAGACACCCTGTGAGGTAGGTGGGGTTGAGAGAACTTCTGACAGCAACTGCTCTTTTTTCAAGAACTGCTGTGCCAGAACTTGTGACTGACCCAAGGTCACATCAGCAGGTGCAAGTGGAGGAGTGGGGAATCAAACCCCATTCTCCTAGATTAGAGTTTGTGCACTTAACCACTACACCAAACTGGCATACACATAAGTCCAGTACACACATCACAGTGAAGAAGAGGTGCCAGCCAAGCCTCTCTCCAGGCTCCCAGGGGCACTCGGTGGAGTAGTAGGAACTAATGAGGGGGGAAAGAAGTCTTGCCGCTCTGACAATTCCTCCCAGCACCCCAGGAGGCTACTTTCACTCCTCACTTAGGCAAATGGCCCATGAGTGAGAGAGACGCAGCCGTACTTGGAGAATGGGACAGAAGTCGTTCTGAGTGAGGGCGATCTGCTCATCTCAGCTGAACTCCCTATCTGTTAGGTGGGGTACAGAGCCTGCCTTTGGGTAGCCTGCCACCACCTCCTGATTTCTGACCACCTCCCTTCTCTTGGCTGCTGCCAGGAGGCACTGCGTTCTAGGGATGTATTTGTGTAATGTGAACCTTCCTACCATGAGTAGGAACCACATTTATTGCTACAGGGACAACTCTAGAGTAAGTACAGTTTCAGGATTAGGATACAGACTAAGGAAAGAAAAGGAGCATAGAAAGGTTGCTAGCCTACTTGAGATTTACAAATCTCAAGCATCTGATCTCCCCTTGCCTGCTGGAGATGCAAATGGGTGTATGCATACAGAGGATGCTTTCCTTGGCATGCCCAGTCACTCACACACAGAAGGAACAGCTCCTTTTCAGATTTTTTTTGGGGGGGGCACATTTCAAAAAGGCCTTAGCAAATCTGGGCCTCAGGTTCTGGAGCAAAAAGCCCGTTGGCACCTGCTTAGCCAATAAGGAGGCCTTAACCTATCAAAGAGATGCTATCTTTTCACTCCTGACTGTAAAACTAAACCATTTTTTTTCCTCAGTGAGACTTCCTTCCAAGTAGATATGTATAGGACTGCACCAGCCCCACAGCCAGAAATTTTTGGCTGGTGCGGCAGGGGCCTGGGCACTCAGACAGGGGATCAGGGGGTGGGAGACTTAGTTAGTGAAAAAGTACTGAGATCGGAGACTCAACATAGTGAAATCAGCTCAAGTTTATTAGTTACATCTGAATGAAGATGAAAATAGCCGGTCCACATCCGGCTTATATTCATACCAGCACACACCCCCAACACCCGTGATAGGTTCTATTTACACGGCCCCGGAAACTATAGGTTCTCTGCAGGATCCTGGCGCTCCCATTGGTCCATGCCTAGAATCTGCAGTGTCTATTGTTCTAGGACCGAAGGTCTGTAGGTCCGTTGGACCGCACAGGCAGGCACACGCGGTCGCAACCCTCTCGCTACCTTACACCAAACCCTCTTGATACATTACAGTTAGATTACCCAACAGCGTGTGGGGTGGCAGTAGTGAAGGAAAGAGAGAGAGGGGGAAGGCATGCTTTCTCTCTGTCTTTCCTTTCCTGCCCCCTTGAAGCAGCAGGGAGGCTGGGGAAGGAAAGGGAAGCCTCCTTGCCTCTTCTGGTCCCTGCTACAGGCCTGGATTGCACTGTAAAATCCTAGCAGCAGGCTAGCATGAGAGATAACGGCCTGACCTACACCACTCAGTGAAATTCATAACTAAGCAGGGATTCAAACCAAGACTCTTCCAGTTCCATCCAGCTCTGTATACCATCCTGGTTCTATGTATGCGTATGTACATATAGTGAGAAGTGGCCAAGGCACTTATTGTTATTAGGGTTGCCAACTATGGCTTGGGAAATTTCTGGAGGCTTGAAAATTTCCTGGATATTTTGGAGTGCCAGGGAGGAGGCAGACTTTGGGAAAGGAGCTTGGCAGGGATGTGACACCCCTCCAAATGAGCGCATGAAGCTGCCTTGAAGTGAATCAGGCCCTTGGTCCATCAGGGTCAGTATTGTATACTTAGGCTGGCGGTGGGTCTCCAGGGGCTCAGGCAGAGGTATTTCACATCACCTGCTACCTGAAGCTTTTAACTGGAGATGCCAGGGATTGAACCTGGATGCTGAGCAGATGGTCTGTCATTGAGCCATGCCCTCCGGAGCTGCAATTTCCTCCATGGGAAGTGATCTCTCTAATCTAGAGATCGGGTTGAAAAGAGCAAGAGTCCAGTAGCACCTTAAAGACTAACAAAATTTGTGGCAGGGTACGAGCTTTCGTGAGTTACTTCTCACGTCTTCAGATACCAAGGCCAAGTTCAGACTGGCAGTTTGGCCTGATATAGACATGTTTCAGGAACGTTTCACAAATGGATTAAAGGGGCTGGTTCACACAGGCACGGCTGTAAGGTGTTCCCCAGCCACACTCAACCCATTTTGTAGCGCTTCCCTCCCGAGTTTAAAAAGTACCTGGTGAAAGAGGTAGCAAACCCTGGAGAGCACGTTCATCCTGCTTCCCAGAAGTGTGAACGCTAAACGCTAAAAGCCGGGAACAACCCGCGTTGATAATGTGCGCTGGCTGTTCCCACCGGGATGCGCATAAGCGCCCCCTGCACACAACCGTGCCTGCAAGACACTTCCGCCATGCGGAGTTAAAGCTCCAGCCAGGCAGCCTCCTGGGAGACAGGATCCTGCCCTATTTGCTGCTGCGCCTATGTGCCTGCCACAGAGCAAGGAAAAAGCCGCTTACAGCCTCACCTCCGCCAGGGGCGGGCCAACTGTGCGAACGCTCCCTTGCGCCTCCTCCCCGGTATGCTCCCGCATTGGTCAGGGCAGTGTGACCTTTTGCCATGACTCCCTCATGCTTCAAACTGCCAGTCTGAACTCAGCCTCAGTCTGATATCTGAAGAAGTGAGCAGTGACTCAAGACAAATTAGGCTCCGTGCCCTTGAGAATATCAGTTGCAAAAGGGAACATCCATTGCACATCTGTTTAACAGGCCACAGGATGGACTGATAAACTCTGAAATGTGCAGTTAAGCCGTGAAGAGTGGTAGCTTGACCCAAGAGTTGCCCTGTGAAGTTGATTGCACTAAGAAATAATTACTTGCGATGCTCAGTATATTTTATACATGAGTGAAGATTTGAACCTGGATTACCGACACCCACACTGTAGCATGTTAGCCTCATGCTTTCAACCATATTTCCTGTCTTGGTGTTCTGGCAAATTTGGTAGGTTGTGTTATTTTCAGATCTGAACTCGTACAATCTATATGACATTTTGCACAATATCCTACATGGGGCCACTGTGCATATGTTTTTGTTGTTCTTAATTGTCCAGAGTAGTTTGACAGCAATTAGTTTTGTTTAGCTATTTCTTTAGTTGGGCTAAGTTCTAGTTAGAACCTTAAATCGAAAGAAATTGGCAGTCGTTTCCCAATGTTCTGAGAAGTGGAATAACAAAACAGGATAACACCTGCCATCTCATAGTCTCATCTGGAGGGAATCTTTCAGACGCTGAGTATTTGGACTCAGTATGAGACTCGGTATTTGGACTCAGTATGAGAAACTTTTTAGCTGTGTGTTGTTGTAACACACCTCATGGGAGCTGTCAATCATGAGTTTGACCTTGTAATTGAAAATCCAGATGTTGTTAGACAGCTGCTTCTCTTCTCTCTGAAATAAGAACTAATCGCTACTATTGCATTATGGTTCTGTATTGTTCTGTCCAGAAAGAAATCAGGTGACCCCCCACCCCACCTTGCCTGATTTAATTCTTAGTGCTATACTCACACAAGACCTGATCCAGCTTCTGTAAAGCTTTTGCAGCTCAACAATTCTACTGCTCTTTGGTCCTAAAACAATAGAACAACAAACAGGCGTGGAAGTGGATATTCTTGCTGCTTTTTAAACACGGTCTTTTCTTCTAAACCAGTATTGTGTGATAAGGTACTGCCTTTTTTCTGTGCTATATCTACTGGAAATTAACTCCACTTGGTGACCTCGAGTTCTTGCTGGAGCTAGGGGACATTATGAAGCTGCTTTTCAGAGGATCCTTGGGCTTATTCTAGGTCACATGATCAGTTTATGTAGGATGCTGGCTTGTTGAGCCTGACACAGAACCATGGGCCTGACTCCCTGTGAACACCTTAGGACAACCCAACATACTCCAGTTGTTGTGCATTGCAAGAAATCAGCATGCTACCCAAAGTAGGAGGCCTCCACTTAGTTTGGGGGAACTAGCTTGGAGACAGAGCGAGAGGTGGGTAACTGGGATCTCCACCTATGCATACAGGGATTATCCCTATGAGAACTCTCAAAAATAACCAGGCAGTTATTTACAGGGCAGGTTTTTTGAATTGGAACAAAAGAAAACAGGATGAATAAACTTACAAACAGAAGGTACATGCAAGAGCTAACTAGGAAAATCAGAGAGGAAAGGGGAAAGCGTTGTAGGGATGGGTGATAATTAACTGTCTTGAAGAGGTCTGTGGAAGCAGCAAGTCAAAAAGGAAATGGCTAGCATTTTGGGAAGTGAGAGAGGACCCACATGCAAGTGTCGAGGGGGGGCGTGAGGGGGAATCCAAAAACATGCACACAATGCTGGGGCAGCAGTGTGACATATTTATAGGTGAAATGTATCCTAAAGCAGGTCGACTCATCACCAGAGGCCAAAGAACTGATCATTCTACTGGAGGTAGACAAAGAAGTGGGCGAGGTTTGATGGCCCTATAAGCACTAGACAGAAGTGCTGATAGAGAAGGTGAATAGATTTAAGGGTAGTGGGTGAAGGGGAAGTCAGGCTTGGGTGCAGAAGGGATTATTCCTGAGTGCATGGGTGACCCATTGTTCTGAGTCATGCATCTCTCCAGGGCAAAGAGGGGGTAGTAGCCAGTGTTCCGTCTAAGCTGAGTTAGCGTGAGCTAGCTCACAGTTTTTAGCCTCCAGCCCACACATTACTGTCTTAGCTCAGGAAGGATGGCTCCAAAGCAACCTAATTTATGCAGTAGCCAAATTGCTCACTAACAACTTTAATGCCAGTAGCTCACAAAGTAGAATTTTTGCTCATGAGACTCCACAGCTTAGAGGGAGCATTAGTAGTAGCCAGCCAGCCGCTCTGACTCATGCCTTGAAAACTGCTTTCCCAGGCCTCTGCCTCACTGGCATCCATCTTGGTCCACTTTTGCCCAAGCAGTGCCCTGCACATCGGGTGTTACGATGGCTGTAAATCGTCCACAGCCTGCCTGCAGGGTGGGCGATTCGTAAATTGAATGAAATAATAAATAATAATGTATAGAAGGGTGTTTCTGGATTTTTGACCTTCAAAGTGTCCCTCAGTGGGAGGAGGGATCTGACTACTAACAAATAGGGGTGCAAAACTTTTCTCATTGAAAAACCTTTCATAAGCTTAGGGGGGCTGAGATGAGGAAGATCCTCTGAGTTCCATCTTAGCTAAGTTTTTCTTCCTCTCCCTGCAAGTACTATAAAGTTTGGGCTGTTGGCCCTTTGGCTCACCTGGTGCCCTTGGAGGAACCAGGTCCTGAATCTTGGCAGGCCCAAGATACGTGGCTGTTTCGTTTCTTAGTTGGTTGATTTAATTTATGCTGTATTTTCTTTTAGTTCTTATAAGCCACTTTAGTTTCCTTTGGGGAGAAAATCAAGAAATAAACATTTGAATGAATAAATGAAAATCCTAAAGAACCCCAAGAGGTGAAAAAAATTGTCTCCCAACAAATGAATATATCATGAGAATGAGTAATCTGTTTCCAAGGGAAGCCTCACATATGGCAGACCTCTAGACCAGACAGTGTTTCTAAGATGTGGATTTGGGGGGTGATTGGCATGGATTTCCTTCCTAAAAGATTGGTTGTATGACCTGGATAACCAGCTGGGGAGGCAGAGCTAGATAGCTCAAGGAGAAAGTCTTTGGCATAGCCATCTTTCCTACTAAGTTCTTTCCTTGTTCTTTTGTCCCTTTATTAACCGGGAGTCTTGTTTTGGCGCCAGGTTTGGAACTGTGCTTGTAAACCACTTCATTTCAAACTCTACTGAAATGAACGTTACTCACTTTCACATGATGTGCTTAAGGTCAGGGTGTTAGAGAGATCAGCCCAGATGTTGGAACAGAAGTCACGTTAATCCCTGGAGATGGGAATGCAACTTCATAACAGGGAGATCAGCTCATCTGGCACTAACTTCAGGACTTTTTGTCTCTTCTGTGCATCTGGGCTGCAAGAATTCTGCCCTCCAGTACAGAACACTTGCTCCGTAAGATCAGCTTTCATGTTAGTGCTAATGGCTAGACTTTTTAAAACAATAAATATTTTCGGAGTCAGAAAAGCCACAAGAGATTAGATTTTTTTCTCACCTAAGCTTTGGTCCAAATCTGTTCACAGGCATAATGTCAATGGCAACTTGCAGCAAAGTGAGCCTAAGGTCAACCAGCTTATTTGATCCCTCTGGGCTTGCGTTGGCTTAGATGAAAACCTGCTTAGTGAAAACACCTATTCAGAAACCAGATCTTCTTCACTGCAAACTATAATGTAATAACTGGTAAAATGTAAACTGGTAAAATATAAACTATAATATAATAATTGGTAAAAGAAGGGGAGATGGTATGCTCCTGGAGTTTCAGTAGGAACCAGTGAATTACAGACAGAAGGCCTTTTTAAAGAACATAAGAACATAAGAGAAACCAATGTTGAATCAGGCCAATGGCCCATCTAGTCCAACACTCTGTCACACAGCGGCCAAAATATACCAGGTGCCAACAGGAGGTCCAGCAGTGGGGCCAGGACACTAGAAGCCCTCCCACTGCTGCCCCCTCCAGCACCAAGAATAGAGTGCATCACCTGCCCCAGACTGAGAGTTCCCATCTATACCCTGTGGCTAATAGCCACTGATAGACTTCTGCTCCATATGTTTATCTAATTCCCACTTGAAGCTGCCCATGCTTGTCATACCATACCATGCCATACCATCAATCTATTAGAAGGCTGAAAGTTTGTACTGTCAAATTGATGTGTAATCACAGCAACCGTATGCTTTGTAAAGATTTCTATTTGTGGCTCATTGGTTAAGATGCTTAGCTGCAGACTGGAGTGTTGATAGCTTGCAAGTTTGAGACCCTAGTGCCACGTGATGGAGTGAGTTCCCATCTTTGGTCCCAGCTCCTGCCAACCTAGTAGTTTGAAAGCAAGACATTGTAAGTAGATAAATACGTACCACTTTGATGGGAAGGTAACAGCATCCCATGCGCCTTGGCATCTAGTCATGCTGGCCACATGACCATGGAAATGTCTTTGGACAACACTGTCTCTTCAGATTAGAAATGGAGATGAGCACCGCCCCCTAGAGTCAGATTTGACTGGGCTTTCAAAGGAAGGAGGAAACTTTTACCTCTCATGGATTGCTGCCTTAACGTGGCAAGGGGGCTTGTGTGGTTCGATGAGGCTGCAGGCTATGCTGTAGAGGGCCACCCAGGACGGACAGGCCGTGACTGAGAACTTCAACAAAACGCAATCCACTGGAGAAGGAAATGGCAACCCAGTCCAGAATCTTTACCAAGAAAAACAAAAGGCTAAAAGATATGATGCCGGAAGATGAGCCCCTCAGGTTGGAAGGTGTCCAGTATGCTACTGGGGAAGAGCAGAGGGCAAATACATCCCAAAGAAAAAGAACTGCAAGAAAGCAAAGTGGCTGTCTGATGAGGCTTTACAAATAGCTGAGGAATGAAGGAAAGTGAAAGGCAAAGGTGAAAAGGAAAGATTTACCCAACTGAATGCAGATTTCCAGAAAACAGCAAGGAGAGATAAGGAGGCTTTCCTGAATGAACAATGAAAATTTTAGAGGAAAATAATCAAACGGGAAGGACTAGAGATCTCTTCAAGAAAACTGGAGAAATCAAGGGAACATTCCATGCAAAGCTGGCCGTGATAAAGCACAAAAATGATAAGGACCTATCAGAAGCAGAATAGATTAGGAAGAGGTGGCAAAAATGCACAGAAGAACTATACAAGAAGGACCTTAATGTCCTTGACAACCATGATGGTGTGATCACTGACCCTGAGCCATACATCCTGGAGTGCAAAGTCAAATGGGCTTTAGAAAGCATTACTAACAACAAAGCTAGTGGTTATGATAGTATCCCAGCTGAGCTATTCAAGGTCCTAAAAGATGATGCTGTTAAAGTGCTGCACTCAATATGCCAGCAAATTTGGAAAACACAACAGTGGCCACAGGATTGGAAAAGGTCATTTTACATTCCAATCCCAAAGAACGGCAGTGCCAAAAAATGTTCAAAGTATTGCACAATTGCACTCATTTTGCATGCTAGTAAGGTCATGCTCAAGATCCTACAAGCTAGGCTTCAGCAGTACATGGATAGAGAACTATCAGTAGTACAAGCTGGGTTCAAAGAGGCAGAAGAACTAGAGATCAAATTGCCAACATTTGCTGAAGTATGGAGAAAGCAAGGGAGTACCAGAAAAACATCAACTTCTGTTTCATTGACTACGCTAAAGCCTTTGATTGTGTGAATCACAACAAACTGTGGCAATCCTTAAAGAGATGAGAGTACCAGACCACCTCACCTGTCTCCTGAGAAACCTATATAAGGGTTAAGAAGCGACAGTTTATTTACACACTTCATTTATACTCCACTTTTCTCCCCAACAGCAACCCAACTTGGTTAACATCACTTTTCTTTGTTTCAATTTCACAAGAAAAATGAGATGGGTTAAGCTGAGAAAGAGATTGATTGATCTAAGGTCACCCAGCGCACTTTCATGGTAGAACCTGGGATTCAAACTGGGGTCTCCCAGATGCTACACACTTGTTGTTGTTCAGTCACACAGTTGAGTCTAACTCTTCGTGACTCCATGGACCACATCATGCCAGGCCCTCCTGTCCTCCGCCGTCCTCCGGAGTTTGCTTTTTATGTTTGTTGCATTGGTGACACTGTCTAACCATCTCATCCTTTGCCATCTCCTTCTTCTTTGACCTTCAGTCTTTCCCAGCATCAGGGTCTTCTCCAGTGAATGCTCCCTTCTCATTTGGTGGCCAAAGTATTTGAGCTTCAGCTTCAGGATCTGGCCTTCCAGGTAAGAGTCAGCATTGATTTCTTTTAGTTTTCAAGACTGTACTGTTAAGTTCCCTGAACAACATTTCTGCGTCTGCAAGTAGCGTTTTCCTAAACAGGTAATGGGGCTGAATAAACCCTAGTAGTGTCAGAGTCTTAAATGAGAGGTATGTGACAATTGCTCCAATTAAACATAAAAATATGAAATTGTATTTTGGATTGTTGTTGATAGTGCAAGGTACAAGTACATTGGGACTGCATCTGTCACCTTCAGTGACCCCCTGCCCACCATTGATTCTTATGGAAACTAACAATCCTTTGATACCTTAGTCTCGTGCTTTCTCTTTCACCTCAAAACCTCTTGCACGTATAGATGAAATAGAAATACTGAATGGTTATCACACACATCTTAACAGCTGGATCAACAGCAAAGTAGTTATTGTGCTGTCAATTGCTAAGTTTCCTTTATTTTGGAGTCATGGGCAGTGCAATCCTTCTCTGGTCTACTCCGAAATAGGTCCCACTGTGTTCAGAGCTGCTTACTGCCAGGTAGCAATTTCCAAGAAGTAGTGATGTTAGTTGGTTGCAGCAAAGTTAAACAGAAACAGGAGTCCAATGACATCTTAAAGACCAGCCAAATTAATTCCACCGTAATCTGTTCTGAGTCAAAGCTCACGTCATCAGATGTGTGCATATATCCATAGCTAGGGCCATATATTTTTGCATCTGATATAATTTTGCTACTGGGTGAGTGTGCATATTGTAACCCCAAAGATAAACTATTGTATGGATCTGCCCTTAAAGTCAACTTGGAAACTCCAGTTGGTAGACAATGCTGCACATTGGTTGTTACCATGAGCTCAGTAGAGCATGCCTATCACCTATTTTGTAGTCCATTCCATTGGATACTGAAAAACTACTGGTCAAGGTACTGGTCAACACCTACAAAACTCTATGGCCATCCCTGTTATGCTCCGCTTCATGAATTTTGCTTATCTGAGCAAAGCTAAGGGTGTTCCCTACAATTGGATAAGATTGGCGACTGCCCATACATGTGGGGGTTTGTGTGTGTCTGTCTGTGAATGTATGTGTTTGCATGCCTGGAAGTTATGGAGACTTCTGGCAACCCCTAGTGGGGTTCAGATGCTTCAGAGAGGTGGCTTGATAGCCTGCCTCTACATCCCGAGCCCTGGTATTCCTTGGAAGTCTCCCTTCCAATTACTTGCCGGTGTCGGCCCTGCTTAGCTTCTGAGATCTGAAGAGATCGGGCTTGCATGAGCTATCCAGGTTAGGGCTACATGTGCAATTTTTGTTGTGACTCCTACATTGTGAAATGGCCTTCCTGAGGAAACCAGGAAAGCCCCATCTTTTCCCAGAATGTGAAAATGGAAGTATTCAGAACTGTGGTATAATGGAACAGCTCAGGAGGAGCCTTTTATAAGGGAATAGGATTGTAGTCTATTGCAATGTTTGCTGTCTTATCGTCTTGCATTTACTGTATTGTCTTCTACCTTTGTAATTCACTTTCTGCATTATGGTATCATGTCATGCCTTAGACAGGTTCGTATTTTTCTGCACTGTTGTCCAAGTTCTTTAATCCTAGTTGTATTGCATTGTTTGTTAGATGTCTTGGAAAAGCGACAGCTTGCTAAGAGTCTAGTTAATATAAATACGGCTGAAAGAGTCGTTTAGTCCACTTGTACCCTAGGAGAAGCTGGGGTGCATCCAGAGTTTATTGAATGTTTTCTCTTGCAGTTCAGCCCACCTCTTTTTATTTCTTTCTCTGCTGTGTGTTAGTATGTGTTGATGCTTGTGCTCTGAAGGCCTCTCTGTTGCACAGTGGCCTGCAGTCAGTTCTTCTCTCTGTGCAAAGTAAATGTCATTGAAAGCAAACTCCAAAACGTGGATTGGTTTATTTCCCAAACTCTGCCAACAAGATGTTTTATGCTGTTTGACTGAATTGTTTTCTATATTTTGTAGGCTACCTTGAGTCACAGTGACAAAGGTGAGCTATAACTGAAGGAAGGAAGTAGGATTGCCTCCTTAAACATATAATATTTTGGCCATACAACAGTGTTCTCCCATCATCTGGAAGGGAGCTGACCCCAATGTCCTTTGAATTAAGTCATTATTTGTTTGTTTGTTTAATAGCATACAATAGGAGAGGGCAGTGAAAACATGTCAGAACAATCCACACCTCTGTTTTAGAAGTGACACAAGTTGGGAGGGGAACAGATACATATTTTTACATCCTGTCGACAAGAGCAACTTGAATTCAGGGGATGTAGACATCTGCCTATAGTAAGCTATGTGACAACGTGGGATTGAAGGGAAAATACATCCTCCTTCCAGCAGTGAAGACAGGCTTTTTTCTTGTTCTCTGAGTTCAAGGTGCACAAACCCCAAAGATTCTCCCCTGTACCCTCCAAAACAATCACAGAAAGGGGTAGAACAGATGGGCACAAACCAAACCACGAAGCAAATTTTACCCTGTTTGGTGACAGGTCTGTGGTCACAGACATCCATGAACTTTTAAGGCAGTTTGTGGGGTTTCCCTTTAAACTTGGGGACCATGAGTCTTCCAGTGGCAGCAGCAAAGCTGGGCCCAGCAGGAAGTAGGCCGGACATCAGGGATGCCCAAACCCTGGAGCAGCCTCCTTCCCTGCTGGCACCTGTGGCTGTGACCCTGTTGCCACTGTGCAGTTCGCTTCAGCCATTTCCTCCGCCCTCCTCCTAAGCTGGCTGCCCCTTCTCTGCTGCCAGCCTTCTCCTCCACCAGCCACCTGGGTGAGTTCCTGATGGGAGGTCGGGGGGCATCCTCAGGCGACGGGGGGGAGAGTGGGTGAATGCCTGGGCTCTCCCGGATCACCGGGTGATGGATGGGGGCTTCCCCTGTAGAAGTGGTGCCTGAACCTAGACAAGTTGCTCCCCATTTCCCAGTTTTCTGGGACTGCACAAGAAGGCCTAAAATAGCTGAGCACCTGGGAGCACTCCTGCTGCTCATCAGTTTTTGCTGCTTTCTGAAAACCCTGTTTAAAGGGACTTTGGTCCCTTTAAACGATGTTTGCTAGGGCTGCAAACCGAACTGGGTTTGGCTGTAAACTGAACCACATTTGTGCAGTTCCTGCCCATCCCTACTCAAGAGTCTCCAGTGTAAAGAAACCTAACTTGATCCATTTTAGCACATTTCATGTCTTTACGCAGGACATCTATTCTATGTCTTTTTGAAATGCCTCGATTCAGAGCATTATTTATGCTCAAGCTAAGTAACTGCAGTTGGGGGTTTTAGCTTCTAAATGCAAAAAATAATTTACTAAAAATTACTAAATTACCAATTGGGGGGTAATGCTTGGCATAGCTTAGAATATTGGAATGCATTAATCTAGCCCTGCTTGAGTTTTCAGACCGGTACAGCCAGTCATAGTTGTGACAAGATCTAAGAATAGAAAACATTCTGCTTTGAAACTGAGGACATTTTGCTTTACACTTCATTGTGTACAAGAAGACTTCAGAGCAACATCTGTCCTGCAAATCACTTTATTTGCTGGCACTTGGAAAGCCAACAGGGGGATCTCCTTTGAAAAGGAAACTTGTCTATTTTTAATACACTTGTACGGCTTTCTTTCCACTGTTAGCAATTCTCACTTCAAAGCAACATTTCCTTATTTCATCTTGTCAGTTGGAAAAATGACTAACCAGATTTCTTGTATTAAATTCTATAATGGTAGCCCATTCTTTATATGGCATTTTATAAATTCAAAGTGTTTTCAAGTCATTAAAACTGGGCAAAAACAGGCAAGAACTGCTGGGTTCCTAACTTTTTTTGCGTGTGCAAATTAAAACCAAATTCTGAAAACTTCAGAGGTTTATAGATCCTGGGATTCCTTATGTCATTTTTTCTAGATCATAGAAACAAAAACTGTTTTATGTTATCATATACAATGCGCCCTCTAAGGCTTATGTATGTTATCATATACAATGCGCCCTCTGGAGACTTGTGAGCAGAAATTCTACTTTGTGAGCTACTGGCATTAAAGTTGTGAGTGAGCAGTTTGACTACTGCATAGATTAGTTTGCTCTGGAGCCATCCTTCCTGAACTAAGACAAAAATGTGTGAATGTGAGCTGGAGGCTGAAAAACTGTGAGCTAGCTAACACTAACTCAGCTTAGAGGGAACACTGATCATATACCCATAAAGTCCAGGGAAAGTTGTTGTGTTGGAGAGGAGGTCCATTGCAGGATAATACTTTCAGGGATCTAATCAGCGACTAGTTCAGCTAGAGGACAGCTTTGTGGAGAGCATGGGGGATGAAGGACCAGATCCTTTTCCCTTCTCCAAAACATTTCGTGATAAGAGAGTGGCTGTTAAAATCCCATTCCTTGCTTCTAGATTCACCAATGGAAGTCTGTGTGGACCCTCCTCAGATGGTCACTTTTCATTTGGGAATCACCAGCAGCTGATCCCATTTATCTATTTATTTATTTATTGTATTTATGAATCACCCAACCCCTGCTTCTGCAGGGCTCTGGGCAATGTACAACCACAGATAAAACAAGATAAAACAGTTAAAACATTAGTAGAACATTAAAGACAATCAGACGGTGAATAACCAATCCCCGTTCCAACCCCCACTGCTGGCTACTTCATGGACAGGGGGAAGAAGGCAAAATAAATATAAACAACAGAGAACAGGAAGTGTGCCAGCCAAGATGGAACTGTCGTGGCCCTCAACCAAGAGCCTGGTGGAACATCTCTGCCTTGCAGGCCCTGCGGAATTGCATCAGATCCCACAGGGCCCTGATGGGATTTGGCAGAGAGTTACACCAGGTTGGGGCCAGGACCGAAAAGGCCCTGGCCGTGGTCCAGGACAACTGGATGTCTTATGAGGGCAGAATTATTTTTTTTAACTAAGATGAAATTAACTCCTGCAAGAAATATGAGTATCTGACAAAGGGAGCCTTGACGCTCGAAAGATTATAAAGGTTAAGGTAAAGGTTTCCCTTGCTCGAAAGCCAGTCGAATCCGACTCTAGGGGGCGGTGCTCATCTCCGTTTCCAAGCCGAAGAGCCAGCATTGTCTGAAGACATTTCTGTGGTCATGTGGCTGGCATGACTAAATGCCAAGGCGCACAGAACTCTGTTACCTCCCCACCGAAGTGGAACCTATTTATCTACTTGCAATTTCTTGCTTTCGAACTGCTAGGTTGGCAGGAGCTGGTGCCAGAGATGGGAGCTCACTCCGTGATGCAGCACTAGGGTCTAGAACTGCCAAACTGCAGCTCGGCGTCTTAACGTCTGAGCCACTGCAGCCCCTCAAAAGATTATACTCCCCCCCCAAATCTTGTTGGTCTCTAAGGTGCTACTGTACTTGAATCTAGATGTATTTCTAGCTAACATTGTCTGTTGCCACATGTTGAGTAGGGGAGCTTCTTTTTAAGGAGCTTTTTTTTTCTGAATCAGCATATGCCAGGGCAACATCAGCAACTTTTTGACTGCCCTGTTTGTGTGCAGAAAGGGCTACTGTCCCTGTGTATATGTAGCTGCAGAAGACAGCCCATCATCTTTCTTGCAGACCTGGATAAATGGCGCAAACAGCCCTTAGCAGTCAACATCTCAGCACTCTGATGTGTATGGAGGAATGAAAGGAATGTATCTGTGGTGGGGCTGTTGTCGATGCCTTTCTGGAAGGATTAAAGTTTTATGCATCAGTGTTATGTGAAAATCCCTGCAATAGAACCACCAGTTTACACTACTTTAGCAAGTAAAAGCAAATGCAGCATTATATACGCTGGCCTTGAAAAACCAGTAAGATCCAGGGATATGTCCCTTTAAAACAAAAAGATATGATCTGTAGAGAGAGAAATTCAGTTCCCTGCAGAAGTTATTTTCACCCAAAGGGGTTGCTAGAGGGCTGGAATGTCTGGCACAACAACTCTTCTGAGATTTCCCAGAACAAAATTCTTGGGTTGTAGTAAGTACATTATAAGCAAAATCAGATAGGTTTTAAAAACATTTTTAAAAGGACTGAGGAATATTCCTTGTTGTCCATATTTATGCACAGGTTATGTATTGCTGTGTGAGATTGGCATGGATAGACTTTTGATTTTCCAGACCTGACATTTCTGTGCTTGATAGGAAGGATTTATTTAAAACCCTAAATAGTGGATTGGGGTCATCCACACATGCACACACAGAGAAGAAAAAGAAGAGATTGGAATTATACCCCACCCTTCACTACCCAAAGGAGTCTCAGAGCGGCTTACAATCTCCTTTCCCTTCCCCTCCCCACAACAGACACCCTATGAGGTAGGTGGGGCTGAGAGAGTTCTTTTGAGAACTGGTCATGAGAAAACAGCTCTGAGAGAACTTGTAACTGACCCAAGGTCACACCAGCAGCTGCATGTGGAGGAGTGGAGAATCAAACCTGGTTCTCCCAGATTAAAGTCGGTGCTCCTAACCACTACGCCAAACGGAGCAATACTGAGTAGGTCTTCCTGGCCCCGCAACAGACACCCTGTGAGGTAGGTGGCGCTGAGAGAGCTCTGACAGAAACTGCTCTTTTCAAGAACACCTCTGGCAGAACTATGGCTTGCCCAAGGTCATCCAGCAGCTGCGAGTGGAGGAGTGGGGAATCAAACCCGGTTCTCCCAGAGTAGAGTCCGTGCACTTAACCACTACACCAAACTGGCTCAGAATCCTACCCAAGGCTATCCTCAAAGGAAGGTGTTCTTAGGATTGTACTGAAGAGGTATCATCGCTGCTGACAAACAGTAAGATATAATATCCAGTCTGTACACAGAAATATCAATCCAAGTCAGGTTGAATAACAAGCATCTTACTAGCCAGACATTTGGAAGGAACTGTGCACATTAGACTTCTTTCTTGTCAAATTCAAAAGTAGTTTTTAGTAGACTGTGTCTAATATACACACTGGTAACAGAAGTGTGCATAATGTGACTAGGTTTGTGAGAAACACAGTTCATTTTTTTATTGTGGAGTTACACAAAGCTAATGTATTTGAACCACCCTGTGGCAGGTAAATTGATTATAACTAGTACATGGAAAGCAGTGAGCCCTCTCAGAATTCTAATGTGGTGATTAAGTGCATAGGACATGGTCGCAGTGGAAAAGATAATGCCCAACCAAATTACACTCCATTACATTGACACATGAAATTATTTTATTGTCTTAAATGCTACCTAGAGAGGGAAAGGCTCACCAGTTGCAGATCAGGTGTTTAAAATATCAATCATTCTTTTTAGTACTAAATTTGCTGTCTGTAATTCACTGGCTACATGTTGTTTCGTCTTGCATTTCATATAAGGTTTTAACATGCTGAAGCCGATTCCACTAAGAAGGTATTAGGCTCACAGGAGCCATTCAGATACTGGTTCCATGTTCCCTGCAGACATTTGAAATTATGACATTAGTAACACAGCCCTGGATCTTCTTCTTGGTCCTGGCCAATCCTGTTTCACCACATGCTATGAGCTCCCTCCCATATACAATGCACTCTCTCTAGTGAAGTGGGTTTTGTGGTGTATTAATCAGAGCTCCGGACTAGGATCTGGAAAATTCCTAATTCATTCCCCCACTGTGCCAAGGAAGCTCACTGGGCGACCTTAGGCCAGTCACTTTCTTTCAGCCTAATCTGTAATGTTGTGAGAATAAAAGGAGAAGAGGACAATGTTATAAATCACTTTGGGTCCCCCCTAGGGAGAAAAGTGAGGTATAAATATATATTGATGTGAGGAAACCCTGCCTATTCATGCAACAGATGGAGGTGGAGGAATTCTGAGGTAGAATGAGCTGTACCAGTTCCAAAAGTGGGTGAGGAGAACCACATTTCTTAGGCTCAATTCCAATTCCAATAACCTTTACTGGCATACATCTCAGGCTCAATTGTGTAAAAAGTTCAAACAAATTAAAAAGCAGCACATTAGGGAAAACTTTTCAGGTCTAGCCCTTTGCACGCTTATGCTAGTTTTCAATGTACAGGGAATTATTAATGTAGAAGGGGAGGAGAAGGAGAACTATGAAAAGGTAATCCTTCCCCTGAATCCTGAAGTAGACCAATGAATTCTACCACTGCAGTACTCAGTCCCGTTTCACTGCATGTCTAGGAGAGCGCAGATTATATTTTTTAAGATTGGAAGTCACTTTGAGAAAGGGGAATTTAGAGGCAAAGGGGCGGCATGCCATTTGTCTATTCCAAATCACTTCTTCAAGCAAGCACACACACCCCACCCACCTTTGGGATAAAAGGCTTGTGATTGCAACATGTGACTGGAATGAAAAGTCACTTGGGGCCCTAACCTGCATAGCCCAGGCAAGCCCGATATCAGATCTCAGAAGCTAAGCAGGGCTGACCCTGGAAAGTACTTGGAAGGGAGACCTCCAAGGGATACCAGGGCTAGGACGCAGAGGCAGGTATCAAAGCCACCACTCTGAAATGTTCTAACCTCACTAAGGGGTCACCAGAAGTCACCATGACATCCAGGCTCGCAAGCGCACGCACACACACAATACCAGAAAAAGGAAAAGAAAAGTCGCTTGGGGAGATAACTGGAACAGAGAAATGGCAGGTAGAGAAAAGCACTTCCTTCCCTGACTGCTTCTCTGCTCCTGAATCAGCTTTCTTTATTAAAAAATCAAGTGTCCCGTACATGTTTTTGCATGTAATATTTAGCTAGCTTCTGTAGGCTTGCCAGCCTCCAGGTGGTTAAACCAAAAAAGGGATCACAATTACAAGGAAATAGATCAAACAAACACTATGATAAGAAGAAGGAGGAGGAGGAGGAGGAGATTGGATTTATACCCCGCTCTTCACTACCCAAAGGTGTGGTATTATACCCCAATTGAAGTCCCTCTCCTTCGAGTGGCTTACAAACTCCTTTCCCTTCCCCTCCCCACAACAGACACCCTGTGAGGTACGTGGGACTGAGAGAGCTCTTGACAGAAACTGCTCTTTTTCACGAATAGCTCTTATCAGAACTACGGCTTGCCCAAGGTCATCCAGCCAGGTGCAAGTGGAGGAGTGGGGAATCAAACCCGGTTCTCCCAGATTACAGTCCGTGCACTTAACCACTACACCAAACTGATAAAAATGACAATGACATTTAATAAACCTTATGAGCATCAAATTATATTACAAATGAAACTTTTACAGTATTACTAAGGAAATTTTAACATTCTCAAGGAAAAGTCCATCATCCCCATGAGTACCCGGTTAAAACTCATTTCACCAGGCTTCCTCAGGAGTAATCCTATTATATTGAAAGGTGTCAGCCTCTTGATACAGCTTAACTTCTTTTTTACTTTCTTCAAATTTTTACAGCTTAACTTCTTTTTTACTTTCTTCAGATTATCTTGGAACAAACATGGTTATTTAGAATGGAAAGATGAAGCTGAATGGACTATTGTTTTGTTATAATTTTTAAATTTTTGAAATTATTAATAATTTTTAATGTTTAACTTACTTCTAGTTCCATTTCAGGAGCTGCGGTGGCTCAAGTGGTTAAGACGCTGAACTGCAGGCTGTGGAAGGTCAGTAGTTCAGCAGTTCAAGACCCGAGAGTGCCGCAAGACGGGGTGAGCTCCCGTCTCTAGTTCCAGCTCCTGCCAACCTAGCAGTTTGAAAGCAAGAAATTGCAAGTAGATAAATAGGTACCACTTCGGTGGGAAGGTAACAGCGTTCCGTGCGCCTTGGTGTTTAGTCATGCCGGCCACATGACCACGGAAACGTCTTCGGACAGCGCTGGCTCTTCGGCTTTGAAACGGAGATGAGCACTGCAACCCTAGAGTCGGATTCGACTGGCTTTCAAGCAAGGGAACCTTTACCTTTACCTTTTAGTTCCATTTCAAGTGTTTGAATTAGGAGCAAGCCAGTTAATTTATTTCTAGTGGTAGCGACCAGTCCTCTTTGTCGAAGAAAGTAAAAAAAGAAATTAAGCTGTGTCAAGAGACTGACACCTTTCAATATAATAGGATTACTCCTGAGGAAGTTTGGTGAAATGAGTTTATAACCAGCTGCTCACTGAGGATGCTGGACTTTTCCTTGAGAATGTTAGGATTTCCTTAGTAATACTGTAAAAGTTTTATTTGTAATATAATTTGATGTTCATAAAGTTTATTAAATGTCATTGTCATTTTTATCACAGTGTTTGTTTGTTTGATATAAAGCCTCCAAGTGGTGGTTGGAGATCTCCTGCTATTACAATTGATCCCCAGGTGACAGAGATCAGTTCACCTGGAGACAATGGCTGCTTTGGAAAGTGGATTCTGTGGTATTATACCCCAATTGAAGTCCCTCTCCTTCGAGACTTCCGGTTTACAGCGCAGTGATGGCGGTCGCTTTCCCCAATGCTCGGGGGAGCGATTCACACACCAGCGGTGAGAAGGGAAGCTGCTGATGTGGTTTCCCCACAGAACCCTAGGGTAGGGTTCCAAGCCATAGGGCTTTTGAGGGGTAGCCCCTTCGACGGTGCAATGCCAGAGAACTGAGGCGCTCCTCCGCCCTGACGGTCCCACCACTGTGTGGCCATACGGTGCCAGCTGGGTTGACCGGATCAAGCGCTGGAGATCGAGCGAAGAGACAAGCGTGGTCGAAAGTGACTGGCAATGAAAGTGAGTTTGATGTAAACTAATTTTGAAATAACCGAAGAACTCCCTTTCCCCACCTATACTAGTAAACAGAGAGAGGAAGGACCCCTCCCACGAGTACATCAGAGAAGTGGAAAAAGAAAGGGGGGAAGGGGGAAATCAAGTGTGTGAATTGTTCTGAGAGACTTACCAGAGTGGACTTAAATCGAAAGCGAGTTTTAGAGGTTGCGAATAAGCGGTTGGCTTTTGTAAACAATCAGCAAAGATGGCAGGCCCAGGGAGGAAAGGACCGAAACCGAAACTTATGGGCGGCCAAAGTCTGAGACCGGAAGAAGAGGGAATGGATGTCATGAGATTGTTAGCGGATACGCTCAAGCCGGTGATGGATCAACTTACTGGTATTAACCAGCCATTAACTGCTCTCAATCAAAACTTCGCAGCACAACAGCTCCAGCTGGTGAAAACAGTTAAAAAGACAGAGCAAATGGTGGAAGTAGTGAAAAAGATGCACACTGAGAACAAGGGTTTGAAGAAATGGATGGACGAATTGCGAATAAACAAAAATACCAGGATAATAGACTATTGCTTTTACAAATGGAAAAAGCAAACATGATCCTCAGATTCCAAGGAGTGCCTGAATCACCAAATGAGGATTTGAAGAAGCTACTTAGTGATCTTATTGCACCAGTGACAGGCTTGAAAGCGGAAGAAATAATGAGTGACATGGAAGCCGCGTATAGGGTGTACTCTAATTACACCAAAAAAAATAGCCTGCCTGGAGAGATCTCAGTCAGATTCTCAAGGAGACAAACGAGGGATGCAATATTAAAAGCAACATCAGTAACTCCACTGAAACTGGGGAATTCAATTATCAAAACTTTAAAGGATATTCCATTTGAAATTCGCCAAAAAAGAGCTACAAGGACTTAATCCTTTTTCTTCAAACTAATGAAATTGCATATAAATGGGTGGTACTGGAAGGGGTGATCTTTGAACTTCATGAAAAAAGAGAGAAGATTGACTCTGTGTATAAAGCCAAAGAGTTTTTGAAACGCCAACTGGGAGCCAAAGAAGATGGTGAAACTGGTTCAAGTGGCTCTACACCCTTGGAGACGGACAAAGACTTGGCCGCGGAAGAAGGCGCTACTACCCGCAAGAAAACTTATGGTCTTAGAGATAGAAAGCCTAAGTAAAGGCAGAAGGACTCTGTAAATTACCTTTATGAAGCGAGCTATGAGAGATGCTCTGGAACTCTCTCATAACAAGTAACTAATTAATGATTTAGCAGAGATAGGAACTCATTGCTTGCATTGTTTACTAAAAGTAGTGTACTAACATAGATTTTAACTGGGGTATGATCTCCTACTCTTGGGTTTTTAGTTTAGTGTGGATTTGCTTTTCTTTCTCCTTAGTTGTTGTTCCCCTTCCCTTTTTTCTTTGTAGTTTTAGTTGTATATTAAAAAAGCAATAAAAAATCCCCTTCGAGGGGCCAAAAAAATAAAAAGAAGTCCCTCCCCTTCCCAAACCCTGCCTTCCTCAGGCTCCACCCCCAAAATCTCTGGATATTTTCCAACCCAGAGCTGGCAATTCTGGTCCTCTGTCTTCCCAATTTATTGCTAAGGGACGCTGCCAGACGTGCTCCAAGACCATGCCAGCTTTTTTCCTCACAGTATATTGTTACCATTATCCAAAATTAAAACAAATAAACAAAGGGGGGGAATGATGACTCATAGGGAGTCCTTTAAAATCACTCATTTTGCCTACAAGAAGTTCTATGACTAATAGTTGCTGGCATTACTGTGATTTTGTTCTGTTTTTTCTGGTAACTCAAGAGAACGCTGTTCAAGCCAACTAGAACTGCATTTCACCAATAAAAAAAAGTTTTCAATTAAAATGTTTCAAACAGAAGTTCCAAGTACTACCATACCATATGCGATGATACATCCTTTTCTGTTCAGTCTGGGGAGCTCTAAAGGGCTTTTTAAAATGCTGGGTAAACAGTAGCTAATTTATAAGGTATGAGTACTACCCTCCCAAAGTTAATCACATTTTAAGCCCCATTGATTTCATGGGACTCATTAACCATGTTCTTGAATCAACAGGACTTAATATGCTTGCCTTTGGCTGGCTCATGCCCCTTTGTTTCTTATTCACCTCAGCTGCAGCAGTGCAAATAGACAGATACCATGAGAACAGTGCATAATGCAGTCTTCATTTTGTGGTAATGTCAGAACTTTCTCTTTTAGTTCAGGTTATCCTTATTATTGCGTAGAAACTAGTAATTATCCACATTTGTTCAATAAGTTTGAAGCAGCACTCCATTTCTAAAATGAGGGTTCTTTTAACAGCTGCTCCGGGGACAAACACAGATTGTTGCTCCCCTAACTTATCAGAAGGTGCAGGTCTGGGAGATGGTTGCATGGAGCACCAAAACTTTGGAACTGCTTCCCAGAGGGATGTACATTTGTCCCCAGAACTGCCAAGAGACACTACAGGCTTAGGTTTGTGAGCTCTGCTTGGGGAATCCCTGAACATGTAGGGTGGTGCCTGAGGGGGGGGGTTCAGTGGCGATATGATGCCACAGAGTCCATTCTCCAAAGCTGCTGTTTCCTCCATGGGAAGTGATCTCTGTAATCTGGAGGTCAGTTGTAATTCTGAGAGAACTTCAAGCCCCACGTGGGGGTTGGCAACTCTATAGCTGTTATGTACTCAAGTAAACCGCACATGGGGATGGGCCAACATGTGGCCAGGCAGGATGAGCGAGCTTCGCTCCAGAGACAATGGAAGTAGAGGATCCTAGGACTAGCCAACCGGCAAGACCGGATCCTAAAGAAGGACCTATGTGGGACTAGTCATGTAAATAAACCTATCAGGGTTGTGTGAGTGTGTTGGGTGTGGTTGTGAATGGGGATATAAGCGGGCAATCAGTCCCGCTTAAACATCTCTTGTTCTACTATCTACAATAAAGTATGAGCTGAAATCGCTCCACTATGCATCACTCTCAGTACTTTATAATAGTACCCCAGACAAGATTGCTTCCAGGCCCCTCCTCAAAGTATAATGCCAGGTCTCCACTTGTTAGGTTGGCAGAGCAGGAAGGATAAGGGGAAAAAATGCCACTGCATCAACAGCATGATGTTGTTTCTGGGGCTTTCCATAGAGTTTCTGCGGAATTCTAGAGTGGTGGGATGCCACTTCTGAGTTCAAACCAGAAATGACCTCATGCTGTCAACATGATAGGTCCTCCCATGTCTTCACCCCCCAGTCTCTCTCCTGGTGCCAGCTGCTCATGGCCGGCCCTACTTGGATCACATGATCCGTCAGGGGAAGGCTCTAAGAGTCATGGATCTTTCCAGTGTTCCCCTCCCCACAGCAGTCCACTCTGACCCTGGGGAAGTTTATTCCTGGGTTCATGAGACTTGTGTGGGGTTGAGAGGCTGCCAAGAGCAGTCCTAGTGATTCTGGCAGCCTGGGCAAAAGCCCAAGATGTGACCCCAGAATCAGCCCTCGCCTTGGGCAAGGCAGGTGGATGGGCACAGTCACTATTGAGCCAACTGTTGCCTGAGCCTTAGAGGAGCAGGCGCATATGGTCATGGCGGAGCTGGCTACCTGAGAGCCAGAGGGGGTGGGCGTGTGCAGTGGGAAGAGCCTGGCTGCCTTCTCTTCCTCTGCTTTCCCTCTCCATGGGTACTTTTTGGTTTGAATATAATGGTTGTAGAGAAGTTGTTTTGCTTTTGCCTTGTTCTGGATTTTGAGCAGACTGGGTTTTTAAAGAAAATATCATTCTGATTCTTGTTTCTGTTGTCTTGATGGCTTTTTGTTGCCTTTTTAAAAATACCTGATTGCCTGATGTGCTTATAGTCATATTGTCAGCCGCATTGCAAGTGCTATTAAAAAGGCAGATATTTTTAAATAAATGAACAAATAGCAATGATAACATTCTCTTGGCATCCCTTGGCAGGACAAATTGGCTTGTCAAACGATTATGTGCGTACAGTGGTTTATGTTTATACATCCTCAGTTTGGAAGGTAACATCAGTGATAATACGTGACAAGGGAGGGTCAGATCCTCAAAAGCGGACACAAGGCTGTCTTTGCTTTTAACAGTTGCCCTCTTTACCCTCTCTGTCCCCAAAGAAACAGCAAACTTGCTTGTTTTAAAGGCATGGAGCTCTGTTGCAGTGACTTGCAAGCTCAGTATGCTTCCAGTAGCAAGCCATGTGATTCTTTTCTGGAGATCCTTTCATATACAGAGGTCTCTTTGGAAATTGCTCATTTGCCTTCATGCTTGATTTAGTTGCTGGGCTTCCTCATAGCCCAAGGCAGGAGATCAGCAGTAGTTCCTATTAGCTGAAGAAGGAGGGAGATGGAGTTAGTTCCTTTTATACCCAGAACAGCTGATTAGTAGCTAGTGTGGTAGTGGTAAAGGGCTTAAGTGTAGTGTAGTGGTTAAGAGTGTGGACTGTAATCTGGGAGAACCAGGTTTGATTCCCCACTCCTCCACATGCAGCTGCCGGTGTGACCTTGGGTCAGTCACAAGTTCTCTCAGAGCTGTTCTCTCAAAGGCAGTTCTTGGGAGAGCTCTCTCAGCCTCACCTACCTCACAGGGTGTCTTTTGTGAGGAGGGGAAGGGAAGGGAACGGGATTGTAAGCCACTTTGAGACTCCATTGGGTAGTGAGGGGGAGGGTATAAATCCAAACTCTTCTTCTAGGAGTGTCAGACTAAGATCTGGGAAAACCAGGTTCAAATCCTGACTCTGTTATGGAAGCTCACTGGGTGGCTTTAGACCAGTCGCATACACTCAGCCTAATATACCTCACAGGGTTGTTGTGAGGATAGAATGGAGAACAGGGAATGATGTTGCACGCCCTTAAGGAAAAAACTAAGGGGGAAAAATCAGAGTATAAATAAGTATTTCAAAATATCTGACCTGCGATGTTCATATAGGAATAACAAAACGTGAATGACAGAAACGCATCCTTAAAAATCCTATGCATATACAGGTGTTTAAGAATGCATTTGTATGCTGAGGGGAAATCAATGTACGATATGTGTAGATATACCTACAGTTTTCATATTTGCTGCATAAATTGTATGTATACGCAAGTCACTGAGGTCAGCCAATATGTTGCAACCATCTGAATTCCCATCCTCCTAAAATAAAAACACTTGACACAAACGTATTTCACATGCGCTTATTCCTGTGCAGTACCCTTCTAAGAACCAATCTGCCACTGCCTATAAGAGCATTCTAGTTGCCAGTGGGAAGCTTTTGCCTCCTGTGGCATAACTAAAGTGAAATTGACACATTGCCTTCATTTCCCACATCAATTAGGATCTCCATGATTGTTGGTGGAACAAAGGAATGTGTTGAAGTAAGCTTGCCTTTCCTCCCTAAAAGTCAGCCAGGCCTTTACCCAAGAGCAAGCCCAACCTTTATTTGCATTCCTGACTCTCAAAAGGCCTAGGGAGATCCCATGGTGATAGCTGTCTCATTCTCAGAGCAATAAATCAGAAGTGGTCCCAGGTCCCTAGCTGGGGCTGGCAGGACTGATCTATGTCAGTACTAAGAATCTCAGACAAGTTAATGCCTAGGGAGGATGAGTTGACTGAGAACAGTGGGAAAGGAAATGATTTACCTTTTCTCTTCTTCACTTCCCTTATTTTCATATACCAATAATGTCAGAAGCAACCAAGAACTTACGTTTATTTATTAACTTTTAAAAATATTTCTGCCTAAAAGACTTCTGAGACAATGTCTGATCGGGGGTGGGGGGGAGAGAGTGTGAGAAACAAACTGAAATGCAATCTATATACTATTGACAATTTCCAGTATTCTGGGAGCAAGCCTAAGAGGGTCTAATCAGAAGTAAGTTACTCAGTGGGGCTTACGCCCAGAAAAGTGCCTTTAGGATTGCAGCCTCTGGTCCCAGTCACACGAGTGGGATACTGCGCTGCTGAAGGGAGGCAAATTAGAGCTGGAGCAAAAAGATGTGCGGTAGAGCGATCAGACAGGTCCCTGAGATGCCGCGCAGATGCCGATAGCCAGCAACCACATGGCGATGTTGAAGCACATCAAAGGGTCCTGCGCATGCGCACTCTTATGTTTCTTCGCATACTGTGGAGGCTTGGAAAAAACACATCCGGTGAAACGGGACGCATGCGTTTGCTGGATGCGCCGGATTAACTCTGCTTCCGCAATCCGACGCTCGCCTGTGACCCATGTTTTCCAGTTGTTGCTACCCTTTTGCTGGTACTTTTAAAATCCACTTCTTCTGGCCAACGGTATGGGTTGGTGACGGGTGCCCTACGCTTCCCAGATGTTGCCGTATGGTCGTGCCCGTTTGATGAGCCCTCAACCTGTCTGTTTCGCAGGGCAAATCCTCCCGTGTGACCAGGGCCTCTGTTGAGCTATTGCAGGTTGTCTTGTCAACAGTAGTCCAATGGCAAACAGCCGCTGTAGCACAACAGCAGTACAATATTTTACAATGTGTGGATGTGGCCAAAGTAAGGGAGTTTGGGATGGGGAAGATAGCAGGCTTCATTTATATTGGGCTGGAGTCCACAGAAGCCAGGAGCAGGTATAGTTGCACCAGAGAATGTACTGTATGTGACTAGCAGCAAAGTTCTATGGGAATATGCATCTCCACCAATCATGTGCAGCACATGACTATAATATCCATTTGGATCTCCTGCAGATCTAGGTGCACACTGCAATGTAGATGCATACTGGAACAGATCTGCATCAGATCTGCGTGCACAGGGGCTTGCACTGATGATTGGCCAACCCTACGATGAATTATTTCAAGTCAACTGGAACAGCTTTAGTAACACTGGAACATATTAACTGCAATATCTAACAGAACATTGCTCAAGACCCCTGATCTCTACTGCTGTACAGTGCTCCAAAGTGAGTTGCATAAAACGCAAATGTAGTTTTGAAATATTCCCATATCATACCTTTTCTCTCACTTTTCTATCCAGACTCTCATACAAAATTAAACTTACCCCTTGGTGTTCAGGCTCCTTTCACCTCTTCCCTGTTCTTTTTCATTACACTTCCATCTCTCTTCCCTCTCCTCTTTCTTTGGTCCCACTCCACTACTGAAATCTAAATTCTAAGTATCTTGGGGTGGGCAGCAAACTGTTGTGCTTAGGGAATCTTGTAAGTGGCCCTGCACAAATAACCTTGTGGAAGGCTGATAGATAATTAATATGTTCCATTTCCAGTGCACATAAAGTAAATGTATCTATCTGGCCATATGCTTATGATCACTTGCATGGAGTGAAATTAGAATGATATATACCCCCTCTCGGCTGTGTTACTTATCTTACCGTCCTGTTCTTAAAGTACTAGGAAATTAATTGCAGGAAATAACTCCGATGTATTTGAAAGCAGCTAAAGCCCTCTAGCTTGTAAAAGTTTTTTTTCCTTTGGCTTTTTTTTTTTACTGGCAAGGTTTATTGAAAATCATATTGAAGCTCCTCTGGACAGGCTTCTGGAAACAACTCACATTGGAGTTAAAACTCTTTCTCAGCTTCTGAGTAGTATTTTATTGACAAGCATTGGGGTAGGGACCAAACAATACAGAGAGTTCGTCGCAGAAGCAGATCCATTCTGGTCCAGCAGGAAATGCACTGCTCCAAATCCAGGCCTCATATAAATGGGAGCAGCTGCCTGGAATCAGTGCTGCAAGGTCATCTTCAACAGGGGCGGGAATCTGACATTCAGAGGGTTGGATCCAGGCTGAATTTTTCCAGTGGGAGAACAGAACTTTCCAGCTCCCTTCCTCCCACAGCAGCCAAAGATCAGGACAAAATGCTTCTCCTGGGGGACAGGGGACCCTGAAGAATAACAAGAGAGGGTCTACAGCGGGAAGGGGGAATAGGTGGAAGCTCCCAATTTAGTCCGGTTCCAACCCAGAATCCTTATCTATCTGTATGGTATACATGCTTTACCAAAGAAATACACAGAAGAAAAAAATGTGTTAGCCAGAGGATATTAAAATTTTACTAAGTATTTGATGACCTTGAATGTGTATATGCCACTGTGCCACCCTCAGCAGTGTTACAGCCTTTTAAACCCATGGAAGTCGAGGGGCTTAAAGGGGACATCTCTGGTTGGAATGGCACTCTTGGCCTTGCAGAAAACTGAGTGACTGCCAGGGGAAGCCAGGCTCCTTCAGATTCGTCCTGAGGACTGTGACATTAAAATAAACAAATAATTAAGAACACTATACTCCCCTTGCGGATGGACAAACGCGACAGAAATGAAGACAAGCTGCAAATCCTTTACACGTTTATGTGTATTCATTTATTTCCAAGAAAAGGTGTAATTGCTGTTCCTTATTTTTCGGGGGGCGCGCGCGCACACACAACTCTAGGCAGAATCTTCACGGATTCAGCGGGATGTGTTTTGGATCAAACGTGCATATGGGCTCACACATCGACTTGGTAGAAGTGGAGCCCTCTTGAATCCAGCGGGACTCACTTGCGGGTAAAAACGCGTCAGAGCTCATCAAATTCACACCGCGGGCTACACTCGACTTAGGTATACCTTCGGAGGGACCAGCAACGAGCTGCATTTTTTTCGTTGTCGTTGTGGCTGTGATTGCAGATAGGGCTTTCCCCCTTTTTTTAATCCATCAAGCCCGCGGCGTTACAGGAAGTGGAGGTTTTCCTCCCTTCCCTTTCCCAGAGGGCTCTCTCCACCCCCACCCCCCCATGACGTTCCCATGCGGGAATTCCTCTCCCATTCAAAGCATTCCGCGGAGGAGGAAGAGGGTCCGTAGCCGAGGTCCCCAGCCGAAGTCCCTCCGTCCCCGGGTTTTCTTTTCCCTCCCCCTCCTCCACTGGAGGGCTGAGCATCCCGGCGTGCAACGCGGCGCCCCCACCCTTTTTGCAAAGAGAGTTGCGAGTGTGCTGCATGCATAGTTGCTGTACGCGACTCTCCGCCGTCGCCGCTCCTCCTCCTCTTGCAACCCCGCCGGGCCCGCGTCCGCTTTCCCTGGAAGGCTGCAGCAGCAGGGACAGGAGGGAGCGGCGGGGCCAGGCTTGTTCTTCTTCTTCTCCCCCTTCCTGCGAGAGGCCGGGCTCCGCGGTGGCGAGCATTCCTGCCTAGGAGGGAAAGGGAAGCGGAGCAGCCGCGGCGGCAGGAGGATGAGTGCCCGGGAGCGCCTCGGGCTGCTGCTGCTGCTGCTGGCGGGGCTGTGCGGCGGCGCCATGGACGAGTGCGGGGACGAGGCGGGCCGGCGCCCCCAGCGCTGCATGCCCGAGTTCGTCAACGCCGCCTTCAACGCCACCGTGGTGGCCACCAACACGTGCGGGAGCCCGGCCGAGGAGTACTGCGTGCAGACGGGCGTCACCGGGGTCACCAAGTCGTGCCACCTGTGCGACGCCTCCCAGCCCCAGCTGGAGCACGGCGCCGCCTTCCTCACCGACTACAACAACCAGGCCGACACCACCTGGTGGCAGAGCCAGACCATGCTGGCCGGCGTCCAGTACCCCAGCACCATCAACCTCACCCTCCACCTGGGTGAGTCCGGCGGGGCGGCATGCGTGGGGGTGGGTTGGGGGCGTGGGAGGGCCTGGGGGTGCCCTCGGGAATGGAGTCCCGCGGTGTGGAGGAGCCCACCAAAGTAGATGCTGGGCCCAAGAAGAGTCGGTTCCCTTCCTTAGGGTGCGTTTTCAGTTTAGTGCATTTGTATTCCGTGCTTCCCTCCAGGAGCTCAGGATGGTCGTTCCTCCTCCTCGTCTCCTTTTTTTATCCTCATGACAGCCCTGTGAGGTAGACTGGGCTTTCTGGAAAACGATGCTCTTCTTTGATGGTGCTGTAAGGACCAACATCCTTTCTGTTTGCCTAGTGAGGATCCTCTCATAGCATCTGGAGAAGTGGCTTCTAGCCTCTTATGCTGAAACACTATCTTGAGCTGTGAGCGTTTAAGGAGCTGCCATACTCTAGTTTATTTCTGCAGCAACAGTCTAATGCGGCTGCTTCTCAGGAATGACAGGGGTTTTGAAACCAGAGACCTGACTCCAAGCATGAGACCTTCCCCGTTGGGGTCACAGATTCCCACAGTTCCTATATGCCTGTTCCCCCTTCTGTCATGCCCTTCCAACACAGAGCTCAAGGTGCCATACAGGGTTCTTAACTGCTTACGTTTTTGCCTCACAGCGATCCTGTGGGGAGGGTTAGGATGAGTGAGGGGGATTACCCAAGGTCACCTAGCAACCTTTATAGTAGAGTGGTTGGTTTGAACCCTGAGCTCCTTGGTTCTGGTAACTTTCATCTCACAGTGTGCACTCTAGTCCATGAAAGCTTGTGCTGGTTTGTTCTTAAGGTTCCAGCTGCTCGGCTCACGTTTAGCTTTGCATCAACAGACTGACACCGCTACTGCTCTGAAATTATTACCAGTCTTAATCTGACACTGTACTGTGCATCACACTTGGCTTTCCATGGTTTGTTTCCATTTGTACTGCTCTCTTTGGGGTCTCCTGATGTCAAGAAATAAATTTTAGGCTCCTCAGGGCAGAGGCCTTTCCACTGTTGTTTGCCATACAAATTGATGGTATTGAGTAATTAGTAACTACAACCAGATGCTTTTGGAAATTCACAGCAAGGCGGTGGTGGCTTTTTCCTGTTCCCACCATCAGGCACTCTGAGCTCTGCAACCTCTAAACAGGGGGGTTGGATTTAGCTTCATTGGCCAGTGCTTGCTGACAAATTTTTCCCTCCTTGAATGTGTCTAATCCCTTTTTGAAAGCTCGCTAAAGATACTTTTATCATCACATCTTGTAGCAGTGACTTATGCTTTGTGCCCTTGTTCACCAGTCCCAGATGCACAGGAGTGCTGAGAGAACAGTCACTCTGTGTATGCTCTCCTGTAGGTTTGCAAAGCTCCCGGGCCAAATTTAAGACTTGGGTGTACGTGCCTTGCAGCTTCATAGTAGTAAGGATGGAGGGAGAGTTCCCACTGACTTCTTCTCTCCCATTGGGTTTGATGCTTTTCCTTGGAACATTGAGAGTCTGTGGCCCTGAAATGTGTTCTCACCAGCACCAAAACAACTTGTGTAGTAGTAAGAAAGAGGGTGCTCCTGAACCGTTTGTACAGTAGATTTACTGCATCTGATGCCTTGGAAGCTTTCCTTCTGACAACCAGAAGAAATGACTTTCAGGCATTGCTGCTTTGTAAAATGAGGGTCCCCAGAAGTCACTGATGTGGTCTTTTAGTCATGGCACCCCAATGTGGAATGCCCCTCTGCTCAACTATCTAACCCACACCAGATCTATTAAGTTTCTAGTGCCAGGTGGTTTATTTCTGTCCTTGACTTTGTGGTTTATTTCTGTCCTCGACTTTGTGGTTGCTTTGGTTTTATTATTACCGTGTTCTGGGTTCCTGAGGTTTAAGTGTTGTTCTGTGACTTTCGACAGTGCGTTTTACATGTGTTTATGCATGTATTACCGTGTATCGTGCATCTTGGATTTATATGAATTTTACTGTTGTATTGAATTTTTAATTGTATGTAATATTGTTATTGTTTTTAGTTCTGAAACTCGGCTTGGCCGCTTGTTAGCCGCCCTGAGCTACTGGATAGGGCGGGGTATAAATCCCAAAATAAATAAATAATAAATAAATAAATCATGGCTTGGTTGACATGTTTTGGGCTTGTAAACCACTTTGGGAATCTTCTTATATGGGGATAGAAAACATATTTTGAATGAGTAAATACAGAGAATATCTGTGTTTTTTGTTCAATGCCCTTCCCCCTAACCTGGTCCTGTTGGTGCTGTGTGTCCACACAGTAACTCTCTGTGAACTTTTTCTGTAGTGACACCCTCCCCACTCCAAAGATACAAAGCAGAGCTGCCCGGTACTGTTGGTGCAGGTTCGGCATTCATCCTTGTCAGCTGCCTAAATGGATGTGAGAACCAGGCTCTGGCTGGAGCATCCCGGATGCACTGACTCAGCAGACACTCCCCTAGTTAAGACAGGCATTTTGGACATGTTATAACTTGCTTTGTCCAGTGGAAGAGAGATTACTGGTGTAAATGGTAGCCTTAGTCATTGCTGGCCATAGGAAATGGTAGCTGATTATTGCTCAATATCCGCAGCTGTCCTTTGCTTATAGAAGGAGAATGCTCTGGCTTTGCCCTACCTTTTAAGGAGCAGACACCAGTTCTTGATCAGCAATGATGCTAATAACTTATGGAAATGGTGCTGCTTTGTCCTATTTTTATATGTTGGAATTGGAGTTGATGAGGCCTTCTGTGGGCAAAGTCCCCATCAAGTTGCAGCCAGTTCATGATGACCCTATAAAGGTTTCGAGCCAAGATTTGTTCATTGTTTGCCATTGCCTGCCTCTCCCTGGCGACTCTTGGAGGTCTCCTGTCCAACTGCTAACCGGGGCTGATCCTGCTTAGCTTCCAGGGTCTGATGAGATGGGGGTTGCTTGGACCATCCAGGTTATAGGTAAAGGTTCCCTTGCTCGAAAGCCAGGCGAATCCGACTCTAGGGTTGCGGTGCTCATCTCCGTTTCAAAGCCGAAGAGCCAGCGCTGTCCAAAGACATTTCCGTGGTCATGTGGCCGGCATGACTAAACACCAAGGTGCACGGAACGCTGTTACTTTCCCACCAAGGTGGTACCTATTTATCTACTTGCAATTTCTTGCTTTCGAACTGCTAGGTTGGCAGGAGCTGGAACTAGAGCTTACTCCGTCATGCGGCATTCTCAGGTCTCGAACTGCTGAACTACTGAACTTCCACAGCCTGCAGTTCAGCATCTTAACCACTTGAGCCACCGCAGCTCCCCATCCAGGTTAGGCTGAGGCTTTTTGAGAGAGCCCGTAGGATTCCCATTGATGTGCAGTGATTCTTCACGGCGCTGTGGTTTGACGAGTGGCATGTGATGATCGTAACCTTTGCAACAGCAGTGACACAGCTGTGCCCACTGCAGTCACTCCCTTCCTTTCCCCTATAATACACTAAGCTGTGTCAGTCTGTTTAGTTTGCGTCGTTGTTTGGTTTTAGTTCCACAGTGGAATGGCGCAGGTGCTTATATGCGCTGTACATACGTAGAGTAGCAAAAAATTCTTGTTCCACAAACTTTCCAGAAGCAGCACAGCAAAATGGGGTGGAGAGTGATTGTTTCTCCCCCCACACAAGTGCAAAAGGGTTTCGTGTGATGATGAGAGCTAGTTTCAAAGGGTGGTGAGTGGGTGCCGCTTTAGCAACACTTCCAGCCCAATTCTATAAATTTTTGCTTTGAAGCTGGCTGGCCTCATTACATAGCACTGCCTTCTTGAACTACTTTAGAGGGCTGAGGAGTGCAACTTAAAAGGATTTTAATACTTGTCTGTTTTCCGAAACCTGTGCTCCCACCGCAACTGCCTTGTGTTGGAGAAGGAGGGAGCTTCAGAGTTAGCATCACCTACCTGCTTATCTGCATCTGCCTAAGGCCGTACCTGCAAGTCTGGTTTCTTTCACCTGTATTGTGCAACTCACTGGAACCTTGCGCCTAGCCTGGCACTGTGGATTTCCTTTTCCTTGGCTAGACAAAAGGCTTTCTGATCTTCCCTCCTCTCCCTTTACAACCCCATATTTAGTAAGTAGCTGCATATCTGGCCTCTGCATTTTTATTCTTGGATCATGAAATCTGCTCTCTCTGGATGTGTTCCGCAAAGGAATTGTCTCCTCCGTGCCCTTCCCCCTTTCCTGTACATGCATTCTTCCTTTTCCCATACAAGGACTCTGTTTCCTCTTCTCACTGTCCTCTTATAAAAGTGGAATGGAATTCTCCTTCCTGGTTCCTCAGTGCAGTCCCAAACGCTTTGAGAGACAGTGGGCGTCTCGCTCTCTGTGTGTCTCTCCTAACAAGGACCATGTCTGCATCTCCCTGCTGAGGTTGTAATATTTAACTTGGGGTGGGGGGGACTCTTTGGTGGACTGAAACAGCTGGGTTTAACAGGTCAGTGGATAATGAAGGTAGAAAAAATTATAATAATCCCAAGATTGTGAAAAACTTTAGGAGGAGTGAAGTTATGGAGAATGTGTGTAGTACACAGTTCCATGTTTCCTTTGTCTGTCTAGGGACTGGGAATAACCACTTCAAAGGAGTGGTTCTGTTTGAGAGTTAAATTGTTGCTTTGTGGTGGTCAAACATTTAAAAAGGTCACAAAAGCAGTTACACAGTTAATCCTGTCACACACAAAGCTAAAAGAAAATGGGCTGGCTCCAAAAGGTAATAAATTGCAAGGACTGATTTGTGTAGTATTTTAGCAGATTATTCCTCACTGGATTTGTTCTCTCTTTGGTTTTCTTTGAACGGCGTGTGTGGCGGAGGAGGCATTGTGAAGTCAGTGCAAGCTCCCCCCACACACACACAATGAATCGGTTACTTTAATGATGACTTTGTCGTCCGGGGTAATGCTCTTGACTCTTCCTAGTCACAAATTGTTGAATATTTGTGCACCTGTGATATGGTAAGGCCTTTTTTAAGAAACGGTAAAAGGCAGTGAGTGTAGGGAAAATTTAATTTGCTTGCTTGCCAAGAGGGGCTGGCTTGACAATTACACTTCCGAGTTTGGAAGAAAGGTTAGGTGTGAGTACTTGCTGTCTGGACTACAAAGCAGGAGAGGACCAAAAGTGTTGGTGATGCATCCTTGTCTGTAAGCATGGTGGTGCTTTTTTTTCAGTGAGGAAGGCAGGGCACACAGAGTCAGGTGGAGCCTCTTTTTAATTCGGCTGACCGTGTGTGTTTGGTGTTTACTTGTGGAATTCAGACCTGAACAGTTCTGTATCCTGATCAGGCTTTGCTGGTATAAGAAGTGCCCCTTTTTGAAAGGATCGTTTCAGAGGGGTAACCGTGTCGATCTTAGAGACCTTAGAGACCTACAAGATTTTGGGGTGTAAGCTGTCGAGAATTAAAGCTCCCTTCGTCAGTATCTGAGAGACCCAACAAGATTTTGGGGGTATAAGTTCTTTATATCTTTAAGAGCTTATATCCTGAAAAATTTGTTGATCTTTAAGGTACTTTTTTTTTGTATTTTTGTGTGTGTATGCCTGGAAGTCATGATTGACTTCTGGTGACCCCTAGTAGGGCATGGATTTTCAGACGGCTACCTCTGCATCCTGGTCTTGGCATACCTTTGAGGTCTCCCTTCCAAGTACTTGCCAGAGTCGGCCCTGCTTAGCTTCCGAGATCTGATGGAATTGGGGTAGCTTGGGCTACCCAGGTAAGGGCGGTCTTTAAGGTACCATTGACTTGAATCTAGCTCTTTTGCTGAAGACCAACTCGGCTACCCTCTGTTTCAGTGCAGTGTATTTGAACTGGATCAAATTGTACTAGAGCTCGCTGCTTTGTGAAGTTTTGGTTTACTGGTTGGTCCCTCTTCTTATTTGGAGGTGGCGTTGGGATAACATGAAACTTGTTCCAGGTTATCAGCATCTCCTAAAAAATGTCTTTTCATTCCAGTGGTAAGCAGCTTATCCACGGTTTGGAGGAAGCCCTTGGGGACAAAAGGAGGGGTGGAATAATGGAGTAATATTACTGTATGTATTCAGTTAACAAGGGAAGTCAGATTAGCCCATCAATTTATGTAATGTAAGAAAATGAAATCCTTCAAATTGTCTTAGATAATGTTTAAGGCTGGGGGGGTAGGAAGGGCTACTCAATTTTATCCTCTATTTTAAATGGTCAGTCATATCGGATTTATATAAGCGTGCAAAGACACTTTTGTGTAAATAGGGTGGGTGTGTTAACCACTTGAGGTGCTTCTTTTGTGCTTGAAGATACAAAGGTGTGTTTAAACTGTTTGATTGACCTTAGGCATTTCCTTCCCCCGTGTCTTGTCCAGTCATTCCCTTTAGATTTTTTCGGTTCTCCTGATTCTTGTTTAACTGTGGCTCTTTATGCATAATCACATGTTGTGCGTTTATATGCTTTTTGACGTTAAAGGCCTTTGTAACTGGGCCATGACTCTTTCTAGCTAACTTGCTTTCAGGATGTTAGGCTGAATCAGCAGACAGTAGGATCCTGCCGAGGAGAGATTATTCTAACAAATGCTGCTATTCTAACAGAAGCAGCCGTCCTATCTGGAAGCGATGAAACTATTAAGATATTTCCTGGAAAATGACTGAACTTACAAGTCCGTACCAATTTGATGAGAATTGTTAGGAAAGCTGTGTCTCAATTTTTGAACTTTAGTTTAATATAAAGACATTTCAGTCCATATGAGATGCCCCATATGTATCTTCTTGCCAAGGTAATTAGGGGATGCTGTTTCCCCTTTCTGTCATTTACTGTGATTACGTTGGAGAGGGTGCAGAGCAGGGCCTTCTCTGTTGTGGTTCCCACTTTGTGAAAGTCCCTCCCCAGTATACTTCTTAGCGTCTGCTGGTGTTAAAACATCTTAATTTTCAGAGTCTTATGCTGAATGCATATTGCTGTTTTGTTAATCTAACTCCTTGTGTTGTTAGAAAGCCAGTATTTTTAGATGACTTGAATGTCACAGCGAACTTCTTAATTATTTGCTTTATTTATAACATTAACCTTTCACAGTTGAGGTATGGAAACTGTCTCTGAAACAATTAGATAACATGTTTCTTTTTATACTGTATTCAGTGGGCCAGCTGTTTTTTAATAGGAGACAGAGGTTTGATGCCATGGTTGCTTCGGCGTGGGTTTATTTTAGCTGTGAAATGTTAACTGTTCAGAATATGTGTGTTCAAAACTATCTTTTAAAATTTGGGTGAGAGGGGTTTTTTTTTTGGGGGGGGGGTGTTTCCCCCAGTTCTGTGGAGTTGTGTTTTTGTGAAGAGCAGGAGGACGACTTTATGATCTCTATCTGTCTGCAGTCTGAAAAGTTTACAAATCAGTAGTTTGTAGAATCTGAGTAGTGGAGGCAGATCCCTTCTGTATGGGCTCAGTGTTGCCTGGAAACAGCTTTATTTGTGCAGTTAATACCAAAGAAATTTTTAGAGTGTTTATTTCTGAATATTTTTAATCAAAACATAGTTCAGCTTGGAATTTGCAACCCAGCGTTCATTAAGCCAAATCATTCACAAGGCTGTTAGGACCGTCTTTGTTTTGAAGGCAGTGTAGGACGTGGTTCACTGGAGTTCTTGGACTCCGAGTGGACAAGAACCCAATTGAACACGCAGAAAGCCTTGATTGTATGTGCGATCGCCACACACAGTGTTAGAAAAGACATTGTAGAAACAGAGAACTGGAGACTGAGAGGTGTGTGTGTGTGTGTTAATTATTTTTTTCTGCAGTACTGTACAAGATACTTATGTCTCGATGTACAAAATGCAAGAAGTGTGTTGCACTCTTATTTTTACAGAACATAAAATCAAAAATCTTTTCCCATGGGTCATCACTCACAAAAGAGTTGTACTTATTTATAGAATTTACCATGGTATAAAAAAAGTTGGAAAAGCTATATCATCTGCCAGATATGTTTTCTGCATTGAGCAACATTCATAAATTGCATAAACTGGCACACAATAGACCATTGGCCTATTGGCGGTCATTGTTGCCTAGTTTGACAGATAACAGCAGCTCTCTCGGGTCTCAGAGGTTTTCACATCAGCTACCACCTGCTTGTTTTGACTGAAGATAGCAAAGATTGAACAAGAGACATTCGGCATGCAAGGTAGATCCATAACCACTAAGCCATGGTCCCTCTCCGGACCTCTTGTCTATATTTCTTCACCCACCCCCTCACCCCTAGTCTCTTGAGGAAATACTGGTACATATGTTGTGCAAGAGTGATTTGGCCAAGTCTCGTTTATATTTCCATGAATTATAAGAAGTTATTATTTTTCTCTTTTTTTTCTTTTTTTTAATTTATTTTAGGGTTTTTCAATACCAACAAACATGTATTCTTTACAAAATCATTTCCATATATTTACAGAGTCTTTAGGTCTCAGTACATTTTTCTATCCAACTATAAAGTTTAGACCATCTATTTACATGTACTTTCAAATCTCGATTTTTCTCCTTGTATACCTTTTGACTGGAATATCTCCTTTTATCCACACTTTTGTATATTGAAAGAGCTATCTGAGCATTCTCTATACTGAAAGTTATTCTTAAAAAATGGATGGTTGTTTTTGCAGTTGGCTTAAGAGTTTTTTTAATTGAAGTCTCTTTTACATTTTTTTTTTGTTTCTAATTAATAGTTAGTCCACAGTTCAGTCTTTTGGGTAAAATGTAATATCAACTGATCTCTAGACTATAGAGATTAGTTCCCTTGGAGGAGAAGGCAGAGTTAGGGGTCAGACTCTATGGCCTTAATCCCCTCTCCCGCTATGGCCTCCCATCCCCTTAGATCAGGGGTGTCAAACATGCGGCCCAGGGGGGTTCTATCAGGCCTGCAGTGGAACTGGCTGTGTTCTGCTTCTGCTTCCAGTTCTGCTGCTGCTGCGTCATCATAGGTTTGCAGCTTACAGATACATACCTGAACAGCATACTCAGGATTGCAACAGCACAGGCATTTTGATGCAATAATTCAGAGTAAGAGATGTCAGTTATCAGACACTGTTAAATAAAACATTGCAAGAATGCTACTGTCTTAAGCATGATTTTATTTTAAAATCCCTTTGTGTTTGTGTCCTTTATAAAGTTTATATCTCCACCACCTGGCGTTACATTTTATGACACACATGGCCTGGCCCAACAAGGTCTCTTTTATGTCAGATCCGGCCCTCATGACAAATGAATTCGACACCCCTGCGTTAGATTCTCCCAAGCACTGTACCCAAATTTTGATCAATTTCCCAAGCTAGATTTGGCAACCCTAAATGCTATTTAGACATTAAGTAGTAGTGTTTCATGTTGATGGATTTCCCCCCCCCCCCATATACATTTTAGATTGGTGGTTCTTAATCTTTTGGGGGTCATGGACCCCTTTGAGAATCTGATGAAAGCTGCGGAGCACCACCCTAGGAAAAATGTCATAGCAAGGTGAAGGTGATGATTATATGTTACCTGGCCATATATAGTAGTATCCCATGCCCTCCTACAAAATTTGTGTGGAGTGAAACATTACTGTAATAACATAACTAAGCATGTTTTTCACAAAGACAGTTTCAAAGTAACAGGAAGGAAATCAGTAAAAAGATAATTTTTTTGTGCCTGGTTCACAGTCCCCTGAAGACCATCTGTGGACCCCCTAAGGGCCCATAAACCTGAGGTTAAGAACACCTGTTTTAGGTGACCATGCTGAACTTGTTTAAATATGTTGTCCTCATTTAAATTACGAGGGGAAAAAAATTAAAACTAACATCATAACTGTTTCTATAATCATACATGTTGACTTTCAGAGCTAAGCAGCCTACAGAATCAGTGTGTTGCATAAGAAATACTAATTGGAAGCACCTTTCAATATTTAGTAAGTGTTATTTTGAGAAGTTGTCATTGGTGTTCATTACAATAAAAGACTTCCTCCTCTTAAAAGTCACAGGTGTTAGGAGATGGGACTTCTTGCTTGTGCTGTTAGAACTGAGGAGGTGTCAGTTTTGAATTATATACTGCCTCTGTCATGAGGGTTAACTTGGTTGTAAATCACTTGTGTAGGAATCTTGAAATATAAGAGCTTCAGCAGGGTGTGAATCTTTTTCTTTAAATAAATGAGTTGACTGTAAGGTAATGGTATGGGACTGAAAATGGCTGTCAACTGTGGGTTATGATTTTTTAGATTGACTTCTTCCTAATTTGTGTGTGGGTCCATGGAAAGTAGGCCTTCAGCCAAAAATGTGCTTCTCTTTTAAAAAGTTAACTTTTGTTCTTATTAACCTATTTTTTTTCACCCACATTCATATTTTGCCTGTTTTAGTTCTTCTGCTATCGTTTCCCTTGAACCTTCTCTATTTTCTGTCTGTCTTCTGGACCACACTCTCACTTTGCCCTAATTTCCTGGATCCTTCTTTCCTTTGGCCTGCTTCTTTTCTCATCCCTTTCCTCTTTTGAGCCATTATTTCTTCTGCCCTTACTTCTCTAGGCTAGTGGTTCCCTACCTTATTGATATGGTGACCCACAAGTCCAAATGTACTGGCTTGCAGGCTCCGAGTATCAGGTGCCAGAAGTCAGGCAAAGCAGAGTTGTACACTCTAAGGTCAGGGGTCCAGAAGTCAGGTAAAGCAGAGTTGTTCAGTCCAAGGTCAGAGTTCCAGAAGTCAGGGTGTAGGTGATACTGGTGGGCTGGGAACGGCCAACTGAGGTTCACCTACTGAATCAGGGCTGGAAGCTGTCCTGGCTCTCTGTACCAGCTGTTGGCTATGAATCCTGACAAGCCTGCAGCTCATTTTCCTGCTGGTCAGCTTCTGTTAACTCAAGGCTGGCTACATGGGGGCTCCTCTTCTCCTGAGGAGTCCTCGCTATCTCTGAGCCCTGGCTTGACCTATAACACCAAATTTACTTGGTATGATGACCCACCCAGGGCTGGTCCAAGATTTTTTTAATACTCTGGCAAGCTAGGACCTTGGCACCAATCTATTCCAGCATTCCGTTTTCTACAGTGGCTAACCAGATGTTTTTGAGAAACCAACAAACATTGTACAAAGGGTGCAGCTGCCCCTGCTATGAACCCCAAACAAATGACCTTCCAACATACACAGCTTTTGCATATGGAGGCTACATTCCAGCCTTTGACCACCCTCTCCTTCTCTAGTACTCCCTCCAATTCATCTGAGATTCAAAGAAGCTCACTTTAGTAACCATCAGGACATGTTTTGCTTGGTCAACATGTGTATGCAGTGAAGAAAAAAGTCAACTAATGAATGACTCAGAAGATACTGTTTCCAGGGTCAGATCTTGATTTCCAGAAAACAAAAGAATGCAATGGAAAGGGTAAGGGCAGCCATTAGACATGGCGGGCTTGTGACCCACTTTCAGAGGCATCGTGACCCACTTTTGGGTCTCAACCCACAGGCTGGGAAACACTGCTCTGGGCCCTTCTGGCCTCCGATTAGGTCCAAATACTCTGCACAAACACTGAAATTATAACAAAACCACTGTGGTTTTATTATAGGTTCAGCTCCAAACACTCACCTTCCGGCTGCTGCCACCACAACTAAACCACATAAAATAATCTTTGTACATTGAACTGCAGTTTTATACGTCAGCACATGGTTTTCACCTTTTGCTTGGGTCTTTTGCTGTAGTCTCAAGGCAGTTTGTCACATTTTATAGTAGTTTGTGTAGTGGTGAGGCAGTTTAAGGGTAGAGGAGAAGATTGACCATGGCTAGAGTTCTTGACTAAAGGAAAGAACTAGGCATAAATAATGGGCTAATTATGGCCGAGGAGCTTGGCAGTCCAACTGCTAGTTCTATCCACAGTTGCAAATTGTCTTTTAATGTAGCCCCACAATCATGAGGTTTTGTAACTTGCCTTTGTGGCTAAGCAATAGAATGCTTCCTTTGCATGCACAAGATTCCAGGTTCAGTCCCCAGCATCTTCTGTTGAAAAAAGGATCAGGTGGTGTGATCCTGGAGAGATCCTGGAGAGACCCTACATAGTCCTGAATAGATAATACTGGCCCTGATGGAGGAATGATCTGGTTCCACATAAGGCAGCCTCATGTATTCATTTGTGTTTTTATGGAATTAAAAAAAAATGATCTACCTGGTATGGTATTCTCCCTTTGTAGGAATGGCAAATACGAACAGCTCTGCTTTGGCTACAGTAAAGTGAGCCATTTAACCATGACATCAACTTCGGTGCTTTAATGGGCGCTGCCTGTAATCGTTCTTTTAATAGAGATTTTGTTTTAGGCACCCAAGAAGTGAAGATTAAACAATCTGGAAGAAATCTCTCTCAGTTGAGAACTGTGACTCTAACTGTGAAATTTGTCAGGAAATCCTTTGGAGACTTCGTTCAATCAAGGTCTGGGAATAGCTTACTGAACACTTCAGTGACTTCACTGTGGTATTTGTGGAGCCCTGAGGGGGCTCTATTTTAGTTAGTCTCACAAAGGCTTGATTTACATTTTGCAGGTTTCAACTCGAGTAGTTGAAGGAGCCTTTAAAAAAAAAAGATACCCAGCAGTTGTTCAGCACAGCTATATAAAGTTGCTGTAAAGCTCTTTATCTCTGCCTTACACTCTTTAAACTCTCAGATTTTTCTCCAGTTCCTTTCTCGAATCCCTTTCCTGGAGCACTGGTGCCACTGTGGGAGACACTAGGGAATATTATACATGGCCGAGCATTTATTTTAAGGGATGGAAGGGTTTGGAGCCTGTGTGGCATTTTGCAGTACAAAATAGCTGCTATTTGTGGTCTTGGACAGGCTCGCCATGGAAGGATTTCTCATTGGTGCTGGAGCTTTCTATCAGTCGTGCACAGCGTTTAGTATTTATTTATTGCCTGATCTTAATGCAGTGTCATTGCAAAGGAGGATTTGAGGGGGTGGAGTCAGTATACCAAAGGTGGCACTTCAAAGGCTCAATTCACACATGGTGCAAAAATATGACTTGTCTGAACTGTAGTTGAGAATCCAAGCAATGATTGGCTCTTCCAAATATGGAAAACTGTGGTTACACCCCACAGTCTGTTTCCACTGGCAGAAGCGCCCTCCTGTTGGTGAGGTAGGGGGTGTAATTTTAGCCAGTTGCCCTCT